>OX645060.1:164229157-165429157 GCA_951905685.1 Eumerus sabulonum | reverse complement strand
GAATTTTCTCTATAAACTAATCATTTTGTTAGCGGATGTTCAACAAAAGGATGTACCCAATAACGTCGTTTCTTTTTAAAAACATAGTTTTTATCCACTGGGTACGTGAAAATTACTCATTGCTGCAAGCCGAACGCAAACTGCAGATTGAGACCTGCGGGAAAATTCCGCATGTGTGCATTGAACAATTGCAGCACCGCAGCCTTACCGTGCGTCAAAAAACCGCACGTGGGCACCGGGCCTTAAAGGGCCCACAGACACCACACTTGTGTGCACACATGTGTAGGTGTGCGAACATGTGTGCTGTCTGTGGGCTGGTGCACACACCGTTTTCGGTGTCAGACACGGAGCGAGTAAAAATCAAAAGTTTTTGATTTTTGGTATCGGTGGCTCTATCGGTGTGACGTATGTGGCGGAATCATACACCGGTCTCGATACACATGTGTACACACAAGTGTTGTGTCTGTGGGCCCTTTTAGTCAAAAACACGAGCCAATTGTGAAAACGATGTTAAAGAGTCTAGTGCATGTGTACAGAGAGGAAGGAAAGGATGAAAAAAAAAAAAAACAAAAACAGGACTATGAGGACTATGAGCATTGGGGTTGGTGCCTAGATGAAATAGCACACATGCATAGGCGGCTTGTGTACGTATGATTCACGTGTATGAAAGATGCGAGAAGATCTGATTTCACGTTGAATGCAGAATATTAATATTTAGATTTACTTTTTGGATTTAATGCAATTTGAATATGTGTCCTTTTATGGCTTATTTCCCTCTTTGATTGTTGCATGTGTAGAGAATTCAATTAGTTTAATGCAATTTAGTTTGAGTTGGGTGAAAAGTGAAATTGAATTTTGACTGTGTTTAGGCAGCGGAGTGAAATAGTCAATTTGAGCTACATAGTTATATGTATATATAGAAAGGCCTCCACTGCCACTTTGTGGAATGGTTACTAGATAAGAGATGTACCTTGAAGTAATGAAATTGCCTCTAAATTAGACTCATAATCACTTATTCTGTATAGATATATGTACTCTCTCTCTTAACAGACACCACACATAACCGGAAACTTACAACAGTTGCTGGTTATTGCCTTTAAGAATCTTCATTTTAATAGCTCACATAGCTCTTTTGCTGCCATAAAGTAAACGATAACGTTCTGAACGAAAATGATATAATGATATGAAGTGACCATTGACCATTGAGTGAAGATGAAGTGACCATTGACAACGCTGATACAGACGAAATCAAACACAGCTCATGCCATATTGGAAATTCTGCACGAGCGATTTGAGGGCATGGTCATCTCACCGTGGAGGTGATGTGAACTGGCCGCCAAGATCGTACGATTTGGCCCCGTTACGACTTTTCGTTTAGAATTTTTTAAAAGTCACAAGAAGTGGTACTCAAAGCCAACATAACCCATGCCATCGGTCAAATTCAGACTGATTTATGCGACAGAGTCATGGAGAATTTGACGTTTCGACTGCGCGCCACCCAGAGAAGCCGCGGCGAAGATTTGAATGATGTTATAATTCCATACATAATGGCCCGTCAAACGAATGAAAAATTTCTATATCTCACACACACTTTGATATATCTAAATTTAAGGATAGGAAAAAGGGCTTAATGATAGACCCTGTACTATCCGGGGAATGGATATTTGCATATCTACATATATTTATATGCATATGTACATATGTATATACGGTCGGACGTGCACGGATTGAAGGTATGAATGATGGTAGACTCAACACTATCAGCGTTAGTTCCTTGCAAATATTTTCATTTCACTTTATCCTCGTGCAAAAAAGAATACGTACACCATCAATTCGCGTGCCAACTACAGAAAAATATTTACCAATCTACAAATTGATCGCCGCCGAAAAAACTTTACTGGCCACAAGTTCGACCAACCCAACTGCTTTATTTTGAAAAAAATCTAAGAAAACAGCTAAAACAAAAAAAAAATGCCTAAAGGACGAATGTGTGGAAACGGTTTGGGTTGTATGCTTGTTGTCGATGGTTCGCGGGCGTAAGGACATACCGAAATCGAAATCAAAATTAAGCTGAAAACTTTATATCGAAAAACAGGCGAAAAAACGGAATATCCAGATCAGGTTGATGTGAACGATAGCAGAGGTGGATTCGAACGAGAGACAGGATGAACACGCCGAAGGATAACATAGTGCTAAGCTCTGGGCTGAGAACGGCAAAAAAAAAAAAGAAAAGAAAGAAAACAAGAATCTAAAGCATTGGTATCGCATAAATAGGTCAGCCATAAATTACTTATTTCATTCACTGTGCAAGAGGAATATTAATGAGGACCTAAGCGAGGATTGTGCATGCTGAGCGGTTTATTCTTTTTACTTCTGTTTACCTAGCGCCAGTACGACGGATATGTAGGTAGAGTACAGTACTAATGCAAATATAAGTGGACGATTACATTCCTAGTTCGAAGGATTTAGATATTTTACAGGAGATTAGATAAGAGTTGATGCCACAACTACAAGGGAGTGGTTGATATTGGTTGTCGAGCGTTGGAGTTGGAGGTAAAACAACTGTAATCGGCTGGGAAATTGAAAAATTATTGTTAAAGGACATGTTTGTTTTTTCTACTCATCGGATATGCTATGGGCCATTAAGGATTTATGGATCCAACAGAGAGTAAGCGATACAAGCTATTGGAGGTAGAATGCATTTAAATGGATACCAACTCAGTCGTATTTGTCTGACACCAAAAACACTACACACTGAGTCATGAGTTGGAAAGCATATAAAGTAGCAAACTACTTACTTGGTAAGGTCATCCTCTCTAAAACTATTTAATAATCACATACAGCAGAGAATCCAAAAACTTTAAACATATGTATGTACATATAAACGTTTAGGTCAAAGCTACCCTATAGTTAAATATCCCCAGACACTAGCGTGTTGGTTTAATACTATCTAACGTGCGAACAGTAATTGTTTACTGCAATGAATACGTTTTTTAACCCATAAAACTGGGTCGTGGCTCAGTGGCTCAGCTATAAAGGTTTTCCGGAAGATATTTAATAAATGCGTCATGCACCTTTTTATCAAAAAGGTGCCATTACGCAGTGCAATCAGAATCCTCTTCTTCTTCTTTGGTGGCGTTACAGCCCATGAAGGATCAGAGCCAAGTTCTCTCAATCACCCATGTTGTGTGTGATTTATTTTTCACACAGGTGAAAGGGACCTACAGTTTAATGCCGAAGCTTTTTTAAGGCAAGTATACTACGGGGGGTTTTGCCAGCACCCCGCCGAGGAGGAACGCCGCGAAATAAACATTCGACTGCGTTGATGTTATCAGGATCCGAACTCGCTCATCGTACGTCAGGGTCGAACATACAAAGCACTGCGCCACGGCGACCTCAGAATCCTCTGCTCGGGAACAAATATGCCATGTAGGCCCGTAGGTCACATGTCCATATTACAGCACCGTCCCGAGCTGGATATGATTACTACGGTCTCGGACGCATTGCCGCACACCTTTGACAGCGAATTTGAGATACTGATCCCAAATCGCTCAGCATGGGAAAATAGTGACCCCCTGCTAAATGACAAAGGGCTTAGGTGGTACAAGGATGACTCCAAGATGGCTTCCGGCGTTGGCGCCGGCATCTTTGGACTAAAATGCAAGATCTCGAAAGACCTGGGAATAAGTTCCAGCATCTTCCAAGCAGAGCTGCATGCCGTCCCAACATGAGTCAATCTAAATCTCGAGACTGGCATTAGAGGAGTAACCATCAACATACTCTTTGATAGCCAAAGCGTTCGGTTCGTACAGTACGAACTCAAAAACCGTTAAGGAATGTCATGACGCCCTACAAGACCTCGCCAAAAGAAACAGTGTTGAACTTGGGTGGGTGGCAGGACATTAAGGTATCAAGGGTAACGAATTTTGCCGACCAACTTGCCAGGAAAGGTTCCAGCGATAAATATATAGGTCCGGGACCATTCTGCGGCACCCCGGGTCTAAGACAAATTTCTTCTTAGACAAGTGGGAAAAATTGCAGCACCTGTCCTTTTGGAACAATGTTCGGAGACGCCGTCAATCGAAACGATTCATACGACCCCTGAACAAACACTCTAGTGACATACTCAAACTCAATAGGGTGAATATCAGAAGAGTAGTCAGCTACCTAACAGGACACTGCGGTCTGAGATATCATATCAACAAAATTAGCCTCTCGTCCGAAACTGAGTGTCGGCTCTGACTCGAGGACGAAGCGACGGCGGAACACATACTATGTGAGTGTGCTGCTCTCTGCCAGCTTAGGAAACGTATCCTACTCAGCGAAGTTATGACTCCTAAGGGGATCACCTTAGTAACTACGATAAGCATTCTCAACTTCATTATAGAAGTGGAGAGGCTGGAGAGGCTCCTCGGCTAGCAGGCACAATAGATCTGCAAAGGTCGCAGTGCCGAATTGCTAATGGTAGCACTAGCCCCATTTATATAAAAAATAAAAAATAAAAGGTATTTAAATAGGTATGCTAGCGCATAAAATTCATATATGTAATCAGTAAATGTGTTACTGCCAGGAAATGCCCAGATTTAAATTCGAATATAATATGTATATTCGCCTATATGCATATGCTTGCACGGTCAACCAGGAAACTTTTAAGCTAACAAAATGCATTCAGTAAATCCAATGTTGGTTTTTTTTTTTTTTTTTTTAAGGGAGATTAACACTTGAGCTTTGTCCTCCAATTTTTGGTAATATAAACTAGGTGGGTCGTAGGGCATCCAAGTTAGAGCGAAACGATCCATTTTAAAACTCCGTTTATTATTTTATCAGTGCGCGTGAGCAATCATAACCTAAGCAAAGTAGTATCATGTGATACGAATACGGTGACAGTAATGCATTACAAAAACTTAGATGTTTAGCGGACCCTTAAAAGATGGTAACTCAGTTTCTTTATCGATTGTAAAAAGAATTGTGGTTCTATGTTAATTCCTCCATTGGACCTACGCTAGCTGGTGGTCATGGAAAACAGACCATCGGCATATGTTTAAAATTTTTCCCAGTATGTTTTCATTCAGGTATTGTCCAGGTGCGGAAGGACGATCGCAACAGTGAGTATTCATATGAATTTATGTTTGTGATACTTTAGTCTATATCCTTACGGTCCGCGGCATATATATTCAAATGGATAGCAGAGTTGATAGTGTTCAAAAAATGGCGCCTACAAAAACAGACTTCTTCCACTTTGACACCTAAACGGTCAAAAAAGTCGTCGTATTTCGTTGACAGAGCAGTTTGACGACCAAGGTTAGAACGTGCTTTCCGAGGCATGATTATTGAAGTCTAAAAGAAAAAAATATATATTTTTATTTTCACAAACTTTTCACTAAGTATTTACTATCACCATGTCAAATTTGGTTAAAATCGCTTAAAGCCTTCTGCGTTGTTTTATTATCAAAATGCGGATGCGCGTGATTTCTAATGTTAAGTCTATAGGACACGTTTACGGTGATTATTCCTCGATGGTTTGTCCGATAATTGATTTTATTTCTTTAAAACCGTCTTCTCGATGCCTTCTATTGACATGTCTAATTTGGCCAAATCCGTCAAAGCGTTTGGGAGGAGTAGTCTGTCGGTGATTATTCCTCGATGGTTCGGTATGGGGTGGCCGTGGTGCAGTGGTTAACATCATCGACCGCCGAGCGGTAGGTCAATAGTTCAAATTCGCTTCTTAGCCAAGAAAAAGTAATTCCTATACGGACAAAAAGTATGCAACGCAGTTGTGAATGGCAAGTGACCAGACGTACTGCTTGCAGGCATAACACTCACACTATATGGTCAGCCGAAATTCATCCTCTGCGTATGCAATACTAAAGTGCTTGAACGTATTACTTCGGACTATAACCAACGCGGAATTTGGTCGGCTCTCATCCTATCTAGGTCTAGGACAACTACCCCTGAGAGTAGTGAACGAACATCAACGACCCCAACCACTGCACTCCGGTTGTGTGTGTCAACACATCATAAGAGAATATAAAAACCCTTGAACCTGCGCGAGTCTCTAAAAACAAAAAAAGGAAAAAATGTCAGATTTTGGATCTTATTTTTTTAAAACCTTCCCGTCGATGCCTTCTATTGACATGTCTAATTGGGGCAAAATCCGCCAAAGCGTTTAGGAGGAGTAGTCTGTCAACGAAATACATTTTTGGGGTGTTAAGGAGCTTCGCTCCAATTAAACTTAGCAATGGAATGTATACACCTCCCGCCCAACTTTCGAGATCCAAGGAGAAAAAAAAAAAAAAAAAAAACACATTAACCGGCAAATAAATCGATTTTACAGTAAAGATAATTTGATTAATAATATGATTAATATATATACGCCTGACGAATAGACCTTGCCATAAGGATGACTTATTTGCAATAATATTGTGTAGTAAACCAAATCATGTTATCATAAAAAAATTCTTTAAGGATTTACAAAAGACTTTAAAAGTGAAAATTTATTAGACTAAAATGCCTTAAATCTATTGTAATAAACACCAAGTTTGCTAAGTATATATTTTTCTCCAATAGAATATCAAAACGATATAGACAACACCAAAAAAACGAACAACAAACAAATGAAGCAAATCGCCAATACATTCCATAAAACAAAAACAAAAACAAAAAAAAAAAAAAAAAAAAAAAAAAAAAAAAAAAAAAAAAAAAAAAAAAAAAAAAAAAAAAAAAAAAAACCAAAACCAAAACGAAGACGGGAAAAATAAAACAGAGAAGAGAATATTAAAAAAGGGGGGATCGGATCGGACACAGCTGTGAAGATCTAAGTCGGGCATTATACGATTCAATACTTTCGAGCAACTTTGGCTTCTTCTCTGTCCGTGTTGATCGAACTATTACACCATTCAACACAGAGCTCACCGCAAAGTGACACTTAGCACGTATATTGTTATTGTGTGTGGATTTAACGTTTTGTTGACAGACAGCGCACAACACACTCGCAAAAAATGAGAACAGGGAAAGAGAAATGTCAAAGTATTGAATCAAATCTCCAGTTCTCCGGTGCAGGCAACACGACCTACCCCGGACGTTTCTGCTCGTGTTGCTCGAGAGAGAGTTGAATCGTATAATACCCGAATAAGTGAAAAAATAAAATAAATTAAAATCGGTATTAGAAATCGAAATTAGAAAGGAGCAACATTTTACCGAAGGGTGGCCTGCTAAAAAGCGAGAAGAGCCACCGCAGTCGCACATCATACGGCTGAAAGTAAGTCTGATCCACCACCTCCTCGTGGTGCCATCTGGAGATTTCCTATAGAAATTGCAAACGGGGAAAGGCGAATGGCGAACCTCCTGCGCCAAAAAACAGGATTGGTCGGTTGGGCTACGGCCTAGTAAGCCGTAATCGTAAAAAACTCCGAAGCAACCACAAGCCTCGGATATAACGGACCGGATTTATGTTGACGACCCTTGCAAAAAACGAAAAAAGGACAATGATCTTCGGCTTTGTGGAATGGAACGGGTATAAAGCGGATGAAAAACTGCGATATTTACTACGGCGACTGCTTTTGGGAGAGAGGGCAACGATAGTTCGGATGCGGATTTGTTGTCCGAGGTGGACTAAGGCAAAAAGTCCTAAGCACCTAAGCGCCAGTACGCGCTTCCCGCACCTCGATATACACAAAGGCACCTGGCGGTCTTTTGATCAATCGACTACAACCAGATTGATCACATCGCGATCGACGTCAGACACTCCTCCACTATTCTTAATGTTCGAGATTTCCGAGGGGCTAACATCGACTCGGACCAATATCTTGTAGTAGCCAAGGTGCGCTTACGGATATCACGAACGCAGCGGAGTAGAGTAAGAATACAAAGTTATGACGTCGGAAAGCTACTATCGCCAGAAACCGCTCGTGCTTTTACCGATCGCGTGGCCCTTAAGCTCTCCAATACACCTCAATCCTCTACGCTATCAACAGAACAGCAGTGGAGCCTTTGCAAACAAGCCCTGAAAAGCCCAGCATGCGAAGTTTTGGGTTTCAAGGCTCCACCACGAATAAAAACCTGGTTCGATGACGAGTGCAGGAGGATTCACACAGCGAAACAGGATGCATATAAGGCCTCGCTGCATAAAAGAACAAGAGCAGCTCGTGAGCTCTACGAGTTAAAAAGAAGGGAGGAGCATGAGCTTCTCAGAAGAAAGAAGAAAGAGCACGAGATGCGCGCGATTGAGGATTTGGAGATGTGTTACTGTAGGCGTGACGTTCGAAAGTTTTATCAACAGATAAAGCAAACATGCCAAGGTTTTAAAGCAGTCGATGCTGAGAATATGGAAAAACCACTTCTGCAGACTGTATAACGGCGATTTTAGTCAATATACCGCTGTCAGGCAGAATGATCCATTTCTAATCGACGAAGACCGCAGAGAATTCCGTCTCCCTGACCTCGATGAAGTTAAGATTGCCATATCGAAACTCAAGTCGAATAAAGCTGGTGGCGCAGACGGACTGTCTGCTGAGCTCCTCGAGGCAGCTGAGGATGACCTGGTTAGGAGCATGCACCAGCTCATCTGTAAGATATGGTCAGAGGAAAGCATGCCCGAGGAATGTAGTCTCAGCATCGTATGCCCGATCCACAAGAAAGGAGACCCTTCTGATTGCGCCAACTACAGAGGAATAGGTCTCCTTAACATCGCCTAAAAAATCTTCTCTGCCGTTTTGTGTGAACGCCTAAAGCCTTTTGTAAATGGTAAGGTCCTTACCAGTGCGGATTCAGGTAAGGGAAGACCACCATCGACCAAATCTTCACACTACGGGAGATCCTGGAAAAAACCAATGAATTTCAAGTCGACACTCACCACCTATTTGTCGACTTCAAAGCCGCATACGACAGTGTAATTAGAGACGAGCAATACAACGCTATGTCTACCTTTGACATACCTGCTAAACTCGTCAGGCTATGTAGGATGACTTTGGAGAATGCTCGCTGCTCCATCCGAATCGGTGAACACCTTACCGATAGTTTTGATGTCAAAAAAGGATATAGGAAGGGCGATGCGTTGTCATGTGGTTTCTTCAACATCATATTAGAAATGATTGTGCAAAAATCACTGGCCACTACAAGAGGCACAATCTGTTTCAAATCCTCGCAATTCCTTGCATACGCCGACGATATTGACATAATAGGTAGATCACAGCGAGATGTCAATGAGGCGTTTGCGAGTATTGAGTTCGAGGCGGCGAAAGTTGGTCTGGCGGTAAACGAGGGCAAAACTAAATATATGCCGTCATCAAAAAAGGACGCTCATCACCGACGTCTTGGCCAGAACGTTTGTAGAACGTTTGGCAGATATAAGTTCGAGGTGGTTAAGGACTTCGTCTACCTTGGCTCCGCAGTGACCTGGAACAACGACATCAGTTCCGAAATCAAACGCAGAATCACTCTTGCCAATCGCTGTTTCTTTGAGCTCAGGAGGCAACTGAGTAATAGAGCCCTCTCCCGAACGACAAAGTTGACTCTATATAAGACCCTTATCATCCCGGTCCTGTTGTACGGCGCAGAAGCATAGACACTATCAAAAGTAGATGAGGAGGCCCTTGGTCGGTTCGAGAGAAAGGTTTTGCGCGTAATTTTGGGGCCTATAAACGCAGACGAGGGATGGAGGAAAAGATTCAACCACGAACTTTACGGCCTGTACAGCGACATGAGTCTAGTCAGGCGTCTACGGATCTAACGTCTAAGATGGCTAGGCCATGTAGAGCGACTGGACATGAACGCTCCGGCCCGAAGAGTCTTCGACTCCAACCCCGAGGGACGACGCAGCAGAGGAACCACCGCATTTAAGGTGGCGCGCACAGGTGGAAAGGGACCTCAACCAACTGGGCGTGCGGCACTGGAAGCGGCTGGCCAAAGATCGGGCCAGCTGGAGAGGCTTGTTGGTTGAGGCCCTGGTCCATCCCGAACTGTAGCGCCATCAAAGTAAGTAAGTTTAGACCTTTTACCTTATTAGAGAAAAAATTCTTTATGCCAGTGCTGATAATGTTTGTAATCATATCAGTCCACGTCGCTGTCGAGAAAGCACAACGACCAGTTAAAGCTCTGAAAGAAGTGGTTAAGGCCGCACCAGTTATTCACAAAGGTTGATTTTAATCATTCTGTCCTAAACCATACCCAGAATAAAAAGGGACACATATAACCAAAAACGATGTCTTTTTTCTACGACTTTAAATGTTGTATGGCAACAAACTTTTTTAAAGGAAGAGCCATATTACTTATAAACGCACGAAGTTCTCGTGGATTATTCACGTTTTTAGGCGAAACAAAAATCCAATTGCCAGAAAACAGGCAGCACTAAATTGAATAGTTGAAAACCCCCATATTAGGATTGTAAAAAAAAAATTAGAAAAATGGTTTGAAGTTGCACTAACGCTCTACCATCACTAGTAACAAAAATTACAAAACTCACCAAAAACAAACAACAACAACAAAACCATGTAAGAAAATTAATTTAAACAAAAAGGAAGCAATAGGCACAGGAAGTGAACAGAAACAAACCTTATGAGGGGAAGAATAGTGTGAAGATGGCGATGGCATAGAACAATCAGAAGACGAAGAACTATATCTACCAGGCGTAGTACTAGTAGTTTGATTAGTCGACGAATCACCACTACTACCACCAACACCACCACATCCACCATTTTGCATATGATGCACAATCGTATGCTTTGAATTGTGATGAACGATATTATGATTTTGATTGTTATTATCAATTGACAACAGAGCACTACTAGGACAGTGATTGCCAAATACGTCAATGGCATTGATCAGACGGCCATTGGTCGTATTAGTATTAGTGATAAAACATTTAGTATTAGTATTGGGATTGCTATTTACATTGTTATTGTTTGTTGGCGATGTTGCGAATGGTATTAGTGTGATGGCTGGGTTGTATGTTGCCAGTGTTGCAAAATGGTGTGCTGCTGTTGTTTGCTGTTGTTGTTGCTGAGACGCTATCGCAGCCGGAGGTGGTGATTCACCGAATGCTGCTGCAGGATGTGTGGTCGCAGCGGCTGCTGATGCTGTCAACAGCGGGTTACTCATTTGCATTTGCATATAGGTTTGCAACATTTGGAGCTGTTGTTGTTGGGCCCGTTGCTGTTGTTGCTGATGTTGTTGTTGGTGTTGAAATTGAAATTGTTGTTGATGCTGCAGTTGCATTTGATGCTGGTGCTGTTGTTGCTGCTGTTGGTATTGCTGCAACTGCTGTTGCTGTAACTGATGCTGCTGGTTTTGCTGATGCAGTGGATAATGATGGAGATGATGCGGATGCGGTAACGTTTGAATTAATTGCATTTGCTGTTGATACATTGTTTTAAGAGATATGTTTATTTGTTTTCTTTTTTATACTTTCTGTAATATTTCTTATTTTTGTGCAAACAAGATAAAGAAAACAAAAGACAAAAAGCCAACAAGAAATAAAACTTTTCATAGAATACGACGAAAATTGCTCTTTTTTTTGAGGATCAGTCTATGTCTTGTTAACGTCTGGTATCATCATCGTTTGTTAAAACCACCACCATCACCAACATCACGCTTGTAACGTCCGTCCAGCTATATGATGTAAGGGATCGAATATATAAATGAACGTCAACAAGTAGTTGGAGTCAAATTGTATCAGTTCAACAAACCTAAGCGATTTTAGTATATTTTGGTGGCGTGCCTATTTGATATTAGAACACCATTTTTTTAAAAATTTTTTATGTTCTAGACGAAGTAGAAAAAATATACGTAAATAGTATGTATTTTTGTTCATTACAAAAACAGTTAAAAATAGATATACATACATATGTACATACATACATATGTACATATAAATTCATTATGTAGTAGTGATAGGTTAACGAATATATGGCAAGGTCTAGATACAATTTTTTGTTTTCGGATAATTTCTTCCTGATTGACTATGATTTCTTAGATTTTTTATTTTCATTTTGATTTGGGTTCTTATTTAAATCTTACCATTATATCTTTGTAGTTTAATTGATTAGATACAGCTGCGGCTGCTGTAGCGACTGCGGCGGCTGCTTCTGTTGTTGTAACTGCTTTCTTATTATTAAACGAACGATTACACACTGATGTTGGGTGTTGATTTTCAAAATTAGTATTGTTGTGATAGGGGAATGGTTGTTGCGGTTGTTGTTGTGGCTGTTGCTGTTGTTGCTGATATTGCAATTGTAATGAGTCGCACAAATTGATTTCAGTATAGCGACTTAGAATCAGCGTAGGCGCAAGCGCACTTAGAAATTGCGGCGAAAATGTCTGCTGCTGCTGAGGTTGTTGTTGAAGTGATTGAATAGCTAGATCGGTTGAACAACAATGACCACAATAGCACAATGCCGAAGACAATCTCGATGGATTCGATATGTGTTGTGCTCGAGCGGTAAGATCGTTACAATTCAATTCGAAAGTACAATTGTCGTTTGTTTGATGTGTTTGGAGGTGTTGTTGTTGGCCAATTGATGGCGGTATGATAGGAACTTGTATAGCGGATAGATGGTGGTGGTGGTGATGTTGTTGGATATTTAAAGGATTCACAAGGGAGTGATGTTGGTAATGAAAATTGTTCGAATTAGCTGATGTAGATGTACTTGATGTCGCACTGGTTATGGGTATAGGTTGTTGTTGTTGTTGTTGTGGTAATTGTTGCTGTTGTTGCGGAGCTAAAAAGGGGGGACAAATAGCGAGGCCCGGTGGGAAATACGTTGTGGCAACAATTCTGATTTTTTCAATATCTTCTCTAACTCTCTTTTGATTTTAATTATTTTTTTTTTATCTGATATATACTTATAAATTAGAAGTAATTTCTGATTATATATTTAAATTTAAAATTACTCTTGCTTAATATACACATTCAAAAAAGATACTATTTCTATTTACGATATACATCAATGTATACATATATGCAAAAAATGTCAAGATTGTCGAGAGATATGATTACTTATGTCTTTAGTTCAAAGTATGTACTAAGTAGAATGGTTATCAAAAATTTTATATTCGAATATCTAAATATATTTCTCAAAAGTGAAGTGAAGATTGTCGATTTGAAGGTAGAAATATTTTATTTATTAATTTTTTTTATTAAATATTTGTGTAAAAAGATTTTTGTTTTCACTTAAATATTAAATTTTCTTTTAGAAAAAAAAGTTCAGTAGAGTAGATGATTACCGAAGTTTCAATGTGTTCCTTCTAAATTCGGGCGTTGAAACAAAAATACTACTTTGATTAATATTCTTCTCATTACCCAGAATTTAGAATAAAAAAACACGAAAATATGTTCACGCTAATGATCTTTGATTGTCAAAACGCGGTTTCTTTCTTTTTTTTTTTTTTCTTGCTGATTTGTGTTATTAATTCACATAGCCTAATTTCTAAGTCCTTATAACGATAATTATTTTATCAACTTATACCTAAAAAGAATATGCTTAAAACGGAACTCCCTAAAATTCACTGATTACTGACACTACAAAATTTTTATATATGCAATTTTTTCAACACAGAACGAACTATGACTACTATTATAAGAAAACAAAAAAACACATTCGATTTTGATTCACCTGTAACCTAATTCTGACCGCTTCTGTTTGTATATATAAAATACTCAATTTATTTTAAATTTGACTACAACTTTTGCTCTTGAATTGACGATAAAATAAATGACCTAATAAATGCACCTTTCAGTTATTTTCTTTTTTAATGAATTCTTGTATATCTTGTTTTATAAAAATATGTATTTTATTTTTTAATTATGTTTATTATTGATTGCACGCTTTTATTTATTTACGTTTACTTAATATGATATGTAGGGAATAATTGAGTAATATTCAACTTGTTTTTCTTTTTTGATTAGATTCAAGCAAAAATCGAGAACATCGAAAAAAAATCTGTTAAAAATAATATACATGCGTATCTCTTTAAAATATGTAAAATTGCTTTCCTTGGATTACTAACATACAACCATGAAATTTTCTTCTTTCTATATATTTATACAATCTTTACAAACTCTTTGGTGGCGACGGATTATACTTCTTTCCTACTTTCTTTTTCACCGTTTAATACATTTAAATATATATATATATATATAATTTACTAAATGCTGTCATATATTTGTTATATATTTATATAAGTGTGTAAATTTACGCTTTACTAGGAATACTTGTTTCGAATGAAAAAATATTTCCCTCCTTTTTGTTTTGTTGTAAATATCTTGTAATATTTTTCTTTAAAGCTGTTCGGATTCCTTGACTTTCAGTTTATTTAAAAGGAAAGAATAAAAAACAACTATCCTGTTTTTTTTTTCCTAAAACTCTATTGCACACGGTTCCGTTAATCCTGTTTTTGTCCTAATTTTCTTTTTGTTTTTTTCTTTCCGTAGATTTAAAAATCTATAAGCTCAATTATGAGTTTCTTTACTTATCACTTGACGATAACAATTAAAAAAAAAATTAAATACTGACAACAGCTTTCTTGCTTATTTTTTTGTTTTTTTTTTTAATTTTTAAAAAATATTGAATGCGTATTAATCAAAAAATAAATACGTATATCTATAAATATTGCAACAACAATTATTTGTATCTTTCTCTCTTGTAAATATTTCTTAAGTTTTTTTATTTTTTACTCTTTTAATTGAGTTTTTGTTCTTAATTGTTTATTTGTTTGTAATAATACTGATTGTATCTAAAGATTTTTGAACACTGAAATTGGTCGTGTTATCTTTAGGATTGTATGAAAAATATTCCGTTCCATTAGAGAGAGATAGAGAGAAAGAGAAAGAGTGAACAATTAATGTTCTGTTTGTTTTTATTTTACTCTTTTAATGCGATTACCCCCGTTTTTGGCTCGTGGGTCTGTTGTTGTCGTCGTTAGGACCTAACGTTCTTTTTTTATGTCGCAAAGCTACGAGGGATAAAGGATATGTTGTGATATTCAATAAAGGAACAAAAGGATATACCACCATATATATAAATAATCTGTTTTTATATTTAGTATAGTTGTGTGATTTTATTGCCAAATTTTGATTTTAATATTTGTTTTTTTTTTTTTACCAATTCGTTTTTAGGATTCTTCGTCCGTGTGAGATGAGGAAAATAAGTTAAGTGTGACAATAGGATTTCAGATGACTGTTATTTGTGTTCCAATAAACAAAGTTATGAAAGATATGTTAAATTGACTGCTGTCTTCCGGTTTAAGTATCGAGTAAGAAGTAATAAATGGTAAAGTTGATGCTTCTGATGGCTTCTGACCTCTGTTGATTCCTGGCGAATGCTGTTGATGTTCAATCGTGTTTTAATATGCCACTGTTTTGTTTATTGAGTCTCATCAATTTTTTGTCGATATATAATTTTTTTTTTGAATTTATTTGTTTTGAGTGTCGTATAACAAACAACCAACCGACTGAGGAGAAAGATAGTTGGATAGGTAGAAAATCGAAAACTTCAAACTTCGTTAACACTTTTTCTTTCTTTAAAATCTCTGTGTGTGTTTTGCTGTTGGGAGGCGTTATTATTATTTTTTTTTTCTGTGCAGATTTTTATTTGACTCCTTTTTTTTTTTTTTTTGCACTCAAAATGTTGGCCGATTCGGTAAGCAAACGAACGTGTAATCAAGCAAGACCGACGAACGTTTTGCTCCTAAAAACAACAAAAACAGAAACGAAATGTATAGAACTAAATTGTATCTGAGAGTACGGTTAGAACTCCGTCTTCTATCGCCGCTTGAGTTTTTTTTTTCTTTTTTTTTTAACTTTAATCTTTTTTAAAACCTGAAAGCGAGCGCGTGTGTTTTTTGTCCTTCTTTTCACAATTCTTTGAAGATAGTTAGATACTTTTCAAAAATGATTTGTTTATCGCGGTATCTTTTCCTGTTCGTTTCTCGTGTACATTTTTCGCGGTTGATTTTTTGTTCGTTCTCGTGTTGCTATTACTTTTATCGCGAGGTTCGTGAATAATTTGTAATCAAAACGAATGTCAATGAATTGATGATGATGATAATGATGATGCAAACGATGAAAACAACGAGAAAGCGGCAAATAGAAGGAATGAACCGAAAATGAATACCATAAAGAGGGAACCACAAACGGAACGACTTACAAGCAATAGCAATAGTCAAAGTCTTGATGATGACGATTGTTATTCAAGAATATGCCGGAGCAGAAGTGGGCAGGTTAAGTAACAAGTATTTAAAGTAGAAGAGAAGCGAGATGATAGAACAACAAAAGAAACTAAAAGCAACAGACAAAAAAAAAAAAAAAGTTCGAGTACAAAATCGTATGTCAACGAATCGTTGGCTATTCGACTACGTATGCGATACGAAGGTATCCAAGAGATATGAATTTTATGAGTCGAGCTCATTCGCAGATCTCTTGGAATTGTGATAATAACTCGAAGTTGAGTTGAAAGTTTTGGCAACATCAAATGAGCAAAACCGAATAGAAAAAGAAAAATGTTGTACCCACAAATGCAGTAAGTATCTGCACTCGTATGGAGTTTTGATTAAAACTGAAGTCAGAGTCTTATCGGAAATGTTGATAGGAAATCGAAAAATGACAACAGAAAAGCACGAGAATTTCGTTGATTTTTATTTTTTATGTTCACAAAAAAAGAGGTTTGAGTTTGATTTTGTTTTTTTTTTTTTTTTTTAATTAATATAATTTTTTGTATTTAGATATTTTACTTTTTATGTGTTGAATGTTTGATAATATAATATGTAGTAGAGCGGCGGACAGAATTGGAACGGGTTAAAGCAAAGACTGTACGAAGACTGAAGTAAGAACGACTGGTATTCTAAGGTAATATACCTATTTTTTCGGAGTTCTTCTTCTTTTGACTCTCCGGAGTGGCGCGGCAACATATAACATACCTTTCTTCCTCCTCTTTTCAAGAGTCGTGTCCGTTGTCGTCGTATGTGCTTGGGGCTGTCTGTTGCTGCTGCTGCTGCTACTACCGATGGTGGTTGGAATTTTGTTTTTCCTAACTTGGGAATACAAACAGATGTGCTGATAGTGGTAGTGCTTGCTACTCTGGGTAAGAGCGAGAGATGGACGCTTTTTACCAGTTTTATTTTCATCTACTTTTCATTTTCTGACTCTGCGTGCTAAGCATGTACGTATGGGTGATGGAACTCGTAGGGCAAAGCATCGCGATTGCTCTTTAGAGTAAGAACAAAAAACAAAAAAAAAAAAAAAATATATATATATATATATGAAGGCGCAGAGAGTAGCTCAATTTAGTTAGCATCTACCGCGGGCTTCGAATTTGTCTACTTATTCCTATTGTATCTGGATTTGTTTCGATTCTGTTTCACGTTATTTTGGGAATTGTTATTGAATAACAATACACTAAGGTTCTGTCACTAGTTCTAGACGTGCACGCGGTCGGACAAGAAATCAACCGATAGGCATGTATTTATGTAGATAGATACTTTTATCGCCTTCTTCGTGAATTGAAACAGGTTCCTACCAACCGTGCCATGGGTTCAATACTCACTTATTTCCACCTGACGTAACAACCAAACGGGGAAAAAGATATTTTTAATTCTCTTCGGCAGGTAGTTTTGGGAAGAGGAGCAAGTGTGCGTTATTAAGGGTATGAATGAAAAGGTTGCCCTTTCTCCTTTTGGCCGGATATTTGTCCTGTATAACAGTTATGTTGCTCTCTCTCTCCGAATTTTCGGAGTAATTTTGCAAAACATTAAAAAACCAATACACGTACAAAAGCTGCAACAGTTGTTGTTACATTACAATGTAAAATCAACAAGCTACAGGCGAGTCATGTGCTTTGTAATGTTATCGTCTTCGTCCTTCTGCGAACCGTCCTTCCATCGAGATGCCATCGGTTGCTCGTCATACTCGTGCTTCTAGATCTACATATGTGAGCAAGAGAGTAGACCGGTAGAATAGGCGAAAATGCGGTACTGCGTCGAATCAGGGCTTGCGGTTGTGGCTCTGCGGGTTGAGGAGGACCAGAATGACGCCACAGGTACAAGTATGTAATGCATGAGGAGAAGACGGTAAGATGTAGGAGGTGAGCATACGTTTTGCACCTGAATGTGTTTGTACTATACCTACGCTCAAAGGTGATAATCTGAAGAGTGCTTTCATTACTGTTGTTGTTGCTTTTGATGCCGTTCTTAGTGGTAGTGGTGGTGGTGGATGTAGTAATTCGTTATTTTCCATTTCATCCTTGCAGTGCAATTGTGCGCAGAGTCCCTATACATTTTGCGAATAACAGAAATGAACAGAAAAAGGAAACAGATATGTAAATAGTAACGCAGGAGTCTGTCGGTGGTGTCGCTGCTGATAGCGGGGTGGAAAGGGGGGCAAACATTGGGGATAAAAAGCAACAGTTTCGGTGATACAATTTAAGGCTACATTTGGTAAGGTTACTTTTGGGGATATTTTCTTCAATTCTCTTTTTACATTAAAATTTTCCTTGTTTGTTAGGTGTTCTCTTCTATGTTCCCTTTAGGAATGTACTATGTGCCGGCCCTGCGCCCTTCGATACGCTCATGTTGTTGCAAATTATTGCTCACGATTTTATGAAGAGCAGTTTTTGTTTTTGTACTATACTAGTTGCATTCAACTGAAAATCTTTCGAAGGTAGGTACGAAGAGATGGGCAACGAATACCATAATTATCTACGAACCTGATGTGGCTAGCATGTGAGGGTCTTCAAATTGGAAGTCAAAGGGATATGCACTTGGAATGCATGTAGGAATGTGGAAAAGATGTTAGCCTACGAACCATCAGTGTAAAAGCCCATAAAAGCATACAGAATACTGATTTTTAACTTTTTAACTTTCACATCTCACAAGCCATATGTAACATACATACATATATTCAAAATCGAAAAAGTTTTAATCTTAAAAGGCAATGGAAAGGCTGGCTTGTTTCATAAATACCCATCACCACAGTGCGGTTATATTTTTACCACCAAACCTTGTTCAAATACTGATGTGTACGTTAAGCTTTTACGATATAAAAAGGAATTAAGGGCTCTGATGTGCTTAAAAGGAAAAATGCTTTGAAAGAAACTGGCCACGTTAACGATGACATTGTTTAATTTTTTAAGTTTTAATGAATGGAAGTTTTATAAAGTTCATTAGATAAGTATATGTACATGTAACATATTAAGCTCCCATAATTCTAAACTAAAGCGGGACGAACTAATAATTAATACAAATACAAGTAGGAGAACAGGGCACATGATTCCAAGAGTTAGTCTTATCAAAATTATATTTCTAAAACTACTTTGAAAATATGAGATATCCCTAAACACGAGGGCAAAACACTGATGAAGACATAACACTCACAGTATATGGTCACTTCAAATTCATACTCTGTGTGTGCAGTTCTAATATAACACCATAATGGAATGGAACATTTGTTGGGAACTACAACCAACGAGAAAATTCAGGCGAGTTCCTCTCCTCCTATCTAGGACAACCACCCCTGGAGAGTAGTGAACCAATATCTACGATCCAAACCATCTGGAGACTATGCTTAGCATTTAACGATTCGGAAAAGACAATCTCAATGTCTTAATGTTTCTTTGTTTTTAGAATATCTTGGATATAGCATATTCTTTCTTGGTGCCCTTACAGCCCCTGAAGGACCAGAGTCAAGCTTCTGTCAATGACCCATGTTGTGTGCGATTTATTTGTCGCACAGGTGAAAGTGAGCTACAATTTAATGCCGATTCAAAACGGCGTGAGTCGTAAAGTATTTTCATGGCAAGTATACCACGAGGGGTCTTGCCAGTACGCCGCCGAGGAGGGATGACGCGAAAAGAAAAGTCGATAGCATTTGTATTATCAGAATCCGAACTCGCCTATCGTGCGTCTGAGTCCAACACACTAACCATATTATAGATCTGCTCTAACGAAATACAACCCCGAATCGAAGGAATCCAAGAGTATGTCTTGAAGGAAATACTGCGAGAATGTACATAGACTTGCTACCAACTGCGGCCCGATTCTATAAAGGGCTATCCTAGGAGCACAAAAATGGACTCGGGCTCCTTCGCAAATCAAAGGCTACCTTTACTATCAATCGCGGGGAAACTTTGGAGGCCTTGTTTGAGGTACACTTCCCCGGTTCTACTCTGAAACGAACGTCGTTTGACGATCAAATGAGCGTCACAAATAGCATCGATAGTAGAACAAATAGCAGATTCTCCTGCGCGGATAAAGTTAAATGGGCAAATGGTTAACTTAAACCCTACGAAGCTCCAGGTAAAGATGGTGCCCTTCATGCTATTCACCAGAAAGGACTAGACATCATTCTAGCACCACTGACAGCTCCTTGAGGTCCTGTTTCAACTTGGGATACATCGCTCAAATCTGGGGAGATGTCAACGTTATTTTCATTCTGAAGATTGAAAAACCAAGTAAACAACCTAGATCCTATCACCTTTTCAGCTTCGCCTTTCCTACTAAAAACAATAGGAAAATCGATAGAGACCCATATACAAGAAAATCAAACATTTTGTTGAGGGCACCGTGGCGCTGTGATTAATGGACCCTAACGCACGATGACACGGGATCGAATCCCGACAATATCCGTGTCATCGAATGTGTTTTTCACGGTGCTTCTCCTCAGCGGGGTTTGACAAAACCCCCTGTATTATAACTGTCATGAAAAGATTCTCGAAATTCGCTGTAGATCCCTTCATCCATGGGGAAATAAAATCACAAACAACATGGGTGATTGAGAAAAGTTCGGCTTTTGTCCTTCATGTACTTTAACGCCAACATAGATATACATATGTACATACCCCACAAGAAATGTGACAAGCCGAATCTGATCTAGGAGGAGCGTGTTTCATCAAAAAAAGGTGGAACAAAAGGTCCCCCCGCACTCATGCACGTGATGACGATAATAAGTGAGCCCCGTTCGGCAGAAGTCATTGCTTCTATTCGACTTCTGCCCTTCTTTCCTAAGATCTCTGGATGCTCGCTTTGAACGACCGAAAGTCCCGTTTCATCAACATTCCAACTTGCTGTTGTGGAAAAGTAATGTTTTTCGTATTCTCCATCCAGGAGGTTGAAGAAGTATTCTGCGTTTTCCTTTGAAAATCATCCGGCTTATCGTATGACGTTCCAGTTGGAGCACGAATTCTTAATGTGTTCCTATTGCGCTTAAGGAAACCGCATAACTAATCTTAGTAGCAATTAGTTCGTCAGCATCTTCTCACTTCGAGCCATCCTGTAAAGTGTTGTAGGTGGGACACTGTATGTTTTTGATGCAATTTGAATGCTCATTTCTCCATTCCTTACAGCTTGCACTACTTTCGGCATCATATCTGCATCCCAACGCCGTAGTTCACCTGTCTTAGGCATCTTCCAGTGCAGTCTCGAATTAAAAAACCGTGGTATTCCCCATTAGCCGATTTAGAAACTATTGCAAACTACAACTTTTTTTTTTTGTTGAAGGCTTCTCGCGTGTAAAAGACGTGTAACTTTAGGACTTTTATCACAAAATTATTTAACTGTTGACAGACGAGCCCTTAAAAGGACATTACTGAGTGAATCCCCACAATCCAGTTGTTAAATAGGAACCCCCTTCTAGAACTAAGACTCTTAGTGCTATCTATTACTAAGTAGCTGTACGTTGTGAAGACTCAAACCAAATACAGTGAAATCTCCCTTGTACAGACAGCAATGCTGCAAATTTTTTTGTCTGCCTAAGGGAGGTGTCCGATTAAGGGAAATCAATTAAAAAAAACATTATTTTTCGATACTAATATATGTAGTGGATATTCATTTATTAACAGAAAATAAAAAAATACAAAAAACAAATAAACTCCATATCTTTTTTATTTCACATATGTATGTATGTATGTTGGCGTTACAGTCCATGAAGAACCTGAGCCGAGCTTCTCTCAATCACCCATGTTGTGTGTGATTTCATTTTCACTTAGGTGAAAGGGACCTACAGTTTATTGCCGGTTCCGTACGGCGAATTTCGAGAAGCTTTTCATGACAATTTTACTACAGGGGGTTTTGTCAGAACCCCGCTGAGGAGAAACACCGCGAAAAACACGTTCGATGACATGGCTGTGTCGGGATTCGATCCCGAGTCATCGGCGTCAGAGGACAACACACATAACTTTCTTCAAATTAATGATTGATTAGGTGATGAATTATGAGCCACTAGATACATATGTAAGTATGTTACATCACACAAAAAATAGTAGGTAGATATTTTTTCAAGTATTTTTCGAATGTTTGTTTGTTTGTTCAGTTTTAGAAAAGGCGGTTTTGTTTTGAAATCTGGTCTGTAGATCAAACAAAATTTGAACAGCCTCACCGCCATTTTTTTTTTGGCCGCAAACATTTTCCAACTTTCAATAGTAACGTCAGCTTCTGGGTAAGAATTAATTGAAGCCTCTACCTGGTCCTGATCATCATCCTTTGCATCACTTTCAGATTCGACAATTTCAACAGGAACTGCAACGTCTTCTGGTAACATCTCGAAGTCACCTTCCGCATTTACGGTTAGGTGGGTTTGAAAATTTCAAAAAATCGATTTTTTTGTTTTTGTATTCGTCTTATTAAATAGTAAAATATGTTTAAAATATTCTCCTAAAATTACAAGTCGATCCGAGTAAAATTCTAAGAGATAGACTCTTCGGAAGTTCCGCCCATCAGGCCACATCATTGCAGCGCCAGCGCTTCGCAAACATACGGAAGCAGCTGCATGGCTATTGTTGGTCGGCCTTTCCCACTTTCCTTTACTTCTATTTAGTTGCCCTGGATATTGTCGCACCAGCAGGTACTTTGCTTTATGGTGCCGGAATCGATGATTCTATGTAAGTTAAAAAAAAATGTTTTTTTTTGCATGTTATTTCATTTAAACTTTTAAACGCGTTTATCTCAAAACTCAATGTTTTAAAGTCGATGGACACGATTTCTCGAAAAGTTATTAAGCGATTTTGTTCAAATTACGCACACATAATTGAAATAACATTATCAAGTTATTGAACAAAGGACTTTTCTTTTTTTTTTTTATTACAACTAATTTTTTCGAGCCAATACATGGCGAACATTTGACCAACGAATGTGTTTTTTTGTTCAAAGTCTGCCAAAAATTCAAATATTAATTTTGTTTTTTTTTCCTTCGTCTAATAACAAGATTTATCCATGTACTAACGAAATATTTTTTGCCTTTTGGTTTTAGATGAACCAATAATGAGTTATGCTGTCCACGGCAAGAGCATTTTTTTTTTTTTTTGAGACGTCAAGGAAGATGAGGTACCAACGGCTGAGTATTCGGAATTTTCAAATAAAAATTTCACAAAACACTGTTCAAATACGTATCTTTAATATGCTGAATTGTTTAAATAAAACATATGATTGTACATATTAAAAAAAAAAAATTGTAAAAATACCCTTATGTTCGGGTTCTGCTTCCAATCTGCATTCCGTAAGAAGATTGGAAATTTCCCTTAAATTCGAGAGAGGCAACTCGTCTTCAGGATCGAATTCATTTTTTCCAAATCTAAACTTTGTCCAAAAACATTTTTAGAACAGTTTGCAACTGTTTTTCTTGTGACTAGTTTCCACGCATTATTAATAAAATAAATGGCGTCTAGGACATTTATGCTTTTGATTAACTCACTCGTGGATTGGGAGCTGTCCATGCGGGCAATAAGATGCTTTAAAATGAGCCAGCGGTAGTGAAATTTTAAATTTCTTATCACACCTTGATCAAGGGCTGGCAAGTCGAAGTGGTGTTTGGCGGAAGATAGACAACTTTTATATTTTCCAGTCTTTAGGATGGCAAGCAGCGTTGTCAAGAAAGAGCAATATTTTTCTTTTCTGTAGTTTCGTTTTCTTGTCAAATAAACGAAGTCACTCTATCATGATTTCTTGGGTCATTCATGCTTTTTTGTTGTGCTTCCAGTCTACAGGCAACTGATCAGGTTTTAGGCCACGATGACTAAAGGTTTTTACATGTCTCCCGCCATATTGGCACAGTGCAAAGTAGTGAGCCTCTCTTTTGAAAGCTTTCCTCCTGTGCACTTTTGACCTTTCGAAGCCATTGTCTTTGTGGGTAATGCTCGAAAAAAATGGCCAGTTGAAGAAAAATGTTCACGTCCCCAAGATCAACATCTCCACCCTCTTCGCTCACGTTTTTGTAAGAAATACCGTGACAATTGCGAGACTTATTCAGCCAACTTGCAGAAGTTTTACAATCTGTGACTCTTAAACGATTTGCAACTTCTACTGCCATATGTCGAGTTGCGGTTCCAGAAATAGGAAATCCTTTGTTTCGAGCTGCACAAAACCATTCAAAAACAATTTTATCTAGACTCTCGCTCGATGGAACGAAACGCCAATGCGATGAGAATAGTTTACTATTTGCTGTAGACTGCAAGTAATAAAAACTTGCATTAGTGTCCGCCTGCCGGGAAAATTCAAGCTTCTCAGGCGACCCGGCGCATCCCCAGGTGGCGGATAGGGGAAGGCCACGTAATGTGGTAGGGGTCATCGCACCCCCGCGGACCAAGAGCACTTATATTACCAAGTCAAGGTGGTTGGAATACGTGCCGAGGACTGAATGGTGCAGGGAATAAAAAAATGTGCATCGCGAACGTACGATCCCTATGTGATACCGGACGCCCTCACATAGTAATTAGCCTTACATCTACATGGGAGCTCTGTAGATGGTTGACCAGCAATTCTCGCCATACTCGTGGGTCCAATATATGAACAACAAAAATAATAAAAACGAAAACGTTACAGAAAACAAAACACTGACGGAGTCGGAGGAAGAATACCTCCTCCGATCACCAGTACACAAAATGGAGACAGAGGATATCGAACCATCTCCAAATCCTGTTACCACGCTCCTGTCTAATAACACGGACAACCAAACTGCTCAGGCACCAAATGGTCCAAGCACTGAGGTTGCAGTGGTCAGCCACGCAAAAAAAAAACCTCGGCAGAAATATGACTATTTCACCGGGGCCCAAAAACGACGAATCGCCGCACTAATCCGGGACAAGATAGAGCCCGAAGAGGCGAGACGAAAAGAAAAAGCAAGGTATGCGCCGTGCTTGCGGAAAGGGAAGCAAACAAAAAACCAGAATTGCCAAATCCCAAACGCAACCGATCTAACGACAACTCCCTTGTGGAGAATACTCGCAAGACCACACACAGAGGCACCAAGTACAAAATGATCGCCCTGGATCCGCTGGTGAAGCAAAAACAAAACCCACAAAAAGAACTAGTGGAGGTGCACGAGAGCGTACGGAAGCACCCGAGCCATCCTACCGGGATGCCATTGCTCGGTGCACCCTCACAACACCCGCAAGAGACCCTAACTGATCAGCAAATAAAGTTAGTGAGGAAGAGCCTGCTAGAGGAAATGGACAAGGCAGATAAGAATTGTCCTGCCCTCAGATTCGAGGCCACCTCAGCTAGAAATGGATGGCTATCTATCACCTGTTACGACACAGAAACCAAAAATTGGCTCATGTCGTCGATAGAGAAGATTAAGCCATGGAAAAATGCAGATCTGTGTGCAACTCACGGCAATGACATTCCCAAGTTATACACATGCGTAACATTCGTCCCCGAAGCCGATTACCTTACCAAGGACACCTTCCTACTGCGCATAATGAGGCAGAATGCGAACACTAGCACTAAAGGATGGAGAGTCCTCAGGATCGCCAAGGAAAAAAGCGGTGGGGACCAAG
Source organism: Eumerus sabulonum (assembly GCA_951905685.1). Taxonomy (NCBI): domain Eukaryota; kingdom Metazoa; phylum Arthropoda; class Insecta; order Diptera; family Syrphidae; genus Eumerus; species Eumerus sabulonum. Next base: position 165,403,406 of record OX645060.1, on the reverse strand, counting down.
TAACCTTTGCCATTGATGAGGCATCCAAAGACACCATAGTAAAACGAAGGTTCAAACTGTTCCTGAACTTCTCCCAAATCCTAATCAGGATCAAGGGAATTCCCAAGCAGGCAAAGATAACTGCCGACAACAAAAGCAAGGACAGGGCACAAGCCCATCCGAAGTGCGATGCCCAAAGTACACTGGCCATGCCCAGGAAATGAAGTGAGGAACTCGGCGTGCATAAGCCAGGCCAGAGAGCAACAACCATTGCATCTGGTGTTAGTGAATCAGCCACAGAGGCAGCTAAAGTACCCCAAACGTCAATGCTGCCTGAAGAAACAATTCGGGCAACCAAGACTTCAGGGGTCAGTCCTATGGTTGTGCCAGTCAAAAACACTTGCGGCCCTGCCAGTATCTCGCTCAATCCATCATGCCGGTATTAAGGTGCATCCAAATAAATCTACAGCATGCAAAGGCCGCGTCTGCGGTAGTGAGCCATAGATTTAAAAAGGAGCACTTCGATATAGCCTTTATCCAGGAACCGTATACGATCAAAGACCAGATCAAAGGACTATCAGGTGAGCTGCTCTACGACTCCACAAATGATGGACGACCCAGAGCCTGCATAATGATTAATAACATCATTAAAGCCATTCCCATTTCAGAATATACGAATAAGGACCTGGCAGCTGTCATTATTCAGCTATCCACTGTGGAAGGTAGGTCATATGCCGTAATTTGCTAAGCCTACCTAGCGGGCGACTCCACCGATCTCAGCTTCACACCACTGCAGGATCTCCTAGACTACTGTGGAAGAAGAGGCTTACAAATCATCATATGCAGTGACGCCAACGCCCACCACACAACATGGGGAAGCTCGGGCATTAAGAAAAGAGGTGAGTACCTGTTAGAATTTATCTACAAGAACAACCTCAATATCATAAACCGGGGAAATAGCCCCACCTTTATGAATAGAATTAGAGAAGAAGTACTAGACCTCACCCTAACCACTCCGTTCATAAGTAACTCTATCCTAAATTGGCTTGTCTCAACAGAAACATCGATGTCAGATCATCGACAGATCTGTCTTGACATAAAAGGAGACACATAGGAGAATTACCAGAACATACAGACAACCGAAAGCTACAGACTGGGACACATAGTTATAGACTAGAAATCGATCGGGAACTGTCCTAATAACATCAGAGACATAGACAGCCTTGAACTCAGCTGTGACAGCCTTAATGCTGCCATCCTATCTGCCTTTCACAACGCTTGCCTAGAGAAAGTCAAGTCAGGCAATCGTACCACTCCCTGGTGGAACAGCAATCTGGGCAAGCTAAGAGCACTGATCAGAAAACTGTTCAACAGAGCTAAACGGACTGGTGACTGGACACAGTACCGTGCCTCACTCACCAACTACAACCAAGAGATTAGAAAAGCCAAAAGAGACTCATGGAAAAAGTTCTGCAGTAGTATATCAGCCATACAGAGCAGCGCTCGCATCCACAGAGCTCTCGCCAAAGAGCACACTAACCAAATTGGACTGTTGAAGACAGCAGATGGCACTTACGCGGAGAATGGTACAGAAGTACTAAAAACTTTAACCAATACGCACTTCCCAGACTCCAACATCATTCCCTCTAATCTCTCTAACATACCTCCGCAGATCAGGGCAACTAGAACCAACAGGGAGGTCTGGAAGAGAGTACGAAATTGCGATAGGTTGCTTTCTCAATATTGAGGGTGCTTTCGACAACACCGACTACACCCAAATAAAACGTTGCATCCTCAACACAGGGGTGGATAACACCACATGCAATTGGATCCAACACATGCTTGGCTATAGGAAAATAAACACCTCACTAGGCAATGATAAAATCAGTGAGGTGTCTCACCTCTCCTGTGGTCCATCGTGGTAAATGAACTGATTAACATACTCAGCAACAATGGTTTCTATGCCCAAAGCTATACGGACGACATAGTGATCCTGGTTAGAGGCAAATTCGAAAACACAGTCTCGGAACTCCTCCAACGGGCACTAAACTTTGCTGCAAACTGGTTCATAAAGGTTGCACTAAAGGTCAACCCTAGCAAAAGCACTATAGTCGCCTTCACCAAAAGGAGGAATAGGCACAAACTTACCAAACCTACCCTCTTTGGTGAAGCGATAGAGTTCTCAAAAGAAGTCAAATATCTGGGGATAATACTAGACGAAAAGCTCACTTGGAACTCTCACATTACAAAGACCATAGAGAAGGCCAGGATCTCATTATGGACCAGCAAAAGTCTCACTGGCAAAAATTGGGGCACAAACCCCAAAATGTCCCGCTGGCTATATACAGCAATCACCAGACCAATTCTCACATATGCTGCGCCCGTCTGGTGGCACAAAATAAAACAATTATCAGTGCAAGCCAAGCTTAACAAACTGCAAAGACTAGCTTGCATCTGTATCACCGGGGCCATGAGAACAACCCCCACAGCAGCACTAGAAGTCATCACAGACCTGCCACCTCTTCATCTCCAACTGAAGAGAGAAGCAATGGTCTTCGCCCATAAACTGATCGTGGAGGATGACTCTAACCGTAGGCTCTTTCATCCTGACATCCTTACCGAAATAAACAGGCATGAAATCCTAAAGATATCTCTCACAGACAACTGTCTCCCCAGATACAACTTCGACCAAAACTACAAGGTCACATTCCCCAACCGACAAAACTGGGAACAGGATAGACCCTCCTTCAATCGTGGATCCTACGTGTAGTACACAGATGGCTCCAAAACGAACAAAGGCGTTGGGGCTGGAGTATACGGAGCGAATACAGGCACATGCATCTACGTCAGCATGGACAGATATAACTCCGTTAGAGATATTTGCTATAGAACTCTGTCTCAGAGAAAATATAAACAAAAATATATTCGACAAAAACATTTACATTCTCTCTAACAGCAAGGCTGCACTCCTAGCCCTAAAGAGCTACGAAATCACCTCAAAACTAGTATGGGACTGCCTACAGCTGCTTCACCAGCTGGCCAGCACAGAGTTCATCTCATTTGGATACCTGGACACAGAGGCCATACAGGCAACGAAAAGGCGGACCTACTAGCAAGGAAAGGCTCTGCATCACCATTTATGATGCCACGGCCTTTCTGCGGCATACCCATCAGAACCACCAAATGCTGCATAAACAATTGGTTACAAACGAAATGTAGCAGACAAGCCAAGTTGTTCCTCCCAACTACATCTCTCAGTAGAACGAAACAACTCTTCATGCTTTCGAGGAGTCAGATTCGCTTAATCGCAGGTTTCCTTACTGGATACAGTCAACAAACACCTCAAAACGATGGGCATTATACAAGATGACACTTGCAGGATGTTTAATGAAGACGAAAAAACAGCAGAGCACATACTGTCAGTACACGTCATCGTCACCTAGGCAAGCATTATCTTAAAGCAGAAGAAATCGCTGCTAGCTCACTCAAAAGCATACCAAGTTTTATCACGAACTCAGGTTTTCTGAGTGAACTGTAAGTGGGGGACATCACAATAGGCCCACTCGTGGCCGCAGTGATCAGTCGACTTTGTCCCACCCCCGTACCCTCTCTAACTAACTCTAGTGTCCGCCTAATATTTTATTATTTATATGCGTAAATGCTGTCCGTGTCCGTTCAGGGGAATGTCCGTCCAAGGGAAACTGTAAACTATGCAACTTATATGGAGCAATATCCGTTCAAAAAAATATGTCCGGCTAAGGGCAGTGTCCGTCTAAGGGAGGCGTCCGCAGGGGGAGATTTCACTGTACTCATATTACCTAAACACATAGCTTTCGCCTCGATCATTTCGTCGTAAAGTTATCTCCAATAACCGAGCGAACTATGGGACAAATTTTTTCATTGTCTTTGTTAATCTCACAATTTTTCAGGTAAGAATTTTTTAATTTCTTTGAATAAGTCATGAAAAACTTTGTTTTTATTGAAGTATGGAGTCTTGTAATATGGAACTCGTAGAGGAACCTAATATATTACCATCACGACTTTTTTATTTACCTAACAATGTTTTCTTTCTTTGTCCCGAAGTTACCATCATGCCACGAAGCCAATTAAAAACACCACCCGAAACAAAAAGAAAGTCCTAGGACAAAAACAGTGTGGCTAATGCAATCAAGAACGTTAGCGAACTAAGCCTGAAGATGGCTGTGAAATTATTTTCAGTCCCTCAAACAACGTTGCAAAGGTTTGTTCATAGTGGACAGTCTCCAGAAGAATGCGTAAACAACAACTTAGGGAGAAGACAATAATGCCACCTGACATGGAAACCCATTTAGTTTCATATCTGTTAACAATGGAAAAAAGATACTTCGGGTTTTCCTGAAAAGATGTGAGGAAAATGGCGTTCCAATTAGCAACCAGAAATGGAATTCAGCATCCATATAAAACTGAAATTGCTGGATGAGCTTGGTTGTACCACTTTTTCATGCGACATTCAAATAAATTAAACCTTCGAAGACCAACGGGGACTTCTAAAGCCCGAGCTCAGTTTTATACATTTTTGGAGGAAGAATATAGGAAAAACAACTTTCCCCCAGACAGAATTTTCAATGTGGATGAGAGTGGTATTTCGGCGGTTCAGAGCAAAATACCACAGATCACTGTTTCACGAGGGAAGAAACAAGTAGGTGCCTTAACCGCTGCAGAGCGGGGTTCATTAATTACAATTGTGTGCGCCATAAGTGCTAGCGGAATTTACATACCACCTATGCTGATTTTTCCATGGAAAAATATGACCGATCCTTTGATGAAGGGTGCTCCACCAGATTCAATTGGCAGGTGTCATCCTTCCGGATGGATACAAATGAACCTGTTCACTGATTGGTTAGAACATTTTATTGAAAAGGCTAGACCAACTGAATCTTCGCCAGCTCTTTTGATTCTCGATGGCCATAACACACACACACCAGAAACTTCGATGTTCTAGAAAAGGCACGAAAGAGTTATGTATCCATCATAAGCCTGCTCCCTCACACGACACATAAAATGCAGCCACTGGACAGGACATTTATGGGACCTCTGAAAACTTATTACAGTAAAGAGATTCGGCAATGGTATCTACATTCGGAAAAACAGATGAATATGTATGTATGATATTGCCTAGTTGTTTGGAAGAGCGTATCTTAGGTGTCAAAATGCATCTATTGCAGTAAGCGGGTTTAAGGTCACAGGGCTTTTTCCATTTAACAGAAATGTATTTTCCGAGTCTGATTTTATTGAAGAAGAAGCTCAAGAACCTCAACCATCAACACAACTGTTAAAGGTTTCAACTATTTTTGATGGAGTTCCCGCAATATGTCAGCCTTCTACAAGTCAACAGCCGGCTGTTCTTGTTCCTGATCTCAGTGACATAGCCAAACATTGTCAGCTATGGTTTTACCCGAAGAAGTGATCCCCATACCAAAGCTTACGAAAAAAACATCAAACAGAGAACGTGAGGCTTCATCTTCTGCGCTTTTGACAGGGTCCCCATACAAAGCCGACCTTGAGTAGTCAATATTAAATATAAGTCAAAGAGGACCGGGAAGAGGTAGGGCTGGTGGAAGAAATACTAAGGGTGGTGGACATGGTGAGCGTGGTAGACGTTGTAGGCATGGTGGGAATACTGGGAACAGAAGCGGACATCAATTAGAAACATCATCTGAAATCGATACAGATGGTGATTCCGTAATTTCAAAAAGCGGCAACGGACGCACTCCAACAGAAGAAGACAATGATGTCAGTTGCATGTTCTGCTCTCAAATGTATTCAGACGATCATCGTGGTGAGGTTTGGCTCATCTTTACAACTCACAAGTTCCTATTCAAGATTCACAGAGTTTAAAATTATTTTATGTTCATCTCCTTAACTTTATCATTACACTTTAAAACTCACCACCTAAGAGCTTTCTTACTAAGATTTAAAAGCTTTAATTGTTTTTAATTTTGTATCCTCAAACGATTGTGTTTTTCCACACATATATATGTACATATGTATGTACATATGCGTGCTTCTGCGTATTTATCAGTTTGAACAGTTACATACGCCCAATGCCCTAGTTATGACACCTGGTCAATCGACCACCAACTAAGTTGATCACATTGATTGATCCTCCAGTATTCTCGACGTACGAATCTTCCGAGGAACTAACATCGACTCGCATCACTACCTGGTTGTAGCCAAGGTACGAAAGAGGATATCAAGAATGTTTAGGAGTCGGGTAGGACAACGTCAGTACGACGTCGGAAAGCTACAATCGCAAGAGGCTGCCAGAATCTTTGCCGATCGTATCTCTTTCAACCTCTCTCAAAATCCGCCAACAGCAGCGCAAACGATAGGGCAGGAATGGGCGCATTATCTGAACGCCGCCAGCCCAGCGCCCAGCCTTTTAGGCGGGAGGGGCAATTTTCTAAAATATTGACTTAATTTGAAAAAAAATATTCAAAATCAACGGTTACATCCACAATGCCACGATATACTTTTTTGTAAAGCCAGAAACCTCTTCTTTCACCTTGTTTTTAAACGAAGCAGGTTTAGGGAATAGTTTTTGAAAAACTAATATTCAAACTCAAAATTTTGAAAAAAGAATATAATGAAAAAAAAAATGTCGAACTAATTTTTTTTTTAAAATTGCATGTAACTACGTACTCATTTTTTTCAAGAATTAATTTCTCTTATTAGTTTTTAGTTAAAAACAGAAAACCAGATGCAAAAATGTCTAGCAGTTTTTGAGAAAAACAAAAAAACACGAACAACTTTTTTCTAAAAAAAAAGTCTTTTTTTTATGGTTGTAACGAGGCTGGACTTGTAGGCAAATTAATTTATGAAACATTGACCTATTTTTTATTATTTAAAAAAAAATCGGAGTTTTATGAGTATACAATAAAGTGACACAGTATTGGAGTAGCCCTGGATTAATCCTTTTTTTTTTTTTATTGATATCGCCTGAAAACTGACCTGCCAATTTCGTCTGGGTCCGCCCGCCGAGGATGGGTTCTACCCGCTAGGACCTTAAGACAATAAAACCGCTATTTTTCTTTATTGAAAAACAAAATATTTGCAACCCAAATGTAAATAAAAGGCATCGCATTTTTAATAAAAAAAAAAACATAAATTGAATGTTAACTCATCAACACATTACGATGTCAAACTCATATTTTCGAGAAGAATTAACGGACATGCACTTCTACGGTTTAGCTAACGGTCGAGATCGTGAAACCGAAAGACTCTACGCTGAATGATATCCCAATCGGAGGTGTCCGAGTCGTAGCATGTTTTCAAGAATCCACCGACGTCTGCGAGAGCACGGAGCGCTAGAGCATCGAAGAAGCGAAAGATCAATTACGGATGGATCAGCAATCTTAGATGAAAGAATTTGCATTTGGTCCGACGTAATCCCTCCCTTAGTACAAGGATAGCTATTATGCTTGGAGTGCCCAATTCTGAAGTATGGAGAGTGCTTTACAAAAAAGTATATCACGGCATTGTGGATGTAATCGTTGATTTTAATTATTTTTTTTTTCAATTTAAGCCAACTTTTTAGAAAATTGCCCCTCCCGGCTAAATGGGGGGGAATAGACCCCCCCTCCCATACGATTTTTTTCTTGTCTTGACCAGACCTACACGCTCTAGCTTTTTGGCACACTGCTCGCGGCGCACCCTGTATATACATATACATGTACGTATATGTATGTATGTATGTATGTATGTTGGCGTTACAGTCCATGAAGGACCTGAGCCGAGCTTCTCTCAATCACCCATGTTGTGTGTGATTTAATTTTCCCATAGGTGAAAGGGACCTACAGCTTATTGCCGGTTCCGAACGGCGAATTTCGAGAAGCTTTTCATGACAATTTTACTACAGGGGGTTTTGTCAGAACCCCGCTGAAGAGAAACACCGTGAAAACACGTTCGATGACATGGCTGTGTCGGGATTCGATCCCGTGTCATCGGCGTCAGAGGCCAACACACTACCCACTGCGCCACGGTGCTCCCATGTATATACGTAGATAAATTAATGTGTTAAACGATATAACGTCAGTTAAAATAGATACCTAGATAGACAGACACATACATATGTAAATAGATAATCATCAATTCACCCGTACGTAAAACGTTGTAATAAAAACTGGCAATTAAGTCAAAAACTTCATTCCAATTCAGTTGTCCTGTTGCAGTTCTAATGTAATTCACAAACGCCGCATAGAGTACAGAAAAAAAAACTTCTCATGTTTAGCCCTAGAGTCATAAATGGAATTTAGAATAAAATTAACCAGATACATATGTACATGTCCTAACGGATGAGCGAAATTTCACTCATTCGCTTCATTCGCAATTACACCTGACTTAAAACTACCAGCATTTGTATTCAAATAAATTAACTTCCCGTCTCTGACAGAATGCGTTAATGTGGAATTCGAATTCAAGCACACGCAGAGCGGGACACAATCCACTCTTTTTAAGGACAATACATATCAAAAATCCCTTCATTAAAGATTCCCCAAACAACCGGGCAGGCAAAAGCACAAACAAACAGCATGACAAAAATAGCCTAATAACCAGGGAAGCGAGATAGATACATATATATATTCGTATATGTGTATGTACATACATACATACATATAGATGAACCATAAAAAATTCATAGAAATTCTAATCCTGCCTAAACAAAAGGGTGCTACGGGTGATTCTGATTCCATGGCATTTTCAATCCTACAGCGACACGCTAGTCCTATTCCTTCCGCCCAGAGTGGAAGGGATATGGAAACTAAACAAAACAAAAACACACAATAGTCCTTGTGTGCGCTTTGTCAAAAATTTTTCGGACTGGAAAAGCTCAAAAGACAGAATTTGCAACGGCAATCCTGATTGACAAGGAAAGGGTATAGTACCATCCCCAGTGAACAGCAAGGGAATGAGTCGAAAAAACAAGAAGAAGAAGACTCGAACGAACAAGGACAACAAGGAATACGAAAAACTCTAATAAAATATTTATATAAATAATTTTGCATCCTAGAACCAGACTCTTACTTACAGACACAGCCCTCCAAATCCATCTTTCTCCACCTTGATTCCACCTCAATCTTTTGTCCGCAGCTAAATGTGCATACTGGTGTTCTATTGTGTGTGCGGCTAGAGTTCGGATGGAAATCATTTGGACTTTTAGAGACCAACCTGTACAGATACATATTTTCTACTTGGTTGATTTGGTAAGACTTAAAAAGGTTAAAACGAAGTGAGCGAATGCTATACCTTTACGTTCTCACAACTCACAAGGCACGACAATGACAACAAAACGCAGATAAACTTCGTCGTCACAACACAAGCCATATATGTAAGTATGTATGTATGTGTTTTGAAGTGCTTGTTCATACAGAGAGAAGGCCGAAACGAATTTGTGTGTTGTCCCTTGACAAAAGGATTATTACGTAGACTACATTGAGGCAGACAAACTAGTGGTACATGCGAAGAGCAATTCCAAGTTGGAGCTTTATTACAAGGCAAATGATTTTTAATATACAGAAAGCAACACACAACACAGGACTTACGCTATTGCGATGGTACAGATACGCCTGGCTTTGACTCACCTACAAAGAAACAAAATTAAACAAAAGGTTAGATATGGTTGTAAAGTAAGGAAAAAAGAATATAAACAAATGAAAGTGGGATATCTTTAAATCATAATCGGATGCATGGGATCAGCAATAGCTGGTGTACGGTGCAATGCTATTCTGAATATTTTTCTTCTGCTTTCGTATCCAAAATCTCAGTAGAATAGATTTCTGCTCTACGTAAACAGATAAAAATATTTCACATAATAATCAGAACAAAATCCAAACCATGCGGTATTTGACTAGAAACAACAGTCTTGGATGAATCTATACACTCTTCCTTTTGGCAAGGACAGGAGAGGCTGGTAGCTTAAACCAGAGCATTCCCAACTCCGACAGCGAAATTCGAACACATCCGCCGGTTCGTGTCCGTAACACTGCCCTCCTCCTAAACTTGTTCGTCCTCAAGCAAGCGATTTGATCCTTCTCCGTAGTATGGTGCTAATCCCTCCAAATTGACAATGTTAAACTTCGCCCGTCTGTTTTCGGTCTGCTGTATTCGATATACCACGTCGTTAAGTTAGGTTAGGTTAGTTACATGGGTGCCCTATTGACGAAAAGTCAAGGCTCATGTAGACTACGTAGAGTCCATTGTGCCCAATTGATTTATTTAATCCGTTTATACCTAGACATCGTGCGTCAGAGTCCAACACACTAACCAACGTTCGGAATCGGCATTAAACTAAAGGTCTCTTTCACCTGTGTCAAAAATTAATCACACACAACATGGGTGATTGAGAGAAGCTTGGTCCTTCATGGGCTGTAACGCCACCAAAAAAAGATACCTAGACATTTACCGTTGAGCTGAACCAACCAGACGAGGAGAAAACTCCCAGTATTCTGTTGAGACCAATATTACCTACCTCTTCTAGTCCCGAAAGGAAGTATCTTCCTAGGAATATATTTCTTTCTTGAGCTAGCGCCGGACATTCGCACAGCAGGTGACGAATGGATTCAATTTCCTCTTCGTCCCTGCAGCTTCTGCAGAAGTCATTGTAGGGCCGGCCTAGTCGAGCTGCATGGTAGGATAGCATGCAGTGCCAGGTGAGGGCACCGACTGCCAGTCGAATATTCTCACGATTGAACTTCAGCAGATTTTCCGTTCTTTTCTTATCATAGACGGACCAAGTGATCTCCCCGTTGCGCATGTGTCTAAGCGGCACCATCGCTTATTGGCTTTCACTGATAGCTCCGTCTCTATCTCCCTGTAGAGCGCACTGACTAGTGCATTGGCCTCAGCTGAAATCTGCGCAATGTTAACACTTGATCCCACCCTAGCCAGCTTGTCCGCCCTCTCGTTTCCAGAGATATTCATATGACCAGGTACTCAGCAAAGGGTCACCTCATTTACATTGGATATCTCTTCTAACTTCTCCTTGCAGAGTTTGACGAGTTTGGATCTTATCCATGCTGCCTGCAAAGCCTTAATGACTGCCTGGCTGTCAACATACATAGATGCTGATCCTTTTTCCTGAGATATTCTCTTTGCTGATCAGGTCCGCCGCCTGCTTGATAGCGAAGACCTCAGCCTGGAAGACACTGCATCCATCATCGAGCATATAGGAGCGATGCATATCCCGAGATTCAAAGTAGACTCCGGCACCTGTGCCAACATCCATTTTGGGTCCGTCGGTTTAGAATGCGTCGTTAAGTTTCTTGATGACGTCATATGGTCCGTCCCAGGCTGATTGCAATTTGGGCACAAGCCTGTTTTTCGTTATGGGTTGTACAGCAATACCAATCATCCTGGCTCGAATGCAGAAGTGTTCGCCCTTAAGTCATAGCTCACCTTCATTTTATCACCAAGTTTAGTCGCTTCCGGAGGAACTGATGGATGGAGTTCAGCTGCTCCTCCTTTTCGGCTACGAAGTCAACGACGACTTTTCTCTCCATCGTCCGGTTGAACCTTTCGACCATGCCATCAGATTGTGGGTGTAATGGTGTTGTCCGTGTCTTTCTGATACCTAGCATGTCGCAGAGTTCTTTGTCGAAGTTTCTTCCTTGGTCTGAAAGCACTTTTCCAGCGGTACTGCGTCACGCGCAATCCAGTTATTCACGAATGAATCCGAAATGGTTTTAGTATCTTGGTTCCGTACACAAAACACTTCATGTCATTTGCTGAAGTAGTCGATCACTACCAGCGCGTATTACAGCATTGCTCGTTTCCTAAGTGGTCCCTTTACCTTCGCGAACTGTTCACACCTACGAATGAAATTTGCGACCCATTTATTGCATCCTACCCAGTAGAAACGTCTCTTAATCTCTTCTACAGTCTTGTTAACACCAAGAAGACCCCCGCTTGATCCCTCGTGGTCGTGACCTCGTCGATTTGTCCCTTTGGAATTACTAGCAGATCGTTTAAAATGTCCCAGTTCTCACTTTCCCGACTGCGGCAGAGGCTACCTTTCTTTAGCTGTAAACTCTGCCATTGAGCCCAGTAAGCTTTTACGATTAGGCTTTCATTAGATATTTGCCGCCAAGTTGATCGAAAACCTCGTTCTTGGTGATCGATGATGACTGCCGGATCGGGATCTTCTGGTTTTTTTTCCGACTTTCTCGACAGTCCAGGACTCTTCTGGTAGCACATGGAAACGACGGATGTCGGTGATCCGTTCCTTGGTTTCCGAACGTGAAAATGCTTGCATTCAACGCCGCAAGGTTGCCTCGACATGGCATCCGCATTTCCATGACTGCTTCCCTTCCGGTGTTCGCGTGCTTTCGCGAATTAGACCTCGAACGCTTTCTTAGCTGACGGCAGATGTGCCCCCGCTGGTCGCAGGTATAGCATCTACCCGGGAATGAGCCACTCCTACTCGCCGTTATTGTTCTGGAACTATCCTGGTCTGCAGAAATATGCTCCAAGAATTTGCTGCATACCGAATGCTGGCGCACTGGATGTTGACGGCATTTCCACTCCGGACTCATGATTCTCCCAGTCGACAACTTCTTCCTCCAACACTGATCGGAGTCTCTCCACTAGGTTGGCTTTGCTTCCCACTGTGGATAGTTCCCAAACCTCCAGCTGTCTTTTCAGCTATTCGATAGTTAGCTTTTCTAATATCACCATTTCCTTCCACCCTCGTAGACACTTTTAATAACTCTACTTCACAATTTTTTACTCGCAATCCTACTTCTGACACCAAATCTTACAAAAATTCGATCGAATCTGAATAGGGCTCGATCACTGGATTGCGATAAACTTGTGAACTCCAACTGTCTACTTGTTATTCAATACACACACTTTGTTTATTATTAATACCTCAGATCAATTATCTGGGCGCTTCATCTTTCGCGCTTTCATAGCCCCCGGTCCACTTTCTCGAATGTTCGCCGTGAGACGTTCCCCTTCAGAAGTCTCTAGAAGGCTCTGACATTCAGCAGTATGCCGCTGAAAGTTACCATAATTTCCATTTCAACTTCGTCAGAGCATTCCAAACAACGACAGCGAAATTCGAATATAATCGTCGGTTTGTGTCCGCAACAATATGATTGAAAGAAGGGCTGTAAGGACCACATATATATTAACGTGACATCGACATGTACATAAACAAAAAAGTGACATCGAGCGGACTGCTACATCTTGAGTACTCGTGTCTCCTGATTTTTTAAATCCGAATAAACGTATTTGCCGTGGTGGAGCCAACGATGCTCGAGATTTAATTCAGCAAATTCTGGCAAAAATTGCGACATTTTTTACAGCTGTCACACAAGATTGCACTTACTGGGATGCGGATTTGTCGTGGAAAAGCGGTTAAGGTCGGAGGTCATCGACTTTAAACCTATAAGTGATCGCCTGGCTGTGATCTGCATCAGAGGCAGATTTTATAACATCAGCCTTATATGTGCACACGCCACTACCGACGAGGCTGAAGACCCTATCAAGGACGACTTCTATGACCTCCTGGACAACGCCTACGGAGCTTGTCCGGAGTACGATGTAAAAATCATGCTCGGGGACTTCAATGCCAAAATCGGAAAGGAAAACACCCTTGGCGGAGTGATCGGAAAGCACAGCCTCCACGATACAACAACAGATAACGCCTTCCGACTCGCGGACTTTGCCACAGCTCGAAATGCGGTGATAAGTACCACAAGATTCCCTCGTAAGCGAATCCACACAGCAACCTGGCGATCTCCGAACGGTCGAACCGCCAACCAAATCGACCATGTGCTCACTGACGCAAGACACTCGTCAAAATCCTGGATGTGCGAAAATTCAGAGGGGCAAATGTCGACCCTGACCACTTCCTCGTAGCAGCAAGATTCAGAGCTTGACTGTCCAATATCAGAAAGCTGCACCAGCCCTTCAGGAGGAGGTTCGACATTGGGCGCCTGAGCATACCGGAGGTTGCCAGAGTCTACAGAGAGCAGCTGAGCGAAAGACTCGAGGGTATGCCTACGTCGAACACAAATGCCAATAATATGTGGCTGAATTGCCGCTCTGCCATTCAGGAAGTAGCCGAAACCACCTTAGGATACCTACCACCCCCGACAAGACCTTCAGCTCGACGGTCGGTGATGTTTACCCCTGCAATATGGTCACGTGGAATGGTGAACATGCAAAATGGTCGATTTGGGGTGACAAAAATCCATATCAAAGGCAGCCAACGCATCCTCGATAAGTGGCTGGTGTGCTTTGTCAGAAGGTATTACCGAACCTTATTTTGTCGAAAATAAGGACGAAGAAGCTGTTACTACCGTAAATTCTAAGGATACCAAGCAATGGTAATTTCCTTTTTGTTTTTTTTTTTTTTTTTTTTTTTTTGTGCCGATTTCCCTGATGTTAATTTTGAACGTATTACATATTTACAATGGTTCTTCGAGCATCGTTTAAGGCCGAGTCGCGAAAATGTGAATTGGCCTGCAAGATCGAGCTGATAGACCAGTCACCATTCAAGACATCACTGGCGAAACGCATGCCATATAAACGCACCTATTGGATGTCATTAAAAGTATTAACCATGGGATATACACATGTACATATGTACGTCTGTCGTGATTTCTAGGCAATGTGAACTCAAGTTGCACACGAGGCACAGGTAAGAAAAATACCTTAACAGGCAGTGTTAACAGAATTACGACAGAAATGCAAAATGCACTTCATAGGCGCCGAACTTGCTACATTGCCCTTTTTCTCCATTATGCTGACATAATAAATTTGAAACCGATACTCAAACAATTCGAGTGTTGCTCGTTAAAGAATCAATAATGTCAAGCCCTTTCAAATTGTCCAATTGACCCAAAGATCCTTGTAACGAATCATTACCATCGTTCATTCATCACCACCCTATCACACCGTCTTCAATGTGTATTCGTTTTCACCATAGCAAATTGGAACACTTCTCAAGTACGTTCTAACTGCTTTTACTTTCCTGAAACCGTACCGAAGAAAAATCTTAAACTTCCGTTCGGATAATTGAAGTAATTGCAAATATTTGCCATTCGATCATCGTCATCTTCCGCACTCGTTATCCTTAATAAGCGGGATGCAAATGACTGCCCATAACAAGGCAATGAAACGACAAAACGACTTGCAATTGGCTTTACTTCTCCCAAAACCGGTTGTTCGTTTTACCCACTACCTTCATCTAATCCCAACAACGGGCTATAAATGATGAGAGGACAAAGGTATGTGAGATATGTATGTATGTATGTCCAATGTTGGGAGTAATAGGAAAAAAAAAAAAAAAAAAAAACAGATACAAAGCAGCATCTGTGGAAAATCACCCATCCTTCTTGACGTTTTACAAAATCGCCAGAAAAATAAAAAGAGAGGAGGGCGAATAGGATAACTCGGACGAAGTAACGAATAATAAAAACAAAAAGATTGAAAAGTCAAACAATATAAAATTGATGGCTACAACCAGTGTCGACCAGAGGCATGGTCGCCTGGTTTGCTTTTTTTTGGAAATAAACACAAAAACGAAAATGAAAAACGATCACCCCGACGAACAGGCAAGAATTGGATCGTTTCAGCGCAGTACCTAACACTGTCACTCGACGACTTCGAGTGGATGTTTAGATTTTTACGTTCAACGAAATTCCAATGCAAAACTATTTTGCCACCAAGTTTTGCAAAGAGGGAGCAATAATTGCAAATAACTGCTGGAGAATCATTCGGCCATGGTGTGTTTACTTGTTGGTCAAGAAGTAGCTGCTCATTGGCATGCAATCCACTGGGTAGATGGCAAACCATGAACGATGGATGATGTCGGATTGGGTACGGTTGTACGGTGAGACTGGATGAATGGAAGAAAAAGAAGGAGGAGACGATATATGTACATACATACATAGAATCATCAAGGACTCTTTCTAGAGAAAGAGAGGGAGAGAGAAAAAATCAAACCCCACGCCGCGCCGGGACGCACGAAGGCAGAGAGTCAAGAATCGGAACGAATGACCGACCAGGTATGCCAATAATAAACTAGAAAATTCCATTGTTGCAAACAACCTATCGTCATTCCGTCGTATACAGGCGTCAGCGAAAGAGTGAAGGATTGTTATTGATGGTCTTTAGGGAGAGGGTAAACATCAAGCTACCAACAGTCATACTAAAATAGCAACACTAGCAGTAACGGCAGCACGATACTTAAGTTTCCTGGACTCTGTTGCATTAAAGTGATTTTTTTTTTTTCTCTTTCTCTTGCCTTCGTTTCTTTGTTTTAATTTTTAGCTATTTGAGTTATGTAGCTGTTCCTGCATCCGTCCACAATGACGATAATGACTACCAAGGATACTATTTGCAAAATGGAATTGGTCAGGAGTCGATGTGGAACTACCGAAAATTTAATGGATATTAAATGGCAGGAGGATTGACTGTACCGGATGGATACTTGATTCTCGATGGAGTAAACAAAGTCTGAACTTCCCCGACAAGAATTGGACTTTTAAGAATGAAAAAGTCCAAGAGGATAGACTGACCTTCTATGCGATCATGCATACATACATATGTATGTACGTATGTATGTACATGCATACTTGCACATGCCTGAAAATGGTAAAACTGCAATCAGCAACTTATATGTACACTGAACGATCGCATGACATGGTACAATGAACACCCAGGTAAGGGCGCCCAAGGCCAAGAGCAACTGAATAACAAAACAAAACAAAAACCACAAAACATAGCGCAGACATACGCCAATAAGTCAAGCGCGTCCGCCAGCGTCGACAATCACCAGCAACTTGCCGAACTATGCCATGCAGTGCGATGCTAATGCCTATCAGACTCAATGCTAGAGCCAGCCACCTTCATGGTACATATGTACATACAACCTCACATCCATTTCGAATAAAAGGCGCTTTCTGAAGCTAAAGATTATGCTCAGTGCTATTACCTTATGCCTGGTGTGTCTGGCAGTTGCCGCCATTGTACATATGTGGCGATCGTAAAAATTGGCATAATCGACCGTCTTCGAGGGCAAAACATAGGCGCGCGAACATGCCGGGCGGAGAATGCGCGCAACAAAACAAAAAAAAAAAAAAAAAAAAAAAAAAAAAAAAAAAAAAAAAAAAAAAAAAAAAAATAACATAAGAAGAAAACTCGTTCCTCGACGTCTGTTGCTACGGTCGCATGACGTGAACGGGAAGAGAATAATAAAACAACCTTAAGCAAAAACAATAGTTACCAAACCAACCAAACAACCAGCCAAGCAAGAAAACAACCAACAAACTAGCAAACGGATACAAACTCGTGCAAAAATACGCAAAAGAAGTAGAGCCAAGGGCAAAAACCTCATACTTCCCAGCCACCATCATCATTATGATCATCAAGAACAACATCGTCGTCGGCCAATGCTACGACAATCAGTATTGCCATCATGGGTACCAGCTCCACCGGCACTGCCACCGTCAATCGTTCTCGTCATAACGAACATTAAAAGCGGTAGGGGCAGCAACATGTTCCATAAGAGGCAGACCAGGCAAAAAGCATCGGGCACCAGGCAGCATCAACTGAATTCGTATCACCACGACAGCACCATTGTCGTCGACGTTGTCGTAATCTGTTTCGTTTACCTTTTATCTCTTCACATTCGCCCCTTTGGTAGTATTCGTCGTCGTCATTGTCGTCATCGTCATAGTCGTGGTCCACCACGTTTACCAGGCTATCTCTCTTTCGATGCCGTAGCCGACATCGCCTGCCACTCCCCCTCGTTCAACAGTGAAAAACGATACCGACGTAACAGGTTGTAGAAGCAACACTACGACCATGAAGAGCAATTA
Source organism: Eumerus sabulonum (assembly GCA_951905685.1). Taxonomy (NCBI): domain Eukaryota; kingdom Metazoa; phylum Arthropoda; class Insecta; order Diptera; family Syrphidae; genus Eumerus; species Eumerus sabulonum. The sequence goes on along the minus strand of OX645060.1, from coordinate 165,385,560 downwards.
CGGCAAAATAAAGAGAACCAACTAATAGCACATACATATGCATGTATGTATGTATTTACAATAGGTGTAAATGCATAAATGCACATAGATACGTGGCGGCAGCGAGCAACTAGTCCAACTTTGTAAACTGTTCTACGCACGCGACTTTTCCCCGCCCCAGTATAAGAGTATCTCTTATATCGACAATTCTCTTCTCTCACATATTTCTCTTACGCAGAAAGAGTACTCTTTCTGATAAACCTCCCCGCAAGTTGCTCTTTGACAATTGGCAACCATGCAAGAAGTGCACATCAACTTCATCTTACGATAGTACGTACTTGAAAGTCATTGGTATGCAACCAGTTTCCCAGCTTCCATCCATTGGCATGCAGTGCAACGCTAGGCAGGGTCAACAGGACAGCAACGAGCACAATAACCAGTTCCAACACATGCCAGTAACTCGCGTGCAAACTTTTATGGTCGACGTCCTCCCCCTTTGCATCACACAGTAATGGAACTGGTAGCAATCGAATATACACACGAAGATGCCTCGACGTAGTCGCGTTTTGTCTCCTGCAGTTCCAGACACCAATTTTCTATGGTCTAGGTGAGATGACGACGATGACGGTGGCAATGGTGAATAATGAATGAAAAATTGTATGTCGCCCCGTCGTTATTGTCGGCTACCCAGTGAGCGTGTACGAGAGATGATGAGGCGCGCCTACAGCATAAAACACTGCCAAGCATACCCACAAACAATTATCTATCTATCTTACTATCTCTTGACGGCAAATGTACATACATATACTCCGCATTGTGTGTCTGCACACGAGAGGAGTTAGCACACACAGTCATGTGTCGCGAATTCTAATAGACACTAGTTGCAAACGTCCAAGTCTAATTAATCGCAAGATGACGTTAACGAGTCCCCACATCGGAATACAGACGCATAGATACGAAATTCAAATGCAGACTTATCACATGCAGCACACTTGGGTTGAGGGTGGCAGATTTGGACTGATTTCATCATACCAAGCGTGTGTTTGATGGTATTGAAGGCCTGCGGGACTTCATACTAGAATCTTGTCTATGGGGGGTTCCACAATTCTCGATGATATCATTCGATGCAATTGGATGGAGCGACGTGTCTTATGTATGGGGATACAATCGACACAAACGAACGAACAAGTGGTGTAGACAAGCGTCATCGCAATGGGCGGTAGAGGTTTACAACATTTAATTAATTACTTTACTTGATTGAGATTCAAATGAGGCGAGAAATCTTACGCGATTGGGGAGTGGAATGGTAAGATAAAGGAGTTGGTGAACTCCCAATTAAGGTGATGATATGAATCCGTTTTTCCCTTTTTTTGTTGTATTTTGAGATGCGGTAGATAATTTCGAATCCAAATCTGTCGAAATGTTGGTTCGGTAGACGTTCTAAACAGCTGACTAAATGGACAAATATGATCATGTATATGACTATAAGCAGTTAACTGAAAATTAGGTCCGGAAATGCGGCGGGCTAACAATCCGCCCACGTAAAAAAAAACAAAGTTATGAATGAGCAAGATGCCTCGGATACGCGGACGGATACTCGACGACGACAACGCACGAAAAAGGAACACGATTTGCGAGTATGCTCCTGGAATGTCAGAACCCTGTACAATCCCGGAGCTGCTCATAAACTAGAAGGCATCCTCACGCAGTACAAGGCGGATATTACTGCGGTCCAGGAAATACGCTGAATAGGAAACGGTATGATGAGGAAGAAAAATTGCGACATTTATTACAGCTGTCACAAAAGGTTGCACTTACTGGGATGCGGATGTGTCGTGGGAAAGCAGTTAAGGTCGAAGGTCATCGACTTTAAACCTGTAAGTGATCGCCTGGTTGTGATCCGCATCAGAGGCAGATTTTATAACATCCGCCTTATATGTGCACACGCCCCTACCGACGAGGCTGAAGACCCTGTCAAGGAGGACTTCTATGACCTCTTGGACAACGCCTACGGAGCTTGTCCGGAGTACGATGTTAAAATCGTGCTCGGAGACTTCAACGCCAAAATCGGTAAGGAGAACACCGTTGGCGGAGTGATCGGAAAGCACAGCCCCCACGATACAACAACAAATAACGGCTTCCGACTCACAGACTTTGCGACAGCTCGTAATGCGGTGATAAGTAGCACAGGATTCCCTCGTAAGTGAATCCACACAGCAACCTGGCGATCTCCGGACGGTCGAACCGCCAACCAAATCGATCATGTGCTCATTGACGCAAGGCACTCGTCAAACATCCTGGATGTGCGAACATTCAGAGGGGCAAATGTCGACTCTGACCACTTCCTCGTAGCAGCAAGATTCAGAGCTCGACTATCCAATGTCAGAAAGCTGCACCAGCCCATCAGAAGGAGGTTCGACATTGGGCGCTTGAGCTTGCCAGAGTCTACAGGGAGCAGCTGAGCGAAAGACCCTACGGTATGCCTACGTCGAACACAAATGCCAATAATATGTTGCTGCATTGCCACTCAGCCATTCAGGAAGTAGCCGAAACCACCTTAGGATACCTACCACCCCCGACAAGAAACCCGTGGTATGATGGCGAATGTGAGCAGAAAAAGGCAGCAACCGACGAGGCGTACCAAAAGGCGCTTCAGAGGAAAACCAGGACAGCGCAAGAAGAGTACCGAGCCAGAAGAAGGGAGGAGAAAAAACTACTGCGACAAAAGAAAAGAATCTTCGCAGCCTCCCAGCTCAAGGATATCGAGGAGTCTAGGAATAAGCATAAAACACGAGCCTTTTACAAGAAAGCCAAAGTTCTTGCAGGAGGCTTCAAAAAGGGCACCATGCTCTTCAAAACTGCGAGGGTAATCTTGTCACCGACCCGCAGGGAATAGTGGATGTATTTAAGGAGCATTTCCAGCAGCTGCCTAACGAGCATGACCAAGAGAGAGTGGTAGAAACCGAGGAAATTCGAACTCCAGCCGCTAAAGTAGTCCTCCCACCCAGCATCGAAGAAGTCGGCACAGCTATTCAGAAGCTGAAGAATAACAAGGCCGCGGGTTCAGATGGCTTGCCATCAGAGCTCTTCAAGGCTGGCGGCGATGTCCTGGTAGGGAGCCTGCACCAGATCATCTGCAGAATTTGGGCGAATGAAAGCATGCCCAACGACTGGAATACCAGCTCTATTTGCCCCATCCACAAAAAAAGGCGATCCTATCTGTTGCAAGAACTATAAAGGTATATCCCTCAATGTCGCATACAAGATCCAGTCCAGCGTATTGTGTGAACGTCTAAAGCCATTTTGCACCGCACTAATCGGCAGCTACCAGTGCGGCTTCCGGCTCGGCAAATCGACTATAGACCAAATTTTCACACTTCGACAAATCCTGGAAAAGATCAACAAGTTTCGAATCGATACACACCATCTTTTCATCGATTTCAAAGCCGCATACGACAGCATTCATCGTGAAGAACTGTTTGGGGCGATGGCCGAATTCGGGATCCCGGTAAAACTGATCCAGTTGTGTCGCGCCACGCTAAAAAACACGCGATGCACCGTGCAACTCGGTTCTAGGACCTCAGAACCATTCGAAACATGCACCGGATTTCGGCAAGGAGATGCGCTGTCATGTGACTTCTTCAACCTGGTGCTGGAGCAGATAGTGCGACGGGCAGGCGTCAACAGGGAAGGCACTATCTTCTACAAGTTCGTCCAGATGCAAGGATACGCGGATGATGTAGATATCATCGCATGTTCTCGCCGTGACATTGTGGAAGCATCCCAGCGATTGAAACACAGGCGAAACGAGTTGGTCAATGAAGACAAGACGAAGTACATGCAGTCGAGCAAAAACCAATCCGTCGCTCACCACCTGGGACAAAATATAACAATTGACAGCTACAATTTCGAGGTAGTTAAGGGGTTTGTCTACCTTCGGAGAGAACTGGGGTCAAAACTCCTCACTCGAAAGACCAAAGTCATGCTTTACAAAACGCTTTGCCAATCTTGCTGTACGGAGCCAAAAGCTGGACGATAAGCAGGACAGCGGAGCTGATTTTGGGTTCTTTAGAGAGAAAAATTCTGCACCGGATATTTGGTCCTGTCTGTGAGGAAGGTGAATGGAGAAGAAGACACAACCGCGAACTCTACGAGCTGTACAAAGATGTAGATGTAGTCCAGAAGGCAAAGATCCATCGACTACACTGGCTCGGCCACATCGAGCGCATGGACATCAACGCTCCAGCTAAGAGGGTCTTCGACTCCGAACCTCCTGGCTCGTGAAGAAGAGGAAGACCGAACCTCCGGTATAAAGACCAAGTGATCGCGGATGTAAGACATTTGGTCTTGATAACTGGAAGCAGCGTGACCGTCAAGGATGGAAGGCAGCTATAGCTCAGGCTCAGGATCCTCCATGGATCGCTGACCTGCTAAGTAAGGTTAGAAAAAAGATGTGAATAACTTTTCGTTAACCACAATAGAAAAGGTTTTCATCAAAGGCATTGTTAAATGGCATATTACAGATGCAAGAGATTAAAATACACAAAACAATATCAGTTTGTAAGACTTTCTTTTCTGGAATTAGCCTTTTTCCAGAAGCCAGGCAAAAGTCTTAATTCATCGTTAATAGGTCTGATCGACGGCAAATTGTTTGGCAAAAACCGAATTTGGAACTTTTGCGACAAAATGGCGAGAGTAGTGTACAGTGGAGGTAAGGTTATGGTCTCTTTCCCACGGCAAGTGTCGAAAAATTGCAGAAAAATGATGGGATAAGGCATCAGAGGCGCTAATCAATATTCCCAAAGAAATTGCATATCTCAGTTATTTTGATATAGATTACAATTATGTATTAGCTTATGAGAGTCGTTAGTGGCTGGTCGGCAATTGCTTAAAAGCGATAGCAGAATCTTGCGGTAGAGAATCTGTGGAATGGGCTGAAAAATGACCTGAGGAAGAGAATAACCAACAAGACGCTTGCTGAATCTATGCAAAAGTGGTACAAACATGTCATATCACATAAATGACACTCTTATTCTTCTTTGATGGCGTTACAGCCCATGAAGGACCAGAGCCAAGCTTCTCTCAATCACCCATGTTGTGTGTGATTTATTTTTCGCACAGGTGAAAGGGACCTACAGTTTAATGCCGATTCCGAACGGCGTGAGTCGAGAAGCTTTTTCATGACAAGTTTACTACGGGGGGTGTTGCCAGTACCCCGCCGAGGAGGAACGTCGCGAAATAAACATTCGATGGCGTTGGTGTTATCGGGATCCGAACTCGCTCATCGTGCGCCAGAGTCCAACACACTAACCACTGCACCCTCAAATGACACTCTACTTAAAGTAAAGTATTAAGTTGACAAAATAAGGTGGTTCGGTGATGCCTTTCGACCTTAAAGCACATCAGCCCCTTTGATAGTGCACTTGTTATTTTGGCCAAATAATAATTGGTTTAGCCAATTTCCGCTCGACTATTGACGCTTCCTGAATTTCGTCATCCTTTTCCTCGTCGTCTTCAGACATGGTACCTGCGGATTGGCTTCTGGGTGATCGGCTTCTTATTGTTTATTGGCCAAGAATATCAATGCTTCCTTGGAAGAGAGCTTATATCGGCGATACAACGACTCACAAAATTCGACACCCACAGACATTCGTTGCGTCGAATTTTGGTAAAACACTTACAGATGTTGCCTTATAAAGGCACTTGTTGTCTGCTGAATGTCGAATGAAGTTAGCTTTGCCCTGTTAAGTCTGGTATCCAAAATTATAATGAGCAATTTTCTACTTAAGCGGTTTTGCGAATAAAGTTCTTTAAGTCTTGATGGGTGGCTGACCTTTCGTTGTATACTTTGCTTTTAAAAAAATTCCCATAAAAAATGTTAAGCCGTGTTGAGACGCAGTATCTTGCAGTATCTTGTTCGATTTTCGAAGAAACCCTGCGATTCGTAGATATTTTCACCCGTAGTGTGGAAAGTTACACTATCTTGTTATCATCATCCAAGTCGATTCCACCAAGCCAGGACAAAAATTGCTATCATTGCATGGTAATGCAGTAACCTCCTAGGCTAGGTTAGGTGAACGGGTGCCCCCCTGACGAAAGGTCAAGGCTCACTTACATTACGAGGAGTCCATTCTGACCAAAAGTAACCTCCGAAGTTTCGAGGGTATTATTATGCCTTTGACTTCTTCCACGCCGCCCGGCTATGCCGTTTAGCGGCTATTGCGTTTGTACCTGACGTCATGCTCGGTGAGTCCGAGTGCCTTATGTTCAACAGAATGGTTTCTCGCCGAGGTCGAACAGATTTAAATAGAATAATCAATCATACAGCCACTCCAAGGCAAGGCACGTCTTTTAAGGATTTTTATATTTCTAGATTATTGAGTATTCTGAAAAGCTATAGACGCATTTGACCTCTCAAAACTCAAAAGAATAAGCCTCGAAAAAGTTTCTAATGTCATGTACTTTCTATAACAAAATCCTCTATATAAAAATAAATCGTTTCTTACTTTTATCTCTTTTTAAACATTTGCCCGAACCGTAGTTCTCCATTTCCGACTGTCTAAACATGGCAATCCCTCTCATCTACCACGAACTACTCGTACACGCGTCTACGTCAAACGTCAATACAGTCAAAGCAAATATCAACTATCTGAAGTGTCCATTCACAGAGCAGATTCCCCGAGTATCCAATATAAATTAGAAATATGAAGATGTTCATCTGACTTTTCCTTCTGCACCCAATCATTGCAGAGACTGCCCGCTCGGCGTCCTTCTGCCCACATTTCCATTCATTTATCGTGTGCTATCCGTGCCATATACTCGTAGATGATGATGATGATATCCCTTCTCGGAACGCCACTCATCACACGGACTGTATATACTATGTACATACGTAGTTTGCACAAACCTCATCCCGTCCAACATTCAGTCATTGGCACGTTCCGTGTCCAGGCGAGTCAGCCAATAGCCAGTACATTTGCAATAAATCTTCAATTTTCCCAATTGATAGGTAAACTTTGGAATTAGATTATTGCCTTTTACTTTTACGTCAAGAAGTTGAGGAAAAGTAATTCAGTTTCGTTTCGTCTTTGTTTTTATTTTTTCCTTCTTTGCACCAGTTTCGTCCTTTAACGTCTTCAGATTGTTTATCATTTGGTGTTGTATGCTTTTGTTTACAAATAGATTCATGTCCGTAACCGTGCCAAGTGACGGATACTAAGGTGCGCATGGAGTATGAGGTTGAGAGAAAATTATTCCATGGATGACTGTCATGGGAGACCTTATCCTGCATCCTTTTTGTGCATGATTTAGAAATGTTAGTTGTTTTCCATATCTTTTGTTTTTACTCAATTTTCTTTTCGTACTCGTTCCTGTTGTTGTGCTTTTGTTTATACTTTACAGATGTGCTTTGAATCTTAATACACCAAGTTTAAGGCGTGAGATATGTAACAATAGGGACTTGGTTCGTTTCAATTTATGGCGATTTAAGTGGGACATTTAAAAACACACAGTTTTTCGACGAAATATTCCCTTCGTAGATATTTAGATACTTGGAGGAGATCTTAAACGGCATATGGCGGGAGATAATTTAAATATCTGAATTATGAACGAAAAGCCAGCTTATGAATAGGATTGACGATGGATATAAAGTTTAAATTGTTTACGTTGTGGGCATCTAAACGTGAGGAAGTTGTTGGAACACTCTGGACTTGTAGGGTGGGATGTTATTCGCTTGTTTTATTTCACTGTTTGTTGAGAGGGCATGAGCTCGGACATACAGGGTAAAGTTGTTGATCGCTCTCAACCTAGCGATATGCCAGCAACGACCCCAGAAAAATCGACTAAAGCCATCTGCATACAACGTCGCAATGCTATAATCGCAAGAGACTATGCCAATCGCGTCTCCCTTAAGCTCTCGGAAAACCCTCCAACACCTGCTCAGACCGTACAACACCAATAGACCCGTTGTCAACAAGCCTAAGAAAGTGCTGCTTCTGAGGTACTGGGTTTCAAACCGTCACCAACAAGAAACCCATGGTTTGACGACGAGTGTAGGAGGGCACACGCAGCAAAGCAGCAGAGGCGCTGCATAGAAGGACGAGAGCTGCTAGTGAGCTTTACGAGCAGAAGAGGAGGGAGCATAAGCTTCTCAAAACAAACAAAAAAAAAAAAAAAAACAAAAAAAAAAAAAAATGACGTTCGGAGGTTTCACCAAACGAATAAAACAAACATGCCAGGGATATAAGACCAGAACGGAAGCCTGCAGGGACGAAAATGGAAACCTAGTAGTGGATTCACAGTCGGTACTAAGAATCTGGAAAGACTACTTCTGCAGACTATATAATGGCGATGACGAAACAGATCCCGCTGTCAGGCAGAATAAACCTATCACAACGGACGATGATAGCAGAGAATTCCGTCCACCTGACCTGGACGAAGTTAGGAATGCTTTTTCTAAGCTTAAGTCCAACAAAGCTGCTGGAGTAGACGGACTACCTGCCGAGCTCTTTAAGGCAGCTGGAGTGACCTGGTTGGGAGTATGCAGCAGCTCATCCGTAAGATATGTACAGACGAATGAATGCCCGATGAATGGAATCTTAGTATCGTTTGCCCGATCCACAAGAAAGAAGACCCCTTTGTCTGGGCCAACTACAGAGGAATAAGTCTTCTGAACATCGCATATAAAATCTTCTCTGCTGTTCTGTGTAAACGCTTGAAACCGTTCGTTAATAAACTGATTGGTCCATATCAGTGTGGCTTCAGGCCCGGGAAGTCCACTATAGATCATATGGAGGTAGTGAACGAACATCAACGACCCAAACCACTGCACTCCGTTCAGGTTGTGTGTCTATAGGCACATCATAAGAGAATATAAGAAAAAAAAAATGATTCACACTGCGGCAGATCCTGGAAAACAAACGAGTTCCAGATCGACACCCACCACCTGTTTGTCGATTTGAAGGCTGCATACGATAGTATCAATAGAGGCATCCCTGCCAAACTTGTCAGATTATGCAGGATGACTTTGGAGAACTCTCGCTGCTCCATCAGGGTCGGAAGCGACCTAACCGATACCTTTTATGTCAAAAAGGTTTTTAGACAGGGCGACACGCTATCATGTGACTTTTTCAACATCGTCCTTGAAAGGATAATACAAAACTCTATTCTATTCGTAAGACTATGTGGTTCAGGCTTTTAATAACAGTTTCACTCATCGTCAATATAACTGGGAAATGATCTGAGCAGAAATCAAAGTTCTCTTCGACTTTGATGTAGCGATCAGCTATGCTTTTTACAACGAAATAATCGATAGCCCAGAAGAGTAAAGCCAATATCAACGCCAGTAGATATGTAGCAGTGCGTTAAGGATAACAATTTTGCATATTTATACTTGGACGTGTGTATATGAAGTATGTACATACATATTTACTATTTTGAATTCATGAAAGATGCATATCTTCTTCATTGGTGGCGTCACAGCCCATGAAGGACTAGAGCCAAGCTTCCCTTCAATCACCCATGTTGTGTGTGATTCTATTTTACACACAGGTGAAAGGGACCTACAGTTTAATGCCGATTCCGAACGGCGTGGGTCGAGAAGCTGTTCCTAGGCAAGATATACTACGGGCGGTTTTGCCAGTACCCCGCCGAAGAGGGACGCCGCGAAATAACCATTCGATGGAGTTTGTGTTATCGGGATCCCAACTCGCTCATCGTGCGTCAGAGTCCAACACACTAACTACTGCGCCACGGCGCCGATGCGTGGACATATACACAGTAAAAAAAATGAAACCTCTCACCTGAAAAGAGCGGTATAACAATTTTTTTTCTTATTCTCAAATAATAATTTATAAAAATGAAACCCATTTATCTGGAGAGTCGCGTACGCAAGCCAATAAAAGCCATTACGTTACTTTGATTGCCATTTTTTCTCAGTGAGAAGAACCACACATTCCTCCCCACTTTATCTCATCCATAATTAACTAATAACGTTAAAAGGTGCACGTTCTGGCAAGGAACAAAGGAAACGACATGTGAGTCCTATAAACTAGGCCCCTTCCACTCGAGAGCGAGAGAGCTTATACAAGCCCTCGGATTTGCACCTTAAATTACATTTTAATTTATAGGCACTACCCGTACAATCGTACAATCGCTACAGCTCAATATAATAAAACAATGTGTAAGGATAAATTATTCAATTATCCGATGAATAAAATATCAGCGAAAAGATTTACAGCTCTTCATGGCTCATTCGCATGGAATGGAACAATGCCCTTTTTCGAAACCAAGGAAGACCATGCAACAACTAAAGGACGAGTCGAAAGAAGACTTGTAACTGGAATGAAATTAAAACCGCGGATAATACCAAAATGTGATGTAAATCATTTTTCACATTGTAGAAAAGAAAATGGAAATAAAAAATTATATTTAATAACTAGAGTTATGTGTAGAAATATCTACATTTGCCAACGCAAACATAGAAGAACAGAACGTTGAAGATACCATGAACTGAGGAGGGACAATCTTATTAGCTTTCATTCGTTTATTAGCTTTTGTCGGAGGCTTTGGCCGCAAGCAATATGTTGACTGTTGTCCTTGTAGTATCCTGATGTATCGCGTCCTCAAGCCTTAGTGTAAATTCATAATTAAATACTTATTTTTATTAGGGAACAAAAGTTCGTAGTCATTCATCTCATTGTATCCACGCACCATGCAATACCGGCTATGCAGCACAAAATAGAAGCAAAAGTACAGTTCAAGGAAGGAACATGTACGGCTAAGGGCTGAGTGTTTAGTAGCAACGCGGTAATTTTTGAATAGAACTACGATTTACAGGTAAAATAAATGCATTAGAAAAAACTAGAAGAACTATTACTATTACCAAGAACTGGAAGATTGCCAAGCCAAAGGACCTTCGAGGTTGAATACAATAATAATCAATCAGGAATCCCTGGCACCTCTAGCAGAGGCAAACAATATGATCTCTCTAGGCTTTGACTAAGCTAAGCTCAGAACATATAAAAAAACCGGCCAAGTGCGAGTCGGACTCGCGCACGAAGGGTTCAAATGACAGATCTTGGACGAACCTGGACGCAGTACTGTGGTCTTGGGGTCAATCCTAAGAAAACCGACCTAGTACTGTTTACCAATAAATATAAAATTCCGCCCTTCAACCCACCGAGGTTGGATGGAACCCAAATAATAATCAAAGATCAGGCCAGATACCTAGGCCTAGTCCTTGACAGGAGGCTGAATTGGAAACCTAACATTCTTGATCGTGTCAAGAAAGCAACCACTGCCCTCTACAGCTGTAAGAAAGTGGTGGGCGGAAGGTGGGGTTTCCAACCAAGCATTATGCACTGGCTCTACACAGCAGTCATAAGGCCCATCCTCCTATATGGCATCGTAGTCTGGCGGATTGCTCTGGACAAGGCAGTCTACCGAAAACTTCTGGGGAAGGTACAAAGATCGGCCTGTTTATACATAAGCGGAGCGATCAGATCAACCCCCACGGAGCCCCTAAATATCTTATTACATTTTTCACCGTTGGACCTCTTCAGCAAGAAGTTGCTGCCTGCGTGGCCCTACGAATTAGGGGCATAGGAAAATGGCCCACATTAAAAAGAGGACATACTACCATTCTTAAGCACTTCAAGGTACCTTTGGACACAGACTACACTAGGAACTTGGAAGTTGCCTTTCCATCCAGGGATGAATGGGCTGAAAGAAAAGTTATACCAAAGGACTCGATCTCCCTCTATACCGATGGCTCCAAGATGGAGTCGGGTGTAGGTAGTGAAGTCTTTTCCAAGGAACTTAAACTCAACCTATTATTCATAATGTCATGCTCATGCCAACCACTTGTACCTAAACTATTACTTATTCGCTGAATAGCGCCAAATACAAGATTTTCGTCGGAATGTTGTATTCAGCGCAGCTGTTATTAGATATCCATTAGTTGGACATTGCTGAATAGGTAGAAATTAATAAACACTTTTCCAATGATCGAATTCATTACAACGTGAAATGTGTAAAGTGTAGGCCAATACATATTAAGCTGACGTTGAAAACCTGTGAACGTGTCAAAATAATTCATTACTGATTCAAAATGATTAAAACAAGGAGCGAGCTGAAAATGCGGAATTTCCATGAATCAACAAAAAAAAAAAAAAAAAAAAAAAAAAAAAAAAAAATGCTGAATAAGCATGTAAGCAATGAATTCAGCTCATGTTGAATATGCGACAGTGCTTTTGTTTTGATGTTAAAATACCACATATGTATTGTATTATGTTATAGCTCATGTAGAACCTAAGTTGAGCTTCCCTCAACCACCCATGTTTTGTGTAATTTTATTTTCCCATAGATGAAAGGAACCTTCAATTTATTGCCATTCCGAACGGCGAAATTAAACTACAGGGGGCTTTGTCAGAAGCCTGCTAAGGTGAAGCACCATGAAAAACACGTTCGATAACATGGCTGTTCTCGGGATTTGATCCCGTTTCATCGGCGTCAGAGGCTAACACGCTACCCACTACGCCACGGCGCTGTCAGCCACGTAAATTTATCTCAAAAGGAGCATGGAATACAAATGACAAAAAATGCATTACCACCAAGGTCACCACAGCACTAATAGTAAATTCCCAAAACGCCTCAAGAACTGTCGCTACCATCTACACTTACTTCCGAAACTATACTTAACTATTCAACCTTACCAAAGGATACAATCAATAAGAAAACAACAGCAATTTCTCTTCCTGTCCTTTGTCCCCTTAGAACGTGGAACCAAAACATCGAAATATCTGCGGTGGAAGGATTAAACATAAGAAAAGTATTTGCAAACAAAAGTACCGAGGAAGAATACGAAAGCAAAAAGCAGTAAGTCAAATGAGTTTGTGATTTCTATTTCTTTTGGATTCTTTCAATTGTTTTGTGTACCGACCACCTCCTGCAATCCGGGAAGAACGAATTTGTGAAGACGATGTATACAGTGGAGACAAATGTACTCTGATAAATTGAAATATCCTGCCACGACCATGATGTGTGAATGATTACATTTCGGAAAGAAACCATCTCATCCGTCCAACTTGCTACCATCAACCAGTGCATACCGGCATCCTCAGAACATCTTTCTTTGCCAAAAATATAAGTGGATTCGTAAACACTCACAGCAGAGCAAGGAGATACGCTGGCATCCTAAGATGAGCAGATACTGAAATTTCTTGTTTTCTTTTCTTTCGCTTTTCTTCTTCATTGTTTTACGTCGCCTTAGACTTCAGGCTAAGACATCATGTGGCTCTGTTGATGGCTATATGGGAGAGCAGAAGCACCATCAAACATGGCGCCAGCTCCACAACAAGTGGTATTCATATTGATAGTAATGTAGGGCGAACGTGTGATGAAATTTTTCCAGTATTATACGCCAGTTGGGAAATCTAGTTAAGGGATTTACGCTTTTCGGTTTTATGACTGGCATCGGAAGCGTGCCAGTGGGGAATCAACCTTTGAATCAAATTAGAACGATTGTTATTACATGACTCAGGAAAAGACGGCGAATGGCACAGGATATGAAAGGCAGGCGATACAACACCGAACTGAATATCGTTGTCGTTCTCAACCTTACGGGTGCTGTTCTTCGACGGAAGTGGATTGTTTTCCGATATGACATTCGGAATTGTGTGATGGAGATACGAATCTCTGCTAATTAGTTCTCAAGCAATGGCCATGTCTAACAAGTGAGTGGATTTGGACAAGCTTACTGGGTGTGGTATGGTAAGATATTTTAATATGCGTGGCATGGCATCACATTACGAAAAGGACCAAGAGAAACAACAACAGCAACAATAATGTCGTTTAGTGAGGTCAATTTCCGTTCTGAAATATTCGGAGCAATTTCATTCGGTGGCCAGTGGGAATATAATGTGTTGTCTCTACCGTATCCTGGTGTGTCATTTTATGGATTCGAAACGTTGACTTCGACATGGCATTTATGTGCAGTCATAAAACCAAATTAGACGACGGAATATGTTTAATACATGCACCAAGTCGGGTGCTATACCACCGACATGTCTGTTTTCTTTTCGAACAGTTTCTATTCATGCCACAATCGTCATTTCAAGGTAATTGCTGCAGGAATCAATTGCGATAGAGTCCATAACAATTTAAAATAAAAGTTTTAGTGAGCTATACTCGTAGTTGAATACCATATACGTATTATATGGATATAAGGTAGAAGCCATTGACTCGAAAACTTCTTAAATAAATAAATCATGATATTCTTCTTTTGCGATACGTGCAATAGGGACGCTTTTTAAACCATCAGAACCACAATTAATCTATGCGACCTATAGCAAACCGCTATGATAGATGCAAGAAAAAATATTAAGGATTACTAAGAATGGCACGCTCTACTATTCATTCAAGCTGGCTCAAAACAGTGTACTTCTTTTCGATATCGATAAAATTATCAACACAAACTCTGCGCCACAAACGGACCCTAAACATCATAAGAAGATCAAACTGGGTGACAGACTCTAAATGGATTTATATTTGAAATTCATCCTCTTCTTCTTTGATGGCGTTACAAGCCCATAAAGAACCAGAGCCAAGCTTCTCTCAATCACCCATGTTGTGTGTGATTTATTTTTCACATAGGTGAAAGGGACCTAGAGTTTAATGCCGATTCCGAACGGCATGAGTCGGTAGCTTTTTTACGGCAAGTATACTACGGAGGGTTTTGCCAGTACCCCGCCGAGGAGCAACGCCGCGAAATAAACATTCGATGGCGTTGGTGTTATCGGGATCCGAACTCGCTCATCGTGCGTCAGAGTATAACACACTAACCACTGCGCCACGGCGTCCACGTGATTTTCGGATCTATAAACGCAGATGGGGGATGGAGGAGAAGATTCAACCACGATCTTTACGGGCTGTACAGCGACATGAGCCTAGCCAGGCGCCTACGGATTCAATGCCTAAGATGGCTGGGCCATGTAGAGCGAATGGACAACACAGCTCCAGCCCGAAGAGTTTTTGAATCCAACCCCAAGGGACGAAGAAGCAGAGACCGGCCGTACTTAAGATGGCGTACACAGGTGGAAGGGGACCTCAGCCAACTGGGTGTGCGGCAATGGAAAAGGCAAGCAAAAGATCGAGCTAGCTGGAGGGGCACGTTGGTTGAGGCCCAGGTTCACGCCGAACTGTAGCTCCCGTTAAAAAGAAGAAGAAGAAGATTCGTTGAAGATGGTACAAAAAGCCTTTGGCGACGAGGCTATGTTGAAAAAAGTGTTTTTAAGTGGTATAAACAAATCCTAGAAAGCCGAGAACGTGTCGAGAACGAAGAGTGTCTTGGACGACCACATCAACCTCAACCGAAGAAGCTCGCAAAATCAAACATTTCGTACTTGCAAGCCGTTGATAAGCAATTATGGATCTTACTGATGGTGTTTGCATTTCAGAAGGATCAATCAATACCATTTCAAAGGATGTTTTGGGCCGCAAACGCGTCATATCTCTTGACTGTTGTGTATTTTGAGTTCCTTCCGCTAGATCAAACTGTTAACTAAGAGCGTTATACGTCGTTTGCGTGAAGCTATTCGTCCGAGATACAAATAACTCAAGCCGGGTGCATTTAAAATAAATATAGCAAAGTGACGTACTGTCATGATTAATTAGATTCAGCCGCGAAAAAACCCATAACTCGTTCCAGTTAACATACACACATTAACAAAAGCAGGCCGACCCCCATCAAAGAAAAAACAAAACGGATACTCTTAATTACTACGCCGAATAAGACACTATGCAGCCTAAGACAACACCAACAAGCTGTCACGACTATTGACATATGAAAATCAAGGAACAAGACTATAGAAACAAAATAAATATATAAACAACCAGGTCACACCGTCCATGCTACCCATATTTTTATTTACTTCTCATGCAAAATAAATAGTTGCGACTTCACAAAATTTCCCAGTCAATCATCGCATCAATAGGTCCTAAGCTCGATATCGATATACGATCCCTCGAGGGTGTAATTGATGTGTCACAGAATCAATCATCGATGTGTAAGCAACCTCCGCAACCCCGACCGTCTCCTTCCCTGCCATATATTATCCGTTCCTCGTCCGTCTCAAGCTCTGACTTCCGATTGCCTTCAAGGTAACCATAACACTGGACACACTCTCCTCTATTTACGTGGCTATATTTAGATAAGAGGCAATGAGGAGATATTTTCAGCTGCATTCTTTAGGAATAATCCACACTTTTTTGTTGTAGAACTTTTCATTTTCACTTTTCTCGCCGGAAATGTATTCTAATTGTGTCCATCAATATCGGACGGTGTTTGTGGCATCGACGTTTACTCTGCGTTTATCCCTTATGAAAAATCGTTACTCTATTCTGGCAACGCTACATAGGTTGAAAAGCCGGGCTATTTGCATTTTAATTGCTCACAAAAAGACCACAAGACCTAAAGGCCTTAATGCTTGTCGCAAACTTCTAAACAACTCTCTGATAAATCATGCGTTTAAAGGCGAGCACCAATTAAAAGTTTCCACGCAAATGTCCTGTTGCATCGATCCATCAATTTGGACGTTTCTCGATAGTTATTCTGCATCTTGAAAGAAAACCTACTAAATTGACCTTTGCTGACCATGCATTTGGTTTAAACCGAATTTTTCACCATCTCACAGTCCTGTTGCCGTGGATGTACTCCTAGTTGTTGTGTCTAGGAAACCCTCTCCATAAGGAGCTTATAATATCACAAAGCAACAAAGTGAAGAAGATGTTAAGAACTTAATTCATTGGTAAAAAAACGACATATTGAAAGTTTGTGGAAAAGTTTTCCGCACAATTTGTTGTTATTTTCGAAACTCGTGAATTTTGCCCCCACGATGCTGCTGAATAAAAGTCATGGAAGAAGTTGTCGGATGTGTAGAAGAGTGAAGTTTCAATTGAACTTCGAGAACTTCATTCCTCATCTTTCGACGGAGGATAATTGAAAGCGCTGGTTGGATAGATTGAGGAACGTGATGCTGAGTATGAGGTGACATGCATACTTTTAATGTTTGTCAGATATGATTTCTCATTTAATGGCACTCGGTTGGTTGGATTTTGAAGGTAGCTTTCTTAATGCAACAAAAAGGCAAAGTATTTTTAATGGAATTGTGTTCAAATTGCCAAAAGAGTTTGTACTAATTTGCAGGATGGTGTTTCCTGAAAATTCCCGCTGTTTGGCACCTCAATCAGTTTTTTTTGGGTCAACTACAAAACAACTACATTAAGGAGTAAAAAGTATTCGGTGAGAGTAGTAACCACTTTGTATCGTCTTTCGTATATGTCCAATGTCAGAGTTTCTCCCCAGCTTTTCCAATGGGAATGGTTGGATTTTGACAGCTCAGGGCGACCAGGTTATTTTATCTTACTTACTTGCTTAGGTGGGTAGTGTGTTGGCCTCTGACGCCGATGACACGAGATCGAATCCCGACACAGCCATGTCATCGAACGTGTTTTTCACGGTGTTTCTCCTCAGCGCGGCTGTGACAAAACCCCCTGTAGTAAAATTGTCATGAAAAGCTTCTCGAAATTCGCCGTTCGGAACCGGCAATAAACTGTAGGTTCTTTTCACCTATGTGAAAATGAAATCACACACAACATGGGTGATTGAGAGAAGCTCGGCTCAGGTTCTTCATGGACTGTAACGCCAACATATGTACATACACACATACTTACTTAGGTGGCGCTACAGTCCGTGGTCAACCAACAAGCGTCTCCAGCTGGCACGGTGTTTGGCCAGCTATTTCCAGCGCCGCACGCCCAGTTGGTTAAGGTCCCCTTCCACCTGAGGTAGAAGCGGGTAAGATGGGTCTCAAGGTTAATGAGGGTAAAACCAAATACCTGCTTTCATCTAAAAGAGACGGACAACACCGACGTATTGGCCACAACGTCACCATGGGCGGATATAATTGTGAAGTGGTCAACGAATTCGTCTACCTTGGCTCACTGATGACCAGCGACAACAACACCAGCGCTGAGATAAAACGCAGAATCACTCTTGCCAACCGCTGTTTCTTTGGGCTCAATAGGCAATTGAGAAGTAGAGCCCTCTCTCGGAAAACCAAGATGACACTATATAAGACCTTAATCATCCCAGTCCTCCTTTACGGCGCAGACGCATGGACCTTAACAAAAGCGGATGAAGATGTCCTTGGTCGTTTCGAGAAGAAAATTCTGCGCACTATCTACGGTCCCGTTTGCTCAAACGGTGTATGGAGGAGAAGCTATAACGAAGAACTTTTCGGGTTGTACAGCGACATTGGCCTGGTACGACGTCTACGGATACAGCGTCTAAGGTGGCTAAGCCATGGAAAATACAGCTCCGACCCAAAAAGTCTTCGAATCCACCCCGGAAGGAAGGCGCGGCGGAGGACGGCCGCATCAACGGTGACGCACGCAGATGGAAGGGGACCTTAACCAACTGTGCGGCGCTGGAAACAGCTGGCCAAAGACCGTGCCAGCTTGTTGGTTGAGGCCCAGGCTCACCACGGACTGTGACGCCACCTAAGTAAGTAAGTAAGTACACCAAATAAAAAGTCAAAGCTTTTGATGACCAATAAAAAAAAGCGTAACAAATTGGACTGTACTGGTTTCTTCAGCATTTTTAAATTATCTTAGTTAGTCTTGTTGTATATTTTTTTGGCAAAGGCTTCTGAAATCAATTTGGAAGGAAGAATTTTGTCGGTGAACTCTGCGGCACTAGTATTTTTTGGGGAGAGCTGCTAACTGCAACAACAACAAATTTTAAATCTTCGAATATTTTAAGTAAATGCAATGACCAGAGCCTGGCCTATCCCTGAGGCTACAAGAAGCAAAAAGACGTGGTTGCACTGAATTTAAAAGTCATAGGGGAGTTAGAAAAGAAAGGGATTACAAACTAGAATTGTTTCAACAACAATGTTATTTCCCTTCCATCCTTGTTCTGTCCAAAACATAAATCTGATAAAACTGGTAAGCATACTCATTTTTTGTATCTTTGGAAATCACTTAATCACATCACATACGGCAGTACATTCTCATCCACCGTCTTCCTAAAATTGATTTGCTCTTCCCAGAGCCTAATCATACCGTAATCCCATGCCACTCACTACCTCATTACATCAGGCAAAAAGACCCGTCCCAATCTCATTAATATGCAACCGTGCTACGAACTTTAATAGATAAACTCTCAAACGAAATCCAATCCAGCCCATTCTGACAAAGGTCGGCATTATAAATTTTCACACAGGTCCACCTCGACAGGCAATCCTTTTTTTCAAAGCTTCATATGAATACGGCAGGGATATCCCGATCCTAACTCTTAAATCATGCCATCAGCCGACTAAAACCAATTACGTATCATTTCTTTTCCCCCTTTTGTTAGATAACATAAACCAGAAGAATAGAGTCGTAAAGGATACTCTCCGTGACGAGGACTGAGAAGTCAAAAAAAAAAAAAAATTCTCGATTCAAATCCTATTGAATGTTGTATATACGCTATCGGTAGATCGGTAGAGGAAAGTAAACATTTTGATTTAAAGTCAGCCTGCCTACTGTTGCTAAAGGTACAAGAGAAGATACAATCGCTTAAGAATAATGGCAAATAACCATTTCTAATCCCCCCCTATGAATGTGGACATAATAGAAGGATTCGTTTTTTTTTTCTTACTTTTTCATTGTTCTTTACCATCTCACAATAAAACGTACAAGCTAAAAGGAGCAACAGTCTTCAAAGAGTCCTTGCATTCATTCCAGCTAGGCTCTTCGTCATCCATTACATGCGGTACAGGGGAAAAAATCATAAAATCAAATAACAAATGCTTAAAATTCCAACTACGAATAATCCTTGCAATAAATCAGGAATAATATTGAACGATTCCTTGCACTGAGATGTCACATGCGGCCGATATTCGCAGGACCTTCGGCACAGATACATATGTGCAAGGCGTAAGAGTCGCACTCACGGCATTATTGTTGCCCTGAATGAAACAGCTCCACATACCCCTTTCTCAATAGCTAACTGGAACGCTGACGACTATTTATTTATGTTTCCCGGTATTAAGGCCTATAAAAAGGATAAAGCTAAGACAGCCTACCTACGTTTGTGTGACACGTACATTTGTGTCGTTTGGGGTATGGGGGGGGCACACTCTCATAAACGAACCGTCCGCACGGGGTACAAGTGGGCGGGATGTGCGAGCAACAACACACATTATTTGTACAACAACCTGTGTGCGCATCGACTAGGCCGAGTAAAAGAGAAATGCCTAGGACACGACCCATAATGCAGAATATTCCATTTTATATCCTGCGTAAATAAAGTTTCGTCTTACATTTTTTATTTTTATTAGAGTTTTATAGCCTTGCATAAATCTTGCCGAGCGTACAAAGCAATAACTTGCCATTGCTGCTGTTACTTCGCTCCACGTGAACGACTCGACAGGTAACCCATTTGTTGTGCCGGTTGAAAGTCATCATCTTTCTTCGAGAGCACCCACTTCTCAAGGACCAAATGGATAAACAAACAGTCAGTGTGTGACATCTATTACCAGGTCGACATGCCAAGCATCTATGTATCTCGCGGCCTTAGGGCTAATAAACCACAAAAAAAAAAAAAAAAATCACACACCTCCATAGATACGGTTATATGTACCCTTAACATCATCGTCGATGCTTAGGAAACGGATGCCAATGCTTTTTTAGGTCTTTAGGGCCCGATTTACAAAAGGATGTTCGTTCACCTACTTCTATTCATATAAGCCATTGTTGTTACGGAGACCGGTGGGTTGCAGAGTGTGGCGGCTGTCATCTAGTAGCCAAATGGTACGGTTGGGAATTTGAATCGCTGTATGGTTCGATAGGCGGATTTTCTAATAATAATTGATGACGCCATGGGAGCGAAATTAAAATTTATATTTTCCTTGACGTTCCTCCTGTTCCTCGTCTCAAGCTTTCCAAATTCCGTTTTCTTTTCTTTTTTTCATTCTTTGTTCCTTTCGGTTTTGATGTATCATTTCGGGGAAATATGATTTATTGGCGTTTTTTTTTTCCCGTGGCAAGGATCTTTTTATTTCGTTTTAACTCGAGTGCATAGGCATGTTGCTTTGAATAATAATAGCTTTTTAATGATGTAATTGTGTCAGGTCTTGAATTTATATGGTCCGGCTGAAAATTTTTTTTCTTTCGAAAACGAGAAAGCATTCGAACTAATGAGGCGAAGTGTTTTGTATTCATTTTCTCGAGTTACAACAAGACTTTTGCTATTCAATGATACGCGCTTCTAAAGAACCATACTTAGGGTTGAGGTAACTAGGCGATCTTTAGCTTACAAAATGTGTTCGTGGGAGTACAGAGAAAACTTCAAAGGCGACGTATGCTTATTAACGCGCAAGATTCACAGTGGGGAAGCCTAGTAACTACCAGAGTGGTTACCAAGGGAACCCCGCAAGGAGGGGTCTTCTCACCTCTTGTCTGGAATGTAGTTGTAAACGAACTACTATTCAAACTGGAGAAAGAAGGCCTGGACGTTATTGCCTACGCTGATGACGTTGCCATTTCAATCTCAGGTAAATACATATCCACACTGAATGACCGTATGCAGTCGGCATTCTCATTTCTGTGCAAATGGGCGCATAGCAACGGACTCAGGATAAGTCCCCAGAAAACGGAGCTCGCGCTATTTACCAAAAAGCATAAGATCCCGACACAACTGACACCACAGTCTTGGAGAAAACTTTACAACGATTTACCCGGACAGACAAAACTGGACTCGCCAAACTCAACCCCGCAGAAACTGCGTGGATTTTTACACTGACGGGTCTAAAACCAAAGACGGGTGGGCAGTGGAGTATTCTGCAAACAACTTAAGCTGCATAAAGCTCTAAAATTACCAGATCACCGCAGCGTTTTCCAGGCGGAACTGTTGGAAATAAAAGAGGCCTTGTCTTGGCTGAAGTGGAACGTAATAACCACCACGGATATCCGTATTCTCACGGATAGTCAAGCAGCCTTAAAGTCGTTGGAGTCCTATGTGTACACATCAAAATCTAGTCTCGACTGTCGCCTATCTCTTAATGAGATGGCAGAGCAGTTCAACATACAACTTATCTGGGTACCGGGACACAGCGACATTCCAGGAAATGAAAAAGCCGACACACTCGCCAAACAAGGAACGACGCTACAATCAATAGTGGCTTGTGAGGGAATACCCTCACAACCATCTATCTATCTATCTATCTATATATATAAAAGAGTTCCGTGACTGATTGACTGACAGACAACGCACCGGCCAAACCGCTGAACCTATAAGGCTGAAATTTTGACAGTGTATTCTTATAGTGACATAGATATCCGCTAAGAAAGGATTTTTCAAAATTCCACTCCTAAGTCAGGTATTATTTGATTCAATTATTTGAGTCAATTTTTGTTTCTTCTCTTTTGGGCTCTCTGTTCGTATTCGATGAATCATTACACGATTCAATAGGGAGCTCACCACAAAGTGACACTTAGCCCGCATTTTGTCTTTGTGTTTGTGGATTTTACGTTATGCTGAGAGACACCGCACAAACACTCGCAAAAAAAGAGAAAAAGAAAATGAGAAATGTCAAAGTATTGAATCAAATTCCCAGTATAGGCAATGCAATATAGAGATGCGCAAAATAGTTCCAACCATAGATAAATTAACGAGATGGCAATCTCGATGGCTTTGACAGGCATTTTGACAACTAGCCCCTACAAACTCGTTTCGATTTGACGGCGTCTTGACTATGTCATTCTGCCTTGTTCCGACGTCTTGACTCTAAGTCAAAAGCGTCGTTTTTAAGGCGGCCTCTAGACGCTCAATATTATTGTGCGAAATATTGCACAATTTTATTGGCTTGGTGCCCCAGACGGTTCAATATTTTTCCCAATAATTAAGTTGACCGGTCATATTTGTATTAAAAGTCAGAAGCGTTTTGATTTTCCGCAATATATCGCACAATCTTGTATTATTATCTATAGACGAACAATAATATTGTGCATTATCAAATAATGCACAGTATTATTAGGCGTCTAGAGGCCGCTTTAATTACAAATACAACAACCAAACCTTGCGGGGATCACAGGGCACACGTACGAAAGTTTTCCATCTTGTTAATTTATCTATGGTTCCAACCGCGGAACGAACATGGAACCGATCTTTTCCTGATCGGAACTACAATACATATGTATGTACATATGTGTTTAGCTTTTTTGTTACTGAATTCAATGGCAAAATGAAAAGTTACGATAGTTTTTTTAGAAACATGTTTTATTATCATTTCAAACCAAAAGCAACCATAAAAAATTAGTTTGGTTTATTTCATTTATTCATTTTATTTATTTGTTTCAGAAACTGAGAAAATAACAAATAAAATATGTACATAAATCATGCATGCATACTCGCACCGATATGGAACTAGCAAACCATGTCCATGTCCGGACCTGAATGCATACATACATGTATGACATTCGTTCACGAAATGCGGTGCGGGCATTATATTCTTTCATTTCTTTTCTTCATTTCAGTTCCAGTGTGATGTACAGTGTACACCAACTGTTCGAGCTTTATCGCCACATCTCCATACTTTTGGGTTTCGTGAAAACTACGGGGTATTACTCATACCGTATGAGAAGCATGTTCGTTGCATTTATGTTCTTTTTTTTTCGTCTTGTACATATGTATGTGATTGATGAATAAGGGTTGAATGGAACTATGGAACTATTTTCGTTCAATTTGCGGAACGAGAGGACATGTGTCCGAGAGAGGACATAGTTCCGTGAACTATACATGTCCGGAACTACCCAACTCTACAATGCAACCTACCCCGGACGCTTCTCACTTCTATATCCAAATGTTCCTGTTTCGGGAGAGAGAATTGAATCGTATAATATCCGACTAAGGGGTAAAATGAGATGTAAATGTTCATATGAAAAATCGTATTCGCTGCGACTATTCTTAGCGTCTCCTCTTTATACGGATCTTCGTATACTTTGGGAGTGACCATTGTTTAATTGGGTTAGTGTTTTCATTTTTCTGACGTTTCATTTGATAGAGATATGGCCAGGTGTCAAAAAAGACCACGCTTTAGGTAGAGTTTACACGGTGCATCCCAATAATACAGAGTGTTATTATCTCCGTATGTTGCTTCATGAAGTACGTGGCCCAACTTCTTTTGAAGCATTAAGAACGGTAAATAATGTGGTATATCCGACTTTTCAATCTGCTTGCAAGAGTTTAGGCTTGCTTGAAGACGATCAGCACTGGTATGCCACTCTGGAAGAGGCCGTACTTTGTAAATCACCATTTAGGATTCGCGAACTGTTTACAATAATGTTAGTGTTTTGTCAAGTATCAGATCCACTAAGCTTATGGGAGAAATTCAAAGAATATTTATCTGAGGATTTCAAACGGCAAGTAGAAAGACAAATTAAAGATAATATTGAGCAGTTTTCTGATGAAGTGTACAATAAATGCTTATATGTTATTGAAGAAATTGTCTTGGCATTAGGTGGAAGTGCCCTCAAAGAATATGGCTTGCCGCAGCCAAACAGACCACAAGATTTAGGCAATGTACAATACTTAAGGGAAACTAACTGTGACGTTGAAGCTCTGGACCGGTTTGTCATGGAAAATCAGGGTACATTAACCGCAGAACAAAAGTTAGCGTATGATGAAATTATAACCAGTGTTGAGAAAAATGAGGGACGACTTTTTTTTCTAGACGCTCCGGCTGGCACTGGAAAAACCTACCTTATTAACTTGATCTTAGCAAAAGTAAGGAGTGGTCGTATCATCGCCTTAGCTGTCGCGTCTTCCGGAATCGCTGCCACGCTTCTAGAGGGTGGTCGAACTGCGCATGCCGCTTTTAAGTTGCCACTTGACCTTACACGTGTAGAGACGCCTATATGCAGTATATCAAAACAAAGCAATCTGGCCGAGGTATTAAAAAATACTAAAATAATTGTCTGGGATGAAATTACAATGGCACACAAGAGAAGCGTTGAGGCTATCAATAGGTCTCTACAGGATATTCGTAGTAATAAGAACCTGATGGGTGGTGTGACAGTACTATTGGCAGGAGATTTTCGTCAAACATTACCTATGGTACCTAAAGGAACCCGAGTTGATGAAATTAAAGCCTGTCTTTAAAAATCAGTTTTATGGCCGCCAGTAGAAATCCTCAAGCTAACCAAAAATATGAGAGTTTATCTGAAAGACGATATATCAGCTGCTAAATTTTCAGATATTTTAATGAAAATAGGGAACGGTGATTATCCATCAACGGATAACATGATTGTTGTCCCGGATGAGTTGTGTACATTCGTAACTACTTCTCAAGAACTGATAGATCGCATTTATCCAGGAATTGCTCAAATACAGGAGAAAAGCATCGAATGGTTTTGTGAGCGGGCAATTTTAACTCCAAAAAACAATCAAGCCGCGCTTATTAATGACATCTTACTGAAGTTCTTTGACGCGGAAGAAATGGTCTACAGGTCGATAGATACTGTGTGTAACGCAGATGAAGCTGTAAATTATCCGGTAGAATTTTTGAATTCGCTTAAACCACCGGGAATTCCATACCACAGGCTTATTTTGCGGAAGGGCACACCGGTAATGCTACTTCGAAACCTACAGCCACCGAAACTGTGTAATGGTACTAGGTTACAAGTCAAAGCAATGCATAAAAATTTAATCGAAGCTATTATTCTGACCGGATGTGCTCGAGGAGATACAGTGTTAATTCCACGTAATCCTTTAATACCCAATGATCTTCCATTCGACTTCAAAAGACTACAGTTCCCCCTGAAAAATGCTTCGCCATGACGATTATATGCTTCGCCATGACGATTAATAAATCGCAGGGCCAAACTTTGAAATACGCTGGCATATATTTAAGGGAAGGTTGTTTTTCCAACGGACAGTTCTACGTAGCTTGCTCGCGTATAAGTTTGCCTAAGAACTTGGTGATGTTGGTGCCACCCAATAAAGAAACAAAAAATATAATTTATAAGGAAATACATTGAAAAGATCAAAATACGACCCTACTGGAGTTAGACCCTAACCAATGCCCGATACCGTGACCAATGTCTTGGACCCTAGCCAATGCCCCGCGAGCCAAGCCGCGGGTAAGGAAGCTATATATTTATGCCAGAGTATTTTTTATTCATGATCTTTCGAGACGCAAGAAAATTTTTACTTCAATCAGATACGATTTGAAAGACAGTACAATAAGATCGGGAGTTAATTTGAACGGTTTCAGTTGAGCAAAAAAGAAAAAGGAAGTAAATAGTATTGATGTTGTGTTTTTTATTACACATAATTAAAATTATAATTACACCTTGGAAATTTGACCTCTAAGTATGCAAACGCGGACGAAGTCGCGGGTAAAAGCTAGTCAAATAATAAATATAAATTCTTATTCCTCTTTTGAACTGTCACCGAGTGCTTCTCTTTTTAACCTCTGCTCCCAGTGCGTTTCTTTAACAGAAAATGCTTTTGTGCCTACCGAAATGATAGTGTCAAAAAATGGTCAACTAACTTATTCAAAGACACCTATTGCCGGAAGAGTTTCAAGGAAAAATATTATAAACTTGGTGCCAGGATTGACACGTTATGCTTGCTCTAGAATTACAAAAAGAGGAATTTCCAGCTTTGAATTATTTTTCCCACCTCCTTTGATACGTAGTATATTGACTTTCACTAACATTGAGGGTAGAAGAAAATATGGTGAAGAATGGGCCGATATTGATAGCACCGAACCATTTGCATTCATTGGATTGCTTTTGTAAGCTGGCGTTTTTCGATCAAACAACGAAAGCTGTGAAAGTTTATGGAACTTTGAAAAACTTTGCTGCTGATATGCCATTGACGGCCTACGTGTGGCTTATGCCCACCACATTAACCTAACCTAACCTAAGGTGTGTTAAACAATGATTTCTGAGTACCAGGACAAGACAAAACGCATTATTACGGGAGATATGACTGGGGATTATGCTCTCAACCCCGACACAACCGATCAATCAATGTCTCTGATAAAATGGACGGCACGTCAAACTATTTCAAAAAAAAAATATCTTTAAGACTTAACGGAATTATGATTTTATAAAGTAAAAAATATTTAGTTTTAGCAAGCACCATAATTCTTGGAACGATTGCTTTCATTACTATCATCCCTTTGTCCCATCAAGTCGGTGGACAATATACCAGTGGACATATTTTTAGCCACTGTCCATCCTTTAGTAAATTAGTATATTTTTCGCTAACTTATATAACGTAATTAGCCCACCCCCTTTTAAAATAGCTACTAATTAAGAAAATATTTATACCTTCACCCTATGCCTTTGTCGCTGATTTCATCACGAATTCCGTAAAGAAAGAGATAAACACTGGACACAGCATGACATCCCATCACAAAACACAAGAGCAGGGGCGAAAGGGATTAACAACGATTAAGGACTATCTGCTACAAGGCATACGACCTTTTATATATTTTCCTGTCTCAGTTTCACAGGTCATGCTTTCATCGGTATTAAATTGTAGTTCATTTACGCAACGCTCAATGGGAACAAATCAAAAGTTAATTCCGACAAAAAAAAAAAAAAAATATTCATGGCCTAGTAAGAATTTTAAGACTACAGGCCCTAGTGCTTGATATTTTACCCAAAATGAATAAAATGAAAAAAAAAAAAAAAAAAAAAAAAAAAAAAAAAAAAAAAAAAAACACCAGAAAAGGGGCGAAACACCTCGTAAGGATTTCATTTTTCTTTTTTTCCTTATTTATTTGGGAACGAATGAGTCCCACATTTTTTTTTTTTTTTTTTTTTTTTTTTTTTTTTGAGAAAACCTGGTTATGAAGCCAACGCACCACAGAACGACCCAATTGACGGCCACAAGGAAGAAGGAAAAAAAAAAAATAAATAAAAAAGGGGTTTAGAGCCTATGAGGATTTTTTTTATTGTTGGAAAATAATTTGGTAGCCACTTTTGGGCAGACGATTTCCTACGGGAGCGAAGTGATGAAAAGGAAGGAAGGCAAAATCCAGCTAGGTCATTCACTCGACGGTATTGGATCGTTGTGGGGATTAAAGGTGGTTGCTGCTGCCACCAGGAAGTGACTACGACGGCGAAATCTGTGATGATTATTGCTGGTAGCACCGACCGTTATTGTCAGAAAGTAACAACAGTGGTTTATTTTTTAAATATTCAAGGTTGCTATTAGGCTGTGAAACGGTTGCCATGCCGTCGGCTAAGTCGGCAAGTGACGATGATGGGATAGGATGATGAGTTGCTTGGTGCAAGACCGGTTATTAAAAATTCAAATGTGCTGGAACAGGAAATGAGTTAAGATCCGGAGGCTGATGCGAGCTTTATTATTTCCTACCTGTGTTGGGGTATATTGGGATTTTAATGATAATGCTGCTTGTTGCCGAACTTATTTTGTACTTAATAGCGGTAACAAAGAGGTTAAGGTTGTACCTTATTTTTTCATCTATTTTGTATACTTTCATTTTGGGTTAGCTGCCCTTGCTTGTGTTATTAATTTTAATCAACGGCTTGCATTAGAACGTGCTGATTTCTAAGCAATATTAAAAAATCGATAGAATAATATCAAAGTTCAACAGCTTACTAGCCGCCCTACTATCACAAGTATTATGTACTTGTCATTCTCCTACACCGAAACTAAATAGAAGTTCTTCCTTTACATAGTCGAATGGTAAACATCTAAACATGCATATGTTTCTACGTCAACGTCCTATATCCACATAAATCTAATTCACTTCAATTCAATCATTTTTCCCTATAAATTGAGTACCTGAACACACTACCAATCTAATTACACCATACATGGCCTCTTGACTTATACTTTTCATTACTTTTATAGTCGCCATGACTTTCTCTTACAAACGATACGTTTTTCGTTCACAGGCCTCTCAAAGTCCACGTAGAAATACCATGTGATTAGCCTGTCGCAAAGTTTAATCAAAGAAACAATTGAAATCCTTTCTGAACTTGATTGATTGAAACATACAAGGTGCTGACAACACGTACGTAGAAGGACGCATTTCCTCGTCATTTTCCACCCTCCTATATACATATACACTGTTCAGAATCGACCTGTTCGACTGATGATGATAATGGAAGTGGGTGGTGATAAAACGATAGCAATGGTGCGACTAGCTTAGATTTACCATAGTTTCTCACATGAGTCCTTTCAGTATATTCTAGAGAGCAATGGTACCATTAGTAAATGAAAATTCAAGATTAATTCTGCTTGGGATAGGCTTTCGGACAGTGGATCGAAGTTACATATATGGACTCATACTGATTTCATTTAACAAAAGGAATGAAATGAACTATCCACTCCTTAACTTAAACCACATCACATAGCAACGATGACAAATTTCACGACTATTTCCTGGTGACGGCCATTAGCCTTTATCAGTACTCTCAGTGATGGACAATAAGTACTTATCACTTCTTCCTATGAAAAAAAGAACAAGCTACGATCCCCCGAAATTGCCACTTGCGATACTGGTATGCTTGCGATACTTTATTAGCAACCAACGACATATTTCCGTTTGTATCATTTACCACACAATGCTGAGTGAAATCGCATGCAAAACGATATCCTTGCGGAAATCATATTACCAGAAATTTCTTTTTAATGACACTAAACGTTTTTAGCGTTCTCCTCCCGCCGCCGCCGTCTGAACGTGTCGCAGTACTCGCATTCTGGTTGGAATCATATACCCGTCCGCAAGACATTAATATTCTGAACAGTCGCTTTTGAACGGCATCGCAAGAGTAGGTGCAAGAGTATGTTGTATTTGAATAACAAAATAATGGTGTCACAGAAGGATGTCACACAACAACAAGGACGACGTTGACGGTGGATATGATGGCGATTGTGATGATGTTGCCACTGGAATGGAGACGTGCTGGATTGCAAACGATTTAAACAGCGACCAGGACGACGTGTTGGCATATAAGCAAAGACCACATACAGTTACGCCGAGAACGAGGGTGAGATTGAGTTCTGTTCCATGATAAATGGCTGAAATTTATTATATTGTTCACTTCTCCAAGGAACAACCTGCGCCGACTACACCTTCCCTCTCGTCGTTCTCTGTCGCCAACGACTCGGTGAATCCTTATTTTCCAGTTTTTTTTTTTTTTTTTTTCTACATTCGTGCGCGGCTTCCGTAGTCCTTTATCACATAAATCTACATATTTAGAATAAGCGTCGAGAGTGAAAGGACGACGAACTGTTCTCTGGTGGTAATCATCATCAGCGCGGGCAACAATAGATGCTTTATGGTCTCGCGTATTTACGCGAGACGACTTCTCCTCAGTTAGTGGCCATTCATTTACATCAAACACAATAAATAAAATCTGTTCTCACTTTAAAGTCTGAAGGACGAAACAAAAACAAATAAATAAATAAAATGAAAATTGTCCACACAGCACCACGGATTCACATTGAAACATACATAAAACATTTATCATTATTTCGCCACCACGGTTGTGGTCACATCCCTTCGTTCGTTCTTCCTTTTAGTCAGACAATGCATAGAGCCTGCCTGATGTCCTTACAATCACCCGACCCCACACGCTGCACGTCCGTTAGTTAACAGTTTAGAACAAACCAAGAGGATGACACACACATTTATTTTATTTCACTTTTCTTCTTATTCCTCTTCTCACTTCCCCCGTTCGCCATTGACGATGGGTAACAATCAGGCCAGCAAATCCCTTTTTGCGTTCCTTACTCTGTGACGGCATGAAAGTGTGTCTTAATATTACCTCGGAGAATTCCCTTAAACCAAAACAAATGGGTTTTTAATTTGTTTCAACACAATGCCATGAGATAAGTTTGTTTGTCAGGCAAATGGAATGGAGGGCGGCAAGTCCTTGTGGAATGCCAAACCATCACTAGACCACAGAAAGTGTCCTTGCTACATAGTCGCTTGGAATTCACCCTTGAGGCGTCAAAAGGACGATTTGTAGATTTTCTCTTTTTCTCATTGCTTTTATGTGATTTCCATACTCGTATATACGATAGGCATGTTTAGCTATCAACCCTTTGTCAATGGAAAACCGCAAACCAAAGTCTTTGATAAACCAAAAAGAATATGAAAAATTATTGATAAAAATTTACAATCTTACGGCATACTTGAACCTAAAATTTAAGCTGAAGCCCTTCTGAGATGGATGCCATCAATCTCAGACTATGTACATACATATGTATGTACTCATATATCACCTACTAAAAGAACATTTCTGTCACCTTCTAATATTAGAACCACAAGTTTCTATCTGCTGTGCTTTGAGTTCTCCTCCAACAGTTGTTCCTTCCTTAGATGTAAAGAATGAAATATTGATAGCTTGACACAGATAGCGCACCCCTGGCAGCTGACCTCCTCGTGGTGGGGTGTGCGAATTAATTTTCGTACGGACCAAACCTGGCTAACGAAGCGCAAACCCCCATGACGACGAAAAGAAGAGCAACCTCGGAAATTGCCTACCCTGGTGTGCCAGGGCTCCATTCGGAGCCAGGCCTAAATGGTGGCAGTATGCGAGCGTCTGGTTGCCTGTCTGCTCCGCTCGGCAGCCGGTCGGGCCTAGCCCGAAGAAGTCACGAGCAACCCGGCAGTGGCTTCGTGAGCCATTACGGTGGGGGGGTTATCACGCCATGAACTAACCATTGCGTGGGGGGAGTAAAGGGCAAAAGACACCGGCATCGACTTAGGAAGGGCACGTGGAACGTCTCATCGCTTACAGGGAAGTATCACGAGCTGGTTGAGGAAGTTGCCAGGTATCGGTTAGATATCGTAGGTATCTCTTCGACAAAGCAAAGAGGATATAAAACTGTGGACCTTTCGGACGGGTGGAAACTCTTCCTGTCGGGAGTTGCATCTCAAATGTCCGCACAGGCGGGAGTGGGGATACTCATAAGTCCCAGGCTGGCAGACAGGGAATCGGAGTGGATACCATTAGGAGGGAGAGTCGCAATCTTAAAACTCAAGTTTGAAAGATCAACTTTGGCTCTGGTGCAGGTGTATGCACCGAATCTAGAGTCTGAGTATGCGACTTTCCTGGATGAAATTGACGTGGCCCTTGATAGGGTGGTTGAGATGGATTCCTATATTCTGATGGGTGACTTCAACGCCCACGTGGGTGTGAATATAACGACACGGGGGATTGTGATTGGGAGGAACGGTGATCCTCATCAAAACGCGAACGGAGAGAGGTTGTTGGATTTTTGCTGTGTAAATAGCATGTCCATTATGGACACCTTCTTAAATATACGTGGTATCGTCGGAGTCTTCAACAGAAATCGTTGATAGATTTCTTTGTGGTGCCACATCGTGTGTGAAACGGATGGTTTGTGACGTTCGTGTGTTGAGAGGGGCTGAACTGTCAACTGATCATCACCTGGTGTTGTGTAAGCTGTATCTTACTGATAGAGGTCTGCCAAGGCAGAAACCAAGAGGGTTACACGTATGTGTACGCTGGGAGAAACTACAGAGCAGTGAGGTGCGGCAACACTTCGCACAACACATATCCGAAAGGTTTGAGCAAATTCCAACTGTTCCATCGCATGTAGAGGAAGAATGGCGACTATTTTTAACAGCTATCATCGCCACGTGATGTTTGTGGAGAGAAGCGGCTTGGTGTGGCGGCTGGTGGTGAGAAAAGAACTGCGTGGTTTAAAACACCCGGAGTTCAAGAAGCCATCAGAGAGAAGAAAAAGGCCTATAGGGACTGGATTCTCTTGGGAGACTCTGCTTCCCGTGACCGATACACTGTGACGCGAAGAACTTGCATATTGGCTGTGCGAGCAGCGAAAGAGCAGTCCAGAAAGGAGTTCGGCGAGAAGTTGGAAGCCGACCACAGTTCTGCGAAAAAAATGATCTGGCTCAGAGGAAGGAAATTCACCATTATCGAAGGAGTTAAATCCAAAGATGGTGTGTTTCATTCCAAGGAGATGGACATCTTACGCCGATGGAGCGAGCACTTTTCGGAGCTGCTCAATCCCGAACAGGGCCTGAGGGGGACAGACCCACCCATAGTCTTGAGTGGGGCAGAGAATAGTCCAACGGTTGAGGAAGTCATTTTAGGCATTGAATCGCTAAAAATTAGCAAATCCGCCGGTGTGGATGAAGTTCGGCCAGAAATGCTTAAGGCAATGGGTAAAGTGGGAGTATAATGGCTCTCTCGCGTCATAAAGGTGGCCTGGGAATGCGGCGAGACACCTAGCGATAAGCAAACTGGGGTGATTGTCCATCTTTTCAAAAAGGGGGATAAAAAAGAGTGCTCCAACTATCGGGGCATATCTCTTTTAAGTGTCCCCGGTAAAGTCTATGCTAATGTGTTGGAGGCGCGTTTTAGAGCTATGGTCGAATCCAGGATAGGGGATGAACAGTGCGGTTTTCGTCATGGCAGAAGTACAACCGACCAGCTTTTCACTCTAAGAATGGTACGTACTTGAGAAGGCTTGGGGGTACGCTAAACCGATCTACCCGAGTTCCTCGAGGTAAACTCTGGAGTGTTCTGCAGGAGTATGGGATTAATGGTCCTCTGTTGAGGGCCATTCAGTCTCTATATACAAACTGTAGCAGCTGTGTTCGGGTTAACTGTAGTAAATCAACACCTTTCACCGTGGGCGTTGGACTTCGCCAAGGGTGCGTCTTGTCACCTCTCCGTTCCATTATACATATATATGGACTGGATGTTACAGCGCAGTCGTGGCGAGGCGTGTTTCACATTGGGAGAGTTGAGGGTAAGCCATCTTCTTTTTGCAGATGACTTAGTTGTCCTCACATCATCCCAGACGGAACTCCAGTGCGCGCTAAATAGGATTGTGGCCGTATGTTCTGTTGCTGGAATGAGGTTATGGTTATTTCCAGAACACCTGTCCATCCAATGCACTCTACATGTTAGTGAAGTCCCATTGAAGCAGGTGGAGAGATTTAAGTATCTCAGGGTCTTCTTCGCGAGTGATGGGAGGAGTAATACTGAGCTTTGTTGCAGGATTGGCCAAGCTGGGTCAATTTTGAAACAGCTTGGAAGATCTGTAATTAGGAAGGCCGAACTTGGTGTCAAAGCAAAGTTAGCGGTTTTTAACTCAGTATTTGTTTCAACTCTTACCTATGGTCATGAAATTTGGGGATTGGCCGAAAGAATAAGATTGCGAATACAAGCTGCCGAAATGAGATTTCTTCGTGCGGTTGTGGGAGTTACTCGCCGGGATAGGGTGAGAAACACGACTGTGCGCGGGGAGCTCAATGTTGAGCAGTTGCTTCTCCGAACGGAAAGGGCTACGTGAGACGAATGTCGCCATCATCAGGACTTCCGAAGCGTGCCTTGAATGCAATACCATCAGGCAGGCGACCGCTTGGCAGACCCAGGACGAGGTGGTTGGACCAAGTCCAAAAACTCGCCTGGGTGCGCTTGGGCATAGCGCCTGATGAGTTAGAGTCGACGGCGGAGGATCGAGTGGCCATTACTCCAGGCCAAAATCACGAGCGAAGTAATATATGGGCTTAGTTATAAGTAAGAAAAAAAGTTGATTTGACAAATTTAATCCTTGCATTTATTTTACGCCACCGAAAGTCCGGGCCAGAGAGCTCGACTGCTTTTTTTGTTTTTTAAAAAATCGCAAAACATCTTGCTCCAGATTGCTGATTTCTTCTTCAACGTTGGCGAAATTTTAAAACTTCCAAAGAGAAAAAGTCAGACGGCGATAGATCTTTCAATCTAGCCGGGAAATTCAAACCGTCAAAAACGGGAGATTATAGGGCCCAGTGATTTAAAATCGTCATCGTTACCCAAGCTGTATGATCGGTTGCCCCGTCTTGCAGGGGCCAATCATTTTCGAGAGCCAATTAAATAACGCTCTCGGCGCCCTAGCACAGTGGTTAGTGTGTTGGACTCTGACGCACGATGAGCGAGTACGGATCCCAATATCACCAACGCCATCGAATGTTTATTTCGCGGCGTCCCTCCTCGCCGGAGTACTGGCAAATCCCCCCGTAGTATATTTGCCTTGAAAAAGCTTCCCGACTCACGCCTGGTTCTGGTCCTTCATGGGCTGTAGCGCCACCTTTGCTCTCTTATCAAGTTGGCTGCTATGAAACAGCCGACACAGAGAGAAAGCTCGTCGAGCTCAGGCCAAGGCAGAATCTATGTAAAAGTTTAATAAAATACGAATACTGATCCAGCCAGATTCCAGGGTATCTGCCTACATTTTGGTCCACCAGTGGACGTCCATCCGGTCGAATAATGGAACCTAGAACCCCAAAATAGTTTTAGTTTGATTTTTGAAAGATGATTTTTAGCTTTCAGTCATTACAAAATTGCTGCGTTTGGTAGTTGCGCTACAAAAGAGTTACAATGCCATCGACCGGCACCGTTGTCTCGTCGATTTACCTCTTGCAATAGATGCTCAGCCAAGGGTGCCGTGGTAAGTGTGTTGGACGCTGACGCACGATGAGCGAGTTTGGATCCCGATAACACCAACGCCATCGAACGTTTATTTCGCGGCGTCCCTCTCGGCGGTATATTGCCAAACCCCCTGTAGTATGCGTGCCATAAAAAAGCTTATCGACTCAAACAGTTCGGAAGCTTGGCTCTGACCCTTCACGGACTATAAAGTCATCAATGCTTGCAAATACTTCCCTGACGTCTCACTAAGTTCCCACCATAATATCAATGTCATCCTCTTAGGCGAACAGGAATGTCAAAATTTAGTACAGCGCTGTATAGCTTGTCTTCTAACCACGCTATCGTAAGCGGCTTCAAAGTCGACAAGTAGATGATGAACGTAACGTCGATGTTAAAATTTTTTTTCTAAAGTTACACCCGCGCTCAAGGCTAAGGCCATATCACGTTTGAAAGTTGTGCGAGCGAAGGTAACAGGGAGAGGGAGAGTTTCGCTCAGGTTTACACACAACCTGAACGGAGTGCAGGGGTTTTGGGTCGTAGATATTCGTTCACTACTCTCAGGAGTGGTTTGTCCTAGATAGGAGGAGGGCTGAGCAGATTTTCGCGTTGGTTATAACTCACAGTAATTCGTTCATGCACTTTTGATGTTAATATTGCATACGCAGAGGATGAATTTCAATTGACCATGTACTGTATGTACTGGCATAACACTCTCCTGCAGCAGTACGTTTAGTCGCTTTCCATTCACAACTGTGTTGCATACTTTTTTCCGTATAGGAATTGCTTTTTTCTTGGCTATGAAACGAATTTGAACTACAGACCTTTCGCTCGACGGCCGACGATGTTAACCACTGCACCACGGCCACCCCGTGGCCAGTATCTGTCGTAGCGGGAATATTTGGTCGATAAAGTACTTATCGGGTCTGAAACTAGAGACATGGACACGCTTACACAAACGACGCGTACAAAGGTGTCCTTTCTTGTGGATCGAACAAAAGATATATCTTTTCTTTTTGTTATAGTTACACCCGCAGTCAAGGCACTATAATGGTTTTGAACGTTGTGCGAGCAAAGGTAACAGGGAGAGGGAGAGTTTCGCGGTACGTTCACACACAACCTGAGCGGAGTGGTTTTGGGTCGTAGATGTTCGTTCACTACTCTCAGGGGTGGTTTGTTCTAAATAGGACTTGGGCCGACCAAATTTCGTTCCCCGGGCATACTTTTGCTCTAACCATAACCCATAGATGAGCTGATGCATGCTCCCTACCAGGCATCTTATCTCAGTATTGTAGGTCAATTTACCTTTAAGCAGTTTATACATACATAAGTCAAGAAGACAACAGGAGCGAAATATATAATTTTCATAAACTCAGTTTCAAAAAGATTACCTAATGAGGTTGCTTTCACTTTTCCACATTTTCTAATAAATTTGAATGCATTAAGTGCCCTTCTACTGCTTCCGAATATGTTTCTCACGGGACATCAAAAGTCTTTCGAGAAGTAAGATTGGCCCTCTTGCTTTCATCAGGATTATTGCACGGTATCTTCAGGCTCAACTTGTGTACATACATACATACTTATGTCTATTTATGAGAATAAGGAGCAGATGAAATAAACAACTACCCTCGCCACCTTTCACTCAATCACTCACTTTTCACAATATGACTAATCCGAATCTGAAAAATAAGAACCTTCTCCCCGAAAAGAAATACGTAAGAAACACCATGCATCCAATTTCTCAAAAGGAATGCGAAATCATCATCCGGCCACAGGTACCCCGTTTTAGAGGATTTTGGCAGCAGTGACTGTAGTGGCAACAGGAGTAAAGCCAAATATCAGCTTTCAGCTCAGTAGAACATCTTTACAATCACACATAAGAGCCGCCTCTCACGCGCCAATGATAACAAACGTCCTTATTTGTATGGCATTAGCCCAAACAATTCGTCCTTACCCGCCACAGAAACGCCTTAGAACCGAGTACGAGTGGGAAGGAGTAGAAAAAAAAAAAAAAAAAAAATGCAAAGGCATTGAATTATTCAGAAGCTCCAGCTAAAGAAACAAAATATTATGACAACACAAGTACGTTGCCTTGAATTCATTCCTGCAATTGTTCCTTTCGTCTCTCGCTCATATCGTTCGGGGTAATACTCATGGTCCTTGCCAAAATTCAACGGCAAAATAACTCTCAGGACGCGAGCACAAGTAAACAGTGTGTAAATTGAAAAATCACAAAGTTAGTTTAAGAAAAATGAAAGAAAAAGCAACAGGAAAGCGCAGGAAAAACCCGGAAACTAGGAAGTTACCAGGTATGGAAGGGCGTAATCTAATGCCTCGCTTCATCGCTACATCGACACGAGAACGTACACAACTGTGACGATTGAAAAGTTTTGAAATTTAATCGGATGGGCGCTTTGCTTTCACTTTGTCCTAACACCAATCCCAGGAAAGGGGTGACAACGTCGAAAACCAGAAAAAAAAAATCAGAGAAGAAGAAGAGAACCATAAACACTTATTGCCAAATACAGGCGGCCATTGTTGTGGTTAAATTGTCGCGTCAACACGCTGACAAAATGGGAAAGAAGCAAAACAGAAAAAAATATCTCAACCTCCAACTTCGAAAAGGATCATTAAGGAGTGAATGGAAAAGGATAAAAAGCGAACAGGAAGAAATCCTTTTGCCGAATGACTAAAACTTTGAGGGCCAACTTACGAGCAACAAAGTGAAGGGGAAACTTTTGCATGTCCTTAAGATTTTATGATTTCGTTTTCACTTCTTTTTTCGTTGTTGTTGTTGGTGGTGGTGGTATTTTCAAGTGACATCGCATCCTGAAAAAGCTAAGAAGCTAATGCGACGATCTTGGCATCTTGGCATCTATTACCACGCCTTATTGTACGAGTCCTTTCCAGAGGTGACGTATGACCTTATGGGAGTGTGATGATTTGAAGTCATCACCCTAGAGAACTACTTGTGATGTGCGTCGTGTATTTTACTTCTGTAAAGATGCGAGACGCGGAGATGCGAGAAAATGTATGCAAAGTAGTGCCAAGCAAGGGGGGTGGCAATGGGAATTAAGTTACGAAATCGGATATACAATTTTCCTTGGTACTTAGTTCTAATTTTCTTCTTTTTTCGGTTTATTTGCAAGTCGGGGTTCATTGGGAGGGGAGCCGTGGTTGTTATGGTGGTAAATTGTTATGCTCCATTTAATCAGGAAGTTTTGTGCAAGCTCAGAGTTGGTAGAGTGCTTCTAAGGCAACGGGAGTATGCATATGCGAAACAGTTGACTATAGAGGTTTCCCAAAAAGCCACTTTGTTGTTTAAAGGCGAGTGATTGAAAGTTATTGATGAATTATTGCCACAAACCTAATGAACCATGACTGTAATACATTACTATTCTTATCGATATGGATAAAGTTCACGATTGGGTCACAGTTCCGGCAACATTTTTATAACATATTGTTAAGTATCATGATCTTGCAGAACAATTCACATGTTCGCGACACGAAGTTAAGCTACTTTCGAAGGACCCAAATAACCCAAATTTCATCATCTTTTCGAAAATACACATAATTCAAGTCCGATATCATTGCATGGTATCGCGCAGACGGTACAATTTTCGCCCTCATTTTTTAAATGATAAGGTCACAGTCTTACCAACTGCCCTAGATATCCACATAGTTTTTCATTGGTTCAAATTCGTCAGTTTTACATCGTCCCATTTGCTCTTTGTCACTTAAAATGATTATTAGAAGATAGGTAGTCATCAACTACATAGTGCTGTAAGCGTCAATTGGTAGACACACGGAGCAAATGACAGCCAGTTGACTTCAGTCCTTGTGTCAACTGAATCTTGTATAGGCGTTGGTATAAGTCGAACAACAAACCTCGGATACGGACGGATAAAATATTGACGATCCATACGAACGAGTCTGTACCATGAATGTAAGGTCCTTAATAGAGCAGGTGCAGTCAACCAACTGGAAAAAACCCTCGATTGCTACAAAGTAGATACATACATATGTACTCGTATAACCGCACTTCGAGAAGTGCGATGGGATGATAAGCTATGAAACCTTTTCCGGTAACTGCAACGAGGAAAATAAGCAATCCTTATTCGGATGCGGATTTGCTATTCGAGGTACTTACTTACTTACTTAGGTGGCGCTACAGTCCGTGGTGAAGCTGGGCCTCAACCAACAAGCGTCTCCAGCCGACACGGTCTTTGGCCAGCTGTTTCCAGCGCCGCACGTCCATTTGGTTAAGGTCCCCTTCCACCTGCGTTCGCAACCGTTGATGCGGTCGTCATCTCGCGCGCCTTCCTTCCGGGTAGGATTCGAAGACTCTTCGGGTCGGAGCTGTATTTTCCATGCGCTCTACATGGCCTAGCCACCTTAGACGCTGATCCGTAGACGTCGTACCAGGCCGATGTCGCTGTATCACCCGTACAGTTCTTTGTTATATCTTCTCTTCCATACACCGTTTGAACAAACGGGACCGTAGATAGTGCGCAGAATTTTCCTCTCGAAACGACCAAGGACATCTTTATCCGCTTTTGTTAAGGTCCATGCCTCTGCGCCGTAAAGGAGGACTGGGATGATTAAGGTCTTATATAGTGTCACCTTGGTTTTCCGAGAGAGGGCTCTACTTCCCAATTGCCTCTTGAGCCCAAAGAAACAGCGGTTGGCAAGAGTGGTTCTGCGTCTTATCTCAGCGCTGGTGTTGTCGCTGGTCATCAGTGAGCCAAGGGAGACGAATTCCTTGCCCACTTAAAAGTTATATCCGCCCGTGGTGACGTTCTGGCCAATACGTCGTCGTTATCCATCTCTTTTAGATGAAAGTAGATATTTGGTTTTACCCTCAATAACCTTCAGACCCATCTTAGCCGCTTCTACCTCAATGCTTACAAAGGCCTCATTGACGTCTCGCTGTGTCCGTCCAATCACGTCAATGTCGTCGGCGTACGCAAGTAATTGCGTAGACTTGAAATAAATCGTACCTCTTGTGTTAGCCAGTGACTCTTGCACGATCTTTTCAAGCACAATGTTGAAAAAGTTGCATGACAGCGCGTCACCTTGCCTAAATCCTTTTTTAACATCAAAGGTCTCGGTTTGTTCATTACCGACCTTAATTGAGCAGCGAGAATTCTCCATTGTCATCCTGCACAGTCGGATGAGGCTATTCGAGGTAGATTAAGGCAAAAAGTCTTAAGCTTCCCGCATGTAAGCGAACGCCTCACAACAATCCGTACCAAAGGCAACCTCGGGAGTATAAACCTTATATGGGTTTATGCCCTTATTGAATAAAAAGATGATCGACAGAAGGATCTCCTAGACCTCACGTACGCCCGATGCCCAGTTATGATACCAAAATTGTACTAGGCGATCTTAACCAAGACTGTGGTGGCTTCTGTGAGGTCTAAGTTTTCTACCATAGTTGACCTGTTATTCAGGATGCAGGAGTGGCCAGTGACATAGCTCTTCCAGTTCGAGTTGGCTTTGAGTTTAATGGCCATTTGTGGGGCAATTTGCTTGCCGAAAACATCAAGTGGTGTAGTGTAAGTATCATGTTAAGCGCAGCCGTTGGGGTGGACCTGAGGGCCCCGGTAATGCACATACACGCACCCTTTGTACCTTCTCGAATTGCTTGAGGTATGTTTTATGTCGAGGGCGCCGTGGCGCAGTCGTTAGTGTGTTCGACTCTGACGCACGATGAGCGAGTTCGGATCCCGATAACACCAACGCCATCGAATGTTTATTTCGCGGCGTCCCTCCTCGGCGGGGTACTGGCAAAACCCCCCGTCGTATACTTGCCATGAGAAGCTTCTCAACTCACGCCGTTCGGAATCGGCATTAAACTGTAGGTGCGTTTCACCTGTGTGAAAAATGAATCACACACAACATGGGTGATTGAGGGAAGCTTGGCTCTGTTCCTTCATGGGCTGTAACGCCACCAAAGAAGAAGAAGATGTTGTCTTGTCCAGTGCTGTCCACCAGACTGTCACGCCATACATTAGTATGGGTCTGACGACCGTGATGTAGAGCCATAGGGTGATCTTGGGTTTGAATCCCCATTTTTTCTCTAGGGCTTTCTTGCATGTGTAGAGAGCTATAATTGCTTTTTTAGCTCTTTCGACTGTGCTGCTCTTCCAGGTTAATTTCCTATCTAGTATAATGCCAAGGTATTTGGCATTGGAGGAATAGTTTAATCTGGTATCAAGCAAAGTAATTGGGCAGTGTTCCGGGATTTTGTGCTTTTTGGTAAATAGCACGAGCTCCGTATTCTGAAGATTCACCCTGAGCCCGTTGCTATGCGCCCACTTGCAAAGAATTCAGAATTCCGTTTCCATACGGTCATTCAGTGTGGATAGGTATTTACCTGAGATTGAAATGGCAACGTCATCAGCGTAGGCAATAACGTCCAGGCCTTCTTTCTCCAGTTTAATTAGTAGTTCGTTTACAACTACATTCCAGAGAAGAGGTGAGAGGACCCCTCCTTGCGAGGTTCCCATGGTAACCACTGTGGTGGTTACTTGGCTTCCCCATTTGGAGTGAATCCTGCGCGTTAATAATAACTCGCGGATCAACTCTATCAGAGTCCTCTCCACCTTTAGCTTTTTAAGCCCTTCTATTATTGCTTTCGGAATGACGTTGTCGAAAGCGCCCTCTATGTCTAGGAAGGCTGTTAGAATATATTCTTTAAGATGGATTGATCTTTCGATTAAGAAGAACTCTTGTATAGCTTTTCTAAAATTTGGTAGTAGATCCCAAAGTTTGGATATCTTGCTGTTGCTGCTATTAACTTAGATTTGATATTAGGAGAACTACTACAGTATACATATTAGTACCTACATATGTGCTTACTACAAACTTCATTTCTAAGTACAGTTAACACAAAGAAAATTATTTTTCTTTCGTTGGTTATGTCATACCTTTACACCGATATGTACTGGAGGAAAATCGCCGTGTAGTGTCGAAGGAAGAATTGGCAATGGCAAAGAAAGGGGGCAGGACATCATGGTCGCTACCTGAAAATAAACGGAAAATAAAAATGAGTTAAAAAAAGAGTTTTGTTGTGTAATCAAAACTAAAAATAGAAGCAAGGTAATCTTTGAGGTATAGATAAATAGGCAAGGAGTAAGTAGATAGATGTGCGATAGTCAAAACATAAAATTAACGTGTGGGAGACAGTACATTTTGGTTTCGAGGTTACCATATTCGAGGGATTTCAGAGGAAAGCAAATTCCTATATTCCAGACAATGTGGAAAACTAACTGCTAAAAGAATAAAGAAAAGAGTCAAACGACAAGCAAACATACACTGATTGCACGTTGATTAACAAAAGTCCTTAGGAGGAACACAGAAATCCTAGATAATAAAACATCAACCAGTATGTTCATGGCATTAAGGCGGTCGGGCTGATTATTACTTTTTTAGAGAAAATGTTAGTCGAAACAAAAGAAGTCAGATAGTAGGTTAGGTTAGGTAAATGTGGTCGACATAAGCCTCACGTAGGCCGAAGTCGGCCCATTGTGGTACCACATGGATCGTGTTACCCAGATCCGCTACCAGAGAACCAACCGGTGCATCTGATCAAGCGATGGAGTTGAGCTATTTTTTGGTCTGCCAGCTCACTAAGATTATCATAGAAGGGCGCGCCGGGGTAGATCCTCCTGCGATTCGCTAAAGAGGGGCATGAGCAGATGAGGTGATGTATTGATTCCTCTTCCTCCTCGTCCATGCAGCCGCGGCAGAAGTCGTTGGAGGGTGGTCCTAGTCTGGCGGCGTGTTTCCCAATGATGCAGTGACCTGTAATGACACTCACCAGAGTACTTAAGGTTGCCCTTTTGGTTGCCACTAGGTCCCTGGTTCGTTCTAGGCTTAATTTAGGCCAGAGTTGTTTGGTGACAAAGCCGATATTACTCTCATTCCATTGGAGTGGTCGCCTCAATTGTTTGGAGTGTTATTATGTGCTTTACCGTACTTATTGGTGTTTCTATTTACTCGAGGCTCCATGTAGGCTCACTTTGCGAGTTCGTCGGCCGCGCAGTTTCCTTGAATATCCCTATGCCCGGGAACCCACAATACTTTAATGTTGAACTGCTCAGCTATCTCATCTAGAGATAGGCGACAGTTAAGAGATGTCTTTGATTTGTGGGTTACCGCTGCCAGGGACATTATCGCAGATTGGCTGTCCGTGCAAATGACAATATCCTTGGCGGTTATTACATTGATCCTGAGCCATGCAAGGGCCTCCGTTATCGCTGTTATTTCAGCCTGATACACACTGCAGTACTTTGGGAGTCTAAAGGATAGGCTGAGGTTAAGGTCCTTGGAGAAGACTCCACTGCCGACACCCGACTCCATCTTAGAACCATCGGTATAGAGGGAGATCGAGTCATTTGCTATGACTTTCCCTTCAGCCCATTCCTCCCTGAATGGAAAGGCAACTTTGAAGTTCCTAGTGAACACGTCCAGCGGGATGATATAGTCTGTGTCCATGGGTACTTTGAAGTGTTTAAGAATGGTTGTGTGGCCTTTTTGTGATGTGGGCCATTTTATTATGGTCCTCATCCTCAGGGCCGCGCAGGCAGCAATTTGTTTGCTGCAAAGGTTCAGTGGTGGAAGGTGTAACAGAATGTTAAGGGCCTCCGTGGGGGTTGAT
Source organism: Eumerus sabulonum (assembly GCA_951905685.1). Lineage (NCBI taxonomy): Eukaryota > Metazoa > Arthropoda > Insecta > Diptera > Syrphidae > Eumerus > Eumerus sabulonum. Next base: position 165,341,414 of record OX645060.1, on the reverse strand, counting down.
CTGATCGCTCCTCTTATGTATGTATAAGCTGGCCGATCTTTGTACTTTCCCCTGAAGGTTTCGATTGACTTCCTTGTCCAGAGCAGTCCAGCAGACTACGACGCCATACAGGAGGATGGGCCTTATGACCGCCGTGTAGAGCAAGTCAGATAGTAAAAACGAGAATAAATAACAGACATTTTCCATTAGTCAAAATTAAAATTTCATAATTTTCCACCTCACTTTGCATAGCTGCCACTCGTCCTGACACCCATCACACAGTTTTGTTGCGGCTTCTGTCTCTTCCATCCCTAATTTTTTTTGTGTTCAATCCTCTCACCTACACTATATTACATGTAAAATAAGGACTATGGGAACGGAACCCGTCGTCATTCCCTCTGTGCTTTTGCCTCTTTCACTTTTTTGACAGTTTGCCTCCAGTTAATTGAAATATACTGACCGACAGAATCATATGCAAAAGTTTTCGGTTTTGTTTTATGTAAACAGCTTGTGATAAGAGCAACGAAGGAGTCAAGTCTCCGTCCTATGGCAGCAACAGCTCATTTCTGGGTCGACAGACGGGTTAGTGGTGTAAATGAATTGGAAGGCAATGAAGTTTGTTTTTATGACGTCGTTTTGTTTTATTGTTTTTTCTTCTCTTTTCCTCTGGCTGTTTCATGCTTTTCATGGTCTTCAAGGAAGAAGTTTTGTTAGCCAATATTTCAATGGACGTTATGTTTTTGTTAATGACTGAGTGAAAGGATGTTTTGTTAATGTTTTACTAATGGTCGGACATGAGTAGCGCTGAAACGAATGACTTTTAAAGTGCCAGGATATGCTGTAAAAAACAAAACTTTAACTTACAGGATTTGCTGGAGTTTTTTAATAATGCGCACTTTTAGTAGAGTCTACTTGACTAATTTCAAGTAACAAGTACTCTTATACTTTAAAGTGCTGTGTATGGTTTCATGGTTATGGATTATACAAACCAAAAGTCTTCGTCTACAGATAGTGCTTCGAGTAACCGAGCTTAAGTGCAAAACTCTTTGATGTAATTAGTATCGAAGTTAGTAAATAAATGAGTAAGTTCTGACCCCATATTCATTTATCGCGTCATTTCAAGTCACGAGACTTTGCTCACTGTTTTTCTCTTTCGATATCGAATCGTTCTTCACTTGGACTTTCCTCTGGTATCGCAAAGAGTGAAACCAAAATTTGGAACTAACGCGGTGTTGGTATAGACGACTAGGATGAGTTCTTCAATATGTTTGGCAAATAACCAGAAACTTTTGCTACCTTTAGGACATTGAAGGTTTCTGATTAAAGTCGTGTGAGGACAAAAGCCAATCTGTGTTGAAAGTCGTGAACTTCTTTTCGAAACCAAGCCTGAGTTGTCCTGGCTTTGTGACTGGGCACAGTCTAACGGAAAATTCCAGCTGTTTTTGTTTAAATGTTCGCTTGTCCACGGTTCGACAGAACCTTACAATATATCATCTTGGTAAACTGCGGCACAAAGTCTTAAGCTTCCGAGATATGTATAAGCGAACGCCTCATAACAATCCGCATCAAAGCTAAATTTGGAAATATTAGCTTAATATGCGCTCACGCCCCAACGGAAGAAGAGACGATCGACTCAAAGAAGAATTCTACGATCTCCTAGACAGAACATATGCCCAATGTCCCAGCTACGACACAAAAATAATCCTAGGAGATTTTAATGCAAAACTGGGCAAAGAGGACATATTTGACGATCCTAGGAAAGCATAGCCTCCATAACACCACATCCGACAACAGACTTAGGCTATCGATTTCCTAGCGGGGCGGTACCTGGCGATCTTTTAATCAATCGACCACCAACCAGATTGATCACGTTGCGATCGACGCCAGACACTCCTCCTGTATTCTCGACGTACGAACCTTCCGAGGGGCCAACATCAACTCGGACCACTACCTTGTTGTAGCCAAGGAACGAATGAGGATATTAAGAATGCTTAGGAGTCGAGTAGGACAACGTAAGTTTGACGTTGGAAAGCTGCAATCGCAAGAGACTGCCAGAATCTTTGCCGATCGTGTCTCCTCCAAGTTCTCTCAAAATCCGCCCACAGCAGCACAAACAATAGAGCAGGAATGGGCGCATTGCCAGAGCGCCATCAGAGATGCTGGGTTTTGAACCGCCACCACCTAGAAACCCCTGGTTCGATGAACAATGCAAACAAGCCCATGCAGCACAACAGAAGGCATATAAAGCCATGCTGCAACGACGGACGAGAGCTGCTCGCGAAATCTATAAGCAGAAGATAAGAGAGGAACACACGCTTTTCAGAAGAAAGAAGAGAGAGAGAGCACGGAAAGCGTGAGATCGAGGAGATGGGGAGATGCTTCGGCAGGAATGACGCCCGTAAGTTTTACAATAAGGTACCCCTGCGACCTGCAGGGATGAAAATGGAGAACTGGTAGTAAAGTCGCAGTCGATGCTGAGGATTTGGAAAGACCACTTCTGCAGACTGTTACCGACGAGATACCGCTGTCAGGCAGAACGAGCCATTCGTAATGGACGGCGAGGTAACAGAATTCAGTCCACCCGACCTAGACGAAGTCAAAATAGCAATATCAAGACTTAAGTCTAATAAAGCCGCGGGCGCAGACGGCCTGTCTGCTGAGCTTCTTAAGGCGGCTGGAGATGAGTTGGTAAGGTTAATGCACCATCTCATTTGTAAGGTATGGTCGGAGAAAAGCATGCCCGACAAATGAAATCTCAGCATCGGTTGCCCGGCCAATAACAAAGGAGACCCATATAACTGCGCCAACTATAGGATAATAAGTCTCCTTAACATCGCATATGTATAAGGTCTTCTCTACCGTATTGTGTGAACGCCTGAAACCGTTTGTGGATAACCTGATCGGCTCTTATCAGTGTGGTTTCAGGCCAGGTAAATCCACAATAGACCAAATATTAACGCTACGGCAGATCTTGGAGAAGACCCAGGAATACCAAATCGACACTCAATACCTCTTCGTCGGTTTCAAAGCTGCATATGACAGCGTGTATAGAGATGAGCTATACAAAGCCATGTCTAGTGTTAACATCCCTGCCAAACTCGTCCGACTGTGCAGGATGACAATGGAGAATCCTCGCTGCTCCATGGTCGGTAATGAGCAAACCGAGACCTTTGATGTTAAAAAAGGATTTAGGCAAGGTGACGCGCTGTCATGCAACTTTTTCAACATTGTGCTTGAAAAGATCATGCAAGAGTCACTGGCCAACACAAGAGGTACGATTTATTTCAAGTCTACGCAATTGCTCAGTTTGGGCTCAAAAGGCAATTGAGAAATAGAGCCCTCTCTCGGAAAACCAAGATGACACTATATAAGACGTTAATCATCCCAGTCCTCCTTTACGGCGCAGAGGCTTGGACCTTAACAAAAGCAGATGAAGATGCCCTTGGTCGTTTCGAGAGGAAAATTCTGCGCACTATCTACGGTCCCGTTTGTTCAAACGGTGTATGGAGGAGAAGATATAACGAAGAACTGTACGGGTTGTACAGCGACATCGGCCTGGTACGACGTCTACGGATACAACGTCTAAGGTGGCTAGGCCATGTAGAGCGCAAGGAAAATACAGCTCCGACCCGAATAGTCTTCGAATCCACCCCGGAAGGAAGGCGCGGCAGAGGACGGCCGCATCAACGGTGGCGCACGCAGGTGGAAGGGGACCTTAACCAACTGGGCGTGCGGGGCTGGAAACAGCTGGCCAAACACCGTGTTAGCTGGAGACGCTTGTTGGTTGAGTCCCAGGTTCACCACGGACTGTAGCGCCACCTAAGTAAGTAAGTAAACTGCGGCACAAAAATGAGTGAAGTTACTTTAGCCCACGCACGTCTGTTTTTGATGACGAAATGCCCGCAAATAATCCAAGTTAAAGGAAGAGCGTTCAGAGAACCAAACTCGATCGTTTTATTTGTTTGCAAATTGCTTCAAAATGAACAACTTCTCATTACTGTACAAGCAATGTTTCAAGTCGCAACGTCGGGGTTTCACCACCTTCGATCTTTCAAGCCGCGTTGATTTCTCAACAACTGTGACGTCGTGAACCTTTTGAAAGTCTTCACCATCAGCTTATTCTCTCAAGACACACCTAGTTCTTTTACCAGTGAGTTTCCCCTACGGTGTGTATTTCGCCCTAAATTATTTCTCACCTTCTTGGCAATCTTGGCTGATGCTGCAATCGATGGACGTCCAAGACCGTTTCGTCGATATCTCGATATCGTTTTATTGTCCAGCAGATCAAAGTACTTAAGTTTGAGTGCTGCGACTCTTGAACTATCGGCGAAATCGATTTTTTGACCAAACAAGGTGAGATCACTAAATTTATATCTCAAGAGGTTACTTGCGTTGAAGAATGTTTGGCAATTCGATGTGACAACACATCAGTTGAAATACCCTATATACAGTCGGTCAATTTAATGACAAAAATCGGTTGTGTAGTTCCTCCATGAGTGCATACGCAGTAACAATGACAAAGGGTCCATAGAAGGGACGATTTAATCTCAACTTAGGTGGAAGGTAAGTATAATACAATATCAATAAACCCAGACGACCAGGGAACTTAACCATTAAGCATTCTCAAGTATCAAATAATCCCCCATATGCCGTCCAGGTCCCCAGACAAAATCAACCTTACTACAAATTAACGCCAATTGAAACCAATTTCTCTCCAAAAAAAGAAAAACCTAAATACAATCAGCCATCTGGTAACCGACGGCACTAGTCCAAGGCCAATCTAATCCGAATCCCTTTCCCAACGGTACACACATCGAGCAACTTTTCCAATTAGTTATCATCCTATCTCTCAATCCACCACGACACGCATTGTGTCTCAGAACTAAAAAATCTCCAGCTATCACATTGTTATCAGCCCCATCTGTGTTTAATCCCCGAAGGCCTTCGCCTTTATTCGGCCTCAATTGAGGGAATCAGGATTGAATGAATCTGTTTTCGAATAGGGAATCTCCGGAAAATAGAGGACCAACATCTAGCAAAGTATCAAACAACATTTCACAATCTTCGCGGAAAATATTTATGACAAAATAAAATGGATAGTCCATGGTCACACATGTCCTTGATAACGCGCAAAATTGTGTCCATGGTTACTTCGCCATGCGCCCTTTCAGCCAATCCATTTCCGGTGTCAGTCCCGGTTTACTTATTTATTGCCCCCTGAAACACATCGCTGACATTTTGTGTCGAACTTGCTCTGGTTTCACATGTCGAACAGCATCGCCGACATTGTAAACATGTCATAGTGATGATTGATACACCAAATGCAGCAATAAACCTCAGTCGACGACTCGTTTCCTTGGATTTGATGTGTGGGAGACCATGTGCATTGCACTCAAGACAAACTATTTTTCAATTTTTAAAAACGCAACCAGTACAGCACATCTACATGACTTTTGGTCGAAATGATACTTAAAGTCGGGTGATTTCAGAATGATGGCAGAATGTGGCAAGAAGGAAAATAAAACAGTCAGGCAGAGCATATGAAGCATATGATTACTGAGGGATAAATGTTTCGACAGTAAATCATAAATTCGTGCTAGCTGCATGGATATTCTCTCACAGTGCGACTGATGTTTTGAGAACAATTGATAACTGATGGGACAAAGTTTTTAATAGGAGAGATAAATTGGGTGTAGCGTGACCCTACTCCGTTCTAGTATATCCCTCTGAGAGCCCCATAACTACACACATACATTTATCAACGACTTGTGAGTGAAGTCATCCATAGGTCTATAGGTCTCAAAGAACGAAAGCAACAAGCTTTAAGAGATTACAATCGGAGAAGTTCACTAGACATACAGGGTAAAGTTGTTGACCGCTCTCAACCTGGCGACATGCCAGCCACGGTCCCTGTTTAAATGCCCGGGTTAAGTTGACATACGGCCTCCTCGCGGCGCCCTCTGGATAGCATCTTCAACAATCGTTGGGAGGTGAACAAACGTATGCAGCGACAAAACCCCGACCAGTATGGCGATTGTGCGGCTTGCTAACAATCCGTAAAGTTATGAATGAGCACGATGCCTCGGATACACGGACGGATACTCGACGACGACAACGCACGAAAAAGGAACACGATTTGCGAGTATGCTCCTGGAATGTCAGAACCCTGTACACTCCCGCAGCTGCTCATAAACTAGAAAGAATTCTCACGCAGTACAAGGCGGATATTACTGCGGTCAAGGAAATACGCTGGATAGGAAACGGTATGATGAGGAAGAAAAATTGCGACATTTACTACAGCTGTCGCAAAAGATTGCACTTACTGGGATGCGTATTTGTCGTGGGAAAGCGGTTAAGGTCGAAGGTCATCGACCTTAAACCTATAAGTGATCGCCTGGCTGTGATCCGCATCAGAGGCAGATTTTATAACATCAGCCTTATATGTGCACACGCCCCTACCGACGAGGCTGAAGACCCTATCAAGGAGGACTTCTATGACCTCCTGGACACCGCCTGCGGAGCTTGTCCACCATGTCGACCATGTGCTTATTGACGCAAGGCGCTCGTCAAACATCCTGGATGTGCGAACATTCAGAGGGGCAAATGTCGACTCTGACCACTTCCTCGTAGCAGCAACATTCAGAGCTCGACTGTCCAATGTCAGAAAGCTGCACCAGCCCATCAGGAGGAGTATACAGGGAACAGCTGAGCGAAAGACCCTACGGTATGCCTACGTCGAACACAAATGCCAGTTAAAGAGTTTGTCTACCTCGGGGCAAACGTAAATTCCGCAAATGACACCACAGTGGAGATCCGGCATAGAATCAACTGGGGTCAAAACTCCTCACTCGAAAGACTAAATTCATGCTTTACAAAACGCTCATTCTGCCAGTCTTGCTGAACAGAGCCGAAAGCTGGACGATAAGCAGGACAGCGGAGCTGATTTTGGGTTCTTTCGAGAGAAAAATTCTGCGCCGGATATTTGGTCCTGTCTGTGAGGAAGGTGAATGGAGAAGAAGACACAACCGCGAACTCTACGAGCTGTTCAAAGATGTGGATGTAGTCCGGAAGGCAAAGATCCGTCGACTATACTGGCTCGGCCACATCGAGCGCATGGACATCAACGCTCCAGTTAAGAGGGTCTTCGACTCCGAGCCTCCTGGTTCGAGAAGAAGAGGAAGACCGAACCTCCGGTATAAAGACCAAGTAATCGCGGATGTAAGACACCTTGGTCTTGATAACTGGAAGCAGCGTGACCGTCAAGGATAGAAGGCGGCTATAGCTCAGATCCTCCATGGATCGCTGGCCTGATAACGAAAACAACAACTACGACGAAGTTCACTAGATTGTAGACAGTAATATGAGCTATGGGTAGGAAGGAAGAAATGGATGTGTGCGTATTCCTATGAATGTTGTTAGATCATAAATAACCAACCTGCCTGACAAGGTAGTTTCTTGTTCGCGCCTTTCTGAAACACTTTGCCGTATAGTGATTTAAACTCAAAAGCCTCTTAAATTACTTTGAGATCGATAGTTTACTATATTTTGAAGCTGTAAAAGTCTCTGAAGTGTCAAAAACTACTTTACAAATTACTTTTTCAAAATAGTGTTGATTGCATAAGAGGAACTATCAAATTTATACAAATTAAAAGGACGGGCACTTTGAAACAAAAATACACCACTCAAAACCTTTTACTCCCTGAAGAACGCGTAACTCATATTGTGAGAGCTAGGAGCCTGGGAATTTGAAACTGCTCTCGAAAACGAACCGAGACAGGGAACCGTACACCTTTAAGTGATGAGCACCACTTAGAAAATATATCTATCCATCTGCCCACATTGGTTTCTAGTTATCGTCAAGGTACTCCTTGCTGGGTGTTCATATTGAGAAATCCGTAGTACGCTCGTGTTTCCAATTCACAACATTTTTGACGTATCATTTTATATTCACAACCCTCCAGATACAAGCCCACAAAAAACACACGTACACATATACGAAAACTCGCCCAAGATAGCTAGGATGTCATGCTTCTCGTTGCGTTTGAAGGCTTATGTGAAATTCTGTTTGAGCTGATGTCATGTTTCCCGTAGAAAATCTCTCAAAATTATCTGCAAAGAAGATAACAGCTAACCAAAACCTGAACAACTACACCATCATGCACCACCAACGACTAGAAACAAATAAAAACAAAAATTCTGAACTGCGGAGCATGGATAACAAGAACAGAAAAAATAAGGATACGAGGTTTCTATGTAACAAAGTTTTGCATACGATAAGCCAATCGACTTGGTTCCTCTTCGTATCCCCCCCATTAGAACAACTTCAACAACATACTCTCTGACGTGAACATACCAATGAAGAAATATGAAGAAATATCTAAAGGATTCTACGTTGTCCCACCTCCGTTTCGTAGCTACAAAACACTTCAAGTTTAAACTCAACTTACTATATACAGGAAGACCATGCGACATTAAAATATCCAACGTCTTCATTTTTTTTTTTTTGTTAAATCCAGCGATCCTTTGGCTTTTCAATTCCTCTCGACTGGAAGGAATTCAATTCGCTAAAGTTACTACATTCCTTCGTCGATGCCAGATTTTGCTGTCTTCGATGAGGGATTCAGATTCCTGTGGCACTACCGTTGCAACTCGAAAAAATCCGATCCAGATCCGGGCATATGCTATGCAAATCATGGTATAATGGCACATTTGAATAATACTGGTTGCCCACGGTGCGGTATAGAATTGCATCTGGAAACCGGATATCTGAAGACTTCAGTATTCTATTTTAATTCAGCAACAACAGGTTGATGTAATTGAATTTTATCTATCGCCCGTACCTTTCAGTCATGCCTCACCATATACCCAATGGAAGTGTATCACTAAACGGTGATGTCAGATACCGAAGGGTCGATGGTAGGGATAAATACAACTTTAATCGCCACTCGACTGCGTTTCATTTCGTTGAACGGAATGAAGAAGTGTGTTCTGCTTCGACTGACTCTTCATCTGTGTTTTGTCGACTGACGTAAAATAAGATATTTTCTAGCATATCCACGTATCTGTAGTACTCTTCGAAGTTGAGAAGGTGCGGCGGCTATTGAACTCACGTCACGTTTTACTTAGTCATGGTTTCGCGAGCGTAACTTCTTTGCGCTCCCCGACTACATACCGCCTCAGTTGTTTCGTTCATTTGTGGGACTCTCAAGTCGTGTTCCTTACTTATTCTTTTAGACTTTTGCATGCGCAAACGATGAGACAATGCGATTTGATTTATCGACTATGCGACTGTGGCACGCACGCCACTAAATATGCCAACCAAGCATGTTCATAGACCGATGCAATTGTTGAATTGCAAGTACGAGTGTAACAACAACCATCATGAGAAGACCAACGAATTGACAGAAACATACCTGTTACTCGATGGTACTAATTGGACGTCATGGATTTTACTTTGACAGACTGTAGTGAGGCGAGCTGATGAACTGAATGATAGGCGTGCCTAATTTGCAAATTTAATTAATTCGAACCATCGCAATGGCAATCAGTCAGAAATTAAGTTGTTGTTGTTGTTTTCGAAATGAAAACACAGCAGACAGTTTGGTTGGCATAACCGGATTGACAGAGCGGTTTTCTTTATAGACCAAGTAAATGGTGAGACAAACATCGATGAATAACTTGATTGATTGCCGGAAGGTAGAATGTCGGCAAATGTCTCGTTAATTTTTGTTATATACCCGGGATTGGAACTTCTTTGTTATTGTACTCCTCTGGAACCGCTACTGCGATCTTGACCAAATTGTGCCACGGTGATAGTATAGGTGCTGCTGAGTGTCGTAAGGGGTCGGGTGTTCGAATCGGACTTACCATCGAGGAATAATTACTAAAAAACTTAAGCACGCGCCATAAGAGAATATTGCTACTTCTCATGTAAAAAAAAAAAAAAAAAAAAAAAAAAAAAAAAAAAAAAAAAAAAAAAAAAAAAAAAAAAAAACAATGGCTTTGCCGGAAAAAAACTTTTTAAAGATGTTCTATGTGGTCGGAGGCTCTGTGCATTTTTTTTTGGCACAAATCACATTCTCAGAACTCGAATTTTGTCGAATATTGAATTTTTTTTACAAATTCAACTCTAATGCAGCTTTAGATCGACCACCACAAGTGAAAACAATCAAGATGAGAGCCAACGAATTGAGAAGCGAACTGAGTAAAGAACAGAAGCCAATAATGGACAAGATAAAAGTTACGAAAATTCTCAACGACTTCGAATTTCGTCGAATATTAAAAATAACAAGTTATAGGAACTTTTAGCTGTAATAGACTTTACATAGCAAACACTGTCATATCTTCAAGTGACGTTAAATCATCTTTCCCTTTAGTGCAGGTAATACAAGAATGAAATATTTTCGATGTAAAATAACGCGTTTTTCAAAGTTTAGGTCAAATTATGCCTAGATTGAGGCTTGGTGCAAACCTCGGACGCAGAGCTATTAATGTTCAGACTCAAGTCTGTTTTTGGACCGTTCAGAATACAACGTCAAGTACTAATACTGATGCTCAAGATGCTACAAAATTCCAAGTTAGCCTTGATAACAAATCTTACTGTACGTGCAGAATCTGCTCACGCACTGAATATAGTGATACAACTGAAGTTTTCATCTGCAACTCATGCATCAAAGATCCTAATATGCATCCAGGAATTGTTCCACCAGAATTACAAGGTTTGACAATGGTTGAGCAGTTATTTATTTCTCGTGTGCACCCAGTTATGAGGATATATCAAGTTCGCGCTTCTGGTTCCACTGGTTCATTATTCTGGTAAGATCATCAATGTTGGATAAGATATCCTACCTCCGGCTCGCCTGCTACATTTAACGCTGCTGAACTTGAAATTGTCATCATTCAAAGTGCTGGCATGAGTGGATTCACTGACATTCGTCTACACAAGCAAGTTGTTCTTAACGCTTTAAAATGTCTCCAACATTTCAATCCTTTCTACGCTGACGTGTCACTGAATTTGGATGTCATATCAAGCCTACCAAGGGAAGGAAATATTGCTGATCGTATACCTTTCATTGAAGAAGGTACTGTTGAAGGAGAAATAGTAGAAAGCGCCAATATTGAAGAATGCGCCGTACCGTTTACACCACGACAAGGGCAAGAAGCGTCAGTCGAGTCAACGTTGAATTTGCCGAATGCGTCTGACTTACCAGTGAATGAATTTCGACAAAGTGGTTATATCTTACAAGTTTTTCCTCTTTGTTTCCCGATATTAAATGCGATTACCTTGACTTAAGTCGTAGAATTAAGGTATCTTTGGGTGAGTGGACTGAATAACTTATAAAATTTCCCGATCAATGTTTTGCGCAAGATCTCCGTTTCTTCTGCCTCAATACGATGCAGCGATACGACGCCTGTAGACAAAGTGGTGTATTTGCAAAGAGCTGTGATCTGTAAAACATCCAAAATATTCAACAATTAACACAACGGGTACAAGAACAGCCATCACTTATTAAACGCCTTTTATCATAAGGATCAAAAATACGTGGAACTTCGGCGTACTGATATCAGCAAAGATGTGAACTACTGGCCATGGTTAACCAACTCGGAGTTCCTACCATATTCCTAGCACTAAGTGCTGCTGACCTCTGGTGGCCATGCTTAATCCGGCACTACGGTTATCTCGGATAAACTGCGCAATACATTTAGCGAACGTGCCCTTGGTAGACTCATGCAAAAGAAATTAAGCGAGAATCCCAGAATTGCAGACGAATATTTCTCAAGACGTGTTAATGAAAATAAAATTTTGAAATGCAAATTTAACATAACCGACTTCTGGAATCGTTTGGAATACCAACATCGTTGTTCTCCTCATGTACACATGATCATCTGGATTGCAATCGCTCCTAATCCATGAAACTTTGACGCAGCAACATTTGCGGAAATACAATACATCCAGTTCTATGACGAGATTGTCTCTGCTATGCATCCTATGCTTGAACAACCGCCAGCAGAATTGCATCCCTCTCGATTGAAGCCAACTGATAGGTATTGTATTCAACTGTCCAGCCCAGTTTGCTGAACTTCTCAATCGTGTGAATCGCCATTCGAAATGTGGGTTATACTGCCTTAAGAAAGTCAGAGGTAGAGATGTCTGTCGTTTTAATTATCCGAAACAAATTCAGACTGAATTAACTCTATGCAAAGATGAAAACGGTGTTTGGATATTCACACCTAAATGCAACGATGAACTGTTGAATGACCACAACAAGTTCGTTTCACAAACATGGCGAGCTAACACCGATTCTACAATTATTGTTTCCGGACAAGCGATAATTAACTATCTATCAAAATATGCAGCTAAAGGTGAACGGCAGTCAATGAATTACAGAGAAGTTTTCCAGAATATTTTACAAACCTGCGACCCCGAAGACCCAAGCAAAAAGCAATTTCGAATTTACTTACCAAGCTGATTGGTCAACGCGACAGTAGTGCCCGTGAGGTGATGCATCTGATGATTGGCGAACCACTAAAGCATAGTAGCCGGACATTCGTGAAAATCTACATTGGACTTGTTGACTACGTGATAATTCCGGCAGACCGAGACGAATCTGAACAAGTTGTGCCGCGGTCAATGATGGATCACTATAGCTTAAAACAGGGTTTCCCAATCTGTGGTCCGCCGACCCTAACTAGGGGGTCCGCGGCGAAAATCGGTACATTCTTACAAAAATAAATAAAATCCAAAACTCAAAAATTCATTTTACTGCGATTGAAAAAAAAAAAAAAAAGCAAATGCATAATAATAGTGAATACTCAAAACAAAAGTATGATGGGTAAAATAGTGGGCGAGGCTCGCTCACTTTCCCGGAGAGTTCAGAGTTGTTGCGGTGTACGTTTATTACCGAGAAGGGAATTGATGCTTCCCGAACTTTCTTCTTTTTTTGGTGGCCTTACAGCTCATGAAGGACCAGAACCAAGCTTCTCTCTATCACCCCATGTTGTGTGATTTATTTTTCACAGGTGCTTCTCGAACAACCTGGATTTTTCCACAGTAGTATATAAAAACGCCATTGTTTCTCAAGAATACCAGTCAAGCTCATGATTCTTTCGCGAGTGTTCTACCTATTTATATCTTTTTATTAATAAGTTATTTTCTGCAATCCAATATTGATCGGTGGCTAAAGTCGGGATTTCAGAAGAAGCAGTCGCTTTCTCCATCACCTGCACAACAAATTGCGGTCGAGAACGTTACAGACGCCAAGCTAAATGAATCGACGGTTGATGCACTGCAGCAAGTTCCAGCATTCACAGATTCAAAAAGTCTCAAAATAGTTGCAGTTCAAACAGCAAGTGAGAGTGGAGTAAATAAAAAGCGTAAGTTCCACGCAGTTACTTAGATTTGGGATTTGTAGAGACTGACGAGGTGATTTGTGCGAGAGTCCTTCAAAACAGCCCAATGGTTCCAGTTTAACTGGGTCGTCACTTTGAGGGTACACGCCTCAAAGCAGTGTATACTTTCGTATTTACCATATATTTTCATGAAAGTGAATGAGATGAGTCTTTCTCTCCGAGGGATGAATATCACAACTTTTGAAGCTAATGACAAAGTTCGCGCATTTAAAAGAAAAATCCAGTTTTGGGTTAAATCTGTTCACAAGAAAGAGGTGAAGTGTATTCCTATGTTAAATGATTTTTTACATGAAAACAAACTGGATGTTGAGAGAAGCGCTTTGACTGATGAAATTTGTGAACATCTTCGCAGGTTGGAGAAGTCCCTTGAGCACTACTTCCCTACAGCTCGAGATAAAATGCTGCAAGAATATAAATGGGTGGTCAAACCGTTTTTAGTTTGGAACAAGCCAACTAGTCTATCGTCAAGTGAAAACGAATTTTTGATAGACAAAACTTCAGACTCCACCATGAAATCTACTTTCGAGTGTGATATTTACCCCCATTCCAACCGCTCGTTGAAAAAGCAAAACGGGTCCTTCTTCCTATTGCCACAACTCACTTATGCGAATCTGGATTTTCTATACAAGCAGCTAGCAGCTACTAAATACCGAAGCCGTCTAATAGGCTAACAGGCAAATGCAGATCAAAACGAATTTGTTGCAATCGCCCACCTGCATTGCATTCCTAGTTTTAGGTTGGTAGGACTGTTTTTGACATCCGTTCCAAGTTTCACATCAACATATTCAATAGTGATTGAGATACGCTTCGTTTTGTGAGATGCTAAAATTGAATTTTCCTAAGTTTTCATCCAAGGCTGAAAGCTGAATGACTCACATTACAAGCAACCTGCTGTGATTAATTTTTCTGTGAAATTTGGTAAAGAACCCTCGAAAATCCTTCGAAATTGCAGGTGCTGAAAACGAGCGTATATTGAAAACAACTGAGATTGAATGGGCAAGGCCGTCCAAGAAGGGCCGTGAATCAGTAAGAGACGATCCATGTAAAGGAGCTCGCCGTCACCTCTCGTACCGCGGCATCCTTTATCGTGAACGTAACGTTGGAATCGTTGTGTAGAGTTAGTGGTCGACTTTTGCGAAGGTCGTTGTTTTTTGTTTATTGATTCCCGGCGGAAATTTTCCTTGCAGCGTGACCTCTAATGAATTTGATTAGAAAGTTGTAAATTCTTATTATTTTGGCTCTATTGTTTTTCGTACCGTGAAAACCACATTTGATAGACATAGCTGATGCCGGAATTCTCGACACCGGCTTCAAAGGTCAACATAGATGGACTCCCCTTCCAGCATTCTCCTTCTTCTTCTTTAGTCGCGTCACAGCCCATGAAGGACAAGAGCCAAGCTTCTCTTAATCACCCATGCTGGGGGTGTATTTTTTTACAAAAGTGAAAAGGACCTATAGTTTAATGCCGATTCCGAACGGCTTGAGTCGAGAAGCTTTTTTCATGACAAGTATACTACGGGGGGTTTTTCCAGAACCTCACCGAGGAGGGACGTCGCGAAATAAACATTCGATGGTGTTGGTGTTATCGGGATCCGAACTCACTTCGTCAGAGTACAACACACTAACCACTGTAGTAGTATTTTTCTACTTGTGTTTATTATACTCCGTACATTCGTCCCTAATATAGGAGAGGACAAATAAAATATACATAATTAGCAAATACATGTTTTTTTTCGGCCCGTAATTGCGAAAGAGATTTTAATGCAAAACTGGCAAAGAGGACATATTTGAGTCGATCATAGGAACGCATAGCCTCCATAACACCACATCTGACAACGGACTTAGGTTAATCGATTTCCTAGCGGGGCGCAACCTCCTTGCAGCAAGCACGCGATTCCCCCATGTCAACATCCACAAGGGTACCTGGCGGTCTTTTGATCAATCGACCACCAACCAGGTTGATCACATTGCGATCGACGCCAGACACTCCCCCTGTATTTTCGACGTACGAACTTTCCGAGGGGCCAACATCGACTCGGACCACTACCTTGTTGTAGCCAAGGTACGAATGAGATATCAAGAATGCTTAGGAGTCGAGCAGGACTACGTAAGTTTGACGTCGAAAAGCTACAATCTCAAGAGACTGCCAGAATCTTTGCAGATCGTGTCTCCTCCAAGCTCTCCTTTAAAAATCCGCCCACAGCAGCACAAACAATAAAACAGGAATGGGCGCATTGCCAGAGCGCTGTCAGAGACGCTGACTCAGAGGTGCTGGGTTTCAAACCGCCACCACCTAGAGACCCCTGGCTCGATGAACAATGCGAACAAGCCCATGCAGCAAAACAAGAGGCATATAATGCCATGCTGCAACGACGGACGAGAGCTGGTCGCGAAATCTATGAGCAGAAAAGAAGAGAGGAACACACGCTTTTCAGAAAATAGAAGAGAGAGCACGGAAAGCGTGAGATCGAGGGGGTGGAGAGATGCATCCGCAGGAATGACGCCCGTAAGTTTTACAATAAGGTAAAATGAACATGCCATGGCTGCAAAGCCAGAGCGGCGGCCTGCAGGGATGAAAATGGAGAACTGGTAGTAGAGTCGCAGTCGATGCTGAGGATTTGGAAAGACCACTTCTGCAGACTGTATAACGGCGATGATAGGCGAGATACCGCTGTCAGGCAGAACGAGCCATTCGTAATGGACGACGATGTAACAGAAGTCAGTCCACCCGACCTAGAAGAAGTCGAAATAGCGATATCAAGACTTAAGTCTAATAAAGCCGCGGGCGCAGACGGTCTGTCTGCTGAGCTTCTTACTTAAGGCGGTTGGAGATGAGCTGATAAGGTGCATGCACCATCTCATTCGCAAGGTATGCTCGGAGGAAAGCATGGCCGACGAATAGAATCTCAGCATCGTTTGCCCGGTCCATAAGAAAGGAGACCCCTGTAACTGCGCCAACTATAGGTTAATAAATCTCCTTAACATCTTCTCTGCCGTATTGTGTGAACGCCTGAAACCGTTTGTGGATAACCTGATCGGCTCATATCAGTGTGGTTTCAGGCCAGGTAAATCCACAATAGGCCAAAATATTTACGCTACGGTAGATCTTGGAGAAGACCAGGAATACCAAATCGACACTCAACCTCTTCGTCGACTTCAAGGCTGCACATGACAGCGTGTATAGAGATGAGCTATACAAAGCCATGTCTAGTTTTAACAACCGGCTGTGCAGGGTGACAATGGAGAATTCTCGCTGCTCCATTAAGGTCGGTTATGAGCAAACCGAGACCTTTGATGTTAAAAAAGGATTTAGGCAAGGTGGCGCTCTGTTATGCAACTTTTTCAATATCGTGCCTGAAAAGATCGTGCAAGAGTCAACACAAGAGGTACGATTTATTTCAAGTCTACGCAATTGCTTGCCTACGCCGACGATATTGACGTGATTGGACGGGCACAGCGAGACGTCAAGGAGACCTTTGTAAGCATTGGGGTAGAAGAGGCTAAGATGTGTCTCAAGGTTAATGAGGGTAAAACCAAGCATCCGCTTTCATCCAAAAGAGACGGGCAACACCGACGTATTGGCCAGAATGTGACCATGGGCGGATATAACTTTGAAGTGGTCAAGGAATTCGTCTAACTTGGGTCACTGATGACCGGCGACAAAAACACCAGCGCTGATATAAAACGTAGAATCACTCTTGCCAAACGCTGTTTCTTTGGGTTCAAGAGGCAATTGAGAGGTAGAGCCCTCTCTCGGAAAACCAAGGTGACACTATATAAGACCTTGATCATCCCAGTCCTCCTTTACGGCGCAGAGACTTGGACCTTAACAAAAGCTGGTGAAGATGCCCTTGGTCATTTCGAGGGGAGAATTCTGCGCACTATCTACGGTCCCGTTTGTTCAAGCGGTGTATTGAGGAGAAGATTTTACGAAGAACTGTACGGGTTGTACAGCGGCATCGGACGGGTACGACGTCTACGGATACAGCGTCTCCGACACGAAGAGTCTTCCAATCCAACCCGGAAGAAAGGCGCGACAGAGGACGGTCGCATCAACGGTGGCGCACGCAGGTGGAAGGGGACTTTAACCAACTGGGCGTGCGGCGCTGGAAACAGCTGGCCAAAGGCCTTGCCAGCTGGAGACGCTTGTTGGTTGAGGCCCAGGTTCACCACGGACTGTAGCGCCACGCCACTTAAGTAAGTAAATAAAGTAAGTAATTGCGAAAGAAGGGCGGTCTATGCTTTCATTTAATTTAACTTGGCAATATATATATTTATCATCAAGAAAGGATAACGATACGAGTATGGATTTAAAATCAAATTCATTCGACGCATAATTATATACTGAGGACCTATAAGTTTCTGAAACAAAATTCGATTAGGTGCGTCTGTGAAGTGTACTGATTTCTAGTTTCTAAAAGCTGCAATGGGAAGTTGGCAGTGTGCGTATACAAGCACTTTTAATCCGTCATCTTTCGAGATACGTCGGTCCTCGGCTAATTTTCGATAGAATTTAGTTCGTTATGATTTTTGAAAGTAGTAAATACTTGTGGATGGCCTATTCACAAATTCGATGTAAGCAGACTCATGTTCAACATAGTAAATAGAATTGAATCAGCACATTGTTCGATCTAACTAAGGAGAATAAAAAAGTTGCAGGGGGTCCGGTGAATATGGTGTAATTGTTGGGTTTATCAACCATGCCGAGCTGTTGCGAAAGCTTATCTAAAAGTGAGTTCAATTGAAACAATTATTAAAATCTTTAATGGCGCCACGGACGTATTAAGTAGCCATTTTACACCCATACCCATGGAAGTGTTCGTATCTAGCGCTAAAAAAAAATCTGAAATTTATTGCTGCAAATTCCCCGTGAGGAGGTGATAATCGATTAGTATGACTCTGAATGGCGCAAAAGATATAAAATGCTTAATTGAGTAATCCTTTAAGTAAATTATTTTAAACGCATCAACGAATGGATCATAAAAAGACAGTAAACAGTGTGCCACGAGATGTATGGTGAAAACAAAGTTAAAAAATGCACAAAACAGACAGCTTACTACATATATCTCACTACCTGAGATCCCGTATTTAGGACAGATGAAAGTAGATGGTTACTTTAAATCGTCAGACATTCATGATTTGCCTCATTCATTATCATAGCATCTTTTCATGACCGCAATATTTAAAGCAAAGTGACTTACGAGTTTTTAAACAATAACAGTATGATTCTTCTGGTCAAAACCTATCTTACTCAGGATATCAGACACAACTTCTCTCTTAATGCAGATATACTCACGTTCAGGTTTCAGTCAGCACTTGTTGCACACTGTCCTTGTTCCCCATATAAACTTCATTCTTAAACTTCTACTCATAGAAGTTCTGTAAATAAAGCAACAGTGTGACTCCTTAAAAGCAAATGTAAAATAACAATCAAAACAATCTGTATACTCCTCTTATTCAGCACTACAGGAAATGCTGTCGACACGGGAACCTATAACATATATCATCGAACTGTGTGATTATCCTTACAGATGACATCCATTTTCATGTTCTGTTCCCTGTAGTTAGTTGGGTGTCGCATAGAACATGCGTCTAATTTGTGTCGTCGTCACGCGGAAAATTTATCGCTAAAGTCAAACAATATAACTTTCCATCTGAAATTCACCCTTTTCACTATCCTGCAGCAGATAGTTTTTTATTGTTACTTATTTTTTTTGTTCTTTTTCTGTAGTGGAATGTATGAATCCATCACGGGGCTACCCGTTGTTACAAAAATTAGATCGTTCGATCACTGGATTACGATAAACTACAGCACTTTTACTTGATTATCAAATATACACACTTTACAATTGCAACCTCAGATCTGGACGCTTCACCTTTGTTACAAGCTTTTACACACTTTACACTTTATTGCATACATAAACCTTTATTACACACTTTGTCTCCACAACTCAGTGGGTGACCTGATTACTTTCACACTGTTTACCAACTGATCACTCGTTACTGAATCCCGAAAACTGACTGCTCCCGAAGGTGAAACAAGTATCGGTCGAAGCAGAAATAATATAATAATATTCGTAAATCGAAGAACGGTTCTTATAGGACCTCTGAGTGCGACTAGCAAGTTGGTTAAAGTCCTCAAACGGGGAAAATCGACAAAGCTGGATGCACTCAGAAAATCTGATGGTACCTTTACTGAGTCTAAAGCGGAAACTCTCATTTCCCGGGAAATCAGATCGACATCGGCTCGTTGCACACTCCTTCAAGGGAAACTGCAACTGAAACGATAAAAACAACTCGGCGTAGCTGGTATATTACGTCGCGCGTGGTTACGACTGAAGCTATTGAATTTGCTGTGGCATCCTTGGATGGCTTTAAATCGCCGGGCACCGACGGGCTGCAAAAAGGTATAAGGCAGCTGCTTCCCACTCTGAAAAGAATTTTCACCGCTAGTCTAGCACTTGGTCACATAGCCATTCCATGGCGCAGAGTGAAAGTGGTCTTCATTCCCAAAATAGGAAAAGAGGAATACTCACTTGCCAAGAGCTTCAGACCAATTAGTCCAACATACTTCCTGCTGAAAAGCATGGAGAGACTGGTAGAGTTGCACGTGCGCAAAGTGGCCCTTCGAATACACACTCTTTCGGAGATGAAACATGCTTACCAGCGCGGAAAATCCTGCGAGACTGCGCTTCAGAACCTAGTTGGGAGAATTGAATGCGCGCTCGAAAGGAAAAGTACGCGCTGGGCATTTTCATCGACATTGAGGGAGCTTTTGATAATGCAACTTTTGACAGCATGTGCAACGCTGCCAGACATCACGGCGTAGATGAAGCAATGGTTATATGGATCAAAGCAGTGTTCATGCACAGGACATTGACCGCTGATGCAGGCCTCGACCAATATGTCAAATCCGGCGTAAACAAGGGCTGCCCGCAAGGAGACGTCCTGTCTCCACTGTTATGGTGCATGGTGGTCGATTTTCCGCTTGATGCTCTTTATGCCTCTGGAATCTATGCCCAGGCCTATGCGGATGATGTCGCCATTCTTTCTGTCGGCTCATGTTTAGCGACTGATCGATGATTGGTGTACCAAAAATGGGCTGTCAGTCAATCCTCTTAAGTCCGATATCCTCTTATGTCCCGATATCCAAGGAGACTAAGTATCTAGGAGTCATCTTAGATAGCAAGCTTCTCTGGTCAAAGCATGTTGGATCAAAAACCACCAAAGCGTTGTCAGCTTTCTGGCAATGCACAGGAGCTCTTGGCAAAACATGGGGTTTATCACCGGCGAAGGTCATCTGGATCTACACGGCAATGATAAGACCTATGTACATAGGTTGCAGGATGACTAAGCCTGTATGCCCTGATGTCTACAAGAAATCTGCAGCATTCCTCCTGTCTTTAAGGAGAATCGACAGCAGAAGGCTTGTGGAAGTTATCACGGGCCATTACACTTTTGCCAAGCATCTCTAGGTGCTCGGCATCAGCGAGACGCCTACCTGTGCTGCATGTGGCGAAGAGGAGGATGACAGTGATGAGCATTTCCTGTGATTGTTCCGCCTTTGCTCGCGCACGGTGGCGCACCCGTGGAGCCGTCGTGGTGTGTGCCGAATCCCTTAGCTCTACATCACTGAAGCTCCTTCAATTTTTTTTCCGGAAAACGGGGAAAATACAGTAAGGTAAGGTAGTACAGTGTTTGCGTCTGAGTGCTCCAGCGGATAGCAGAAGCCTTCAACAAAAAAAAAGTTCAAAAACCTCTATATGTAAGTGTATTTTTCACAAAACGCCCAAGTATCAGATAGAAGCTTTTAAGACACTTAACAACATAAATACAAAGGAACAGAGTTTACGCCTTGGTGTACGGTATACAATAACGTATTTGAGTGCATTTTAGTCGCTTTCTCAGCGCTCTACTCCAAAAACGGTTGACCTCCGAGCAATAGATCGCGAGATATTTGCGCAACTTTCGTGACTTTTTGACCTTTATAACTTTTTCAGCCGGCATGATATCAATGTCGATTTTTCACATCTTTATTACAACCCCGTAATAAAGGTGCACCTATACAAAAATTCAGCTCACTAGGAATTTTTCCGCAGATGGGGGACTAGGCTAACTATATTTATTCTCAAAACATAAACTATCCCTATTTCTTCTTCTTCTTCTTAGCGGGCGCTACAGTTCGGGGTGAACCTGGGCCTCGGCCAACATGCCCCTCCATCTAGCACGATCTTTTGCTAGCCTTTTCCATTGCCGCACACCCAGTTGGCTGAGGTCCCCTTCCACATGTGTGCGCCATCTTAAGTGCGGCCGTCCTCTGCTTCTTCGTCCCTCAGGGTTGGATTCAAGGACTCTATGGGCTGGAGCTGTGGTGTCCATTCGCTCTACATGGCCCGGCCATCTTAGACGCTAAGTCCGTAGACGCCTGACTAGGCTCATGTCGCTGTACAGCCCGTAAAGTTCGTGGTTGAATCTTTTCCTCCATCCCCCGTCTGTGTTTATAGGCCCGAAAATCACGCGCAAAATCTTTCTCTCGAACCGTCCAAGGGCCTCCTCATCCGCTTTTGATAGTGTCCATGCTTCTGCGCCGTAGAGCAGGACCGGGATGATAAGGGTCTTATATAGAGTCAACTTTGTCGGGAGAGGGCTCTATTACTCACTTGCCTCCTGAGCCCAAAGAAACAACGATTGGCAAGAGTGATTCTGCGTTTGATTTCGGAACTGATGTCGTTGTTCCAGGTCACTACCAAGGTAGACGAATTCCTTAACTACCTCGAACTTATAACTGCCAATACGAACGTTTTGGCCAAGACGGTGGTGAGCGTCCTTTTTTGATGACAGCATATGTTTAGTTTTGCCCTCCTTTACCGCCAAACCAATTTTCGCAGCCTCCATCTCAATACTCGCAAACGCCTCATTGACATCTCGCTGTGATCTACCCATTATGTCAATATCGTCGGCGTATGCAAGGAGTTGCGAGGATTTGAAATAGATTGTGCCTCTTGTATTGGCCAGTGATTTTTGCACAATAATTTCCAATATGATGTTGAAGAGTTCACACGACAGCGCATCGCCCTGCCTAAATCCTTTTTTGACATCAAAACTATCGGTAAGGTGTTCACCGATTCGGGTGGAGCAGCGAGCATTCTCCAAAGTCATTCTGTATAGTCTGATGAGTAGGCAAAGAAGGCAGGTATGGCAAAGGTAGACATAGCGTTGTATAGCTCGTCTCTAATTACGCTGTCGTATGCGGCTTTGAAGTCGACAAATAGGTGGTGAGTGTGAGTGTCGACTTTAAATTCATTGTTTTTTTCCAGGATCTGCCGTAGTGTGAAGATTTGGTCGATGGTGGACTTCCCTGGCCTGAATCCGCACTGATAAGGACCTATCAGCTTATTTACAAAAGGCTTCAGGTGTTCACACAGAACGGCAGAAAACATTTTGTAGGCGATGTTAAGGAGACTTATTCCTCTGTAGTTGGCGCAATCAGAGGGGTCTCCTTCTTGTGGATCGGACATACGAAGCTGAGACTCCATTCCTCGGGCATGCTTTTCTCTGACCATATCTTACAGATGAGCTGGTACATGCTCCTAACCAGGTCATCCCCAGCTGCCTTGAAGAGCTCAGCAGATAGTCCGACTGCGCCAGCAGCTTTATTCGACTTGAGTTTCGATATGGCAATCTAAACTTCGTCGAGGTCAGGGGGACGGAGTTCTCTGCGGTCTTCGTCGATTAGAAATGGATCATTCTGCCTGACAGCGGTATATTGACTAACATCGCCGTTATACAGTCTGCAGAAGTGGTTTTTCCATATTCTCAGCATCGACTGCGATTCTCATCTCTGCAGGCTTCCGTTCTGGCTTTATAACCTTGGCATATCAGCATATTTTGGGACACTTCCATTATTATGAACGCGATAGAAAATGTGTATGAGTCATACATACATAGGTGAACAAGCGAACTCTATTCGCCAAATAAACTGAATGAGAAGTGCAATAAATGCAATTTTGCAATTTAATTTGTACCATGTATTAAAAAAAAAAACAAAAACCCACACACTGGTGAACTTGTATTTCAATTCGGATTTGTTTTGAATCACATTTCGCAGATCCACCCGCAGTCTCTTCAATTGCATTCAATACAAAGAAAAAACCGAAAAAAAACATCATCCGACAAGGATTCCAACTAACGTTGTCTTTTCATCATACATACATATGTATGTATCTGAAAATCAAATTTATACCAAACCATATACAGTATTGTGCAAAACATTCATGATTTTTTTTAATTTTCTTGATGAATTTTAGAAAACAGAAAGGCACTAGGTATAAAAATTGGCTGATATGTACTTATCGCATAACTTACATACTTTGATGGTGCTGCAGTTCGGGGTGAACCAGGGCCTCAACCAACAAGCCTCTCCAGCCGGCCCGACCTTTGGCCAAGCGCTTCCAGTGCCGCTCGCCCAGTTGGTTGAGGTCACTTTCCAAATGTGCGCGCCACCTTAAATGCGGTCGTCCTCTGCTGCGTCGTCCCTCGGGGTTGGAGTCGAAGACTCTTCGGGCCGGAGCGTCGATGTCCATTCGCTCTACATGGCCTAGCCATCTTAGACGTTGGATCCGAAGACGTCTAACTAGGCCGATGTCGCTGTACATCCCGTACAGTTTTTGGTTGAATCTTCTCCTCCATATATCGTTTGAACAAACGGGACCGTAGATAGTGAGCAGAGTTTTTCTGTCGAAACGACCAAGGGCATCTTCATCCGCTTTTGTTAAGGTCCAATCCTCTGCGCCGTAAAGGAGGACTGGGATGATTAATGTCTTATATAGTGTCACCTTTGTTTTCCGAGAGAGGGCTCTACTTCTCAATTGCCTCTTGAGTCCAAAGAAACAGCGGTTGGCAAGAGTGATTCATCAGTGAGCCAAGGTAGACGAATTCCTTGACCACTTCAAAGTTATATCCGCCCATGGTGACGTTCTGGCCAATACGTCGGTGTAGTCCGTCTCTTATAGATGAAAGCAGATATTTGGTTTTACCCTCATTAACCTTGAGACCCATCTTAGCCGCTTCTACCCCAATGCTTACAAAGGCCTCATTGACGTCTCGCTGTGTCCGTCCAATCACGTCAATGTCGTCGGCGTACACAAGCAATTGCGTAGACTTGAAATAAATCGTACCTCTTGTGCTAGCCAGTGACTCTTGCACGATCTTTTCAAGCACGATGCATCCTTTTTTAACATCAAAGGTCTCGGTTTGCTCATAACCGACCTTAATGGAGCAGCGAGAACTCTCCATTGTCATCCTGCACAGTCGGTCGAGTTTGGAAGGGTTGTTAAAACTAGACATGGCTTTGTATAGCTCATCTTTATACACGCTGTCATATGCAGCCTTGATATCGACGAAGAGGTGGTGAGTGTCGATTTGGTATTCCTGGGTCTTCTTCAAGATCTGCCGTAGCGTAAATATTTGGTCTATTGTGGATTTACCTGGCCTCAAACCACACTGATAAGAGCCGATCAGGTTATCCACAAACGGTTCCAGGCGTTTACACAATACGGTAGCGAAGATCCTATATGCGATGTTAAGGATACTTATTCCCCTATAGTTGGCGCAGCTATAGGGGTCTCCTTTCTTATGGACTATGTTACTATACCTAGTCCTTAATTAATTTGCTAAGGCTTATCATTTTGTAGATTGGAGTCTGCAAGAAGGCATTTAAATTGGTCTAAAAGCAAATGGAAGACTGTGCTCCTTAGCGATGAGAGTAAGTTTAACATGCTTGCTTGTGATGGAAATGTTCATGTTAGGCGAAAGAAAGGGACACATCTTCAGCCACGTTACTGTCGTCCAATAGTAAAACATGGAGGAGGCTCGATTGTGCTATGGGGCTATTTTTCTGGTCAGGGTCAGGTTAGTGGTATTATGGACCGTTTTCAGTACAGCGATATAGTCAAATCCATAATGCTACCATACGCTAAAGAGGAGATGCCACTGCATTGGGTGTTTCAGCAGGATAATGATCCAACACTTCCAATCGCCAGATCGTATGGGCTACTTTAAAAAAGCAGATAGAGGCAACTGCGCACGCATCTAAAAATTCACTTTTAACTTCACTTAAGAGTGAATGGAAGAGTACCTACACCCAGTTCTGTTTTTACACGAATTTGCTTTCACACGAATCAGAAAAAGAAATTATTTCTCTTTTTTTAAATAACACGAATGTAACGGCAAGCAATTCTATATTCGGGGTTTCCCCTTATTCACATTTACTGTTATTATTGGCCCCTTGTAAGTATGTAGGTTGGCGTTACAGCCCATGAAGGATCTAAGCCGAGCTTCTCTCAATCACCCATGTTGTGTGTGATTTAATTTTCTCATAGGTGGAAGGGACCTACAGTTTATTGCCGGATCCGAACGGCGAATTTCGAGAAGCTTTCCATGTACATTTTGTCAGAACCCCGCTGAGGAGAAACACCGCGAAAAACACGTTCGATGACACGTTCGTGTCATCGGCGCCAGAGGCCAACACACTACCCACTGCGCCACGGTGCTCTCATTGGCCCCGTACAGAGAATTATTTAAGGGATTAGTCAAAACAGGAACACAGCGATTGATAACCGAATTTGTTCATAAAACCACTGAAGCTGACGTTGCGACTGCTAATTCTAGCGCCGAGATTGAACACATGGCCCAAGAAGACAATGAACATGATATTTGTGGTGTTAGCAATGCTCTAACGCCGTGGCGCAGTGGTTAGTGTGTTGGACTCTGGCGCACGATGAGCGAGTTCGGATCCCGATAACACCAACGCCATCGAATGTCTACTTCGCGACGTTCCTCCTCGGCGGAGTTCTGGCAAAACCCCCCGTAGTAAACTTGCCATGAAAAAGCTTCTCGATTCACGCCGTTCGGAATCGGCATTAAACTGTAGGTCCCTTTCACCTGTGTGAAAAATAAATCACACACAACATGGGTGATTGAGAGAAGCTTGGCTCTGGTCCTTCATGGGCTGTAACGCCACCAAAGAAGAAGAAGCAATGCTCTTGCACTTCTTCTGTCAGACAACGAGATCGAATAAAACATCCACATAATATGTAACTTCATATTTTGTTGACCCGTAATACGATGAAAGAATAAAACCAATTTGATTTTCGATTGTTTATTACGAATATGTCTACACTGTTCGCAGTCTAAAAGGCAAGCGAGCTCGAAAAAGGGAAATGAATTAAATGGGAAAAAAGCAATGGCGGCATCCAAGAAATATCCGCTGAATTTTTTATTCGTAGTGCCAGTAGTGTCATCTATCCTTCGACTACTTTTTAACATTTTTCGTTGTTTGTGCCTTTGAATTATTACCCTTTTAAGGGTTACAGGGTTAGTAAGATAAAATTTTAAGGAATATTCATTGGGTTATTGTATTACTTGTGCTAGTCTGGACCCAGTCATTGTTTCCCATATACATATGTAAATACATATGTACGTACATACATACAAACTACCGATTTTTTTTTTTACACGAATTCCTCAGGAACGTACATAGGTATCTGTCGTGTAAAAACAGAATTAGGTATACTCCTAGGGAAGTTATTGAAAATCTAGTTTCATCTATGCCCATAAGATGTGAAGCAATAAAAATCCGGTATGCACACGCAATATTAAACCCAATTATTATTATTATTATTATTTTTTTTTAAATAAAAACTTGACCGTTATAATCACTTTTTTTTCTTTAATATTCTTACATTATTAACCAATATAACCTAGTGCCTCTCGGTTTTATTAAAATTAATCAAAAAATTAAAAGAAAAAGAATCCGAAATGTTTTGCACAACACTGTATGTATGTATGTATGCACATGTAACTATAAAATAGAACTGTTGCCATTATTTTCGAAATGTATGAATAACTAAAACATTCTGCGAAATGGAATAAAAACACCTGCTCTGCTGGTGATGTATTAAAGGGCATTCGTCGGTGTTCAGCAAAATACTAATGCGATCTTAGATACATATTCCAAAGAGATCCATTTGTTATATATGTGGTTGCGTGTTAGACAAACACGCACAGTTTGTTAGAAGTAATCACGATGTTTTTGTTTTTACTTTTCATGTTTGAAATAAACAGGAGCGCACAGTTCCCACCAATCAATTCAGGATTTAGAGGACAATCCTATGGTACCCTTTTGTAAAACAGGTTTCTCTGTAAAATAATAACGCCGAGAGGGAGAGAGGAAGAGAGAGAAAAATATATATATGTACATATGTATGTATATAGAGAGAGAGAGAAACTATTTATACCAAAATTGTGTTCAAAAGTGAATAAACATTAAAAAAATGTGGTCTAGGTGCGACCCGTAAGGCCCACACGACGAACTTCCCAGTGGGAAAAATGGAAACACAAATTTCATTTTATTTAATTTTTTTTTTAATTTTTTTTTTTTTTTTTTTCATTTTTAACCGCCGACGCACGACGCAAAAAGAGGGGTGTTGTAAGTTTGAGGTGTTTTTGTGTCTGTCTGTGGCATCGTAACTCCTGAATAAATGGACCGATTTGTAACATCTTTTTGTTTTCCTTAGACGAATAATAGGTAATGTATCGGTTCTCGTCCGATCACCGCAAACATTATTTGCGGATCTAAGGGAATAAGTCATATTGGTTCCAATTTAATTATTATACCCACTACGCAAATAAAATATTCTCAAAACTTTATAGACGTATCGGTGTCTAAGTGGCAGTGCATTCATTTGCTTAAACAGCCCATATTATGGCTCCCATATAGATTTGAATAACATTACTCTGATTATCTTTTTTTTGGGCTGTAATGAGAGGCTTGAGGTTACTAGTAAGCTCTTCCCCGGCAGAAATTCCATATTCCAGTCGAAAATTGACCAATGAGTAGTAGATTGTAGTAAGTAAGTTTTGTGGCACTAGCTTTCGGAGGTGAAATATCTCACTTAAGACAATAAACACGTATTTTTTCAAATTTTTAATGTGTGCCTTCCAATTAAGTTTGCAGTCTATAGTAACACCTAGATATTTATATTAAGATGCAGATTCTAGCTGCATGCAGGAATCATTGCAATTGCACTGATCACAGCTTCTATCATGCAAGCCGACTCCATGGATAGTCGGTTGTAAGGGAGAAACACATTACTTTAGACTTGCGGCTAAGAACCATTTGATGAGACAAAAACCAACTTTGCAAAATTACTAGGTCAGCATTAATTTGAACTTTGAGGATTTCAAGAGTAAAAGCGGCATACGACAGAGCCAGATCGTCAGCGAAAACAATAATGTCCCCAGAAAGAGATAGACTAAACACGGAATTTATATATATGAGAAAGAGCAAAGGCCCTAGGACGGAGCCTTGGGGAACCCCTGAATTTGAACAAAAAATTGGATCACTGAGGGTAACATTCGCACGAACAAAGTGCTTTCTATTTTGAAGGTAGGAGGATATCCAGTTTAATATGTTATCTCTGAAACCATATCTACACAGTATCCTTAACAGTAAATTATGATTGACTGGGTCAATCGCTTTTGTTCAATCAAGAAACAGTGTAGCAGTTTTGTTACTTCTATCAATTTCTCTGTTTATGTTTCCAAGAGAAGAATGAATAGCATCTTCGGTTGATTGCCCTTTCGTGAAACCAAACTGAAATTTGCTAAGAATCTTATATTTATCGCGAAAACTTATCGTTCTTTTAGTGATGATTTTTTCAAAAATTTTGTGAAAACTGAAAGTAGGGAAATGGGCCCATAATTGTTTGGCTCACACTTGTCACTTTGTTTATATAAAGGAATGATTATTGCCGTCTTTAAGTACTCTGGAAGTATACCACTCTCAAAACGAATGTTAATAAGATAGGTCAATGGCTTAATGATGTGATTACTAATTTTTTATGACAATGGTACTCAGGCCGTCAATTCCGCATGAGTTTTTAGACTTTAGGTTTGATATCACTTGAAGTACTTCAACTTCAGTCATTTCACCAAAGAATAATGTTGATAATATTTCATTACCAAGAAAAGATTGTCGATAGATATTCTCATAGTCACAAGAGGGACGAGGCTTATAGCCTTCAGCAACATTTTTGAAGAATACGTTAAAATTATTCGCAATTTGAACATTATTTTCCGCTATCACACTTTCTGAAAACTTTAAGCGGTTTAAGCTGGCATCATTTCTTTTCCCTAATTTCTAATTTCATTTCTTTACCGTATTTCTAAGGTGAACAAAAGGAGGAGGCTTGATTTTGCAAAGGAATTCTTGGAGAAACCAAAATCCTATTGGGAGAAGGTTTTGTTCTCCGATTAGAGTAAATTTTGTGTTTACCCTTCGGATGGACGAGTTTTGACTTGGAGGAAAGCAGGCACCGAATTAGATCAAAAAAATATTCAGTCAACTGTCAAAATGGTGGTGGTGAAGTCATGGTATGGGGATGTATGGCAGCTTCTGGTGTAGAGAAGAATACAAGCTTCTCATTGACGAAATTATGAAAAAATAAGGATACCTTAAGATCTTGAAGGAAAATTTAAAGATTAGTGCTAATAATTTACATCTGGGAAAGGATTTTTACTTTCAACAAGTTAACGACCCAAAGCACACTGCTGAAATAGTTCGATTGTGGATATTATATAACACTCCTCACACCTTGAAAATACCTCCCATAGATCCATATCGAAGTTCAAGTCGAATAAAGCTGCTGGCGCAGACGGACTGTCTGCTGAGCTCTTCAAGGCAGCTGGGGATGACCTGGTTAGGAGCATGCACTAGCTCATCTGTAAGATATGGTCAGAGGGAAGCATGCCTGAGGAATGGAGTCTCAGCATCGTATGCCCGATCCACAAGAAAGGATACCCCTCTGATTGCGCCAACTATAGAGGAATAAGTCTCCTTAACATCGCCCACAAAATCTTCTCTGCCGTTTTGTGTGAACGCCTGAAGCCTTTTGTAAATAAGCTGATAGGTCCTTATCAGTGCGGATTCAGGCCAGGGAAGTCCACCATCGACCAAATCTTCACACTACGGCAGATCCTGAAAAAAACAATGAATTTCAAGTCGACACTCACCACCTATTTGTCGACTTCAAGGCCGCATACGACAGCGTAATTAGAGACGAGCTATACAGCGCTACATATGTCTAGCTTTGACATGCCTGCTAAACTCGTCAGACTATGCAGGATGACTTTGGAGAATGCTCGCTGCTCCATCCGAATCGGTGAACACCTTACCGATAGTTTTGATGTCAAAAAGGATTTAGGCAGGGCGATGCGCTGTCGTCGTCTGATTTCTTCAACATCAAATTGGAAATGATTGTGCAAAAATCACTGGCCAATACAAGAGGCACAATCTATTTCGAATTCTCGCAACTCAATATATGACAGCAATATATGCTGTCATCAAAAAAGGACGCTCACCACCGACGTCTTGATCAGAACGTTTGTATTAGCAGATATAAGTTCGAGGTAGTTAAGGACTTCGTCTACCTTGGCTCCGCAGTGACCTGGAACAACGACATCAGTTCCGAAATCAAACGCAGAATCACTCTTGCCAATCGTTGTTTCTTTGGGCTCAGGGGGCAACTGCGTAATAGAGCCCTCTCCCGAACGACAAAGTTGACTCTATATGTATATGATACCCTTATCATCCCGGTCCTGTTGTACGGCACAGAAGTATGGACACTATCAAAAGCGGATGAGGAGGCCCTTGGTCGGTTCGAGAAAAAGATTTTGCGCGTGATTTTCGGGCCTATAAGCGCAGACGGGGGATGGAGGAAAAGATTCAACCACGAACTTTATGGGCTGTACAGCGACATGAGTCTAGTCAGGCGTCTACGGATTCAACGCCTAAGATGGCTGGGCCATGTAGAGCGAATGGACACCACAGCTCCAGCCCGGAGAGACTTTGAATCCAACCCCGAGGGACGAAGAAGCAGAGGACGGCCGCACTTACATAAGATGGCGCACACAGGTGGAAGGGGACCTCAACCAACTGGGTGTGCGGCAATGGAAAAGGCTAGCAAAAGATCGTGCTAGTTGGAGGGGCTTCTTGGTTGAGGCCCAGGTTCACCCCGAACTTTAGCACCCATTAAGAAGAAGAAGAATCACCTGATCTCAATCCCATAGAGCATCTATGGGATGTGTTAGATAAACGGGTACAACAACACAACATAACGTCTAAACAGCAACTTAAAGACTTGCTACAGGAAGAATGGACGAAAATAGGTAGTGACATCATCAAAAAATTGGTAGGGTACATTCCATGTCAAATAGACTGCAAGCTGAAAAGGCAAAGGGCAATTCAACCAACTACTAAATTATAAGTAATTAAAAACGTATTTTGAATTAACATGAAATTACGAATACTTTTGTCCATCAGTGTATAAAGTCAAGTGCAACTGCCACGTGTAGCGTTTCGATGATCACTCAAGCCATTCATTTCATTACCAATTCACATTTCCCCCCCGATCAGTACAAGGAAAGAAATTGGACAAGAAAGGAATCATGCAAAAGTCACGCTCGACCTTGAATGTGGTTGCCGACGACGGCGACGTGGACGAACCAAGTCTTTGAAAGCGAAAACACGCTGCTATGTTTGGTGCTTAATGGCCACTTGCTCATCCGCCACGCCGCTTGAATATGTTATAAACAAGAAAAAAAATAAAAAATAAAAACATAGAGAAGAGGTCAACGCGATGAAGATAGCCAGAAATTTATTGTGGATAGGTAGGTATTAAAAAAACAAAAAAAGTCACATCCATACAATTCACGTATCCATCCATGTTAGATACGATCTAAGCGTACATACATATGTATGTATATACCTATGTATATGAAACAGAGGCGAAGGCATGAACATGTTCAACGAAGTTTTATTCTAGGGTCACAGGCAAGCAACGACAGAGTAGATGATTTAACTCAACGATCAAGAAACAACAGATTGAAACCGTAAAACCGGTCGTGTTGGATTATATTGGTGTGGGTAGATGGATTCAAAAAAAAAAAAAAAAAAAAAAACGCAAAATGATGCGAGAGTCAAAAAGCGTGAAGTCTTCCAATGTATTCGCTTCTTTCCTTCCCCATCGGAAGAGGGAGTTAATCGCTTTCTGAGAATTAAGCCGCTCTGTGGATGGAACGACAACGTACAGATATTATACATACATACATACATATATACGTTTGCGAGAGGCTATACCTATTATTGTGGTTGTGAGCATTCATTTTGTTTGATTGCTCAGTGTAGGGTTACCAAGTGTCATGGAATTGGGGTTTAGAGGGTATTTTCAAGGTCAAGACTAAATTGTCCAAAAATCACTGCACAATCGTGAAAGTGGTTTCGATCGTGTAGGAGCAACAAAGGAAATTGTGGATGTGTGCGTTTCTTTTTTATTCACGTTAATTACATACAGAATCGATCAATTGGAGTATGACGGACGGACATTATTGGGCACTAAGGTATGTACATATGTAATTCAGCGTATCGACGGAGATCGTTTACAGATGTTTTTGTTTTTTTTTTTTTTTTTTAAATGGGATCCCATGTGTTGAGTTTGTTGATCTCGCTGCTACTGTCAGTCATCAAGTTTGATAAAGCGAAAAACCATGTTCCCGAAACTGGTCATAATGAATGGGTCCTAGCACAAAGTGTCGATGATGAGAATAGGATTGTAAGGTCTCCATGTTGCCGCTTTATGCGAAAAGTACTATCTGACTATGTTTTTACATGGTCGCGAGGAATAAATGCATAACATACCTACTTAGGTACATAAAATATTTATCATAACGAGTGTGTTAAAATCCTCAACTCTCAAAACGTTTAAGATCGCTAAAACAACAGATCTGGAAAAAATGTAATAAAATCTAATAGGAACGTAAAAATGATCAAACTTTTTAGGCCTTGTTAAAGTTCTCAAGTCCACAAGATGGATTTGGAACACACTAGGTCACTAGGCATCAAAACAGCGCACAGGCGCTAATTGGGCCTTGCTCTCTCTGCAACCAGATAGCCACTCCTACTTACCTACCTAGTTGTTCTTCGAAATAACTTATAAGGTTTGGTTCGATTCTTAAATAATTTGGCTTCACAAGGTTATACGTTTAAAAACTATAAATTAATGAGGACAAATACATTACTCTAGTTTCAATAATGTGTGTATGTATGTTGGCGTTACGGTCCATGAAGAACCTGAGCCGAGCTTCTCTCAATCACCCATGTTGTGTGTGATTTCATTTTCCCATAGGTGAAAGGGACCTACAGTTTTATTGCCGGTTCCGAACGGCGAATTTCGAGAAACTTTTCATGACAATTTTACTACAGGGGGTTTTGTCAGAACCCCGCTGAGGAGAAACACCGTGAAAAACATGTTCGATGATATGGCTGTGTCGGGATTCGATAAGCGGGTAGGATATGCATACATATGTATATCCGAAGAAAACTTAAAAAATACATTGAGAATGAGGGAAACCCCTACAGGAAAACACCCACACCGTTCTACAAATATTTTGAAATAGTAAAAAAAAACTAGAAAAAGAACCCAAACTAACTGTTCGGGAAGATGACCAAATTGTAAAACCAGGTAAGCGTGACCAATTTATGTCATCTCGGGGAAGAAGCCTCTTGAGGAAGAAGATATATGTATGTATGTACATATTTTTTTTTTCAGAAACTCGCGCAGGTTCAAGAGTTTATATTCTCTTATGATGTGCCTATAGACACACAACCTGAACGGAGTGCAGTGGTTTGGGTCGTTGATGTTCGTTCAATACTCTCAGGGGTAGTTGTCCTAGATAGGACGAGAGCCGACCAAATTCCGGGTTGGTTATAGTCCCTACTAATTCGTTCGAGCACTTTAATATTGCATACGCAGAGGATGATGGATGCAATACACTTGAGAACACAGCAAATTAAAACTATCAGATTGAAGAAACCCTGGAGGCCTTAGACGTTAGAACGAACAGCCTCTCTGGTAGACTTGTCAGCCTCGATAGAGTTAAATGGGCAAACGGTTCATTTAAGCGCTATAAAGCGCGGTTCACATTGAACGATTTGTCGTTGCGATTTGCTTGACGACCAAATAATGCGTAGCGTTCACACCAAACAACTTGTTGGCCGACTTCACTTGCGATAGAAATTTCGAAGTATTAACATGGTGGCGCATGCTCTGGTTACAGGGATGATTATTGATGAAATACTCGAAAATGAAGAAAAAAAAGCGATTGTGGATTAAACCATGGGTCGGAAAACGTAATAATTTTAATGTTAAGAGAATTTCACCAAAATATGCCAGTGATTTTCGTAATTATTTGCGAATTGTTAGGAACGTATGATGAGTTACTGAGAAAAATAATACCTCATATGAAAAAATCAAACCAAAATTATTTTTCTTTGTTTGAAGTCATATCGTTCATTCCGCTTCAAGTTGGTGTTGTTTCTCTGAACGCACAAGCAAAAGTGAAAAAATGCTCTGAAGTTGTACGACAACTGTTCACACTTAACGATAAATCGTTCAACCACGGCTGCCAAGCAAAAAGTTGGAGGCACCAGGCAAAGACGGTGTCTTTTCTGCTATTCTACAGAAAGGCCTTAACATTATTCTATCACCATTCTATCCTATCGCACTATCAGCCTAATATACTTAAGTCAAAAAAAAAAAAAAAAAAAAAAAAAAAAAAAAAAAAAAAAAAAAAAAAAAAAAAACTGCTGGAGCACCACATTAGGGGTAAAACCTAGAGAGTCAAATACCACTGCGCCCAAATCAATAAGCATATCGCAAAGAACGATCTATTGAGAATGCGCTACATCAACTAGTAGCGCGTTGTGGGAATAGTTTCACACGCAAGGAGATCGCAATTTGAACTTTCCTTGATATTGAGGGGGCTTTCGACAATACGGGCTTTCGATCACCACTGCACTATTTCGCAGAGGTGTAGACCATCCCACTAACCACAAAATTACGGCGAAGCTAAATAGCTGTATTATATCAGCCACATCCGGAGAGGTCCAGGTGACAGGGGGTGTCCACAAGAGGAGTCCTTTCATTCATTCTCTGTCGATAGTTATCGAGGACCTACTCCATAAGTTAACCAATCTCGGCTACAAGGTCACCGAATACGCCGATGACCTAGTAGATATTGTTAATGGCGCAACTTGCGCTTCAGTCCATCTCTGACTGACGTGGCAGAGAAGGTTTATCGATTAACTCAAATCACAATCTTAGTCCCGTTTAGTCTCTAAATGGTACAAACTTTCGATTTTCAGAAGAAGTTAAATATCTATAGGTAGATATTGACTTTGATTGCAAACCTAACTGGAACTCCAACATCAAAAACAAACTTACACAGGCGACTAAGGCACTGTGGGCCTGTCGACGCGTAGTATGTTGGAGTTACAGTCCATGAAGGAACAAAGCCGAGCTTCTCTCAATCACCCATGTTGTGTGTGATTTAGCTTAACATCTTCCTGAGCTGGATATGATTACCACGGTCTCGAAGGCATCATGCACACACCCTCACTTTTGACACATGGTTGAGATATTGATCCCAAACCTTACAGCTTAGGAACCCAGGGATCCCTTGCTCGACGTGGTACATTGATGGCTCCAAGATAGTTTCTGGCATTGGGGCATGCAAATCGAAAGGTCTCGAAAGCTGCACGAATGAGTCCAAGCTGAATTATATGCCATCCGGGCATAGGAGGAGTAACCATCAATATACACTTTAATAGTCAAGCAGTGCTTAAAGCGCTGAGTTCGCAAAACACGATCTCGAAATCCGTTAAGGAATGCCATGATACCCTACAAGACATTGCCAAAAGAAATAAGGAGTGGGTGCCAGGGCGCAAGGGTATCAACGGCAATGAAATCACCGATTAACTCGCTAGGAAAGGTTCCAGCGAAACGTACATAGGTGCCGATCTTTTCTCTATCATTCCCAAGTCAAAGATTAACTTCTTCCTGGACAAGTGGGAAAAATCGCAACACCTGTCCTTTTGTAACAGCGCTTAAGGGCTTCGTTAATCGAAAAGATTTATTGGGCTCCTGAACAAATACTCTATTAAAATACTCAAACTAAAAGAGTAGACTAGTCAGCTACCTTACGGGACAACGTGGTCTGAGATATCATCTCAATATAATGAACCTCTCGTCTGAAACTGAGTGTTGACTTTGCCATGAGGACGAAGAAACTACAGGGCGCATACTATGTAAAGGGTGTTTTTTTGTTTGGTTTAGAACTTTGAAATGGAATAAAAGAAAACTGATTTTTTTAAATTCGTTGGTGGCGTTAAAGCCCATGAAGGACCAGAGCCAAGCTTCTCTCGATCACCCATGTTGTGTGTGATTTATTTTTCACACAGGTGAAAGGAACCTACAGTTTAATGCCGATTCCGAACGGCGTGAATCGAGAAGCTTTTACATGGCAAGTTTACTACGGGGGGTTTTGCCAGTACCCCGCCGAGGAGGAACGTCGCGAAATAAACATTCGATGGCGTTGGTGTTATCGGGATCCGAATTCGCTCATCGTGCACCAGAGTCCAACACACTAACCACTGCGCCCTAATTTTTTTAAATTGACATGCAATTTCCTTAATTCCAAAAATAGTCTTCTGACATTATAACCTAAAATATGATTTTTGGTATATATCCGTCACGGCTGGCTCGGACGTAGTCTCATCTGGAGGTCCAAGATTGCCGTTGATCCCAATTTTCATAAGCGAATTTTGTTTAGCGATGAAGCTCACTTTTGGTTAAATGGATACGTCAATAAGCAAAACTGCCGTATTTAGAGTGACGATAATCTTCAAGTGTATGTTGCGGCACCGTTACATCCACAAAAACTGACTATTTGGTGTGCTATTTGAGTTGGTGGAATAATCGGTTCTTTAAAAACGTTACAGTCAATGGTGACCGCTATAGAGCCATGATTACTGACTTTTTCGTTCAACAATTGAACAACCGTGATGTGCAGGAGCTGTGGTTTCAACAAGACGGCGCAACATAGCAAAAGTTTCTGGCCGTTTGTAAAAAACGTAAAAAACTCAACTACGTCGTCAATACCGACGCTCATCCACAATGACATTCCAGCTGTCACCCTCTTAGACAAAGCTAACCTACCCATTTCGCAACCAGTTCTCAGCTACCAGCTTGTACTTTGTCTCTGCCTGTACTAGAGTGCGTCAATTCCACCATGGGACTAATCCACTTCCGCACCCGTACAGTCGCAAGGGTTCTGAAAGACCCCGACATACATAAATCCGCTGGTCCAGATAGTATTGCCCCAATAGTTCTGAAGAGGTGTTCTTCTACGCTGGCAAAACCACTGCGTAAGCTTTTTCACCTTTCCTACTCCTCTGGGCTCTTTCCGCGTAGGTGGAAGACAGCATTTGTCCAGCCTATACCCAAAAAAGGCGAATCATCTTCTCCCTCCACCTACCGACCCATTGCACTAACGTCCCTTCTTTCCAAGGTCATGGAAACGCTGATCAACCGTCAGCTTATAAAATATCTTGAATCACGGGAACTCCTCAATGGCCGTCAATATGGTTTCCGTAGCAACAGATCCACTGGTGATTTGATGGCATATCTCGCTGAAAAGTGGAATCACTCGCTTCACCAAGCAGGCGAAAGCAAAATTGTTGCACTTGATATTTCGAAAGCTATTGACAGGGTTTGGCATGAAGCCCTTTTGTCGAAAATGCGTGCTTTTGGGATCGAGTCTCTTTTTCAATGGATTAGAAGCTACCTCTCGAATCGTTCAATTCAAGTTGTTTTGGACGGATTCAAGTCTGACACTCACTTTGTAAATGCTGGTGTTCGCCAGGGCTCCGTTTTGTCTCCGACACTCTTTGTTATTTTCATAAATGACCTCTTGTCTGTTATTTCTAATCCAATTCACTCCTTCGCTGACGACAGTACCCTCAGCTTCTCATATTAGTTCACTAGTTTACGACCCTGCGCTTCGGTTGTAGATAATGAGCGGCAGCGTATGTTAAGCTAATTAAATTCCAATAAAAACAATAGAGTGGAATTTAATGCATCCAAAACACAATGCTGTCTCTTGTCGTTGAAGCGTATGACTAACCCGCAGCCATTATTCATGAATGGCACTTGCATCTCAGAAACTAAAAAGCTTTCCATCCTGGGTATGAGTGTTGCTCACAATCTTAATTGGAGCGACCATATATTCAGTGTTGCCAAGAATGCTGCGAGATGCCTAGGATTCTTATACAGATGCAAGAAATATTTCTCACCCTTAGATCTGGCTACAATCTATAAGGCGTTCATTCGCCCCAAATTAGAGTTTAACGCTCATGTCTGGTCCGTTGCTCCCAAGATCTCATTGCACCTCCTAGACAGAATACAAAAACGAGCCATAAAACTGATAGGCGACTCCAGCATTACAAAAATATTAGACTCGCTGGATCACCGCAGGAATGTTACCTGCCTCTCCCTGTTTTATCGTTACTACCACCAAAAATGCCCTGATGAAATAGCCAGTTGCATTCCGCCCCTTCAACATTTCTCCCGCAATTCACGTCTCTCTAGGAATGCTCACCAATAT
The DNA here is from genome assembly GCA_951905685.1 of Eumerus sabulonum. Classification (NCBI taxonomy): domain Eukaryota; kingdom Metazoa; phylum Arthropoda; class Insecta; order Diptera; family Syrphidae; genus Eumerus; species Eumerus sabulonum. Next base: position 165,302,465 of record OX645060.1, on the reverse strand, counting down.
ACCCTGAAGCCCGCTATCAGATGTACCGTCAAATATAGAGAGTCTTGCATTAACCGAACCACACGAATCTGGAACTCCCTGCCGGATTCGGTTTTCCCCCCCTCAATGCAACATGCAAACATTTAAGATCAATGTCCATCGGCATGTTCGCTATCCCTCTTCCTTTCTACCTTCTGCCCACACTGTGTCGCCGACATAAGTTTATTAGACCTCGAGTGCGCGACCATGTCACACAGCTCGTACAACAATTGACTTATTGAAGGAAACGTTTGGTAACCGCATAGCTTCACGTTACGGACCCGTGAATGGGTCTCCAAGATCGTGCGATTTAACGCTGCTTGACTATTTTCTGTGAGGATATGTGAAGTCGCTAGTCTACGCCGATAAGCCCGAAACGATTGACCACTTGGAGGGCAACATTTGCCGCGTTATTGCCGATGTGCGGCCACAAATGTTGGTAAAAGTCATCGAAAATTGGATCTCCAGATTAGACTACGTCCGAGCTAGCCGGGGCGGTTATATGCCAAAAATCATATTTAAGTTATAATGCCAGAAGATTGTCTTTCGAATAAAGTAAATTTTATGTCAATTTAAAAAATCATCTTCGTTTTATTCCATTTCAAAGTTCCAAGCCAAACAAAAAAACACCATATGTGTGAATGTGCTGGCCTTTACCATCTTAGGAAGCGTATCCTTCTCAGTGAAGTTATGACTCATGAGGGGAGTTATAACTGCCTGTTAAAAAAAAAAATAACGATTTTTCATTTGCTTTCCGTGCACTGCTATTTCAACGAACACATCGTCCCAGGAAGGCTGCCAAATATCATGATTATCTAGAAAAATCATAGTAGCCACAGAGTGTATGCTGCATTTTGTCAGCTTGCATTCAAGATATTTACAAGATTTCTATCATGTAAAATTACAGCAACACATATGTGCATAGATACAGGAAAGTCAAAGCCCAGGGGCTAGTATTGAATCATTGTTATAAAAGTAATATATTTTCAGCTTCTTTAGCATTTGTTAAGTAAATTAAATTTTAAATTTAAAGTAACCTTATTCAGAATCACGAAAATTGTAGATTTTCAAAATTTCTAATAATCGTCCATGTTCTTATGGTGATCTTGGCAAAAATCATCGACCGTTCCGAATCGGCATTAAAACGTAGGTCCCTTTTAGCTATGTGAAAAATAAATCAGAACAGAACATGGGTGATTGAGAGAAACTTGGCACTTGTCCTCCATGGGCTGTTGTAAGGCCACTAAAGAAGAAAACAGGTCGTTCGGCTCCAGTTTTTGCACGAGCCTTGTTTTCCAAGCTCATGCTAAGGTCCATGTAGTTGAGTAACACAATTCCAAATCTACGAACGGCGACGAATCGACAAAGCATGGTTCATTAACAATGGTGGGCATTAATGTTAATAAGGCAAATTGACTAATTGGAATTAGTCATATTACAAATTTATACCCAAAAAAAAAAAAAAAGCGTTAACCCTTTCGCCCCGCATGGAACATAAATGTATCAGCAAAGGTTTGAACAACCCTAGAATCTCTCATTTAAATTAGTTTTGAACCAATTTTGCACCAAATCGTGCTTGACTATCTCTGAAGTGAAAACTTACGAGATATATACTCATTGCAGCTGTGACTCTTTATCTGTCATTGTTTGCCGGCGTGTCATACGAAAAAGTTGTGTGTTTTATCGCATTTTTCGGGAGTTTATGTGGATGGCTAGGACCATGTAGAGCGAATGGACATCAACGCTCCAGCCCGAAGAGTCTTCGACTCCAATCCCAAGGGACGTCGCGGCAGAGGACGACCGCATTTAAGGTGGCGCGCACAGGAGGAAAGGGACCTCAACCAACTGGACGTGCGGCACTGAGAACGGCTGGCCAAAGATCGGGCCGGCTGGAGAGGCTTGTTGGTTGAGGCCCTGGTTCACCCCGAACTGTAGCGCCATCAAAGTAAGTAAGTAAGTTATGTGGAAATAAATCTATCAAACTGTGATATTCTAACTGATATAGTTCGAAATAATAAAATAATTGCAGAATGTAAGTCTTGTGAATGGAGATATGAGATTTATTGGCAGTATTTTGTAGGTGGTACTCAAATGTACCAGGCGTCTTTTGTAGTAGTTCATATATGTATGTACCACTCGTCTGTTTTGCGTTACTTTAGGTTTCTTTTGCTTCAAGATTACAATGAATTAATGACCAGATTAGAATGACATGGAGGACGAGACTGCTACATCAAGCGGACAAGACTTTTCTTTGGATAGTGACGATTTCTACGAACCCGCAGTTAGTAATAATTCGGAAACAGACTCTGGAGATGATCACGAAGATTCCGCTTCTGAAGCTGAGTTTGATAGTGAATTGGCTGGAATTGAGAAGTTAGATGCTGAACCTGAAGTACCAGATTTTTCAAACACTTTAGAAATGGCACGCGTTGTAAGTTTTGGCTGGACTACGCCAGTTGGAGCATTCATCCCTAAAAAAAAAATGGCTTTTCTCCACGAGACCGTAACATTTTAGAAACCATTCGCAAGTCGTCATCGATACTCGACATTTTTCACAAGCTCTTGCCACGGTCTCTTTGCATTTAGATAGCACAATGTACTATTCGTAGATAATTCACCGAAGTGCTTGACCCAAGAGAGAATCAGGGATAGAACATTTGCCATTCGAGGAATCTACTAGACGTCGATGTTATAGTTGCAGCCTAGTGGAAAAACAGTCGCGCACAAAAATAATGTGCAAGGAATGCGATGTCTTTTTATGAAAAAAAAAAAAAAAAATGTTTTACGCCTTTCCACTATTCACAAACTTTCAATAAAATGAAGTAAATATTCTGTGTTTTATAAGAAAGTGTTTTATTTTATTTTATTTTAAACCGGACGAGTGGTACGAAAAAGTACATCTCGATTGGTACATTTTTGTACAAGGCTGCTCCGCCCTGCCCCGCCTCCGAGTTTTGCATATTATAACTTGGGGGTTGGTTAGCGACATATCTAACTTATCTAATCGAATTGCGGAGCTAAAGGGTTAACACATTTTACTGTTATTGTCTGTTTTGAGAAGTACGAAGGTAAAGCGCGGGAGTAGGTATTCTTCCCAAGAGAGTCACAAAAACGAAGGTAATTTCCTTCTCGTTCGATTTTTTTGATCATGCATCCAAAAGGTTGGGAAGGAAATTCCACTCTTAATACCAAAAACCCAATTAATAGCTTCGAAAACGCACGTTACTTAAATGTGACAGAAATGTGACAGCTGACAGAAACCCTTAACAGAGCACTGTCTAAGTCTTGTGCGGAAAGCACCCCCAGAGGCAAACCCAAACCCTCCTGGTGGAATAAAGAGATAGTCTCCCCTAGGAAAGAGAGCAGAAAGCTAAATGTACCCGCTTGCAAAAGGATTGGGACCTCTACAAGGATGCACTTAAATCTATTAAAGCAGCGACCAGAAAGGCCAAAAGACAATCCTGGAGGAACTACTGCGACAATATCAAGGCGGTCTCCGAAGCCTCAAGAATAAGGAGGATCCTGGCTTCGGTCCCGTATAATCCAAGCCATCTGATGCGTAATGATAGTTCCTGGACGACCTCCAGAGAGAAAGCCCTGGAACTTCTTCTAAGCGCGCACTTGCCTGGCAGTAGTGAGTCGGCTATGACACCTCCTCGGGTCTCTCAGCCGACGTCATCCTTCCTCAAGCGTGCTCCCAACCTGGTCAACTACAACAATGTCCTTTGGGCAATAAAATTCTTTGAACCATACAAGTCCCCAGGACCGGATGGTATCATACCAGCTGAGCTCCAGCAGGTAGCAGATATCATCCTCCCCTGGCTTGTGGTCATATACAACAGCTGCCTTTCCCTATACTACATCTCCAGCAAGTGGAAGGTAAACAAAGGCAGGTAAAAACTGCCACACGTATGCAACTGACTTGAGGCCTATCAGTCTTACATCTTTTCTATTAAAAACTCTAGAGAAGATTTTAGACGCACACTTTCGGTACAGCTGCATCTCAGGAAGGCTGTCGGATAATCAACAAACAGCACTCCACTCACTGGTCAGTAAGATAGAAAGGCCACTAGAACGCAAGGAATATACTCTAGTCGCCTTTCTCGACATCAAGGGGGCCTTTAACAATGTTGAACCATGGGCCGTCTTCAAATCGCTGTCTGATCTGGGTGCTACGGGATCAGTGATAGAACTGGTACGACAACTGCTAACACAAAGATTCGTCAAAGCCAACTTCGCTGGTGCCGTCTCAACCAGAATGGTAAGCAGAGGTACACCACAGGGTGGAGTACTCTCCCCTCTGCTCTGGAACTTAGTGGTCAACGAACTACTGCGGTTGCTTGAACAGGAAGGGTACACTGTGACCGCCTATGCAGACGACATTGCTATTGCCGTCACAGGTAAATTTCCCAACACTCTATGCGACCTTATGCAGAGTGCATTACATACAGTAGAAACCTGGACGCAGTACTGTGGACTTGGGATGAACCCTAAGATGACCGACCTAGTACTGTTTACTAACAAATACAAAATTCCGCTCCTCAACCCACCGAGGCTGGGTGGAACCCAACTAGCAATCAAAGAGCAGGCTAAATATCAAGGTCTAGTCCTTGACAGGAGGCTGAATTGGAAACCCAATATTCTTGATAGCGTCAAGAAAGCAACTACTGCCGCCCTATACAGCTGTAAGGAAGTGTTGAGCTGGCTCTACAATGGCTCATAAGGCCCATCCTCCTGTATGGCGTTGTAGTATGGTGGACTGCTCTGGACAAGGCAGTCAATCGGAGCCTTTTGGGGAAGGTACAAAGATCGGCCAGCTTATACATAGGCGGAGCGATCAGATCAACCCCAACGGAGGCCCTAAACATTCTATTACATCTTCCACCTTTGAACCTTTTCAGCAAGCAAGTTGCTGCCTGCGCGGCCCTAAGGATGAGGAGCTTAAGAAAATGGCCCACATCTCAAAAAGGAAAGGTGTCTTTCCACCCAGGGAGGAATGGGCTGAAGGGAAAGTAATACCAAAGGACTCGATCTCCCTCTATACCGATGGCTCTAAGATGGAGTCGGGTGTAGGTAGTGGGGTCTTCTCCAAGGAACTTAACCTCAACCTATCTTTCAGACTCCCAAATCACTGCAGTGTGTATCAGGTTGAAATAACAGCGATATCAGACGCCCTTGCACGGCTCAGGATCAGTGTAATATCCGCTAAGGATATTATCATTTGCACGGACAGCCAAGCTGCGATAAAGTCCCTGGCAGCGGTAACCCACAAATCAGGTAACGCCTATTTCTAGATGAAATGGCTGAACAGTTCAATATTAAAATACTGTGGGTTCCCGGGCATACGGATATTCCAGGAAACTGCGCGGCCGACGAACTCGCAAAGTTAGGGTCAAGCACACTAAGCCTACTTACCCTCGCGTACATAGATACACCAATAAGTACGGTAAAGCACATGACAAAGCTTCAAACCATAGAGAAGACCAACCTCCAATGGAATGAGAGCAATATTGGCTTTATCACCAAACAATTGTGGCCTAAGTTAAGCCTACGACGAACCAGGGACGTAGTGGCAACCAAAAGGGCAACTTTAAGTACTCTAGTGGGGTGTCATTACAGGTCACTGCATCATCGGAAAATACGCCGCCATATTAGGGCTACCCTCCAATGACTTCTGTCGCGGCTGCATGGACGAGGAGGAGGAGGAAGCAATACACCACCTCCTCTGATCATGTCCCTCTTTTGCGAATCGCAGGAGGATCTACCTCGGCGCGCCCTTTTTTGACAATCTAAGTTAGCTCAACTCCATCGCTTCTACCGGTTGGTTCTCAGGTAGCGGATCAGGGTAACTTGATCCAGGTGGTATCACAATGGGCCGACTTCGGCCTACGTGTGGCTTATGCCTACCACATTAACCTAACCTAAATGTTTTTGAATTCCCTACCTTTCGATATCGACATCAGCAATACTTGCAGTTATTAGACGCAGCACATTGTCCCTTGTCAACATACAAGAACGTGACAAAAAAAAATAAATTGCAAACAGTGAATTTCTCACATTCGGATTGCCCATCCCCCCGTCTATTAAAAGCACGGCTTACCATCCATCCATTGCAATGAGATCATATTCGTACCGCGATCATCGCTAAAGTGCCATTACGATGAAAACTGGTTTTCGCTTTAAAGCTTCTCGGCGATCGTTTTTGATCGCGCAACAAGAGACCAATGAACACACTACCCATGTACTTTTAATACTTTCGTTATTCCACACTTGTTGATTCGTCATCTTTCCATTCGTTCTACTTCTACTCAATTAAGTCATAATATCGCTGGACTCGTAGACAAGGCACAAAATGATCTTTACTGATCGTGACATTAGCAGCAATTTCTCATACGCGGCGATGTTGGAAAACTTGTTTGTCCATCTAAGGCATCGGCACAGACGATGTGGCGATTGCAACTCGGAATGACGATTTCAGCCGGCCGGTATAAAATCGCCGATCAAAGAGCAACCGCGACATTTACGTACATATGTATGTACATTCATATGTAAGCCCTGGTGGATGATGGTGAGGTAAGACTAGTCGTCGGACCCCACCGCGATGACGGGCAACCAACTCCATCTGCGCGCCACTGACTGAAAATAAGTGAGGTAATCGCTTCGTGGATGTGTTATTCAAATTACGTTTTCTTCTTATTTCCATACACTTGCCGTTTTACGGAATTTTCATTTTCAAACAGAGCTACCTTGACTCTGGTTTCAACGCCTTCTTCATGGTCGTGGCTTGGATTTCAGCTCAACAGGCGTCTGTTGCCTTTGAATTTCTTTGTTTCTAATACTTTATGTGAAAACGAGAGGTGCGAACAAATGGTGTACTTAAATACAAAAAATAAAAAAAACAATTTAAGGTGGACATGGTCAGGGGTAGAAACCGCGTTGAGAAGTGTCGTTGGATACATATACTTATATATGTATTTGTTCGCACGGCATAAATTACCCCGGGGCTGTGTGTACTCTGTACACATGTAAGGCTTTTGGGAATACAAATTATTGTATTGGCACCATTCGGACATGCATGCATTATTAGTTCGAGAGCGATGCATGGTTCCCCGGAAGGCTTTTATCGTACGGTGGTGTAGGCTCAAGTCGACCGGAACTAGAAATATGTTGATTTTGGTAAGCAATTGGACATTGAAATCATTGGTACATAATTCAAGGCACGTACGTCGCAGTAGTATGTACATACGTATGCGAGTTTTACATGTCAGGGTATGATGACACCAAGGGACACGTTTTAACGCATATCCTACCTTAAAGCACGATCAGATGCAAGGCTTAACAATTAAATGAATACATATGGTGAAATGCGGTATGGTGCTTGAAATGTTGACCCACTAAGTACAGTATAGACACTCCAGACATAGATTATAAACATAGACGCTCAATCTCCTACCTCAAGGCATGGTCGCTCTTGAAGTTGTTGGCATAAACCTTAGACTGCAGGAACCCTAAAGAAAACGAGCAAACAGGCGTCCAATTCGGCGGAAACCAAACTTTTTCTGTATTCATATCTTGCTGTTTACTCGTAAATGGTTGGTCTATCATGTCGCATAAGCGGGCATCATTAGCTATCATGGCACTGAAGAGTGAAACAGGAGGCATTTTTCTCTAGGTAATAACGGTCGACAATTTTGCCGATTCCCTAAAACTGTCACCTGTCGCGATACATTTTGGGGATAAAAACTAAATCTTGCAAACTAGATTACTTACTTATCAGGCCAGCGATCCATGGAGGATCTGAGCCTGAGCCATAGCTGCCTTCCATCCTTGACGGTCCCGGGCACACTGCTTCCAGTTATAAAGACCAAAATGTCTTTATACCGGGGGTTCGGTCTTCCTCTTCTTCTCGAACCAGGAGGCTCGGAGTCGAAGACCCTCTTAGCTGGAGCGTTGATGTCCATGCGCTCGATGTGGCCGAGCCAGTGTAGTCGACGGATCCTTGCCGTTCGGGCTACATCCACATCTTGTCTTTGTTGTTGTGTTGTGTCTTCTTCTCCATTCACCTTCTTCACAGACAGGACCAAATATCCGGCGCAGAATTTTTTTTTTCGAAATAACCCAAAATCAGCTCCGCTGTCCTGCTTATTGTCCAGCTTTCGGCTCCGTACAGCAAGACTGGCAGTATGAGCGTTTCGTAAAGCGTGACTTTGATACTTCGAGTGAGGAGTTTTGACCCAAGTTGTTTGGACAAGCCGAATAACAGCGGTTGCCAAGGGTGATTCTATGCCGGATCTCCACTGTGGTGTCATTTGTGGAATTTACGTTTGCCCCGAGGTAGAAAAACTCCTTAACTACCTCGAAATTGTAGCTGTCAATTGTTATATCTTGTCCCAGGTGGTGAGCGACGGATTGGCTTTTGCTTGACAGCATGTACTTCGTTTTGTCCTCATTGTCCTTAAGACCAACTCGTTTCGCCTGTTCTTCAATCCCCGAGAATGCTTTCACAATGCTACGGCGAGAACATGCGATGATGTCGATATCATCCGCGTATCCTAGCAGCTCGATGGACTTGTAGAAATCCAGTTCAAACGGTTTCGAAGTCCTAGAACCGAGTTGCACGGTGCATCGGGTATTTTTTAGCGTGGCGCGACACAACTGGGTCAGTTTTCCCGGGATCCCGAAATCGGCCATCGCACCAACAGTCCGTCACGATGAATGCTGTCGTATGCGGCTTTGAAATCGATGAAAAGATGGTGTGTATCGATTCGAAACTCGTTGGTCTTTTCCAGGATTTGTCGAAGTGTGAAAATTTGGTCTATAGTCGATTTGCCGGGCCGGAAGCTGCCCTGGTAGCTGACGATTAGTGCGGTGCAAAATGGCTTTAGACGTTCACACAATACGCTAGACAGGATATTGTATGCGACATTGAGCAGGGATATGCCTCTATAGTTCTTGCAAGAGGTATAATCGCCTTTTTGTGGATGGGGCATATAGAGCTGGAATTCCAGTTGTCGGGCATGCTTTCATCTTCCCACATTCTGCAGATGATCTGGTGCATGCTCCCTACCAGAACATCGCCGCCAGCCTTGAAGAGCTCTGATGGCATGCCATCTGAGCCTGTGGCCTTCGATGCTGGGTGGGAGGAATACTTCAGCGGCTGGAGTTGGGATTTCCTCGGTCCCTACCACTCTCTCATGGTCATGCTCGTTAAGCAGCTGCTGGAAATGCTGCTTAAATACATCCACTATTCCCTGCGGGTCGGTGACAAGATTACCCTCGCAGTTTCGAAGAGCCTGGGTGCCCTTTTTGAAGCCTCCTGCAAGGCCTTTGGCTTTCTTGTAAAAGGCTCGTGTTTTATGGTTATCCCTAGACTCCTCGATATCCTTGAGCCTGGAGGCTGCGAAGATTCTTTTCTTTTGTCGCAGTCGTTTTTTCTCCTCTCTTCTTCTGGCTCGGTACTCTTCTTGCGCTGCCCTGGTTTTCCTCTGCAGCGCCTTTTGGTACGCCTCGTCGGTTGCTGCCTTTTTCTGCTCACACTCGCCATCATACCACGGGTTTCTTGTCGGGGGTGGTAGGTATCGTAAGGTGGTTTCGGCTACTTCCTGAATGGCTGAGTGGAAATGCAGCCACATATTATTGGCATTTGTGTTCGACTTAGGCATACCGTAGAGTCTTTCGCTCAGCGGCTCCCTGTAGACTCTGGTAACCTCCGGTGTGCTCAGGAGCCCAATGTCGAACCTCCTCCTGGTGGGCTGGTGCAGCTTTCTTACATTGGACAGTCGAGCTCTGAATCTTGCTGCTACGAGGAAGTGGTCAGAGTCGACATTTGCTCCTCTGAATGTTGGCACACCCAGGATGTTTGACGAGTGCCTTGCGTCAATGAGCACATGGTCGACTTGGTTGGCGGTTCGACCGTCCGGAGATCGCCAGGTTGCTGTGTGGATTCGCTTACGAGGGAATCTTGTGCTACTTACCACCACATTACGAGCTGTCGCAAAGTCCGTGAGTCGGAAGCCGTTATCTGTTGTTGTATCGTGGGGGCCGTGCTTTCCGATCACTCCGCCAACGTCGTTCTCCTTACCGATTTTGGCGTTGAAGTCCCTGAGCACGATTTTAACATCGTACACCGGACAAGCTCCGTAGGCGTTGTCCAGGAGGTCAAAGAAGTCTTCCTTGATAGGGTCTTCAGCCTCGTCGGTAGGGGCGTGTGCACATATAAAACTGATGTTATAAAATCTGCTTCTGATGCGGATCACTGCCAGGCGATCACTTATAGGTTTAAAGTCCATGACTTTCGACCTTAACCGCTTTCCCACGACAAATCCGCATCCCAGTAAGTGCAATCTCTTGTGACAGCTGTAATAAATGTCGCAATTTTTCTTCCTCCCCATACCGTTTCCTATCCATCGTATTTCCTGGACCGCAGTAATATCCGCCTTGTACTGCGTGCGGATTCTTTCTAGTTTATGAGCAGCTCCGGGAGTGTACAGGGTTCTGACATTCCAGGAGCATACTCGCAAATCGTGTTCCTTTTTTGTGCGTTGTCGTCGTCGAGTATCCGTCCGTGTATCCGAGGCATCTTGCTCATTCATAACTTTTATGTTTTTTTTACGTGGGCGGATTGTTAGCCCGCCGCACAAATAGATTACTATGCTAAAAAGGCTATGAATTAGAGTAATACGACAGTATCCAAAATGGAAATGTTTAAAAGGGTTCTCACAGATTTGTTAATGCAGCCATTAAACCATTCGATATGTGTAACAATCAAGTATCTACTATTTCGATTTGAAAGGTGTACGGAACATGTACGTATGTATGTAGGGATGTTACCTAACAATTTTTTACTCTCTAAACTCAGTATATTCGACTGCTTCATAGCTTTATAGCAATTTTAATTGAAATTTGAAAATCTCTTAGATTCTTAGATCGGTACTTAAGTGGGGCTTAATTCCGGGAGTTTAGTCATAACTCAGGAACTGGCAACATTGCGTCGTTCGTCAAAATCTGTATAGAAAGGGGACCCTTTCTTTCAGTTTTATCCTAGGCTGAAATCGACAGCACGTTTTGTTTGTGTGTTGTGCGTATTTTTCGAAAAGCTTTCTTGGGGGCGTCGTAAAAATGAGTGACTCATTAAAAATTTGTGAAAGTCCCTCGCAGAGCCCCCGAGTGTTTGTCGAAAACACGTGAGTTTGAATGGGTGAAGCGGTTCAAGAAGAACCGTGAATCAGTAGTAGATGATCCAAGTGAAGCAGCTCCCATCACCTCTCTCGTACCGCGACATGCCGATCAGACAGTGATTAGACCGTTCTATGGTGGCATCTTGAAGAGGCTGCGACCCGAACTGGTCAAGAAGGGCTGGATCTTGCAACACGATAATGCACCGGCTCATTCCTCGTTGATTGTGCAAGAAAAATCATTCCAACGTTATCGCATCCAGCCTATAGCCCCAATATTGCCCCCTGCAACTTTTTTTATTCCCCAAAATGAAGCCATACCTCAAGGGAACTCATCATGGCGATGTAGAGATGGCCAGAGGCTGTAACGATAGCGCGTACTGGCTAGAAGGAGATTTCGCCTGTGTCCGTTATGGGAGGTGGTGTCGTATAGGCTATGTTTGATGATGACTCGTTCAAAGATGCACAAACAATAGTTTGAAATAAACAGCAGATAAAGTAGTCCGTCTCGACGTGCAACCTATCTTATGTACGTCTGAAAAGTTATTTTGTAACGGTAAACTGTCAAAACATTTAATCCGTCTAATGTATAACTCCCAATTAGGTAATATTTCAAGCAATTTTCTACTTTTACGGCGTGTGAGACGTCATTTCGACCTGTCTCACGTTCAATATCAAGCAGAAACTAACATGAGATTTCACAAACTGTTGACGCCTTGAGTATCTTCGCAATCGAGTATAAAATCCTTCATTGATCTATCTAAGTACATACATACATGAGTATAAGTTTCGATAGGTTCCTTACACATCAATTACAGTTGGTGTTGTTATCCTGTCACTCGACGTAGCAATTTTGCTTGCATCTTTAATCTCACAATAACTCGGCGTAATTCGGCGATTGTAGAGTACGAGTAACAGACAATAAGCTGTGATGCGAATGATGTGTTGATCCTTCCACTTGGCGCCAGAAAGGAAGCTTAATACAAGAGAGGAATGGGGGACAGGATTAACTACTACCTTCGATGGTTGTTATTATCGGATGGAAAATTCACAGAATTAAATTAATTAAACTTTTCACCATGCCCGATAGTGGAAAGTTGTGAAAAGACTAACGAGTCTGCTGCTATAGAGGAGATGCAAGAGAGATTCGCACTTACTGGGGGGAGAGGAAGCCATAATGGCATAGTAGCACGGTGGTGTAGTGTTATAGTGATATGGTGGTTATCAGTGTGTAAAATGGTGTCGGGTGCACACAAAATGGTCGCACGGAAGCACACGTACGTGTAGTTTTAAAGTGGATATGCCATCATTGTCACCTGCACGTACGGCTGTGTATAGTGTTTAGTGATGTCGTACGTGCGGCCCAAGTGTTAGCGGTACAAGCAACGCCCACCTGTTAGCGCCCCCAGGAGGCAGCAGACATAACTCTTATGTGTCGTACGCTCTTTTATGTGTCGTATTATCCCGACAAGAAGGATTCAAGCTGAATAGGGTTCGAGTTCGAGGTGACTATGGGCAGGCATGGAAGGTGATAGAGATTAAAGGCGAGCATGTCCTCTGGCTGTTGCTCGTTCACCTGTTGTTTCATGCTTGTTATTCTACCATAGTTCATTCTACAATTCTATGATGACGAGGTTATTCTGTACGCTTTTCTCTTTAGTACAAAGCGAATCAATCTAATTTTTTATTTAAAAACAATTTTCCTCTTGGATAAACATGAGATGACAGCACTTTAGTATTAACCATTTGTGGCAGGGCATGCGAGAAACGTTTCACTCTGTTTCAAGTCGAACTACATAGCTACGAATACTGCTACTGAAGCTCTAGTCAGGTGGTGTAGTTTCAAAGCGCCTTTATACACATCTCGTCCTTGCTGTTGGTGTCACAAGTTGAACGTGGTGTGATGAAGGAGTTTCGCCTCTTCCCATTATTATTATTATTTTTATGAAATGCGCTTTTATTCGGCGTGCAAATCCCTCCATCCATTGCATTGATGGTTTCGCACACATCAGCCCTATGGGTAGGTTTGGATCCTTCCAATGCTCAGCATATTATATTACTTTTAATATCTCACACAAGATCTTCGTGTGCTGCATGTGCCGTGTCGTGAGTAGGTCCTTGAGAATAGCAAAAGGAGCAAAAAAAAGGGAGACGTATTATAAACAATGTGTGCTTACCGCTTTGGTAAATGTCCTGGATGTAGCGTGCTGACAGGCGATTTTTCTTTAAAGGTCGCGCGCTACTACTACTGCTCCTCTTTGCGTTCACCTTTGTTCATTTCCTGCTGAGTGTGATGTATTAGTGTTTGCATTTCTTTTGCACTTTATTCGCGCAGCAGTCAGCAGTGCTGAAGAGTATTCCCGAGAATAAGCTAGATTGCTCATGGTGTGGTAAGTTAAATACATGTGGAGTAACTGTGTTATGATTTCCTCTTTTCGTTTTTTTTCTTAAGCTGACCCCGTTAAATGCCGGTAAGCTCGTCTTTACTAAACCTCATCATGGTGAAGTTTGATGGAGAACACGGTCGTATGGAATTGGTGTAATAACAGGGCGGGTGATTGAATTTTTTTTACAACGCTTATTACAGTAATTGCCTATCTGGGTTGTGTAGAACTAGGAGTCATTTAATCTTTATTATGCACATTGCTCGTTGTTTACATACTTTTTTTGCGAAGTAATTTCCTCCGCAAGAAAGGAGACCTCTCTGATTGCGCCAACTACAGAGGAATAAGTCTCCTTAACATCGCCTACAAAATCTTCTCTGCCGTTTTGTGTGAACACCTGAAGCCTTTTGTAAACAAGCTGATAGGTCCTTATCAGTGCGGATTCAGGCCATGGAAGTCCACCAAATCTTCATACTACGGTGAACACCTTACCGACAGTTTTGATGTCAAACAAGGATTTAGGCAGGGCGATGCGCTGTCGTGTGATTTCTTCAACATCATATTGGAAATGATTGTGCAAAAATCACTGGCCAATACAAGAGGCACAATCTATTTTAAATCCTCGCAACTCCTTGCATACGCCGATGATATTGACATAATAGGTAGATCACATCGAGATGTCAGTGAGGCGTTTGCGAGTATTGAGATGGAGGCGGCGAAAATTGGTTTGGCAGTAAACGAGGGCAAAACTAAATATATACTGTCATCAAAAAAGGACGCTCACCACCGACGTCTTGGCCAGAACGTTTGTATTGGCTGATATAAGTCCGAGGTAGTTAAGGACTTCGTCTACCTTGGCTCCGCGGTGACCTGGAACAACGACATCAGTTCCGAAATCAAACGCAGAATCACTCTTGCCAATCGCTGTTTCTTTGGGCTCATACATACAAACTTAATGTTTTTATTTTTAATCTGTATACATACATACATATAGAGAGCACCGTGGCGCAGTGGGTAGTGTGTTGGCCTCTGACGCCGATGCCACCGGATCGAATCCCGACACAGCCATGTCATCGAACGTGTTTTCACGGCGTTTCTCCTCAGGGGTTCTGACAAAGCCCCCTGTAGTAAAATTGTTATGAAAAGCTTCTCGAATTTCGCCGTTCGGATCCTGCAATAAACTGTAGGTCCCTTCCACCTATGGGAAAATTAAATCACACACAACATGGGTGATTGAGAGAAGCTCGGCTTTGGTTGGTACCTTAAGTACTCTAGTGGGTGTCATTACAGGTCACTGCACCATTCGAAAACACGCCGAGGAGGAATCAATACACCACCTCCTCTGCTCATGTCCCTTTTTTGCGAATCGCAGGAGGATTTACGGATTTAAGTGAGCTAGCAAACCAAAAAATAGCTCAACTCTACCGCTTTGTTAGAAGCACCGGTTGGTTTCCAGGTAGCGGATCAGGGGAACCTGATCCATGTGGTATCACAATGGGCCGGCTTCAGCCTAAGTGTGGCTTGTAGGCATAAGCCGTCACGTCAACCTAACCTAAACTACTATTAATACATTTATTTACTTTCCGGTTCATTTTTAACTACCCATTTAAAAGTTATTGTAATTGGCCCGGTTTTCCGAATTCAAAATTTTAACAAATCTCCACCATTCAGGTTCCTAGAACTCGAATTCATCGTTTTTAGAGAGATGTCTGTGTCTGTGCGTTTTCGTATACGTTCGTATTTATGGCAACGTGGAAATTCTAACGAAATTTCCCTCGAACTTTTTCCCTGTCATTTTTCTAGGGAAAACAGAGAACAAAGGAAGGAAAAGCAAGAAAATGTAAGTATCTTTGAAAAGGTCAGGATAATTTCTATCCAGATCAATCTACACCATTGAAAGGCTGCTACTACTCTTTTCAGTAGTAGAATTGCATGCAGTAGTACAAATCACGTTTTATCCATTCAAGAACCGTGGGTGTGGAATAAATGCCTACATATGTGGCCTTGGAGGTATATGTGATGCTACGATTCATACTGATGAGCTATCCGAAAGGCCTAGGGTCTGCCTCATCATATCAAACTCATTATTGGCAACCAAACTTGGACACTTTTGTAGACAAGATCTGGTGGCTGCTAGAGTAAGCTACAAAACGCCCGGAGCAATAAAACACTTCGTCGTTGCGTCTGCCTACTTTCCCTACGACTCGATGCTACCTCAACCACCGAAGGAAGTTTTTGAACTCGTAAAGTACTATGAATCCAGAAAGATTGGTCTCATCTTGTGTTGCGATGCTAATGCCCAGAACACTGCTTGGGGCACCAGCAGATGCAATACAAGAGGGGACCTTCAATTAGACTTCGCTCTCTCGTCAGACCTTACCATCAACAATATTGGCTCTCAACCAACGTTTGTTACGACAAGACGACAGGAGGTGATTGAGCTGACCCTATCCAATGGATATGTGAGGGACCATATCGGACCATAAATCTATCGAATTCCGATTAAGTTGTGGGATCTCTTCCTTGCAAACCAGACAGAAAGAAAGACGGACTGGGTAAGGTTTAGAGAGAGGCTTGAGAAATCCACTCTGGCCCTACCTAATCTTAGAATGAAACAACTGGTAGAGAACGCTGAAAAGCATGAAGAGGCTGACAGAGATGTACGTGCGCAAAGTTGTCCTTCGAATGCGTCCTCCTTCGGAGATGCAACGTGCTAATCAGCGCGGAAATGTGCTTCAAAACATAGTTTGAAGAATTGAATGCGCCCTTGAAGGGAAAGAGTACGCGCTGGGCCTTTTCGTCGATATTTAAGGAGCTTTTGATAACGTTACATTCGACAGCATGTCAGACGGCACGGCGTAGATGAAGCACTGCTCTTTCGGATCAAAGCAATGCTTGTGCACAGGCCATTGATCGATGGTGCAGGTCTCGGAAATTGTGTTAAACCTGGGTGTTTGATACACACAACCGTAGATGAAGGGATTGTCCAGGTTGCAGGATGACTAAGCGCGTATGCCCTGATGTCTGCAAAAAATCTGCAGCATTCCTCCTGTCTTTAAGGATAATCAACTGCAGAAGGCTTTGGTGCACCTCTGCACCAAAAAAGAAAAATTAAAAAACTTCGAATTTAATTTCGAATTCAGTCTGGGGAAAAAAATTCCGATGGGAAATTGACAAAGCAACTTTTTCCCTGGAAGGGGAAAAATGGGGAACCAACAAGTTCCCTCGGAATTCATGAGAAGCCTGATAGATAGGCGGACGACCCGCGCGGGTCAGCTAGTCAATAATATATTAATTAAGCAATACATTCGGACTCAATTAAACGCGAAGAGAAAATAAAAATATTGGAAGGATAACGAAAAAATAAAAACAAAAAAACGAAATCGAAAGCATTTCCTCAACAAATACATTTTCTCATTCCCTAATTTTTTTAGGGTTCCGTACCCAAAGGTAAAACGGAACCCTATTACTAAGACTTCGCTATCCGTCCGTCTGTCAACAGGCTGTATCTCATGAACCGTGATAGTTAGGGAGTTGAAATTTTCACAGATGATGTATTTCTGTTGCCGCTACCACGACAAATACTAACAACAGAACAAAATGAATATTTAAGGGGGGCTCCCATACAACAGACATGATTTTCATCCAAAAAATCCCCTTGGTCACATACTGAACTAAGGTTAGTCGACAATATCCCACAACCAGAAGCAAACTTCCCAGTTTTGATCTCGTTTCTGTCTTTGATGAATTAATCCTAGCTGCAAACCTTTTTCCCATATTTCCCATTATTGTTATTCACCTTTTTCACATCGTTGCTGTCAAGTAAGATGGACACCTTGATGATCAACTATATCTCATCATGAAGATAGTACATACATAGTCTCTTTCATATTTATATATACAGATGGTACGGAACCCTTCGTGCGCGAGTCCGATTCGCACTTGGCCGTTTTTTTTTTTTTAATCAAAGAATTTCGGAAGCATTAAAAAAATCATACTATAGAGCAGGCCATAATGCAGTAGTGAGTTAGGTGTAGATATATATGTACATGTAAGTATTGAAAAGAACATATATGTACTTTTACCTGACGCAAGAACTGGCGTCACTCTGACCTGCGTAAAAAAAAAACAAAAACGAAGCAGTATTTGTACCTACGAAACTTAATTGCATAATGCATCCAAGCAGCACTCACATCACTACGAATTCGAACGTGCCAAGCATCTCAATTGCGAATTACATATTTAATCCATACAGATACAAAACGTCGAACAGGTTAATTAATGACTTCAGCGTTAATTCTCCTGATAATTGGTTCTTAAATAGTTTGTCGGAGACGAGTACTCCATACAAAAATAACAATATGTACATGTACGGCATACTTGAAATTTTATCACAAGTGATTCTAGCACCCTCACAAGCCCACATTGGCACTTGTATCATGTCATGCAAGCCACTCGATTCTCTTTAGTTTGTATCTTGCAGCGTTTAATAGACCATCCTGACCACCTTCGGCAATATTTCTTATCGAAAATAAACAATTTAAAAATGTTGGGAAAAAGGAAGCTATTAACACAAATACTCGTACGTATGAGTTTTACTCCACGCTCTTATAAATTCTTTTACGGTTTTGTTTGCATCTTCTTGTTGGAACAGATAATCAACGAACTAAATTCGATTGGAGATTTTCCGTATCATATCGTTTGATGTTTAACGGTGAGGATTTTTGGTTCGTGATGCTATTTGCTAGATTTCTAAGTTTGCCTGAGAATTAATTGCATTTAGATTGTTTTAATGAGTAAACATCTGGTGCGCGAGATTTTTCTTTTTTCAACTAACCTTGCTACAGCTTTTTTCTTTTTCTTTTCCGTTTTTAAATATGTACATACGTATGTGGAGGTTAAAACTAAACAATAGATTTCCTTTCATTATATATTTTGTTATTTCATATTGTTTCGCAATTTCCCTGCTAGAAAATGAACATAAATTCTCAACATGGGTTGAAACTTCTTCTTCTTTTTCGGCGCTACAGTTCATGGCGAACCTGGGCCTCCTTTAAAAAACCATTGCAACTGGCACGGCCTTTCGCCAGCAATCTCCAGTGCCGCACGCCTAGTGGATTAAGGTACTCTTCCACTTGGTTGCGCCACCTTAAATCTGGCCATCCTCAACCGCGTCGCGTTGGACTCAAAGACCTTCCGGTTCGGAGCTATGATTTCCATGCGTTCTACATGACCTAGCCATCTTAGCCTAGACGTTGGATCCGAAGACGACGTGCATGAACGTAGCGCGTCGCTGTACAGCCCGTACAGTTCATTATTAAGTCTTCCCCTCCACTCCCAATTTATGCAGGTCGGGCCGAAAATTGTACGCAGAATTTTTCTCTCAAAACGACCAAGGGCCTCCTCATCTGCTTTCGATAAAGTCCACGTCTCTGTGCCACAAAGCAGGACCGGGATGATAAGGTTCTTATATATGCTCACCTTGGTTTTTCGAGAGGGCTCTGCTTCTAAATTGCCCCCCGAGCCCAAAGATACAGCCGTTGGCAAGAGTTATTTTGCGTTTGATTTCGGCACTGATGTCATTGCTGCTCCCGGGGAGCCTAGGTAGATGAAGTCCTTGACTACCTCGAAATTATACTTGCCAATATGTGCGCCCTGGCCCAGACGCCGGTGGTTCGTGTTCTTTTTGGGCGACAGCATATATTTCGTCGTGCCCTCATTTACCGCCAGTCCCATTTTAGCCGCTTCCGTCCCAATGCTCGGAAAGGGCTCAATAACATCTCGCTGACTTCGTCCAATTATGTCAATACTATCGGCATATGCGAGCAGTTGTACGGACTTGAAAAAGATGTTGCCCTTCGTATTGACTAGTGAGTTTTGCATTTGGACGATGCTGATAAAGTCACACGATAGTGTGTCGCCCTGTCTAAAACCTTTTTTTGACATAATAGGTCAAGTCGCTTCTCCAATGTTATCCTGCACAATTTGAAGAGTTTGGCAGGGATGTCAAAACTAGACATGGCCTTGTATACTTCTTCTTAATGGGTGCTACAGATCGGGGTGAACCTGGGCCTCAACCAACGTGCCCTTCCAACCAGCACGATCTTTTGCTAGTCTTTTCCATTGCCGCACACCCAGTTGGCTGAGGTCCCCTTCCACCTGTGTGCGCCATCTTAAATGCGGCCGTTATCGATCTTTTGCTAGCCTTTTCCATTGCCGCACCCCCAGTTGGCCTAGGTCCCCTTCCACCTGTGTGCGCCATCTTAAGTGCGGCCGTGCTCTGCTTCTTCGTCCCTCGGCGTTGGATTCAAAGACTCTCCGGGCTGGAGCTGTGGTGTCCATTCGCTCTACATGGCACAGTCCTCCTAGGCTTTGAATCGGTAGACGCCTGACTAGGCTCATGTCGCTGTACAGCCCGTAAAGTCCGTGGTTGAATCTTCTCCTCCATCCCCCGTCTGTGTTTGTAGGCCCAAAAATCACACGCAAAATCTTTCTCTCGAACCGAACAAGGGCCTCCTCATCCGCTTTTGATAGTGTCCATGCTTCTGCGCCGTACAACAGGACCGGGATGATAAGGACCTTATATAGAATCAACTTTGTCGTTCGGGAGAGGGCTCTATTACTCAATTGTCTCCTGAGCTCAAAGAAACAAACAGCGATTGGCAAGAGTGATCCTGCGTTTGATTTCGGAACTGATGTCCTTAACTACCTCGAACTTATATATGCCAATACAAACATTCTGGCCAAGACGTCGGTGGTGCGCGTCCTTTTTTGATAGCAGCATATACTTAGTTTTGCCCCCGTTTACTGCCAAACCAATTTTCGCCGCCTCCATCTCAATACTCGCAAACGCCTCATTGACATTTCGCTGTGATCTACCTATTATGTCAATGTCATCGGCGTATGCAAGGAGTTGCGAGGATTTGAAATAGATTGTGCCTCTCGTATTGGCCAGTGATTTTTGCACAATCATTTCTAATACGATGTTGAAGAAATCACACGACAGCGCATCGCCCTGCCTAAATCCTTTTTTGACATCAAAACTGTCGGGCAGGTGTTCACGGATCCAAAGTCACCCTGCATAGGCTGACGAGTTTAGCAGCTATGTCAAAGGTAGACATAGCGTTGTATAGCTCGTTTGCAATTACGCTGTCGTATGCGGCCTTGAAGTCGACAAATAGGTCGTGAGCGTCGTTTTGAAAATCTTTGGTTTTTTTCCAGGATCTGCCCTAGTGTGAAAATTTGGTCGATGGTGGACTTCCCTGGCCTGAATCCGCACTGATAAGGACCTAGCAGCTTATTTACAAAAGGCTTCAGGCGTTCACACTTGTTAGGAAGACTTATTCCACAATAGTTGGCGTAGTCAGAGGGGTCTCCTTTCTTGTGGATCGGGCATACGATGCTGAAACTCCATTCCTAGCGAATCATCTACTAGGTGTCTGTTCTCATCCCTGCAGGCTTCCATTCTGGCGTTAAAACCTTGGCATGTTCGCTTTATCTGTTGATACAACTTTCGTCACGCCTGCAGTAACACCTCTCCAAATCCTGAATCGCGCGCTTCTCGTGCTCTTTCTTCTTTTTTCTGAGAATCTTATGCTCCTCCCTTTCTTTTTAACTCGTAGAGCTCACGAGCTGCTCTTGTTCTTTTATGCAGCGAGGCTTTATATGCATCCTGCTTCGCTGTGTGAATCCTCCTGCACTCGTCATCGAACCAGGTGTTTCTTCGAGGTGGAGCCTTGAAGCCCAAAACTTAGGATGCAGAGCTTTTCAGGGCTTGTTTGCAAAGGTTTCAATGCTGATTTATTGATAGCGTGGAGGGTTGAGGTGTATTGGAGAGCTTAAGGGAGACGCGATGGGGTAAAAGCACGAGCGGCTTCTGGCGATATTAGCTTTCCGATGTCATAACTTTGTATTCTTACTTTACTTGCGTGCGTGATATCCGTAGGCGCATCTTGGTTACTACAAGTTAGTGGTCCGAGTCGATGTTAGCCCCTCGGAAAGTTCGAACGTCAAGAATAGTGCAGGAGTGTCTGACGTCGATCGCGATGTGGTCAATCTGGTTGGTGATCGATTGATCAAAAGACCGCCAGGTGCCTTTGTGTATATCGAGTGGCGGGAAGCGCGTACTGGTTAGAAAGAGATTTCGCCCCGTAGCAAGATCAATCAGCCTGTGTCCCATCGAATGTGGTGTCGTGTAGGCTATGTTTGCCGATGACTCGTTTAAATATGCTTTCCTTACGGCGCTGGAAACAGCTGGAGACGCTTGTTGGTTGAGGCCCAGGATCACCACGAACTGTAGCGCCACCTAACTAAGTATTTTTGGGAGGGTACTTTTGGGGACACTTCCATAGAACAATGAAATAAAAACACTGTCGGTCGTCATTGTGGAAACGTCTAACATGCAACTGAATATCAACCAGACGAATATACCTACGTCAACTTCCTGGGCACTAACTACATGCGTAGGTTGTAAACAATGTAGTTTGTCACAACAATTTTATCACCACTGTAATCAAAGTACAATAAAATCCAAAATCTGCACGTAGTAATGGAGTGTATTTATCTATCAGACTATACTGCCAAGCACGTTAGGAACCAAAACCATAGATCGCAGACAGTTTGCTCGTAATTGAAGTATTTATAACACCATGCTAGACTGAAGATATTTAGAAGCCATGGCATTCGGTTGCACTCCAGTAGCACGGCATTAATAATAATAGGTAGTCAACTAATTATTGAAGTTTACACAGATAACGTCGAGCAACCAACCATCATGAACTATACCAGATACCTTGCGTTCTGTTCTATTTGCGTTCCGAGGTTAATAAGCGGAAATACAGAGTAAAGAGATACAGTTGATTTTGCGTGACTATAGCAAATAGGTTCCCCATGCTACACAAAGAAGCTTATTCCTACGTCATGAAATCATAATCAATGAATAGATGTTATATCGAGTACTCGTCGATAGCACATGAGATCGTGTTTATTGTGGTATTGAAAAGCGAGACACGTTTACCTAGATTCTATAGATACGTACATATGTACATATGTACGTACGTAAGCAGAAATGCACTGCAAGGTGATTCAGTTGAATAAACAAAAAAAAAGTCCCAGGAACCCAAACTGTTCATTTCCAGTTCGATAGAGCCAAATCGGTTATTTCCACCTGAATTCAAATAATACTTCGGTAATTAATGTAGCTCAGCGTCAACTTGACACATATTCGCGCGCTCCCTCCCGGTTCAACTTCACCTTTCAGTCGATTAACCTCAATTAATCTAGCTGAATGCATCTGCCAAACATTGCGATGGCATTTCAATTCCAGCACACTACGCCGTTTATTCATATTCTTTTTTACGTTGCACATACAAGTTTTGCATTTTATTTTTTTATATGTAAATATGCCACACGCCTACTGAGTTGATGTCCATTGAAGGAAACAAAAAAGATACAAATGTACAATATAAACCACGTTGTACTGTTTCCACCTTCAGTTTGAGGATCAACACTCAATTACCGTCAACTCAAGCTCTCATCGTAACTTAGTGGTGTCGAGGTACTCAGCAGTTGTTGTGTGCTATGTAGCAGCATCGCACACTTTGCTTTAACAATTCGAATTGAAATTCATATTTTAATTCGCTTTAATGATTCAACTAGTTATTTATAGAATGTGGAATTCGAATTAGTCGAATCGTTGCAGCTCCTTTCACAGAACGTATCTATTGCAATGTGTTCATAGAAAACTCGTGTTGCGAGCGAGTACCGGCAAGTAGTTATTCTGTATCTACAATCATCTCAATTTCAGGCTTTTCCAAGAACCACTTCCTCATGATTACATCGTCTTCTTCACTTTCATACTTTAGACAAACGAGTATCGGTGCAAAGAAACCGAAAGCGCAATTATTAATTATAATTTTCAAATGATCATTTGGTTCTTCGGGTCCATTAGATACGATGAGCACAGATCATGTGCCTTGATGTACATACATCTGTTTTGAGTTTTGTGAATATTTTTAAAACAGAACGATGGCGTGGTCACGAGCGTAGGTAAGACTCGCGTGGTCAGGTTGTGGTTGGACGATGTGGTGTAAATTAAAAGATATATTTTGATTAATTTGTGATACCTATTAGTCGGGTATTGGGTAAGGTTTGTGTGAATAATTTGTCTATGAGGGACGTGTGACCATGTTAATTGCTATGATTGAGGTAGATGTTATGGGTTGTTAGAAGTGATAGATGGATGATGAGAGCGATTTCTATTAATTAACGCAAACTTTGAAGTGATTTACTATGTACATGTGTATGAAAATCACAGAAGGAACTGAATTTAAGAAATTTTGCAACGCAGTAGCAATCAGTGTGAATAGTTTGAGCTCAATTAACCAGAAAACTTAGTATGGTATTGATGTGGAAAGATATATACATCTGTCCAGATGGACATTTGGTCCATTTTTTTACAGTGAAATTATGGGACTTGTTCTAGGCTGAGTGATGCTGGCCTGCTAAAAAGCGAGACTGCCACCGCAGTCGAACATCTTGCGGCATTGTTAGTCAGTCGTATCCCCACCTCCTCGTGGTGTCATCTGGAGATTTGCTATGGAAATTGCAAACGGGAAAGGGCGAATGGCGAGCCTCCTGCGCCAAAAAACAGGATTAGTCGGTTGGGCTACGGCCTAGTAAGCCGTAACCGTAAAAACACAAACTCCGAAACAACCACAAGCCTCGGATATAACGGACCGGATTTATGTTGAAGACCCTTGCAAAAATCAAAAAAGGACAATGATCTTCGGCTTTGTACGTGGAATGTTAGGTCCCTAAACAGGCCACGTGTAGCCGAACAACTTGCGGACGCCCTAGACAGCTATAAAGCGGACATCACCGCCATCCAGGAAATGCGATGGAATGGACCGGGTACAAAGCGGATGAAAAACTGCGATATTTACTACGGCGACTGCTATAGGAAGAGAGGGCAACGACTGTTTGGATGCGGATTTGATGTTCAAGGTGGACTAAGGCATAAAGTCCTAAGCTTTCGGCATGTGAGCCGGCACATCAGCCTGATCTACGTCCACGCCCCCACGGAAGACAAGGATGACTCCGCCAAAGATGAGTTCTACGATCTCCAAGACAGAACGTATGCCCAATATCCCCTATGACGTCAAAATTTTACTAGGAGACTTCAATGCTAAGCTGGGTAAAGAAAGCATCTTTGAACGAGTCATCGGCAAACATAGCTTACACGACACCACCTCTAATAACGGACACAGGCTGATTGATCTTGCTACGGGGCGAAATCTCCTTCTAGCCAGTACGCGCTTCCCGCACCTCGATATACACATAGGCACCTGGCGGTCTTTTGATGAATCGACTACCAACCAGATAGGTCACATCGCGATCGACGTCAGACACTCCTCCACTATTCTTGATGATCGAACTTTCCGAGGGGCTAACGTCGACTAGGACCACTATCTTGTAATAGCCAATATGCGCTTACGGATATCACGAACGCAGCGGAGTTATGACGACGGAAAGCTACTATCGCCAGAAACCGCTCGTGCTTTTACCGATCGCGTCTCCCCTTAGGCTCTCCAATACATCTCAATCCTCCACGCTGTCAATAAAACAGCAGTGGAGCCTTTGCAAACAAGCCCTGAAAAGCTCTGCATCCGAAGTTTTGGGTTCCAAGGCTGCACCACGAAGAAACACCTGGTTCGATGACGAGTGCAGGAGGATTCACACAGCGAAGCAGGATGCATATAAGGCCTCCCTGCATAAAAGAACAAGAGCAGAACGGACTGTCTGCTGAGCTCTTCAAGGCAGCTGGAGATGACCTGGTCGGGAGCATGCACCAGCTCATCCGTAAGATATGGTTAGAGGAAGCATGCCCGAGGAATGGAGTCTCAGCATCGTATGCCCGATCCACAAGAAAGGAGACCCCTCTGATTGCGCCAACTATAGAGGAATAAGTCTCCTTAACATCGCCTACAAAATCTTCTCTGCCGTTTTGTGTGAACGCCTGAAGCCTTTTGTAAATAAGCTGATTGGTCCTTATCAGTGCGGATTCAGGCCAGGGAAGTCCACCATCGACCAAATCTGCACACTACGGCAGATCCTGGAAAAAATCAATGAATTTCAAGTCGACACCCCCAACTATTTGTCGACTTGAAAGCCGCATACGACAGCGTAATTAAAGACGAGCTATACAACGCTATGTCTACCTTTGACATACCTGCTAAACTCGTTAGACTATGCAGGATGACTTTGGAGAATGCTCGCTGCTCCATCCGAATCGGAGAACACCTTACCGATAGCTTTGATGTCAAAAAAGGATTTAGACAGAACTCATTTCTTTGCCACTTGCCACTCAAGCTTCCCTCTATAAACCGACCGTTTTGGGCACTTTGTGAAGCTGTTTTCTTTACAGAAGTCGAATCTAGACAGGAACATCTGACTCGATTCAAGAAGAGGCAGATCCTCTGTTGATATGATGGCATATCTTAACGAATATGCATTTGTCGAAGGCATTTGACAAGGCTTGGTAGGAATCCTTTTGTCGAAAATACGCGCTTTTAGAATCGATGAATCTCTTCTTCAATGAAATAAAAACTACCTTTCGGATCGTTTAATTCAAGTTGTTTTCAACGGATTCAAGTTTGTCATCCACTTTTTAAATGCTAGTGTTCTGTTCCCCAATGCTCTATTTTCTCTCCGACACTGTTTCTCATTTTTATAATTTACCTCTTGTCTGCCACTTCGAATCCAATCCACTCCTCTACTGACGACAGTGGCTGTAGCTTCTGATATTCGTTAACTACTTTATTTCTACTATTTTACAACTTTACTCTACTTCGGCTGTAAATGGGGAAAAAAGAAAAGATGCCATTATCCATGAATGGTACTTGCATCCTATAGCCCTAGAAGCTCTCCATCCTGGGTATACATACATACATATGTACATATGTATGTGTACGTCACTAGCAATTTTAGTTGGAACGATCACTTATTCGGCGTCGCCAAGAATGCTGTGAAATTCCAAGATTTTTCATACAGATACAAGAAAGAATTCACATCCTTGGATCTGGCTATCATACACTCGCGATAATTGATTACCCTCACTTAAAGATTCTACCTAAATCATAAAGTATGCGTAATACTACTTCGAATCTATTTTTACAACTCTTATTTTCACTTCCTCTCGGCTACTTGCTGACTGAGCTGTAAAAAACTAAGGAGTGTATAGAAGGCCTTCATCCGCCTTAAGTTAGATATTAACGCTCATGCCTGGTTCGGTACATCTAAGGCATCATTGTACTTGACAGAATTCAAAAACGCTCGATAAAACTGATAGAAGGTCAACTCATTAGATTCGCTGGAACAATACAGGAATGTCGCCTGCCTCTTTCTGTTTTATTAACACTTAGGTTGGAGATAACCAGTTGCATTCCGCACGCAAAACACGCGTCTTTGAGAATGCTCACCAATATACCCTGAAGCCTACTTTTGGACGTACCATCATTCGTGAGGAATCTTTCTTTAACTGGAGCACACAATTTGGAACTCCTTACCGAATTCGGTCTTGCCCCTGAGTTCAACATTCAGACATTTGAGAGCAACGTCCATCGTTATCTCCTCTACTCGTCTTCCTTTACACTTCCGGCCCGCACCATGTCGTCGACATATGTAATAAAGTAGTAAACTTTGAGTGCGCGTTTACCACTTAATGGCACTTTATTTTATTTATTTTTGACATATAGTACCACATTAAGACAGTATCTTTTAAGGCTGTGATAGATTTACAATAAAGTCATTATAATAATTAACATATCAAATGATAGTATCGACAATATAAACAGGGAAACAAAAGTCGTAAAAGAAAGATGGATTTCAATTCCTTTTTGAATGTAATAATGTTGCTCTTGTCTCTTAAATATTGTGGGAGTGAATTCCACAAGCGTATGGCGGCGATGAAAAATTGCCTTTCAGATGTCAAACAGGTGAATCTAGGTAAAATTAAACAATTAGATCTGGTTGATACCGGTATTTGCAGTTTATTGTAAAGATACTGATACAAGAGCAGTGCCCTGAATTTTAAATAATTTTCGAGGAACATTCCGAGGAGGTTTTTTGACAGCTACATATCAAAGCTTATCATACCTTTTAAGACCATAAACGTATCGTGCAATGCTTCTAAACGCAACCTTAAGTTTTCTGAGACTATGGGCATCGCACTTAAAAAATATTTCGCAATTTCATAGCAGCACAGGGATTGCAATCGTTCTGGCAAGTAATAATCGAGTGCTGATGGGAGTAAATTGTGGTGATGATAGAGTCCGAAGAACTCCATATGTTTTTCCCACCACGGAGTTTATGTGGTCATTCCACGTTAGGGTTCTGTTAAAGATTACGCCCAAGTTTTTAGAGTTATTAACAAACTCTAAGGGGGAATTGTCTAACATTACCGTTGGTAGATAATCAAGCGTCAAGGACCTCTTTGAAATTACTAGGCACTTACATTTACCTGGGTTTAGTAGCAGGCCATTTCTGACTGACCAGTGATGAATTTGCTCCAGGTCCTGATTGATGTTTTGCAAACAGTTATCAATAAGCCCAAGTGGGCAGCTTTGGTATATTTGCACATCGTCAGCGAATATGTGAGTTGATGAATAATTAATTATGTTTGAGATATCATTAATGTACAAAGAAAATAACAGAGGTCCTAAGATGGAGCCTTGGGGTATGCCTGTTGGTAAGGACAGGAACTCCGGCAATGTGTTATTCACCCATACCGCTTGCTTACGACCAGAAAGATAGAAAGATATAAGAATTAATGCGGACGAGGATAGATTAAATTTGTAGCGTAATTTATTAATCATCACGGCATGATTGACCATATCAAAGGCTTTAGAAAAGTCAAGGAGTACTAAGATAGTGACCTCATCACCATCAAGATGAGTCCTCATCTTGCCTGTTAAACAACTGTGATTTTGTCGAAAACCTGATTGAAACTCTGTTATTAGATTGTTCGAATTGATGTTAACATTTAGTTGTTTTTGCATGATGCGTTCACATACTTTCGATAGAAAAGACAGAATAGAAATGGGTCTGAATTCATCACCGATTGAGTTCTTTGGTATCGGAATAATTTTTGCCATTTCCCACTGTTGGGGGAAAACTCCAGTAGTTAGGACTGCGTTTATTACGGGCCTATGGCAATAAAAGAGTAAGTACGGCTTTAACAAAAATCGGATGTATACCGTCGACCCCGATTGCAGGAGACTTTATAGAGAGAAAGCTTTCCACTACTTCTAGCTCATTCGCATTTCGGAATTAAAAGAGTGATTCACTTATCGGTTGATTTGCATCTCAATTACAGCACTTAATGTTACTGAACCACTGTTTGATACGAATTTGCGATTGAGTTCATTGCTGTCAACATTACTCAGAGAGAAAGAGTTTTGTTTACCAATTCCTAAGTTTCGCAGATTGTTCCACAGTTTTTTGCCGCTTAGGATTTGGTTGAGGCGATTAGAAAAGAACCTTCCCTTGGCTGACCTTATTGTCCGAACAACTTTGTTTCGTAGGCCTTTATAGAGTTGGTAAAGCTCGTCAATCCGGAAACGTTTCCATCGGCGGTATATTAGATCACGCTTAACTATCAAGTCCCTAATTTCCCTTGAAAACCATGCGTTATGCGCGGAACTATCTACTCTAGTTTTTAATGGGACGTGTGACTTAAAAAGCGAATTTATGTTGCTGTGTAGGAAATTGACTTGGTATTCGGGAGAAGACATGAAATACATGGAATACCATGATATGCTTCGTACAACATGCTCTAAAGATGCTATGTCTAGATTTTTGAAGTCTCTATAACAGACAGTTCTTCGTATATTGCGACAATCTATTGAGAAATCATATGTAAGAAATATTAAATCATGCTTAGAAAAGGCACACAGCTGGTCATAGAAGAGAACACTATTAGTTTCATTAACGAAAAATGCATCTAGGAGGGAACTTGAAAATCTTGTGAAATGAGTTGGAGTAGAATTATTTACTGAATGAAGGTCGAAAGATAGCATGCTTTCGGGTAGCTATTTATCCACTAAAAGATTGCTGTAAAAATCGCCACACACAATAATATTTTCATACCTGGGCTCTTTTTCAAGTACAAGATACAGCGGCATTAAGTCGACATTTCTATTAGGTCTATAAACCGTTCCTAGAAGGATCTTATTTGCTCCACAAACTATTTCCAAAAAGATGTGTTCAAAAGAAGTTCCATCAGCGGATGACGATTTTAGTCTACATGGTATACCTTCTCTAATGAAAATAGCTACACCCCCACCAATACGACCACCTCTATCTGCACGGAAAACCTTGTATACATCCAGAGCGAACATCTTATCAATCGCATGACTGGAAAACCAAGTTTCAGACACACAGATCGCGTCCACCCCAGAATTGCAAGAAATGTCTCTAAACTTGACAATTTTTGGCATCAGACTTTGTGCATTAATATGGATATCTTCAATCCATTTCAGTATAAGGAAATCCGAAAAAAGTCCATTAGGTTGTCCGTACAGCGTAAGACCCTACCGCACAAATTGGCGGTGTTTGCCCTGTGGGCAAAATCTCGATTGTCAATTAATTAATTGATCTTAATCTCAACTGAGACTGATTTGCTAGAAATTCTCAATTGATTTAAGAGTGTAGGTTTTAAGGTTAAGGTGAAAACACAAAAATTCGTTACTAGCCCAAATGAACAAGTAGGTATATCAATCCATCGCTAAATTTAATAATTTCGAACAGATAAATAGCCCAATCTACATAATCCTCATGGGGCCAACCCATCCGTCACAGCATGTCAAACTATTTTGGCAACGTCTACAGGCAGCCAAAACGTATGTGAAGACCCAAGAAATTCCTCATAAATTATACATGGTTTAACACCACGTGGTGTTGTTCTGTCCACCTTCCAATTCGATCTATCAGAGGATTGATTTATTCCCTCCTCATACCACTAAAAACCATAATTATAGCAGTTGCCCGACAAACATAGAATTTCATGAAACGGGGCCAAGTCATTCTGGTGGTCCTTCGGTCCGTCACTATATGTTACAAGCATGACTGTATCGCGATAGATAGTCGTCAGTTCCAACAAAAATGCATTTATCATTCGCGGAATTAAATGCAAATGGTGCATAACGTTCACGGTTCCGCAGAAAATGCTTCACTGAAATCTCACCGTCATCATCATTATTTTCATCAAGCATTTATTAGATGCTTTTATGCTGTTGTTGTCTCGCCGAGATTGGTAAGGTGGATGAGAGAAGACAAATGATCCACGAGAAGGCGTCATAAATTTACACCTCAAGTGCAACCGAAAATATGTAGTCAGCCCTAAAGGAATTGGCATTTTTAACAGTCTGATTTGAAGGTTTGGTAGTAAATAGAGTTTGCGTTGCTTTGACTTCGGGATTACAGATTGACGGCCTTCATATTTATGTTTTGTATGTAAACTGATAAAATTCATGTCATGTTGTCGTATATACATTGGAACGTCATACAATTAAGTATCATTTTTTAATCAATCTGCACGCCTCCGCCACAAACGCACAACAGACCCAAATCCTTTCAACCACATAGTGGTTCACTTAGGCATTCTCATCCGACAAATCACACCGTGAATACATGCAATTGGAATTAATCCAATTGTAATATCTGTTGTTATTGCTTCTTTTGTTCCACATCGTATTTAGCAGTGGTAATTATCTGTTCCATTCCTTGATAGATGGCCAGAGGGAAACTGAAGAGCGCCGCTAGCTATATCATTATGCGCCAGTGCCACCGCAATCTTAGCCGCTAGTCGTTGGCGGTCCACGCTAAAAGGAAGATTTATGTCACGATCTCTTAATGCTAGAAGACAACGAGCACAACGGCAAATTATGCTCCCTGATGACAACGTAACCAACAATAACATTTCTCGAAATGACTTGTATCTACATATGTACATAGGTACTGCACCGAGGTGATTTGAGAAATGAGATGATGAGATGGGATGTTATGATTGCGATTATTAAGTGCGAAGGGATTAATGGACATGCGTTTACGTGAGACATATCAAGTAGAGAGAACAGATAATCAACTAATACTTCAGAGAGCGCCATGGCGCAGTGGATATTGTGTTGGCCTCTGAGGCCGATGACACGGGATCGATTCCCGACAACAGCCATGTCATCGAATGTGTTTTTCACGGTGCTTCTCCTCTGCGGGGTACTGGCAAAAGCTCCTGTAGTATAATTGTCAAGAAAAGGTCAACTTGAATTTCGACGTTCGGAACCGGCAATAAAAACTGTAGGTCCCTTTCACCTATGGAAAAATAAAATTACACACAACATGGGTGATTGACTGAAGCTCGGCTTTGGTCCTTCATGGACTTTAACGCCAACGTACATACATACATACTACAGATAATTCCTGGTTAAGAATAAGAAACATAGGGAGAAAATTATCTATGGATATCTATGGATGATAGATTGAAGCGTTTCAGCTTGCGCGACTACAAGCGCAACGCAAAAAAAAAAAAAAAAAAATACTTGTACTCCCCAAAATCCCCTTCCAAGCGGGTTGGTTTTCCTTTTTCCTTTCTATAAAATTATGTATGTAATTCGTACGCAATGATTTCGATGTTTGTTTTGGGGACTTATTTTGTTGTGATGAATATTTCAAAAAGGAGTTTTGTGCGCGTATCTATTCGCTTTGAAAACCCTAAGTGGCTGTGTGATAAATATGAGGCAAACACAATAGACACGCAAAAATGGGTGTCATGTCATGACTTTGTGAATTTACATTGTAAATATCTGGAGGTAACATGCTTCTACGACATAGATACGCACATGGCACGAGCATCATGTCATTTCTGACAATAGCATTTTTCATATAAAAGATACAGATATATGTAGTTATGTTGTTGTACCATTTTTACACATAGGATTTAGCTTAATTTAAAATATGTTATGCCTGAGCGGATGCGTGAGTGCGTTGTGAATTTATTGTTTGTCAATTTAAACGACATGAAGACGGCGGTGGCAGTCTGTGGACGTACAAGTAGGGAAATGAAAATTAATTCTTGGCATTTCGCAGGAATTGTGATCTCTGGTTGAATGCCGATGCAGGGATTGTTATAGCAAGATGTGGAACGTACATATGTATGTATTTTCTGTTGTTTTCATCTTTTCTATCGGATAGCTGGTGGTATTTTCATATTTACATACATACGCATGCACATACATATGTATGTAAATATGTATGTATGTATAAGCAAAGCACGGGCGCATAGATCAAAAGGATAGGTTCTCACTGCGAAAGAGAAATATCCGCTTCAGGAAGGACAAACGATCTCCGAGTCACTCAAAAAGAATTGATCTGCGGGTACTTACTGACGGAATACTTGATGTTGTGTTGAAGCACCTTCCACCAGTGGTTATAGAGAGGTACATACATATGTACATACATCATACTGTTTAACAACATGGCAGTGGGGCGCAATCAATCTCTAAGAGGAGCAAAGACTCATCTAATCCCGCAAATTTCCGGTCAATAAGTGCCGGAGTTCGAACATTTAGAAACATTTCAAGATCCAGTCCGTCGATATGGCCCATACATACATGTGTATGTACTTACATATGTACATTAATCCTCCTCAGTTTATCAAGTTGGGTTATTTTGGTGGTCAGCTACATGCTTCACTTACAACACTGTGTAGACCCACATTATTATTACAAAAACCAGAACCGCTTATCACTAACACCAAACAGAGCTTCCAAAGAAGCAAGTGATAAGATGTATGTACGCTTAGTGAGTAAATGTCCAGACTTAAGAGTGTTGGGTTGTCAGAAAAGCTTCCTCATCATCATCATCACTTTCAGTGTCCCGCATTATCCACTAAAAGAGTCGCGGGGGTAATGCGCGCACGAGGGATCTCCGGCCACTCGATCCTCCGTCATCAACTCTAACTCAGCAGGAGCTATGCCCAAGCGCATCCAGGCGAGTTTTGGGACTTATTCCAACCACCTCGTCCTGGGTCTGCCATGCGGTCGCCTGCCTGATGATATTGCATCCAAGGCACGCTTCGGAAGTCGTGATGATGGCGACATTCGTCTCAGGTGACCAAACCATCGAAGCATAGCCCTTTCCGATCGGAGAAACAGCTGCTCAACATTAAGCTCCTCGCGCACTGCCGCGTTTCTCACCCTATCAGGGCGAGTAACTCCCACAACAGCACTAGGAAATCTCATTTCGGCAGCTTGTATTCCCGGTCTTATTCTTTCGGTCAATACCCAAATTTCATGACCATACGTGAGAGTTGGAACAAATACTGAGTTAAAAACCGCTAACTTGGCCTTGACACCAAGCTCGGTCTTCCTGATTACAGATCTTCCAAGCTGTTTCAAAATTGACCCAGCTTGGCCAATCCTGCGGGAAAGCTCAGTATTACTCCTCCCATCACTCGTGAAAAAGACCCCGAGATACTTAAACTCCTCCACCTGCTTCAATGGGACTCCACTAACATGTAGAGTGCATTGGACAGGTGTTCTGGAAATAACCATAACCTCGGATTTGTCCACGTTAACCCTCATTCCAGCATCAGCACATACGGCCACAAACCTATCTAGCGCGCGCTGAAGTTCCATCTGGGAGGATGTGAGGACAACTAAGTCATCTGCAAAAAAAGGATGACTTATCCTCAACTCTCCCAACGTAAAACACTCCTCGCCTCGACTGCGCTGCAACATCCATTCCATATATATAATGAAAAGCAGAGGTGACAAGACGCACCCTTGGCGAAGTCCAACGCCCACGGTAAAAGGTGTTGATTTACTACCGTTAACCTGAACGCAGCTGCTACAGTTTGTGTAAAGACACTGAATGGCCCTCAACAGAGGACCATCAATCCATACTCCTGCAGAACACTCCGGAGTTTACCTCGAGGAACTCGGTCATACGCCTTTTCCAAATCTACAAAGCAGCTGTAGATTGGTTTGGCGTACTCCCAAGCCTTCTCGAGTACCATTCTTAGAGTGAAAAGCTGGTCGGTTGTACTTCTGCCGTGACGAAACCCGCACTGTTCATCCCCTATCCTGGATTCGACCATAGCTCTAGAACGCGCCTCCAACAACTTAGCGTAGACCTTACCGGGGACACTTAAAAGAGCACACCGGCGGATTTGACAACTTTTAGCAATTCAATCGCTAACATGACTTCCTCCACCGTTGGACTATTGTCCGCCACACGCAAGATTATAGGTCTGTCCCCCTCAGTGCCCTGTTCGGGATTGAGCAGCTTCGAAAAGTGCTCGCTCCATCTGCGTAAGATGTCCATCTCATTGGAAAGGAACACATCATCTTTGGATTTAACTCCTTCGATGATGTTGAATTTCGTTCACCTTTTTCGCAGATCTATGGTCGGCTTCCAACTTCTCGCCGAACTCCTTCCAGGACTGCTCTTTCGCTGCTCGCGCAGCAAATTTGCAAGTTCTTCGCGCCAGAGTCCCCCAAGAGAATCCAGTCTCTGTAGGTCTTCTTTTTCTCTCTGATGGCTTCTTGAACTCCGGGTGTTTTAAACCACGCAGTTCATTTCTCACCATCAGCCGCCATACCAAGCCGCTTCTCTCCACAAACATCACGTGCAGAGGCAATGACAGCTGTCGAAAATAGTCGCCATTCTTCCTCTACATGCCATGGAACAGTTGGAATTTGCTCAAGCTTCCTATCTATTTTTATATTTTTTTTTTTTTTTTTTTTTTGGTTTTTTTTGTTGAAGGCTTCTGCTATCCGCTGGAGCACTCAGACGCAAACACTGTATTACCTTACCTTACTGTATTTTCCCCGTTTTCCGGAAAAAAAATTGATGGAGCTTCAGTGATGTAGAGCTAAGGGATTCGGCACACACCACGTCGGCTCCAAGGGTGCGCCACCGTGCGCGAGCAATGGCGGGACCATCACAGAGGAAAAGC
This sequence comes from Eumerus sabulonum, assembly GCA_951905685.1. Taxonomy (NCBI): domain Eukaryota; kingdom Metazoa; phylum Arthropoda; class Insecta; order Diptera; family Syrphidae; genus Eumerus; species Eumerus sabulonum. The sequence continues at coordinate 165,266,877 of OX645060.1, read as the reverse complement.
TCTGCAGTGTCATCCTCCTCCTCCTCGCAACAAGCAGCACAGGTAGGCGTCTCACTGATGCCAAGCACGTAGAGATGCTTGGCAAAAGTGTAATGGCCCGTGATAACTCCCACAAGCCTTCTGAAGTCGATTCTCCTTAAAGACAGAAGGAATGCTGCAGATTTTTTTGCAGACATCAGGGCATACGCGCTTAGTCATCCTGCAACCCGGACATCCCTCGATCTACGGTTGTGTGTATTAAATACACAATCGTTAATGTAGGAAATTACCGTGGACGCAGGTAGACCTAGAGCGGGTTCAGGCCCTGAAAAGCTCTCCTTGAACCCATTCTGGCGAGTTCGTCAGAGATCTCATTTCCTGGGATCCCAGAGGGGCCTGGAACCCATACAAGCCTTAATGAATTTAGTCTGCCGACTCTGTTCAAGAAGGACTCGAGTTCAAGCACTAATTTGGCTTTTAGTGCAGCTTGGCTGTCACTACAGACGCATATGCTTTCCCCCTTCCACATGTGCTTCACAACATAGTGCATGGCCATTAGGATTGCGTATATCTCTGATTGGAAGACAGACGCATACTTTCCTAACGAGAAGTGCAGTCGGATGTTTTCGCGCTCAAAGAAGTCTCCAGCACTGGACCCCCGCCCAGACCTGGAGCCATCCGTGAAAATGCGAAGATTATCCTTTCCAGGTTCATGGAAACTCGACTGTGAAATTACGACGCAATAGGATAACAGGCGTCAGTGCGTCAGAAGGCATTCCCATGAGACAGGGGTCGCAGGACAATTCTTGCGCAAGCTCACCGTTATTCCTATGCGAGTTGTACCAAAAGCCATTTCTCTTCAGACGAGACATGGCTTTCAGAGCACACCTTCTGATAAATATATCAAGAGGTTGAAGGTTCATCATAACATCTAGAGCAGCGCCCGGCGTGCTGGGGAAAGCCCCCGTGCAGCTGAGACAAACCGTTCTTTGGAGTTTGGTGAAAGAGACTACGACGTGTTTGCGTTTTAGTCTGTGTAGATCCAGAGAACCTTTGCCGGCGATAAACTCCATGTTTTGCCAAAATCTTCTTTGCATTGCCAGAAAGCTGACAGCGCTTTGGTGGTTTTTGACTCAACATGCTTTGACCAGAGAAGCTTACTATCTAAGATGACTCCTAGATACTTAGCATCCTTGGATATCGGGATGGAAGTGCCGTTTAGTACCAGCTGAGCCATGTCAGTATTTTTCTTCCTTTTCGTAAAGAGAATGACATCGGCCCTAAGAGGACTGACTGACAGCCCATTTCTGGTATACCAATTATCGATCACATTTAGCGCCGCCTGTGCTTTGAGACGGACAGTCGCCAAACATGAGCCGGCAGAAAGAATGGCGACGTCATCCGCATAGGTCTGGGCATAGATTCCAGAGGCATTGAGAGCATCAAGCAGGGAATCGACCACCATGCACCATAACAGCGAAGACAGGACGCCACCTTGAGGGCAGCTCCTGTTTACGCCGGATTTGACACACTGGTCGATGCCTGCATCAGCGGTCAATGTCCTGTGCATGAGCACAGTCCAAAGGACCAGTGCTTCATCTACGCAATGATGTCTGGAAGCGTTGCACATTCTGTCAAAAGTTGTGTTATCAAAAGCTCCCTCAATGTCGATGAAAATGCCCAGCGCGTACTCTTTCCTTTCGAGCGCGCATTCAGTTCGCCCAACTAGGTTCTGAAGCGCAGTCTCGCAAGATTTTCCGCGCTGGTAAGCATGTTGCATCTACGAAAGAGGGTGCATTCGAAGGGCAACATTGCGCACGTGCAACTCTACCAGTCTCTCCATGCTTTTCAGCAGGAAGGATGTTAGACTAATTGGGCAAGTGAGTAGTCCTCTTTTCCTATCTTGGGAATGAAGACCACTTACACTGTGCGCCAAGGAATGGGTATGTGACCATGTGCTAGACTAGCAGTGAAAATTATTTTCAAAGTAGGAAGCAGCTGCCTTATACCTTTTGGCAGCGTAACAGAATATATTGCGTCTGTACCCGGCGATTCGAAACCATCGAAGGATGGTTTCATCGTTTCAGTTCCTATCTAAACTAGAACAGGCGCTTGCGGGCAGCAGCCGAGTATTTTTTAAGTGCTGGTGGATCAAAAGTGGAAACCTTGTACCTCACATATTGGAATATTTGCCATAGAATTTTATAACAATATTGACCGCGTAGGCACCCACAGGCAACTGTTGCGGTTCATAATCAGCTCATTGGCCACGAAAGAAAAGGGAACTACGGTCCACCCCATGGCATATGTACTTCTGATCACAATTCTGGTGATGGCAAACCATAAAATTCAATTTGTATTTATAGTCTAAGGCATTCCGCCAGGCTACTATCGCTCATGGATATTTACACACTGCGTTCTTAAACCACGTACTGGATGCCCTCATTTTCTCCTCATCCATCCGTAAACTACATATCTCATTAGAAAAACACTGAAACATCCATCCCTAAGGTGATTTTTCACCCAGCAAATCGATTCCTTCCCAATTGATGCCCACAGTGCCCACCATCCACCGTGCGATTCCCCAAACAAACAGAAATCTATCTAAACCCTAAGTCCATGTCCTTCTTCTCATCGAGCATTCAATAGAACTAACGGTAATAAGGTCAAAAGAGGTAAAGTGAGTAGAAAAAGAAAACCCCGACCAACTTCTATCTCATACATTTTTAAGTTTGTGAGGAAAACGACTTACCCGAGAGACTATCCATCGTCGGTAAATACAACGAAAAGCCACGAGGTAAGCCGATGAGCAAAAGAGTAAAATCTCAAGCTCATCGGGATTATCATTATCCCGTCCGTACTCTGTAGACACATATAATTCAGTGGACACTACTGTATTTTCGTTATTCTTTTTCTTCTCATTTTTCCTGCGTAATGGAATTGTTTAATAAATGAATAGCTAAAACTGGAACTTCAAATCCCACACCGAAAAAGTGAATTCTGTGAGGTTGTACCTGACATGACGGTGGCAAGTGTGTGATTAACGATTGATTCTTATAATTGTTTCGGAGCTATTTGAGTATGAAACTGTGACAATAAGCAGACAAACTGAAAGCAGAAAAAGCCTTTTAAAGGGGGGAGGGGGGGATCAGTCGGGTTCAAGTACCGCGATTGTTATGGTTGAATTCCGCGCGCAACAAATCGGCGTTGAGGTTCACTGTGCGCTTTGTATGAATAGTTGAATGGTTGTTTTGATGTCGTTCAACGTACTGGCGGTGAGTAAATAAGGTACAGGGGATTTTTATTACCTACGTTGTCAAATCTATTAAACGTCGTTTGAGCCCACCAAAGTCGCGATACATGTGTATGTCATTCCCACAGTTAAAGAACTTCTTCCTTCCGGAACGTGTAGTTGCGTAAGTGGCGCCTTGCATTCGACGTAGCATGTAATGTCGTGGCCACAAAATATCCACTTGACATTTTTACTACGTTCATTCGAACACTCTGATTCACGCCGACGACGAATTAAAGAATTGGATCAACATCGTGCAGTGCACAAAGCATTAGTCGCTCTTTGCTTTTGTTTTTTGCCGTCGTTTTTCATCTCCTTGGCATCGCTCTGTTAGCGTGGCCAAGCAAGAGTACAAATTCTTCAACTGATCGCACTCCCGACTCACAATGGTCGTGTATTGCACTGTATTGTGCAGCCTTCGTGCGGATGCTGGTATTTGAAGGGCGACCTAGAGAATTGAGGTCATGTTTATCGGGCAAGTAATGAGTCTTGTTACGTAGAGCCACCTGTGCTCTACGAGTAGCAAGTAAATGAAGGCCGTTAGTTTGAATATAAGGTTTGTTCGATCTTGGCACTGATTGAATAGAATTATGACAGTATAAAGATAGACAGAATATAATTGCACATATGTACGCGTTGGTCATAAATGAACATTGATTGAAGTCGTTCTTATTTCAAGTCATGGTCAACCAATGCGTTAATCTTCAACCGTGGCCCTACAATGAGCGTTTGTTTTGACATTTTGTTAGCTAATTATTGTAAAGGGACAACCTTTTTCTACAAAGAACATTTTGACTCTAATATCGGATCTAAGAACGATTTGGGTTATATCATATTTTGAATTCAGTCAAGACGTCTCTATTGAGCTTAACACAGGCAAAAGGTCAATGACGTCTTTTGCTATGAGACATCTGATGTTGGTGCCCGTTTACCGGTTAGTACTATTCCGATTCTATAGTTTCTGTGTACACAGTTTCGTAACTAATTTGTCATTCACGCTGTGTAATATCTTTTACTTTGAAAAAGGAAAAAAGCTGCAAAAATATTGCGAACATTTTGTGAAGTGTGCGGTGAGAACACTGTGAGTGAAATGGTACCAAGAAAGCAACTAGCTTTTGTCGACCAATCACTAAAAAAGTCGAAGTAATTGTGCAGCTGGTGAAGCACGCAAGCTGTCAGAAAATAGGGGAGACATTAAACATCTACACATGACAGTTTGGAATCATCTAAAAAGAGCAAACTACCAAAAGAAGCTACATGATTATGTGCCACATGGATTAACGCGACCATATTGACCATATTACCATCAGTGAAACGCAACGAAATAAAACTCAAGACTGAAGGAATTTAACATAGGAAAGAATAAGGTAAGAGGATCTTAAAATGTAATAATGTAGTAGAAAGAAGCAGAGTGTTATATAAGTACTCAAAGGCACAAAAGTAAGTGGCATAAAATGGCTGCTTCCTTCTGTGACCTTTTTCCTTGGGGACTGGCAATGACGGCTGCCGAAAAAGGAGGAGACATGGAGGTGAAGATATGGACGTTCTCTTCCGGTGAGTTCTGTCCTGCGGTTCACACGTCTTTTGCAAGTCCTTAAGAATCTTATCTTAATTAAGCCATCCGCGTAGTTTATTTTATAGTTTATAGTTTATTTATACACCTGAATGGAGTAATAAAGAATAAATTTAACTTATTTTGAGTTTATAACAAATTGGCGACGAGTAAAAAAAACGTCCACGTGTGTACCTCAACTGATTTGTGAAAATGTCTCCAAAGTTAGTCGGTTTTATCGAACCATTTGTAAGCGGTGGTAATTTCTTGGCGTATGAAGACCGTGTTCGTCAGTTTATAAAAGTCAATAATATAACAGAAGCAGACGCTCTCACTCCACTCTTTATCACCATTGCTGGAGCAGAAATTCACGAGCTCCTTCTATCACTCACAGTTCCTGATTTACCCAGCACAAAAAGTTTTGAAGAACTCTTAACCTTACTTCGAAATCATTTTGCCCCTAAGCGAAATAAGCGTGCCGAGCGATATAAATTCAACAAGCTGATTCAAGAAGAAGGAGAACCTATCAAAGAATTCATAGTCCGTCTAAAAGCTCAAGCGCAGAAATGTAGTTTTGGAGACATCATATCAGATAAGGCCACAGCAGATGTCCATAAGTATAAATTAAAAATGTTGGACGATGTATTAAGTGATCGTTTTATTGTCGGCTTAACTTGTGAAAAAATTCAAGAGGCTTTATTAAGTGAGGATAACCTCACTTTTGAAGAATACACTACGAAAGCCGTCAATATGGAGTTATCACAAAAAACAACAAAATCATTTCATTCCTCTCAAAATATACATGCGATTTATCAGCAAAAAAACAACAAACAAGTTCAGTCAAAATATAATGCAAATGTCTCTTCTAACAAAAAAGTCAATCGTCATGCATCAAATATACAGCAGCAAACATCTGGTGGGAATCGTAGGCAAAATCGTCCGAGCATGCAGTCGTCGTCTTCGCAGCAGTCTTGTCATCGCTGCGGGAGTAGTCACACACCAGAAAACTGCCCAGCCAGGAAACAAAATTGGGAGTGTTTCTCTTGTCATAAAGTCGGTCACACGTCTAGAGTCTGCAAGTATCGAAAGAGTCGAAAAGTCGGAATCAATATCGTCAGCGAAGAAGAGCAAACCAATCGTCACCCAGAACCTGCAGAGTGCTGTTTACTTATTAATCAAGTGAAGACCTGTTTGGAAATAGACTCCGGAGCTTCGGTAACAATAATGTCTGAAAAAACTTATAAAGATTATTTTTCTAATGTCAAATTGAAAAAGTCATGTAATAATTTATGTACGGTTTTAGGAACTGAAATCCAAGAACTAGGAGTTATGAGCGTGATGGTGGAATACGGAGGAGGATGTTGGAATGGCGATATAATTGTAGTTAAAGGGAACTGGCCGAAAAAACCACTGTTGGGAAGGGATTTTCTAGATTTGTTGTTCCCAAATTGGCGAAAAATTTACACGGAGAATTTAGGAGGTATGAATAGTATAAAAAGTGAGGTTGTATGTCCCGTATTTAAATCAATCCAACAAAATTTTCCCAATACTATTGACATTAAAAACAAAGATCCGATCAAGGGCTTTACCGCGAGCATTGTGTTAGATGGCTATCAGAAACCAATATTTCATTGTGCATACAGTGTGCCATTTAAACTAAGGGATAGAGTTAAAGCTGAACTTAGTCGTCTGGTAGATGAAAACATTTTAGAACCTATAAAATTTAGTCGTTGGGCAACTCCTATCGTGATAGTACCAAAGGCAAATGGTGATTTGAGAATTTGCATGGACTGTAAGGTGACTATTAATAAGTGTATATTAAAAGAACATTATCCGTTACCAAAAATGACCGAAATATTCGCCGAATTAGCTGAGTGTCAAGTTTTTTGTGTTATCGATCTTCGAGGAGCTTATCAACAACTATCAGTCGATGAAAATTGTAAAGAACTTTTAGTAATAAACACTTTAGTTGGTCTTTTTGCCTATAAACGTCTTCCATACGGGGTATCGTGTGCTCCTTCTATTTTCCAATCCGTTATGGATAGAGTATTGTTGGGAATTAAACATGTATTTTGTTACTTGGATGATATAATCATCGGGGAAAAAACAAAAGACAAATGTTTTCAAAAATTAATCCTAGTGTTGTCACGTCTTAATGAACATAATATTAAAATAAATGTAGATAAATCAAAATTTCTCGTTCCGTGTGTGAAATACCTAGGACACGTATTATCTGGTAAAGGTATATCCCCTAATCCAGAGAAAGTCGAAGCAATTCTACAAGCCCCTTCACCAACTAATCTTAAACAATTGCAATCTTACCTTGGTCTATTAAATTTCTATTCAAAATACATTCCAAATTTATCGTCGAAATTACGTGTCCTTTATGACCTTTTAGGCAATCAAAAATTTGTGTGGACTACAGCTTGTCAAAAAACTTTTGAAGAAAGTAAACATTTCCTTACTAGCAAAAGCCTATTAGAGTTGTATGATTCGAACAAACCGATTGTGGTTGCAACGGATGCGTCACCCTATGGGGTGGGAGCAGTCCTTTTGCATGTTATTAATGAGGTCGAAAAACCAGTAATGTTTGTGTCTAGCACACTCAATGAAGCGGAACAAAACTATTCACAGCTCCATCGCGAAGCATTAGCCATAATCTTTGCTATTAAAAAGTTTCATGTATACATTTATGGACAAGAATTCACCTTGTGTACCGACCATCAGGCTTTGCAGGAGATTTTCAGTCCAAAGAAAAATAACTCGGCTGTGTCAGTATCTAGACTGCAAAGATGGAGTATAATATTATCGTCTTATACTTATACTATTAAATACAGGAAAGGTAAATCTCTAGCGCCTGCAGATGCCTTGTCTAGATTGCCATTAAGTCAAAATACCGAAGTTGAATTTATACCAATAAATTATTTTTCAGATGGTCAAAATCCTATGTTAAATGTCTCAATTATTCAGTCCCATATGGCTCACGATGACGAGCTAATTGAATTATATAGTGTCTTGCAAGATAGTTATCACAAGGAAATTTCGTCTGGTTTATTTAAAAAAGTGCAAAATAATTTGTCTACAGAAAATAAATGTATGTTTTATAGAAATCGCATTATAATTCCTAAATGTTTAAGGAATTCTTGTCTTAAGTTGTTACACGAAAATCATTGCGGCATCAATCGCATGAAAATGCTGGCCCGTTCTTATGTGTGGTGGCCTCTTGTGGATCGAGACATCGAGGATTACGTTAAAAAGTGTCCGAGTTGCACTCTAACTGGCAACGTGAAGAAAGAAGTTGTCACTACGAAATGGTCGGAAGCTCGCTACCCCTTTGATCGAGTACACATAGATTTTTTTTATCTGCAAGGCAAAAGCTTCTTAATTATAGTTGACGCGTACAGTAAATTTAAGGATATTCACTTAATGAAGTCAACCGACACCTTAAAAACACTTAATGCTCTTGATAAAACGTTTCGAATTTTCGGATATCCAAAACAACTGGTATCTGATAATGGTCCCCCGTTCAATTCTTTTCTTTTTAAGTCATATTTTAAAAACAAAAATATAGAAGTTCTAAAGTCACCTATTTACCACCCACAGTCAAATGGGTTGGCCGAACGTGGGGTACAGTCTGTCAAGAATGTCCTGGTAAAGTTTTGTTTGGATAAATGCAATACAACCTCACTTGAAAATAAAATCGAAAAATTTTTATATAATGATAGAAACATGCCGTCCACATCCACATCCAAAAGTCCATCAGAACTGCTATTTTCATACAAACCTAGATCTAGTTTAGATTTTGTTAACAGTAAATTTAAGGACATTTTTGACTGTAATAATACATTTTGTGAACATAAAAAGTCGGAGGAAGAGAAATGGTCAAAACCGATGGAAATGGTAGAAAATAAGTTTAAGAAAGGAGATTCAGTATTATATCGAAACCCATTTAAATATTTTGTGCGCTGGATACCAGCACAAGTTATGGAAGTATTAAGTAACTTAAGGTATTTGATAAAAGTCAATGGCTTAATTAAATATGTACATCAAAATCAAATTAAATTTTTACATCCAAATAATCTATTTTTTTCATCAGATATTAACATAAGAGAGTTAGATAAAATAAATAATGAATTACGTGGTGAAAACAAAACAAGTCCAAAGACGAATATTGTAGTACCAGAGAAAAATTGTAAAAGTAATTTTACTACAAATAATCAACATGTACAATTACGAAGATCTGAAAGAATAAGAAACTTAACTAATAGATATGTTCCTGTATTTAAAAAATAGTAATAGTCATACGTATTACATTCATTGTAAATGACTCAAGAGTAGTCAATGAAAGAAGTAATGGTTTTTTTTAAAGAGGGGAAGAGTTGTTATATAAGTACTCAAAGGCACAAAAGTAAGTGGCATAAAATGGCTGCTTCCTTCTGTGACCTTTTTCCTTGGGGACTGGCAATGACGGCTGCCGAAAAAGGAGGAGACATGGAGGTGAAGATATGGACGTTCTCTTCCGGTGAGTTCTGTCCTGCGGTTCACACGTCTTTTGCAAGTCCTTAAGAATCTTATCTTAATTAAGCCATCCGCGTAGTTTATTTTATAGTTTATAGTTTATTTATACACCTGAATGGAGTAATAAAGAATAAATTTAACTTATTTTGAGTTTATAACACAGAGCAGAGGTAAGATATTATTTGGACGTGTAAAGAGACGAAGGTTGGTGTTGAGTGAAAACTTCTTCGAAACGGGAGGAGAGTCGATAGTTCCAGCTAATAGTTGGTGCATAATGAGGATATCGGCTACTTCCAGGGTCGATCTTCGTAAGGTGGTAATTAAATTCTCTCAAACCACGGGAGACCTCTTAAGGCAAAGAATCTACATACGTTGTACAGCTTCAATCTTACAGAATCGGTAACGTAGTACTGGACTACCGTATTCGAAGAGAAGTCTGGCATAAGTGATGTAGAGCTATTTCGTAACGTAGGGGTTCGAGAATTTTTTAGACTATGTATCGTTCTATAAAGCCAAAGGAAGAATTTGCTTTGTGTATAAAATGGATGTCTAATGGTCAGGTTTTTGATTGAAGTCATTCAATTAATTATTTGCTGAAGAATGAAGCAAAAAGAGGTTCATAATGGTTTCAGGGTCGTCAGAGGAAATATTATTCAATTTGCGAGTGGAAGAGATGTCGTACAGGATCGGTAATTAGAGATGTCTGCATTCTTTCAAAATATGAACTCTAAATAGATCGACAAGGGACAGAGAAACTTATGAAGGCTTGTTGGTACTTCACGTAATCGGAGACAGAATTAGATGTTAAAAACTTTTTCCAGAATTTATTTCTTATAATACGGAAAGTACGTAGTTCCATGTTATACCGAGGAGGGGACGAAGAACAATTTTTCCGAGGATTGTACGGAACGGATTGGCTTCTACAGTTAAAGTGAGCGGTATTTTCGTTCATAACGCGTCGAAAGTCTATATCGCTAAACAAATTATTAACCATGACGAAATCGGCGTTCCAAAAGTTCAAAGAGAAAAAGTTTTGAGAAGTGGTGGAAGTTTGATCTTGATTATAGGAAAACTTAGTAGATAGCAGATAGCTTATATAGCAGATGGTTGCTGGCAGTAACAACGTGGTTAAGGGCATCAGATAAAAATATGAGGGCTAGTTGTCGACCAAGGTAGTTAATCTGAAATAGGTTAGATTCTACAAGACGGTCGGTAAAAACGGTATCCGTGTGCTCTGATGGTGCCCATTGCAGAAATGGAGGTTGTGAAGGACGGATGTAACAACAAAGGGATGTAGATATATGTATGTATATTTTTAAGGCCGGTGTCTTAGCGCAAGTATGTCCGAAACTGTGACAAACGATGCATCAAAGCGGTTGTGGATGGCCAAAAGGACGCCACGAACAGTGGGAAGTGAGTTATTGCGCTCTCCGTCAGCGCGAAAGACATCAAAGTCAGAAGAGAAAAATTGGGAGTCAATAGGTGTCATAGGGAAGCATTTGAGAATTCAAGATAGGCCGTTGAAGTTTTAGAAAGGGTGCCTCTTACATTTTAATAGTAAAAAGTAGCAATACCTTCTCCTTGGTTGTGACAAAAAAGCTGAGGACGAAAATAGTTGTTTGTGACCCTGCCAGTTTTTTTGGAGAGAACCAAAGTACGTAGAGCTAATATGAGTGGCGAGGCTAGAAGGGTCGCTTTTCAGTCTATTAAGTCACTATGGGTGATGAAAATTGGATTAAATACGAAAATATCCAGCGCAAGAGATCATGTTTAAAGGCCGGAGACCCTCCACAAATGACATCCGAACCGAGACTGACGGCAAACAAAGTGATGGGTATGAGTATCTGGTGGGATTAGATGGAAATTGTCAATTATGGACTGCTAGAACTTGGCGAAACGGTTAATTCGATATTCTACTATACTCAAGTGAGAAAGAGCGACCAGATCTGGCCAACAGAAAAAGAGTTTTGTTCCATCATGACAAAGCTGGACCTCATACATCTTTGATGTATCGGAACTAATTGACAGAACTTGGTTTGGAAATTTTGATGCATTCACCGATTAGCCCGGACCTTGCAGCATCTGACTCTCTCGATGGTAAAACATTGACCGCCGAACAGCCGCTGAAAATCACATGGCTAAGTTTTGTGCGGGTAAACGAGAGGAGTTCTAGAGCGATAGGATTATTAATGGAAAAAGGTCATAAATGTCCTAAAGGTAAAACGATGTAAGACATAGCCATACACGTGATACTCAGTGTCACGACAAACGAATAAACTTTAAATGCTTCGTAAACACGTCTTTTCATTTATTCCCAAAGGACTTAAAGAGCGAAAAAAGAGAATAGGTGTAAAGGAAAAGGTGTTACCCGCTGCGAGTGATAATACTGACATCGACACGTACGTGACATGATCCTCAAATAGGACCACATGTGTCCACATATTAACACTGACACCGCCTCCGCGCCTGGTTATTTCATCATCCATGGACGCATATCCAATTCAAAAACGTCAGTTAACACTTTATTCTTTCTCTTCTCTTTATTTTGCCTTGTTAGGTTCGTCATTCGTTTGGAATGCCGTCATCACTGCGGTCGGAAGCGATACAATGCAAATACATACCCGGGTACTGATGGCGATGTTCATTTTATACAAAAACAAAAATTGACACTTCTTTTGAACGACAAGCGACCAGTCAAACGAATCGAATTATTTTTTCAACGGTGCATACAAATCGCTGTTCTTCTATTTTCGCTATACTTTCCTGATCGCTGTCGTGTATTTTGAATAGAATTTCGCAAATCACCCGTCGCCAGTCGTTTTCATGTGCAGTGAGTAAATGTATGCTTGCGTGTAGTCGTACTGGCACGAAGCGACACTAAGACAGCTAGTTGTCAAAATATCGAAGCTAATTGTAAAATGTACACAAAAACTAAAATTTAAAGATAAAAAGCAAAAAAAAAAAAAAAAAAAAAAAAAAAAAAAAAAAAAAAAAAAAAAAAAAAAAAAAAAAAAAAATTAAAACAATTTTTGCGACAGCAATTAACTGTGTGGTTTTACTACGAACAACATTAGTGCATACGAATTGGGTATCATTCCGCTTGAGAGATGGTGTCGCTGGCAAGCGACTGTTTTTTTGTCCCCCCACGATAACTTTATTTGTTGACGTTGACACTAGATATAACGAAGCGCGGAGGAGTCGTCGGGCACGGCACAAAATATGTAAATATCAACAAAAGAGGACGGACACGAACCATTTTACTGTCGACTTGTCCTCATATTTGACTGGGGTCCGTTCGTCGCGCCTTCTTTCACAGCTTGCCTTGCATTCGGCTTTTAGCCAGTGGATTTAAATTTCACGCTAATTTCTAAGGTAACATCCTATCATCGTCGTTTATGGTTCATTTTGTTTTCATTCATTTTTTTTTGCGCTGCATCGTCGGCGGTGGGTCTGCATTGGGCGTGGACGGGTGTTTTGAAAAATATGGGACGGATATTTGTTGATAGATTTTGAGGTGCTTTTTTTTTAGGATTATATTTACAAATATTTGAATGCAATCATTTTTCGGCATGTAAACAAACACGGTCGCAGGCGTGAATGTACTCACTGTTGAATTATCGGTAAGTTGTGCAAAGTAAACTTAAATAAATGCAATCATTAAATGCAGATATTTGTTGGTTTATGGTCTTGAGGAAGCGAATTACAACGATTGAAATTTTTGAGACTTTCAGGAAGGGACGTATGCCGCCGTCAGGCAGATCGAACCATTCACGATGGACGAAGACGAAGAAGAATCCCGTCCATCCGACCTAGACGATGTTAAGTAGCGATATCGAAACTTAAGTCTTGTAAAGCTGCCGGAGCAGACGGACTCCCCGTGGAACTGTTTAAAGCAGGCGATGAGCTGGTAAGGAACATGCACCAACTCATCTGCAAGATATGGTCGGAAGAACGCATGCCCGATGAATGGAATCTCAGTATCGTTTGCCCGGTCCATAAGAAAGGAGACCCCTATGACCCACAGTCCTATCTGCCGTACTGTGTTAGTGCCTGAAACCGTTCGTGGACAATCTGATAGGTTCCTGCCAGTGTGGTTTCAGGCCAGGAAAATCCACGATAGACCAAATATTTACACTACGGCAGATCTTGGAGAAGAACCATGAATTCCAGGTCGACACGCACCATCTGTCGGACTGTGCAAGATGACTATGGAGAACTCTCCCTCCTCCATTAAGGTCGGAGGTGAACTAACCGACCCCTTTGATGATAAAAAAGGTTTTAGACAGGGTGACGCACTGTCATGTGATTTCTTTAACATTGTTCTTGAAAATATCGTGCGGGACTCTGCGGCCAATAAAAGAGGAACGATCTACTTCAAGTCCACACAATTGCTTGCCTACGTAGATGACATTGACGTTATTGGACGGACAAAGCGAGACGTCAATGAGGCGTTCGCAAGCATTGAAGCAAAAGCGGCTAAAGTAGGTCTAAGGGTAAATGGGGACAGGACCAAATATATGCTGTCATCCAAGAAAGACGCGCAACACCGACGTCTTGGTCAGAACGTCACCTTCGGCAGCTATATTTTTGAAATAGTTAAGGACTTCGTCTTCCTCGACAGCTCGACAGCGACACCAGCGCTGAGATAAAGGGCAGAATAACTCTTGCCAACCGCTGCTTCTTCGGGCTCAAGAGGCAATTGAGTAGTAGAGCCCTCTCTCGAAAAACTAAGGTACCCCTCTACAAAACCTTAATCATCCCGGTCCTCCTCTACGGCGCTAAGGCTTGGACGTTATCAAAAGCGGATGAAGAGGCTCTTGGGCGTTTCGAGAGGAAAATTACTGTACGGGCTGTACAGCGACATCGGCCTAGTTAGAAGTCTTCGGATGCAACGTCTAAGATGGCTAGGCCATGTAGAACGAATGGACATCAACGCTCCGGCCCGAAGAGTCTTCGACTCCAACCCCGAGGGACGACGCAGCAGAGGACGACCGCATTAAAGGTGGCGCGAGTTACATCTTGGTAATCCTATTCGATCACCCAACAATAAATACATTGTCATCGTCAACCTAATGTACCGCCCTTTTTCTATGTTTTCCCTTAATTGTCTTTCCTTCCATTTGTTTATGCGTAAAATCTCTTTTACTTATTTTCTTTCTTCCTAATTTGTTTACCCTTTGTGATCAGTAGCGTCCTTTCTTACTTTTATCTATCCCTCCTATTTGTTTATGACTCTTTGTTCAGTAGCGTCTTTACCTACCTTTGTCTGTTCCTACTATTTGTTTATGCCTTTATCGTACGTGGCGTCTTTTCCTTTTTTGTCATCTCCCATTTCTGTTAAGGGACCTCAACCAACTGGGCGTGCGGCACTGAAAGCGGCTGGCCAAAGATCGGGCCGGCTGGAGAGGCCTGTTGGTTGAGGCCCTGGTTCACCCCGAACAGTAGCGCCATCAAAGTAAGTAAGTATTTCTATGTTTAACCTTATTTCTAAACATTACTGACATCCGAATAGGTATAAAAAACATATTTCTTTAATTGGACTGTACAGTGTTTTTTAAAAAATGCACTTATAACGGAGTGTTATGTTCGTTTCTAATTAGTTGGCCTGAGCTGTATGTGTCTCACTTTTCTCAATCAATAAATAAAGTCCAAGGGCACACGATTAATTTTGTAACTTATTTTAAAGAAAGATTGTAAAGTAACAGTAATGAAATGCGAACTTCGTCTCAGTCCGGGGAAAAAACTCACTGTAGAAGCTATAAAGTCGAAATTCTGGATAAACCAATAAATCCAATCAAATCATTCACCGAATATACAGGTTTTGTTTTTTATCTTCTAAATCTGCAAAATTTGCACAATAAATAAAAAATAAACCCACATGATGAAGAAGAGAAGAGCAGCCCCGGAAATTGCCTACCCTGGTGTGCTAGGGCCCCATTCGGAGCCAGGCCTAAATGGTTGCTGGTTTGTCCCGCTCGGCAGCCGGTCGAGCTTAGCCTGAAGAAGTCACGAGCAACCCCGCAGTGGCCTCGCGAGCCATTACAGAGGTGGGAGGCTTATCACGCCATGCACTAACCAGTGCGTGCGGGGATTAAAGGGCAACAGACAACAGCATCGACTTAGGATGGGCACGTGGAACGTCTCATCGCTCGGTATCGGTATCGGTTAGATATCCCTTCGACAAAGCAAAGAGCATATAAAACTGTGGACCTTTCGGACGGGTGGAAACTCTTCCTGTCGGGAGTTGCACCTCAAATGTCTGCACAGGCGGGGGTGGCGATACTCATAAGTCCCAGGCTGACAGTGTATTGGAGTGGATACCATTGGATACCATTAGGAGGGAGAGTCGCGATCCTAAAACTCCGCACAAAGGCATTCATAAATATATGTATGTATGTGGTATGGTCGGAGTCTTCAACAGAAATCGTTGATAGATTTCTTTGTGGTAAAATCGTGTGTGAAACGGATGGTTTGTGACGTTCGTGTGTTGAGAGGGGCTGAACTGTCAACTGATCATCACCTGGTGTTGTGTAAGCTGCATCTTACTGATAGAGTACCTCGTCTGCCAAGGCGGAAACCAAGAGTGGTTACACGCATACGGTAGGAGAAACTACAGAGCAATGAGGTGCGGCAACACTTCGCACGACACATATCCGAAAGGTTTGAGCAAATTCCAACTGTTCCATGGCATGTAGAGGAAGAATGGCGACTATTTGGTGTGGCGGCTGATGGTGACAGAAGAACTGCGTGGTTTAAACCCGATTTAAACACCCGGAGTTCAAGAAGCCATCAGGGAGAAGAAGAAGGCCTACAGAGACTGGATTCTCTTGGGGGACTCTGCTTCTCGTGACCGATACACTGTGGCGCGAAGAGCTTGCAAATTTGCTGTGCGAGCAGCGAAAGAGCTGTCCTGGAAGAAGTTCGGCGAGAAGTTGGAAGCCGACCATAGATCTGCGAAAAATGGGTTCTGGAAAACCATTCGCCGGTTCAGAGGAAGGAAATTCAACATCATCGAAGGAGTTAAATCCAAAGATGGTGTATTCCTTTCCAATGAGATGGACATCTTACGCAGATGGAGCGAGCACTTTTCGGAGCTGCTCAATCCCGAACAGGGCACTGAGGGGGACAGACCTATAGTATTGCGTGTGGCGGAATATAGTCCAACGGTGGAGGAAGTCATTTTAGCGATTGAATCGCTAAAAGTTGGCAAATCCGCCGGTGTGGATGAAATTCGGCCAGAAATGCTTAAGGCAATGGGTAAAGAGGGAGTATTATGGCTCTCTCGTGTCATTAAGGTGGCCTGGGAATGCTTTGGGACACCTAGCGATTGGCAAACTGGGGTGATTGTTCCTCTTTTCAAAAAGGGGGATAAAACAGAGTGCTCTAACTATAGGGGCATATCTCTTTTAAGTGTCCCCGGTAAGGTGCTGGAGGCGCGTTCTAGAGCTATGGTCGAATCCAGGATAGGGGATGACTAGTGCGGGTTTCGTCACGGCAGAAGTACAACCGACCAGCTTATCACTCTAAGAATGGTACTCGAGAAGGCTTGGGAGTACGCCAAACCAATCTACAGCTGCTTTGTAGATTTGGAAAAGGCGTATGACCGAGTTCCTCCAGGTAAACTCTGGAGTGTTCTGCATGAGTATGGGATTGATGGTCCTCTGTTGAGGGCCATTCAGTCTCTATACACAAACTGTATCAGCTGCGTTAGGGTTAACGGTAGTAAATCAATACCTTTCACCGTGGGCGTTGGACTTCGCCAAGGGTGCGTTTTGTCACCTCTCCCTTCCATTATACATATATATGAACTGGATGTTGCAGCGCAGTCGAGGCGAGGAGTGTTTTACATTGGGAGAGTTGAGGATAAACCATCTTCTTTTTGCAGATGACTTAGTTGTCCTCACATCCTCCCAGATGAAACTTCAGCGCGCGCTAGATAGGTTTGTGGCCGTATGTGCTGATGCTGGAATGAGGGTTAACGTGGACAAATCCATGGTTATGGTTATTTCCAGAACACCTGTCCAATGCACTCTACATGTTAGTGGAGTCCCACTGAAGCAGGTGGAGAAGTTTAAGTATCTCGGGGTGCTCTTCACGAGTGATGGGAGGAGTAATACTGAGCTTTCCTGCAGGATTGGCCAAGCTGGGCCAATTTTGAAACAGCTTAGAAGATCTGTAATCAGGAAGACCGTGCTTGGTGTCAAGGCCAAGTTAGCGGTTTTTAACTCAGTATTTGTTCCAACTCTCACCTATGGTCATGAAATTTGGGTATTGACTGAAAGAATAAGATCGCGAATACAAGCTGCCGAAATGAGATTTCTTCGTGCTGTTGTGGGAACTGCTTCTCCGAACGGAAAGGGCTATGCTTCAATGGTTTGGGCACGTGAGACGAATGTCGCCATCATCACGACTTCCGAAGTGTGCGTTGGATGCAATACCATCAGGCAGGCGACCGCTTGGCAGACCCAGGACAAGGTGGTTGGACCAAGTCCAATAACTCGCCTGGGTGCGCTTGGGCATAGCTCCTGATAAGTTAAAGTCGATGACGAAGGATCGAGTGACCTGGAGATCCTGCGTGCGCGCATTACCCCCGCGACTCTTTTAGTGGAACATGCGGGCCACTGAAAATGATGATGATGAAATAAAAAATACATAAACTGTTCATGTTGAAATAATATAGGTATTTTCATAAAAAAACACACAAAAAACAGTTTCGAAAACTCTTCACTACGCTATATTTAATTGAAATAGCAATAAAAAAGAATAATAAACTAATAGTATATACATACATATGAAACGCGAGCGTGATCTAAAAATTGCCACTTTATGCCACCCACTGTCACTAAAAATATCAAAACTTTTAAAGGCAAACACAGGAGATATACACCGTCCACAACATTTTTCTCTTCAATTCTCTCCGAAAAATCCTATTCGTTTAAGTCTAATCAAATAAAGAAGCACACCCGCCGCCTATGATAGAGTAAAAATAAATGTTTAAAAATGGATCGAAATGAATGAGGACGAATGCAGATATCAAAACAAAGATTTTAAGTGTCGGCCAGTAGTGCTATTGGATCTATTAAAAAGAAAATTACCTCAAACGCGATGATTTGCAGTTAAAAAAAAAAAACAAATTAACGGAAATATTTATAAAAAGACAACAAAAAAAAAAAAAAAAAAAAATTTAAGACCGAAATAAACAACATTTACGATCGGCGACCAATGTGACAGTAACTAGATGACGAAAATATTTCTGTACACAAATAATACATATCAACAGCAGGAAAATGTTGTATATCTCCCACAAAAAGCAAATCGGGGATTCAAGATACAAAATATATTCAAATTTGCCAACTCTTGAACATGAACTTGATTTTTTGGATCCAAAGAGTTTTTCGAATTCCGTACATTCGATAGCTTGATGCAATACGACTAAACTGACTTGGACGACACATGTCTCCAAGCAACTAAGAAAATGCGAACCAAATTGGAGGTCCCCGATATGAGAGAACCTCTGAATTGGGCTAAATATCGTTCTGTCCCAATTCTGAAATATGTATGTACATAAAATGTCCTAGAAGTCCGTTATAAATTTTTAAATAAGTAATTATTTATGTATGTACATACTGCATACATAACTACATGTATTTATTATACGTTCGTTTTAATCGTATGTATACATACATATATATGTATATCATAATATACCCTCGTAGGGGTAGCATCTATCCGACGGATTCTGGCCTGCTAAAAAGCGAGAAGAGCCACTGCAGTCTAACATCTTGCGGCACTGCTAGTAAGTCCCATCCCCACCTCCTCGTGGTGCCATCTGGAGATTTCCTATGAAAATTGCAGACGGGGAAGGGCGAATGGCGAGCCTACTGCGCCAAAAAACAGTATTAGTCGGTTGAGCTACGGCCTAATAAGCCGTAACCGTAAAAAACCCACAAGCCTCGGATATAACGGACCGGATTTATGTTGACGACCCTTGCAAAAAACGAAAAAAGGACAATGACCGTCGGCTTTGTACGTGGAATGTTAGGTCCCTAAACAGGCCACGTGCAGCCGAACAACTTACGGACGCCCTAGACCGCTATAAAGCGGACATAACCGCCATCCAGGAAATGCGATGGAATGGACCGGGTACAAAGCGGATGAAAAACTGCGATATTTACTACGGCGACTGCTATAGGGAGAGAGGGCAACGATTGTTTGGATGCGGATTTGTTGTTCGAGGTGGACTTAGGCAAAAAGTCATAAGCTTCGGCATGTGAGCGAACGTCTCATAACAATCGGTATCAAGGCTACATTTTTAACATCAGCCTTATCTGGGTCCACGCCCCCACGGAAGACAAGGATTACTCCGCCAAAGATGAGTTCTACGATATCCTAGACAGAACATATGCCCCATGTCCCAGCTATGACATCAAAATTGAATCTACAAGGAGACTTCAATGCTAAGCTGGGTAATTAAGCATGTTTGAACGAGTCATCGGCAAACATAGCCTACACGACACTACATACATCCGATAACGGACAAAGGCTGATGGATCTTGCTACGGGGCGAAATCTCCTTCTACCCAGTACGCGCTACCCGCACCTCGATATACACAAAGGCACCTGGCGATCTTTTGATCAATCGACTACCAACCAGATTGATCACATCGCGATCGACGTCAGGCACTCCTCCACTATTCTTGATGTTCGAACTTTCCGAGGGGCTAACATCGTTTCGGGCCACTATCTTGTAGTAGCCAAGATGCGCTTACGGATACCACGAACGCAGCGGAGTAGAGTAAGAATATAAAGTTATGACGTCGGAAATCTACTATCGCCAAAAACCGCTCGTGCTTTTACCGATCGCGTCTCCCTTAAGCTCTCCATTACGCCTCAATCCTCCATGCTACCAATAGAACAGAAGTGGAGCCTTTGCAAACAAGCCCTGAAAAGGCCTGCATCCGAAGTTATGGGTTTCAAGGCTCCACCGCGAAGAAGCACCTGGTTCGATGATGAGTGCAGGAGGATTCACACAGCGAAGCCGAATGCATATAAGGCCTCGCTGCATAAAAGAACAAGAGCAGCTCGTGAGCTCTACGAGTTAAAAAGAAGGGAGGAACATAAGCTTTTCAGAAGAAAGAGAACGAGAAGCGCGCGATTGAGGATTTGGAGAGGTGCTACTGCAGGCGTGACGTTCGAAAGTTTTATCAACAGATAAAGCGAAATTGCCAAGGTTATAAAGCCAGAACGGAAGCCTGCAGGGATGAGAACGGACACCTAGTAGTAGAATCGCAGTCGATGCTAAGAATATGGAAAAACCACTTCTGCAGACTGTATAACGGCGATTTTAGTCAACATACCGCCTTCAGGCAGAATGATCCATTTCTAATCGACGAAGACCGCAAAGAATTCTGTCTCCTTGACCTCGACGAAGTTAAGATTGCCATATCCAAGCACAAGTCGAATAAGGCTTCTGGCGCAGACGGACTGTCTGCTGAGATCTTCAAGACAGCTGGGGATGACCTGGTTAGGAGCATGCACGAGCTCATCTGTAAGATATGGTCAGAGGAAAGAATGCCCGTGGAATGGAGTCTCAGCGTCGTATGCCCGATCCACAAGAAAGGAGACCCCTCTAATAGCGCCAACTAAGCCTTCTTTGCCGTTTTGTGTGAACGCTTGAAGCCTTTTGTAAATAGGCTGATAGGTCTTTATCAGTGCGGATTCAGGCGAGGGAAGTCCACCATCAGGGAAGTGCCGACACTACTTCAGATCTTGGAAAAAACCAATGGATTTCAAGTCGACACTCACCACCTATTTGTCGACTTTAAAGCCGCATACGACAGCGTAATTAAAGACGAGCTATACAACGCTATACATATCTACCTATGACATACCTGCTAAACTCGTCAGACTATGCAGGATGACTTTGGAGAATGATCGCTGCTCCATCCGAATCGGTGAACACCTTACCGATAGTTTTGATGTCAAAAAAGGATTTAGGCAGGGCGATGCGCTGTCGTGTGATTTCTTCAACATAATATTGGAAATAATTAAGCAAAAATCACTGGCCAATACAAGAGGTACAATCTATTTTAAATCCTCGCAACTCCTTGCATACGCCGACGATATTGACATAATAGCGAGATGTCAATGAGCCGTTTGCGAGTATTGCGATGGAGGCGGCGAAAATTGGTTTGGCAGTAAACGAGGGCAAAACTAAATATATGCTGTCATCAAAAAAGGACGCTCACCCACCGACGTCTTAGCCAGAACGTTTGTATTAGCAGATATAAGTTCGAGGTAGTTAAGGACTTCGTCTACCTTGGCTCCGCAGTGACCTGGAACAATCACTCACTTTTGCCAATCGCTTTTTTTTTTGGGCGCTCAGGAGGCAATTGCGTATTAGAGCCCTCTCCCGAACGACAAAGTTGACTCTTTATAAGACCCTTATCATTCCGGTCCTGTTGTACGGCGCAAAAGCATGGACACTATCAAAAGCGGATGAGGTGACCGTTGGTCGGTTCGAGAGAAAGATTTTGCGCGTGATTTTCTGGTCTATAAACGCAGACGGGGGATGAAGAAAAAGATTTAACCACGAACTTTACGGGTTGTACAGCGAGATGAGTCTAGTCAAGCGTCTACGGATTCAACGCCTAAGATGGCCGGGCCATGTAGAGTGAATGGACACCACAGCTCCAGCCCGGAGAGACTTTGAATCCAACCCCGAGGGACGAAGAAGGAGAGGACGGCCGTACTGAAGATGGCGCACACAGGTGGAAGGGGACCTCAGCCAACTGGGTGTGCGGCAATGGAAAAGGCTAGCAAAAGATCGTGCTAGTTGGAGGCGCATGTGAGTTGAGGCCCAGGTTCGCCCATTAAGAAGCAGAAGTAAACCTTTGTCGAAGAGGTCAAGCTTAAG
The DNA here is from genome assembly GCA_951905685.1 of Eumerus sabulonum. Taxonomy (NCBI): domain Eukaryota; kingdom Metazoa; phylum Arthropoda; class Insecta; order Diptera; family Syrphidae; genus Eumerus; species Eumerus sabulonum. The sequence continues at coordinate 165,244,620 of OX645060.1, read as the reverse complement.
AGCATGTTACTGTAATGAGTTTAAAAAGTTCAAAACCATTCATAATTGATGAAAAGTAAGAGAGTATTGCTCACTTACCTATGTATAAATACGATAAGATCGAAGAAGTCAGAAAGATAAAATCAGCATCAATTGTATCCGTAGGTATGTACATACATACATACACACATTTGAAACTGAAAAAATATCTAATTGCAGTTAAGGCTCTGTTTTCGAAAAACAAAGATTATGCAGCCATGACTGGTAACCTTTAGAGTTCGGCTCCGTTACGGAGAGTTCTAAATGGTAATGAGGATACCATCCAATATGAATGCTCACAACAAGTGAAGAGCTCATTAAAGCAGATAACAATAGAGTAATTGGTAGAAATTGATTACAACTTCCCGGAAAAACTAGGTAACAAATTGAAACCAAACTATCCCAACCACGATTTAACAAAAGTCCACATAACTTGTGGACAGAAAAGAAGAGATTTTTTTTTATCTTTTGAAATGTTCCGTAAAAATTTCCATTCGCAACGAAGGAGTCACATTTTTGTTGCGCTGTGTTCCCGTGCCAACAATCAATGCTCACGGTCCAGCATTGTCGAATTTTTAATTAGTCGTACTGCGTAGTAACTCACCCACCCGTTCTCATCACTTGAAAAATTCGCCGGCGAAATTTTGATTTTTTTCATTTCGCTAATTTATTGCTGTTCGAAGGCCAATTTTGAGAACGTGTATTCCAAAGACAACTATCCCAATGTAAAGCGCAACAGCCAGTATCTGTAAGCTGTTTTTTTTTTTTTTCTTTTATCTGCGTTCTGCATTTTCAATAGATGCGGATGTGTATGGTGTACGTATGCCACCCACATGTAACGCCGTCTGCGGCCGCCACTTGTTGAGTAGTGTACATGGAAGAGTACCTCCCCACAGCCATTGTTGTTATTGTTGCTGATGACATCAGTGAAACATTACTATCAGCGTGCCAGCGCACACAACATTTTGTCGCGGTCGCTACGAATAGTGACTACTTGTTGACATTATCTAAGGGTTGCTATCGCTGGGGGTGTTAGTGGGGCAATTAAATCGCAATCGGGAACTTTGTGGCAATAATCGCTAGTTCGACTGTGTGCGTTTGTGTGGCAACATGGTGGATTTGGTGTTGACTCTGTATTATTTTTGGTGTGCGTTGTATTGATTCTGGGTTAACAGCTGTCGCGTTCAGTTCGGATATTAGCACAGTTGTCTATGATTACAATGAAGAAAGCAATGGCGCAACGGCGGATAAACGGTAGGGGTGATAGTAGTTAGTTTACGTACAGCTGCGCACGACTGAAAGATTATTTCTTATCTGTTTTATCTATTGTTCGAATAGATAATGGTGCGGGAAGATTTAGCTTATCGTGAATTCACAGCTTTCTGCTTTCGGCTACCTCGCAACGAAATTAATCGATTTTTCACTGCTGACTTTTCTATTTCTGGTTATGAATATATATTACCTGTTAGGGGCAACGAACTCCATATGTTTTCTAATTTATTAAGGAAATCCGTTTTTGGTAAGCAAATTTCCAAATGGAGACATTAGGGAGATAACCGAGCTCGTACATGGACCATAAGAAATTTTTTTACTGTCCTTTTAAGAAGCATACAACTGACTAGTAGTGAATCTGAACACTGAACACTTTCAAATCTCCAAATCTCTCTAAAAGATTTTTTCGTAGACATTGTCGAGAGAATAAAAGAAAAATGCTTAAAAGCCTACACAACAAAAAAAGCGTGAACGCAGCTGCAGCGGCTTGAGTAGTAGGGCTCCGACATTTTTCGATCAAAATCTGCCAAGAAGTAGAACAGATGAAATTATTGATTAACAATAACTTGCGGCAGCTGTTAAAGAAAATCTAGCAACACCTATTTTTTGTCTTGTTGCGTGGTTCAGTTTCAACTGCAACCATAAATCGTCAGTTTTCAGCCACGAAAAAGTACAAAAACTAGAAAGTTGGGTGCACCACATCTTAACACCAGCGAATACCCAACGAATTTAAGAGGTTGCAGTACCTTTAACCAACAGATGCTGCATAAACCCATTATTGCATCATATCATCACCTGCGACGAAAAGTGGATCCTGTACGATATTCAGGATAATGGGTAAACCAAGGTATAGCGGGGAAGTAAGTACTGCAGAAAAATCAATATATTGCACAAAAAAACAAAGTTCCTGGAGTTATGGAGCCTTATCCGCCGTACCAATCATCATTTTGAGAACGTTCTGGCCCAAAATGATAAGGACTTTCTTAAAAGAGACATTTTTGCCGTAACAAAAAAAGTCGGAAACGGAAATTATTTTTTGGAACAAAGTCTGTCAATTTCTTTTAAAATAGAATTGTATAACCTTCCATATAAAAGTCAGCAATTTCATAAGTAACGATCTAATAGATGATGATAGTACAATAGTACATAGTGCATATGATGTACATATGTACATGAGAAACGTTGCGGAACGGGTTGTTTCGAGAGAGTTGAATCTTCTCCAAGGGGATCATAGCGAGGCTCGGGCTTACAAAAAAAAAAAAAAAAAAAAAAAAAAAAACACTGGATCTGTGGCACAACAGCTCTTGCACCATGACCATGTGCGATCTCAAAAATGTATGCGATGAGCAACCGCAGGAAATACAATATGTAGCTGCCAAGGCACCTGGGAAAATGCGCTTGATGGTGTGTTTTATGGTTCGGCAAAATCATTGGTAACTATTTTCCCAAAGTTTAACTTGGGAACAACGTTATAGTCAATGGTGCGCTGTCTTCAATGATTTCTGTACAATGAAATTTGACGTGTGGTACGTGACATTTGACAATTAAAAACCAAATAAACTGAAATTTCATATATTATACAGAAAGCATAATGTATTAGTAGAGGGTGCCGTGGCGCAGTAGTTATTGTGTTGGACTCTGACACACGATGAGCGAGTTCGGATCCTGATAACACCAACGCCATCGAATGTTTATTTTGCGGCGTCCCTCATCGGCGGGGTACTGTCAAAACCCCCCGTCCCTATACTAAGGTCCCTTTCACCTGGTCCTTCATAGGCTGTAACGCCACCAAAGCATGCAAGCATCGGTTATTGAGAGAAGTTTGGCTCTGGCCCTTCATGGGCTGTAACGCCACCAAAGCAAATGCATTAATAAGCCCAATAACTTGCTGCTGACAGGCTCAGTCGTTTACAATTAAGTTAGTCTCGAGGACTATTTAAGAAGGTGTAAAGTGTCAGCATGACAACGTTTCGGACAAAACATTTGTAAAAGTCACGAAAATGTAGACATATACTAATATTAATACATATGTACATATATGCTAAAGTAGGCCGTCTGAAGCAATCAGAAGCATTGGCTATAAGGCAACGACAGGCCATACACATCAATAGTGATACGCTAGAAGATTGGTTGAGAGTTTCCTATATTTTCATCTTATAGTACGAAAGCGATTACCGATTTTACTGATAAAAAATTGGCCTCAAGAGAGATGTTTTGTGAAAAACGACTGTTACAGTTTTTTTGCCACCAGGAACCAGGACTTCTACAAAAGGGGCATAATCCGATTGTCTTCAAAATGGCAACAAAATCTTCCAGCCAAAGGGAACATGTCGGATTATTTTAACTATGCCAAAGAAAAGCCTTCAATTTCATACATGCAACAATGCATTTCGAAAATGATTTCCTTTGGTTTCCTTTAAATATAGAGCTTACAGAATATTTGTAGAAGTTTTGTTGCAAATGTCTTGTCCGATTTTGTACGAGTATACGAATATAGTATGTGCGTACTTATCAATCTTGTCATTCGACTTAAGATAGAGCTATGGATGGTTCGTCGTTTTATTTTCCTAAAATTTAACTACTTTTTAAGAACATGTGTGAAGTCCCTTTCGAATCAATATTCGCAGTAACTTTTGGAGCATTTTAGGAAGGCGTACCACAATGATACCATACATCAACTTAAGACTCTTAGGAGTAGTATAAAACCAGTACTTCGGTTCCGAAACGAGCTAGGGTTCAGAAACTGGCCGGGAAAATAAATAAAATAAAAATCACAAATTATACTGTACGCGCTTTTGCATTAGTTGGAGGTAAAAGCCTCGTATGAAAAGGCGAAATTAATATATGTAAGTAAGTAAAAAAAACACAATTTTTGACAGATTTTTACACATCTTAAAAAATGTCGAAAAGCAGTGAATTGAAGTAGAAATTGTATCAACATACACACTATGCGCGATATTTAACTACCATCGTCATCTGATTGTTCTGACATTTCAAAAATTGGGTGCGTAGAAAGCACCCAAACGAAAAATAGCCTTGGGAGCGGAATTCGAGTCTTCAGGAGTGAAATCCATAAAATAGAAAATTGGGGGAAATATATTAAATAATAAGGTATTTCATATCATAAATTGGTATTGTCCTATTGAACTATAAATGGCAAACATTTGAAAAAAAATTTTTTTCAAGTCTTGCAATGCTAAGACCTTATTATAAGTCCCTGTAGTGTTGGTTGGCTACTGATGTTGTTTTACATGGTAGCCATAATATTATCTGGTTCCCCCATTATGACCTGATAGTAAATGTCATGAATTGTTCGAAAATTATTGGTAGTTATAGGTAAACTAGTTAACCCATAAAATGCAAGCTTTCATTTGAAAAATATAAACTTAATATCTAGTTTCTAAAATATACAAAACAAACTTACAATTTCAGACATGTCTTCGGAAACTTACCTGAAAGAAAAATATAAGAATTAAAAAAAAAAATAAAAAAACTTGTTACACAAAATCACAAAATAAGAAAACAAAATCAGAAAAAACAAAAAACAATACCTCACAGGCAAACGTTAAAAATAACCATTCAATCCACCACACATTTAAGCTTTACTCGATTATTATATATGTAAATCCACCTAAACCCCCACATTGTGTTTATTATAACTTGTTTATCCTCTTTCTCTCTTTCACAGAACAACAAAATAAAAAGGAACTAGGTACCTGTTAATTCCACTTAAATGAAGACAAGCGTACGAGTAGAGAAGGTTATCATTAACGAGAGGGCATCCATCGTCCTCCGACGATGGGAACGAACGAAAGAAGAAGACCAAGGGGAAAAGAAGAGAAAGAAAAGACAAGTGTGGATATGAAAAAATCACGACTTGCAGTCTTTTCCGAGAATTACACTCAGTTTAGTTCTTTTCTTTTCACCAAAGAAGCGACCCAAAAATACTTACAATTCCTTCCACTTGTTCGAAATTACACCTCACAGATACATATGTATGCTCGTAATACCTGACGACTCATACCTGACGAACATAGTCGGTTTCGGAATGGATAATACTGTAACTACAAGCAACTATGTGACACCATACCGAACCGAGGAAGCTTGAACCCGACAACCTGGAGAATATATTTAAAATTCCCCCTTGTCATCATCGCCATTGTCTTTGTGGTCCTTGTATGCGTATAAATGTACGGTTAAATGGAGGAATAAAAATAATTACGGATGGATAATAAGGAAAAGTATATTTTCAACGCAACTCCAGAGGGAGACGGCGCAGCAACAGGTCTGACGCCTCATAGCCAACGAGAGGAGTTGAGACCAGTAACAATGTCCTGCACAATTACCCTGACCGACACTAGCCATCCCACAAATTGGACTTATTGAAGGAGCATAACCGCGTACTACATACTGACACACTACATACTGACAGTTGACGATGGTTTTAAGCACAACGGTTATACGATAATCTTTATTCTCCTAACCACAGTCGGTGGATTTAATTTATGATATCTCTTAAAAAATCTCTTAAAAAATCTCTTAAAAAATCTCCTTTCCCTTTTGCTCTATCCAGCTTAGTCCTACTCATCATGGCATGGACTTTAGAGTAAATTTGTTACTTTTATGTAAAAGATATGAGCCTGTGATATCCATTTCTAGGGCAATTTCCCACTTGCACATATGCGTCCTTCTGCACATACATACATACATATGTATGTTTCGTAGTTAATGAAAACTTTTACGGCTATGAAGTCGACAACATCCCATACGACTACCCTACGTGCTGCATGAATCTTCATTGCAAAATTAGCCAGTTTCGGATCTTACCCACCAGTCATCATCCCATCATCACTTACTCATTATTCGTGTTTAAGTTACGATTCTTCATTATATCCGTGAGGTTTGATGTGCTCTAGTCGAGTTTTAATTACTCAACGGCCTTTTATTGCCGACCAAGACAGATACTGCGATAGTGTGGAAGGACACCTTCCGACATAATCCTTAGTTTTACGAGGACAATAGTGCAGAGGATGGGGCATAAAACTTTGTTGTGAAGAATTTCGGACGTTTATTGCTCTACTCGCATGTCCTTCTATCATGTGCTCTATATCCCTTGGTTGGTTTTCTCTGAATTGGGATAGAGGATTAAAAGGTTTTTAATGTGTTTCATTTTACCTATTCTTGGGTAGAAATAGACTAGCTTTATTGCAGGCAACCGGCACTTTAAAAAGCTGGATGCAAAGTCTCTCGAATTAGGCCACAAGTGGGTCGTGAAACTGTTTGTGACAAGATTCATATAATGTCGCCACTTAGAAGGTCTTTATAGGCCTTCTCGTCAACATTCATATGCATATGTAGGCTCATGACGATCATCCAAAATGCTTAAAATTTGGATAACCAAACGCTGCAGCTACAAGAGATCCGTTAAGGTCTTTGTCCATCATGTCTACCTTCAGTGCTTCCAAAAAATCTTAAAACGGCACTTGAAACATTTTTAATGACAATTGTCATGACCTTAGTTAAAAGTGTCACTGTCAGACAGAATGAATTATTTATAGTAGACGAAGGTGGGAGAAAATTACGTCCGTCTGAATTGAGACGAAAATACTGGGAAGGAACGTCTATATAGCTCTAGTAGGTATATGCACACGAGTGAGAAGATGAGCAGGGAACACTTACATATCTGCAAAAAACGATCGGACGAAAACGTGTCAGATAAATGAAATCTTAGTGTCGTTTGTCCATCGGCACCGCTTGCATCTTTTCCGCCGCGTTATGTAAACGCTTAAAAGCATTGGTGTTTAGGAGGGATGGTAGATTTCAAGAAGACTAGACTTTGAACCCAGTATCCTAAATACGAAGTAACCATTCAGAACCATGGTGTGGAACCTATGCATAGACATGACAAAAAAGATTGAAAGCTTTGAAGAAAAATGTGATAAATGACTTGCAGGCACTTATGCTTGGTTTACAGGTGATGAGGAAGATAATGACATTGGGTTGTTCGACCATACGCGGACTCAAGGCCCAAAATGACTGAATCCTACAGAATATATTGAAGCTCAAGTTTAAAAAATGTTCCATTGCAAGTCCAATGGACAATGAACTCACACATTGTTAGATGCATGAGCCTGGTCTTACTTTCGTTCACAAAATGACAAATAGTTTTTCGCTAGTTTAGTTGCTTGATATATTAGTTAGGTGATGTGTGAAGCTCGACAGAACTACTATATACACATACTCTTCTCTATTCATTTAAGACAAAGACTTAGAGGCTCTAACAAAGCATCGGTGCTTTTTTCATCACATCGCAGTCGTTTTTTGCCTATCCTCCTACTTACGTAGAATGTAGAATGTAGAAAACCGAAATCTTTCTTTCTACCACGGGTGGTCGTGGTGCAGTGGTTAACATCATCGACCGCCGAGCGGAAGGTTATAGTTCAAATTCGCTTCATAGCCAAGAAAAAGTAATTCCTACATATACGGACAAAAAGTATGCAACGCAGTTCTGAGTGGAAAGTGACCAGACGTACTGCTGCAGGCATAACACTCACAGTACATGTGTATGTATGTTGGCGTTACAGTCCATGAAGGCCCTAAGCCGAGCTTCTCTCAATCACCCATGTTTTGTGTGATTTCATTTTCCCATAGGTGCTGGACCTACAGTTTATTTATTTATTTATTTACAGGGGGTTTTGTCAGAAAAACACGTTCAATGACATGGCTGTTTCGGGATTCGATCCCATGTCATCGGCGTCAGAGGCCACCACACTACCCTCTGGCGCCAGGTGCAGTACAGTACCGTGTACTCACCGTACATGGTCAACTGAAAATCATCATCTGCGTATGCAATACTAAAGTTCTCGAACTACGGACGATAACCAACGCGGAATTCGGGCGACTCTCGTCCCATCTAGGACAACCACCCCTGAGAGTAGTGAACGAAGATCAACGACTCAAACCACTGCACTCCGTTTGTGTGTGTTAACACATAAAAAAAACTCTTGAACCTGCGCGAGGTATGTACATAAATGACTAGCAAAGGCCTCGTAGGGGTAACATCTGTCCGACGGATGTTGAGTCAGCAAAAACCGAGAAGAGCAACCACAATCAAACATTTTGCGGCTCTGCTTATAAGTCCTACATACCTCCACCTCCTCGTGGTGTCATCTGGAGTCTCTGGAAACGTACCAAAAGTATAAGACCAGAGCGGAAACCTCCCGGAATGAATATAAAAAGACTACTTCTGCAGACTGTATAACAGCGATGGTAGTCAAAATACTTAGGTCAGGCAGAATGAACCATTCACCTTGGACGAATATGAAAGAGAATTCCGTCCACCCGACCTAGACAAGGTTAAGACAGCGATATCTAAACTAAAGTCTAATAAAACTGCTGTCACAGAAGGACTGGGTATTTAAAGCAGCTGGAGATGAGTTGATAAGGAGCATGCACCATACATAGAATATGGCCGGAACAAAGCATGCCCGATGATTGAACTTCAGTATCGCTAGCCCGGTCCATAAGAAAGAAGATCCGTCTAATTGCGCTAAGTATAGAGGAATAAACTCTCTTAACGTCGGTTACAAAATCTTCTCTGCCATGCTGTGCAAATGCCTGAAACCATTCGTAAGCACTTTGATATGTTCCTATCAATGTGTGGTTTAAGGCCAGAAAAATCTACGATAGACCAGAAACCCAAACTGTGTCAGATCTGGAGAAGACCACCATCTCTTCGTCGACTTTAAGACTACATATGACAGTGTTTATAGGGACGAGCTATACAAATCCTTGTCGCGTTTTAGACACCCCTGCCAAACTCGGAGAGCTCAGCGAGACCTCAGTGCAGCTTTTGTGACCATTGAGGCAGACGCGGCTAAAGTGAGTACGAATACGTATATGCTGTAATCAAAGAAAGACTCCCCACAGCAACGTCTTGACCAGAACTATGGGCAACTACAAATACGATGATTTCTTCTACCTGGGCTTACTAATGACAAGCGGCAACAACACCAGTGCTGAGCTTAGACACAGTGTAACTCTTGCCAACCGCTGTTGATTGAGAAGTAGAATCCCCTCCCGAAAGGCCAAGGTGACCTTCTACAAAACCTTAATCATCTCGGTTATCCTTTATGGCGCAGAACCTTGGACCTATTAGGAGTAACTCAGTAATATTTTAATAAACATGAAATCTATTTTGCTCCATTCTAGCTTGTGTACCCTTTTCCCCTTTTGTAAGATATGTACATAACAAATACGAAATATTTAGTTTGTATTATACATACATACATTGAGAGCACTTGACGCAGTGGGTAGTATGTTAGCCTCTGACGCCGATGACATGGGATCGAATCCCGACACAGCCATGTCACCGAACGTGTTTTCACGGTGTTTTTTTAGGTCTCTTTCAGCTATGGGAAAATGAAATCACACACAACATGGGTGATTGAGAGAAGCCCGGCTCAGGTCCTTCATGGACTGTAACGTCAACATACATACATACATGTTCCAAATGAAGTCTATCAAATGAAATAAACACTCACTCTAGTGTTATACTTCACAGAGGTCGGACGTTTAATTTTGATAGGACCATATCAAAAATAGATTATGAGGCACTTCGAGAGAAGATTTTGCCTGCAAGGGTCTGTTCCGTTTTTGTTAATGGAGAGTGGAGAAAAGGACTCAACTACGAACTCTATAGGCTGTAACATATCTGTGCACATTTTGGCCTGGTAGAAAATGAGGAAGGTGACACCGTCAATTTTCCTTGCTATGGTCAAATTTTAACCGATTTTTTTGTTGCCTCAAATCAAAGATACGAATGTAGAAGACTTATGGTATCAATAAGCCCGTGGCACATCAGACACAACAAGCCTTACTGAAAGACGAGTTTTTTATTGTATTGATGATATGTGATTTATTGCTGTTGGATTCCTGTTTTTGGGATATGCAAAAATATCGTGTCTACACACACAATAAACTCTTCTTCTTCTTAACGGGCGCTACAGTTCGGGGTGAATCTGGACCTCAACCAACATGCCCCTTCAGCTAGCACGATCTTTTGCTAGCCTTTTCCACTGCCGCACACCCAGTTGGCTGAGGTCCCCTTCCACCTGTGTGCGCCATCTTAAATGCGGCCGTCCTCTGCTCCTTCGTCCCTCGGGGTTGGATTTAAACACGCTCCGGGCTGGAGTGTGGTGTCCATTCGCTCTACATGGCCCAGCCATCTTAGGCGTTGAATCCGTAGATGCCTCACTAGACTCATGTCGCTGTACAGCCCGTTAAGTTCGTGGTTGAATATTTTCCTCCATCCCCCGTTTGCGTTTATAGGCCCGAAAATCACGCGCAAAATCTTTCTCTCGAACCTACTAAGGACCTCCTCATCCGCTTTTGATAGTGTCCATGCTTCTACGCCGCACAACAGGACCGGGATGATAAGGGTCTTATATAGAATCAATTTTGTCGTCCGGGAGAGGGCTCTATTACTCAATTGCCTCCTGAGCCCAGAGAATCAGCGATTGGCAAGAATGATTCTGCGTTTGATTTCGGAACTAATGTCGTGGTTCTAGGTCACCGCGGTGCGAAGGTAGACGAAGTACTTAACTACCTCCAACTTATATCTGCCAATACAAACGTCCTGGCCAAGACGTCGGCGGTGAGCGTCCTTTTTTGATGACAGCATATATTTAGTTTTGCTCTCGTTTACCGCCATACCAATTTTCGCCGCCTCGAACTCAATACTCGCAAACGCCTCATTGACATTTCGCTGTGATCTACCTATTATGTCAATGTCATCGGCGTATGCAAGGAGTTGCGAGGATTTGAAATGGATTGTGCCTCTTGTATTGGCCAGTGATTTTTGCACAATCATTTCTAATATGATGTTGAAGAAATCACACGACAGCGCATCGCCCTGCCTAAATTCTTTTATGACATCAAAGCTATCGGTAAGGTGTTCACCGATTCGGATGGAGCAGCGAGCATTCTCCAAAGTCATCCTGCATAGTCTGACGAGTTTAGCAGCTATGTCAAAGGTAGACATATGTAGCCTTGTATAGCTCGTCTGTAATTACGCTGTCGTATGCGGCTTTGAAGTCGACAAATAGGTGGTGAGTGTCGACTTGAAATTCATTGGTTTTTTCCATGATCTGATGTAGTGTGAAGATTTGGTCGATGGTGGACTTCCCTGGCCTGAATCCGCACTGATAAGGACCTATCAGCTTATTTACAAAAGGCTTCAGGTGTTCGCACAAAACGGCAGAGAAGATTTTGTAGGCGATGTTAAGGAGGCTTATTCCTCTGGAGATGGCGCAATCAGAGGGGTCTCCTTTCTTGTGGATCGGGCATACGATGCTGAGACTCCATTCCTCGGGCATGCTCTCCTCTGACCATATCTTACAGATGTGCTGGTGCATGCTCCTAGCCAGGTCATCCCCAGCTGCCTTGAAGAGCTCAGCAGACAGTCCGTCTACGCCAGCAGCTTTATTCGACTTGAGCTTCGATATGGCAATCTTAACTTCGTCGAGGTCAGGGGGACAGAATTCTCTTCGGTCTTAGTCGATTAGAAATGGATAATTCTGCCTGACAGCGGTATATTGACTAACATCGCCGTTATACAGTCTGCAGAAGTGGTTTTTCCATATTCTCAGCATCGACTGCGATTCTACTACTAGATGTCCGTTCTCATCCCTGCAGGCTTCCGTCCTGGCTTTATAACCGTGGCATGTTCGCTTTATCTGTTAAACTTTCGAACGTCACGCCTGCAGTAACACCTCTCCAAATCCTCAATCGTGCGCTTCTCGTGCTCTTTCTTCTTTCTTCTGAGAAGCCTATGCTCCTCCCTTCTTTTTAACTCGTAGAGCTCACGACCTGCTCTTGTTCTTTTATGCAGCGAGGCCTTATATGCATCCTGCTTCGCTGTGTGAATCCTCCCGCACTCGTCATCGAACCAGGTGTTTCTTCGTGATGGAGCCTTGAAACCCAAGACTTCGGATGCAGAACTTTTCAGGGCTTGTTTGCAAAGGCACCACTGCAGTTCTATTGATAGCGTGGAGGGTTGAGGTGTATTGGAGAGCTTAAGGGAGACGCGATCGATAAAAGCACGAGCGGTTTCTAGCGATAGTAGCTTTCCGACGTCATAACTTTGTATTCTTACTCTATTCCGCTGCGTTTGTGATATCCGTAAGCGCATCTTGGTTACTAGAAGATTGTGGTCCGAGTCGATGTTAGCACCTCGGAAAGTTCGGACATCAAGAATAGGTGAGGAGTATCTGACGTCGATCGCGATGTGATGAATCTGGTTGGTAGTCGATTGATCAAAAGACCGCCAGGTGCCTTTGTGTATATCGGGGTGCGGGAAGCACGTACTGGCTAGAAAGAGATTTCGCCCCGTAGCAAGATCAATCAGCCTGTGTCCGTTATCGGAGGTGGTGTCGTGTAGGCTATGTTTGCCGATGACTCGTTCAAAGATGCTTTCCTTACTCAGCTTAGCGTTGAAGTCTCCTAGTACAATTTCGATGTCATCGTAGAACTCATCTTTGGCGGAGTCATCCTTGTCTTCCGTGGGGGCGTGAACGCAGATCAGGCTGATGTTAAAAATTTAGACTTGATACGGATTGTTATGAGGCGTTCGCTCACATGCCGAAAGCTTAGGACTTTTTGCCTTAGTCCACCTCGTACAACAAATTCGCATCCGAACAATCGTTGTCCTCTCCCCCTATAGCAGTCGCCGTAGTAAATATCGCAGTTTTTCAGCCGTTTTATACTCGGTCGATTCCATCGCATTTCCTGGATGGCGATTATGTCCGCTTTATAGCGGTCTAGGGCGTCCGCAAGTTGTTCGGCTGCACGTGGCCCCGTTTAGGGACCACGTACAGAGCCGAAGATCATTGTCCTTTTTTGCAATGGTCGTCAGCATTAATCCGAGCCGTTATATCCTAGGCTTATGGTTGTTTCGGAGTTTGTGGTTTGTTTTACGGTTACGGCTTACTAGGCCGTAGCCCAACCGACTAATCCTGTTTTTTTTAGGGCAGGAGGCTCGCCATTCGCCCATCCCCGTCTGCAATTTCTATAGGAAATCTCCAGATGGCACCGCGAGGAGGCGAGGATAGGACTTACTAACAGTGCCGCAAGATGTTCGACAGCGGTGGCTCTTCTCGCTATTTCGCAGGCCAGCATCCGTCGGATAGATGCTATCCCTACGAGGCCTTTGTTAGTCCTTTGCCATCCACAATAAACTCTTAATGCTATGAAAAAGAATATACATAGTTTACCACCAAATTATGGTATGATATGTGCCAAAAAGTCATACAAAACTACCGTATCAGAAATGTAGGGATTCTCATGAAGGACATTCCATTCCATCCAAAATGACTAAAATAACAAATTTGTCAAAATCTAATTTATAATACATTTATAAATTACCTAAATTTACCTTGGTAATCACAAAGTTTTTGAGATGAGGCCTATGCCCCTATCGATGTTCGGCGTTCAAATGATATCAATAATTGTATTGAAGACAGTACGAAATAGTTTATTTATCAGATATATGTAACTGTACCACTCGACCAATAAACAATAAATTGGGAATCGTAACCTTGTTTATTGAAATTGTATACACATACTAAACACATACATATATACACAGACATTTCTTATAGCTTATCATATCTGATTACGAGTGCTCCATAAAAAAAAAAAAAAACAGTTTATGATAAACTACCGCTCAATTCAATATCCACTTGACTTTTATAAAGTGCCTATAAAAATTAAAGTCCAATTAATCAGATACCGAAAAATATGAAAATCTATCTAGATTAGGCCCAAATCAATCTGGCTGCGGTAGCACACTTTACTGCCTGATATTTCCTTTTAAATCTATTTTCACTTGCTCAAAAGTGCAACGAACAAAAAAACAGAATGGATATCAAACAGAATCAATTCCGATCAAGTGCAGACAGTAGTCTACTGTCATGCAAAAATTGTCGTGGATTCGTGTATAACAGATCGCTGCGCTTAGTACTCCACTTTATCATGTTTTCTCATATGCAAGTGCAGTTGTTGTCTGTGTCGAATTGCACACATGGCAAATTGCCATCGCATACAAAATGTAATAAAAATAAAAAGATACTGCATTCAATTGATCGTTTCGAGAAATGCAAACGACGATAAATACCCTTCTGAACCTCAACATGCCATCAAGTGTAGTTAGTATCTCATTCGAGATATTTATTCTATGCTGTGCTTTTTTACTTTGCCTCGTCCTTTTTGTTGGCTCTGCAGAAATATGACGATGTTGACTTTTGGCGACATGACAAGCCATGGGAATGCGAAATTTCCTGGTGTCAAATGAAAAATTCGCTGCGCTCATTCCTGCCATTACTCGATGTCGTATGTACTTGTATATAATGAATGACTACTCCCTGTGTAGGGCTTAGATAATGCAAGTAAGGAATTTTAAAAATATAGGTTCAGGGTAAGTTACTTGTAGATAGTTTGGTTGGGGTTTTGGTACATTTGCATTAGAGTTTATCTTTAGAAACTATTTAATGACACCTCTTGTTACCCATATTATAGCGTATAACATTGCAATATATAAATATCACACCAAATTTGTACAAATCACGTGGCTCTGAAGTTCCACTAACTAACTTAAAACTAAAAATTGAACAAATATCTATGAAGGATTGGGGCTAAAACAAGTAGGTATTTTTCCACCTCGAAAAACAGATACTTAAGCTAGTGAGCTCTGGCTTAATTATCCTAAGTTCAATTGATGACTTGCACCAATATATCAATTCAACATCTCTAATCAAGCTAAGGAAGCTGAGCCTGGATATCAGCCCAAACGTACAAATTGGGCTCTTTTCCAAGCTCAGCTTGCCGTTATGCTTCTTAAGTCGATTGAATCGATAGATGATATCGATGAAGTGGCTTATCAGCTCAATGTAGATAAGGTTAAGTTGACGTGGTAGGCATAAGCCACACTTAGGCCGAAGCCGGCCCTTTGTGATACCACCTGGATCAGGGTAACCTGATCTGAACCAACCGGTGCTTCTAATAAAGCGGCGGAGTTGAGTTATTTTTTGGTTTGCTCACTTAGATTGTGGAAGAAGGGCGCGCCGAAGTAAATCCTCCTGCGATTTGCAAAAGAGGGGGACATGAGCAGAGGAGGTGGTGTATTGATTCCTTCTCCCCCTCGTCCATGCAGCCGCGACAGAAGTCATTGTAGGGTAGCCCCAGTCTGGCGGCGTGTTTTCCAATGGTGCAGTGACCTGTAATGACACCCACTAGAGTACTTAAGGTTGCCACCAGGTCCCTGGTTCGTCCTAAGTTTAACTTAGGCCACAATTGTTTGGTGATAAAGCCGATATTGCTCTCATTCCATTGGAGGTTGGTCTCCTCTATGGTTTGAAGCTTTATCATGTGCTTTGCCGTACTTATTGGTGTTTCTAGGTACCCGAGGGTAGATAGGCTGAGTGTGCTTGACCCTAACTTTGCGAGTTCGTCGGCCGCGTAGTTTCCTGGAATAACCCTATGCCCGGGAACCCACAGCATTTTAATGTTGAACTGTTCAGCCATCTCATCTAGAGATAGGGATTTTATCGCAGATTAGCTATCCGTGCAAATGATAATATCCTTTGTGGATATTACATTGATCCTGAGACATGCCAGGGCCTCCGTTATCGCTGTTATTTCTGCCTGATACACACTACAGTAATTTGGGAGTCTAAATGATAGGTTGAGGTTAAGTTCCTTGGAGAAGACCCCATTGCCTACACCAGACTCCATCTTAGAGCCATCGGTATAGAGGGATATCGAGTCCTTTGGTATAACTTTCCCTTCAGCCCATCCCTCCCTGGATGGAAAGACAACTTCGAAGTTCCTGGTGAACACATTCTGCGGGGTGATGTAGTCAGTGTCCATGGGTACTTTGAAGTGTTTTAGAATAGTGGTGTGGCCTTTTTGAGATGTGGGCGCATGCAGCAACTTGCTTGCTGAAAAGGTTTAATGGTGGAAGATGTAGTAGAACATTTAAGGCCCCCGTGGGGGTTGATCTGATCGCTCCGCTTATATATAGCTGGCCGATCTTTGTACCTTCCCCAGAAGGCCTTATGACTGCTGTGTAGAGCCAGTACATAATGCTTAGTTGGAGACCCCACCTCCTGCCCACTACTTTCTTACAGCCGTAGAGGGCAACAGTTGCTTTCTTGACCCGATCAAGAATGTTGGGTTTCCAATTCAGCCTCCTGTCCAAGGCCTAGATATTTAGCCTGTTCTTCGATTGTTAATTGGGTTCCACCCAGCCGCGGTGGGTTGAGGGGCGTAATTTTATATTTGTTTGGAAGAAACATTGCGAGAACATAGAATCGCTACCAACTGCGGCCCGACTCCATAAAGCGCTATCCCAACAGCACACACAGACTTTGCTGTTGATGCCTTCCGACGATCAGACAAACGTCAGAAGTAGCATCGACAGTAGAACAAATAGCCTCTCTGGAAGACTTTTTAGCCCTGGTAGAATACATTTTTTTTTTTTTTTTTTTTTTTTTTTAAGAAACTCGCGCAGATCCAAGAGTTTTTATATTCTCTTATGATGTGTTGTTACACACACAACCTCAACGGAGTGAAGTGGTTTGGGTCGTTGATGTTCGCTCACAACGCTCAGGGGTGGTTGTGCTAGATAGAACGAGAGCCGACCAAATTCCGCGTTGGTTATAGTCGAGCACTTTCTAATATTGCACACGCAGAGGATGACCATATACTGTGAGTGTTATGCCTGCAGCAGTACGTCTGGTCACTTTCCATTCACAACTGCGTTGCATACTTTTTGTCCGTATAGGAATTACTTTTTCTTGGCTTTGAAGCGAATTTGAACTATAGGCCTTCCGCTCGGCAGTCGATAATGTTAACCACTGCACCACAGCACCATGGCCAATTGGCCCATATAAGGCCCCACGCAAAGACGCCGTGTTAACTGCTATCTTGCATAGAGGCCTGGCCACTATTTTATCACCTCTGATAGTTCTTTTTAGGTTTTGTTTTAACCTGGGCTACATCCCTAAAATCATGAGAGAAGTCAGCCTTGTCTTCATCCCCAAAATTGGAAAGCCAAGTGAACAACCTAAATCCAATCGCCCCATCAGTTTAACATCGCTCCTACTAAAACAATGGAAAAGCTTATAGAGCTCCCATGTTAGAGGAATCCTGGAGATTAAAATACCATTGTATTCCAATCAGTATGCATATCGCAAAGAACGATCTACTGAGAATGCGCTACACCACCTAATGGCGCGTGTTGAAAATAGTTTCATTCACAGGGAGGTCGCGATTTGCGCCTTTTGCAGCTTTTGACAATACTGGCTATGTTTCGATCACCACTGCACACTCCTGCAGGGGTGTAGACCATCCCACTAATCACTAGATTACGATGATGCTAAATAGCCGCCTTATATCGGCCACATGCGTAGAGATCTTGGTGACAATTTCGGCGGCTAAAGGATGTCCACAAGGAGGAGTCCATTTACCCTTTTCTGGTCGATAGTTATCGATGACCTACCGTGCAAGCTAACCACTCGTGGCTACGAGGTCATCGGATATGCTAAGGACCTAGTAGTCATTGTTACGGGCAAGTGCAAAACTGCTGCCTTTGAGCGCATATAGCTCGCGCTTCAGTTTATCTCTGACTGGTGTGGCAGAGAAGATTTATATTAACCCCAAATAAGACAATCCCAGTCCCGTTTACAAAGACGAGAAATGTACAGTCCTGCTCCGTCTTTCTAAATGGCACAAACGTAGAATTTTCAGAAGAAGTTAAGTATCTAGGTATTGATCTTGACCGCATATTCAGCTGGAAGTCCAATATGAAAGACAAACTTACGAAAGCGACTAAGGCCATGTGGGCCTGTCGACGCATTTACGATAAAACCTGGGGACTTAAACCTACGGTAGTCCATTGGTTACCGCGAGAGTAAGACCTATCATCACCTATGCGTCCACGGTATGGTGGACAAAAGTTGAGCAAAAAACGACAATCGTTAAGCTTCAACACCTTCAGAGACTAGCGTGTCTCGGCATTACAGGCGCTATGCCAACCTGCTCCTCGGCAGTCCAAAAAGCACTCATTGCACTTACTCAACTGCACCTTTTTATTAAAAAGGTGGCATTACACTGTGCAATTAGAATTCATCGCACGGAAACAAACCTGCCATGTAGACACGTCGGCCACATGTCCATCTTAAAACATCTCCCCGAGCTGGATATGTTTAACACGGTCTCGGACGCATTACCTTCACTTTTGACAAGAGATTTGAGATCTTGATCCCAGACCGCTCAGCATAGGAAACCAGTGATCCCTTGCTTAATGTCAAAGGCCTTAGGTGGTATACTTATAGTTAAAGGAAGGTTTCTGGCGTTGGCGCCGGTATCTTTGGACCAAATCGTAAAATTTCGAAGGCACTGGGAATGAGTCCTAGCATCTTCCAAGCAGAATTACATGCAATCCTAGAGACTGGCATAAGAGGAGTAACCATGAACATACCCTGATAGCCAGGCAGCGCTTAAAGCGCTGAGTTCGTACAGCACGAACTCAAAAACCGTCAAGAGTGCCATGATGCGCTACAGGACCTCGCAAAAAAAAAAAAAAAAACAAGGTCAAACTCTGGTGGGTGCCAGGGCACCAAGGTGTAA
The DNA here is from genome assembly GCA_951905685.1 of Eumerus sabulonum. Taxonomy (NCBI): domain Eukaryota; kingdom Metazoa; phylum Arthropoda; class Insecta; order Diptera; family Syrphidae; genus Eumerus; species Eumerus sabulonum. The sequence goes on along the minus strand of OX645060.1, from coordinate 165,225,642 downwards.
GGGGAAATAAATTGCCGATCAACTCGCCAGTCAGGAAAGGTTCCAGCGAAAAATACATGCATAGGTCCTGAACCTTTTTGCGGCACTCTCAAGTCGAAGATCAACTTCTTCTTAGATAAGTGGGCAACACCTGTCCTTTTGGAAGTGTTCAAGGACTTCATCAATCGAAACGATATATACGGCATCTGAAAAAACACTCCATTAACATACCCAAACTCAATAGAGTACATATCAGAAGACTAGTCAGCTACCTGACTAGTCATTCATCGATTGCTTGTCGTGGGGTGTACACGCGTCGGGAATTAAGTTCTAAGGTTTACGAAAACGGTATTTTTTTTTTTTAAATTTAAGTAAAATGTCTTGCAACACTTGCGGTGAAAAAGTTGAACGAGCTCAGCTGAAAGTGGTCTGCCGTGACTGCAGTAGTCTTTGTCATGCAGCATGTGTCAATGTGTTGCCCGTCGATATAGAATTTATGAAAAAAGCGAATAAATACTGGCGGTGCGTTAAGTGTGTTGCTAATAAGCGGCGTGACTCGATATCGGGTGAGGCACCGGCCTGCGTTTCAACTGCCACACAACAACATCTACGCAAAAAGACTAGCGATTATCAACCGCTCCACACTACACCTTCTTCAAATCCTCTACCAGTGGAAGCAAATGTTACGCTGGATATGATTTATGCTGAATTATTGGAGGTAAAGCTGATTCAACGCATACAGATCGAGGAACTACAAAATAAAAATAGGGAGTGCGAACATAAAATCCGTCATCTAAAGAACAGAGTTGATCGTCTCGAACAACAGCTGATCGCCAATGCAGTGGATATCGTTAACATTCCACTTGATGACGGCGGCACATCTTGCACTGATTTGGCTCTAAAGTTCTTTCGTGACGGTTTACATATTGATGTTGCGAAAGAGGACATTGACCTTTGTTACTCAAAACAAGTAAACAGCCGGCCAAAAATTACATCAAACCAGCCGAAGAAAACCAATATACTGCACGTCAAATTTGTCTCTCGCCACTCAAAGGAGAAAGTAATGCAAGCAAAACGAAAACAAAAAACGCAAATTACAACAACAATTTTTAACCCACTTGGGGAACCGCAAAGGATGTATATAAACGACTGTTTGACACACCAGACCCGTCAACTTCTCAACTCAGCACGGCCTTTGAAGAGCAAGAAGGGGTACGCTTATGTATGGAGCAAGAAGGGCACAGTTTACATGAGGAAGAAGGAGGGTGAACCTTTAGTAAGAATTTCTTGTGCTGCTGATTTAGATAATCTATGATTTCTCCTAATTCTGTCTCATTCATTGCTCCTAATGTATGCGAGTACCCCTACCCAGTCATTACCCCTAACTGTGTTAATGTTGTCTGCTTACACCAGAACATTCGTAGCTTGAGGAAAAACTTTTCCGTTTTTCTAGCTCATATTGAGTCATTCGTGAATCTTCCTATTGTTATTGTATTGAGTGAAATTTGGATATATGAGAATGAGTTAGCTTTTTATAATATACCAGGGTATACACTTTTTGGTAATTGCAACGAAACTTATGCAGCTGGAGGCGTAGCAGTCTATGTTAAAAATGGTTATGAGCATATTTGCACAAATCTTCAATTTCGTAGCGCGGATGTAATTAAACTGTCTTTTGTTTATGATAACGAAAGCTATGCAATGTTGTGCGTTTATAGATTACATGATTTTAGTAAAGGTGTATTCATTGAAGAATTAAGCAAATCTCTGAGTAGTTGCAAAGAGAAAAACTTAGTTGTGTTAGGCGATATAAATATTGATATTTTAAATCATTTTGATAAAGACGCGGAGAATTATATGTTTCTTATGGCGTCCAATGGTCTAGAGAGTCTTATTAATGAACCAACTCGTGTGACTGATGGGTCAAAGACTTGCATCGACCATATATTTATTCGTACTCAAAAGAATAATAAAAATATATTTAGTGGGCTTGTTCATGACCTAAAGATATCTGATCACTGTATGATTTCTCTCACTGTTTGTTTCAGTTCTGAAATGATAAACTGTTCTAACCCACCTGCTGAGGTAAAATATTCCACAGATGTCAAATTGCTTAAGGAATATCCTCTATGTCAACTGAGGATGCTATTCTCAGAGTATGTTGTCACCTGTACGAGAATATTAATCAGAATAATTCGACGATGGCTCTCTTCGTTGATATGACTAAAGCTTTTGACATGGTCGATCATGACATACTGCTGAGAAAGCTTGATAATGCTGGGTTTAGAGGGGTAATTCATAAATGGTTCTTTTCGTACTTGAAATGCAGAGAACAGAAAGTTAAGATTAGTGATACTCTCAGCGAATCTCGTACTCTAAAAAATGGTGTACCTCAGGGTTCAGTTTTGGGACCTCTGTTATTTCTAATATATATTAACTCTCTCCTTGATATTAACTTTGGGGGTATATCCACTGCTTTTGCGGACGATATAGATTTCATTGTACAGTCTCAGACAGAATTTGATTGTGTTACCAATATTTCGGAGGTTCTAGAAACCTTGAGGCTCTGGTTCACTGCGCATAAACTAGTTATTAGTGAGAAAACAAAGCTCATGTCTTTTAACATCAGTAGTAAAGTCATACACGACTACAATATATGTTTTCACGCCCATGATTGCACAAAATTTTGTCTACCTGTCCATAGCTGTGGTAAAGACAATTTCAGATATAATTGTACTTGTTCAACTAAATGCTTTAATATTGAGGCGGTGCAAAAATATAAATATCTTGGAGTAGTAATCGACTGCAATTTAAACTGGAAAGATCACGTACAAAATATTAAATCGCATATGTTGTTAGTGACGAGGAAAATGTATCTAATAGACCAATATTGCTCCAAAAAAGTCCTTAAAACAATTTATTTTGGACTGGCCCAATCTAAACTACAATATGGCATTGCAAGTTGGGGTGGCTGTTATACGAGTACTCTCAGACCACTGCTAGTGGCACAAAAACATATAATTCGAATAATTTGCCGTAAAAATCGCTTCACTCAGAGTTGACCGCTTTTCAAAGATCTACGTATTCTTCCTTTAAGACACATTTACGTTTTTAAAGTCCTAAGAGATTTCTTTAAAAGAAGTGGTAATATACCGAGTAGAAACTCTCATCATTACAGCTTACGCGTAAATGATATGCATCTTGTTAAAGTGCCTTTCGCTTTTCCCATTTCTACACCGTAACAGGTCCTACTGTTTTCAACAAGTTACCACTTAGTGTAAAAACTACGTATAATTTTCACTCATTCTTATCGAAAATTAAAGAATGGTTATTCACGTTAAACTATGCTAATGTTGAAGTTCTTCTGACAAACATATATTAATATCTTAAGCAGCAGTACAGAATAATGTCAATATTGTAGTTATATAATTGTAATACTGTAATATTGTTCAATTGTTTTATTCAAAAAAGATGTATTTACTTTCTTCAACTGTTTCTTATAACTATATTTACTATTTGAATTCTATGCATAATATCCATCATTCACCCCACTTCAATTTTATTTTGTTTGCTTACTTGAGGTAACATTCCGCACTAACTACTTAGTTACTGAATGTTCTACTTACTTCTTTTCATTATTCAATATCTTGTATTTAGTCTTAAGTTCGATGTAAAATGAAAAGATGTAAAAGAAATGAAATAAATACTTCAAAATACTTCAAAAAAAAAACCTGACGGGACACTGCGGTCTGAAATATCATCTCAACAAAATTAGCCTCCCGTCGGAAACTGAGTGCCGACTCTGTCTTAAGGACGAAGAGACGGCAGAGCACATACATACATACATACTATGTGAGTGTGCTACTCTCTGCCATCTCAGCAAGCGTATCCTTGCAGTGAACTTATGACTCCTGAATGGATCATCTCGGCTAATACGAGAAGCATTCTCAGCTTTATTAGGCAAATCGGCTAGCAGGCATAATAGATCTGTAAAGGACGCCGTGGCGCAGTATGTAGTGGACTCTGACGCACGATGAGCGAGTTCGGATCCCGATAACACCGACGCCATCGAATGTTTATTTCGCGGCGTTCCTCCTCGGCGGGGTACTGGCAAAACCCCCCCGTAATATACTTGCCGTGAAAAAGCTTCTTGACTCATGCCGTCATTAAACCGTAGGTCACTTACACCTATGTGAAAAATAAATCACACACAACATGGCTGATTGAGAGAAGCTTGGCTCTGGTCCTTCATGGGCTGTAACGCCATCAAAGAAGAAGAAAGATGTCAAACACGTTTACCTGGTTAGCCTAGCCGCCTCAAGGGAAGATGCCTTAGGCCAGCGTAGCAGTGTTACAGTTGATGAAACTTTAAGCAACATTTCATGATAACCTTAATAATCGTATAGCTTCATAAAAGTTTTTTCACAATTTCAGAATTTAACAAACATTTTCTGATTTGAAGTTTCGTTTTGTCTAGGAAATCTGCACATCATATTCCAGACACAATAGCGAATTGATTAAATTAACTCGAAGTTCAGTACTAATAATATCAGGAACATATGGAATAACCGTCTTAAAAAAACAAAAAAAAAAAAAAAAAAAATCAATTGATTACCAGAAGTTCTTCAGCTAAATCTTTTGTGAACCCATCCCGATATTTGCAACTGAAATCCGCACAACACAATCAGCCACATCCAAGCCAGCCATCAGTCATAGATTTATACTTCCATTGTAGCTGTTAGTCTACAATATCGCTAACATACTGTCGCATGCACAAAAACAACCAACAACCAATCAACATCGCTTCGCAAAACTTTTGCAGTCACGTCCCACTCAGCGAAATAGCCACAAAAAAGGTCAACCCAAAAATCTGGGCATCATTCAAATATGTGACGCTCGTCGACAATGAGCCACAACACTGAGCTAGCCACATCATACCGACCATGGAAAGCCTTATCGCGCGCCCCCATATCGCTCATTAGTCGCCGCAGCTTACTCGTAAACAGTTTATTCGAAAAATCCCAACAGCTTACCACGATGACTCGGACGACTAACATAATCGATCCGTTTTCTGCAAATGACTTCAGCTGCTACTCAACATAATATCCATGACTGACATTCATAAATTGGCTAAGTATTTATGTCACATGCAAACTGATTGACTTTGATGTTGATGGTGTTGTTCCTCCTGAAATCATGTTGTCGGCCGACTGATGGACAACAGAAGAAAAAGAAGAGGAGCGCAACAGCGAGCGCCTCGCTCGATGACCGCACTCGGTATGATGTACATATGCTTTTCAAATTCTATATCTTTTTTAGGACTATAGTCAGCTGTGTGACAATTATTACAAATTGCCGGCTGTTAATTTCCATTAAAGTCAATTGGTATAAATTCACTCCTCATCTCGGGCGTCTCGTCGAATGTCGTTTCGCATTCGACCGTCGACCGTCCGACCAATCGGTCCAGATGCAGAGGACTGGGACCGAACGAACAAATGTAATACACATTCATGTGGTCGTCATGATTGAAAACCGACTCTAGTTCACAGCTGGTGTATAACAGACAATAGTTAGGCAGAAGATTATTAGGTCTAACGCCACAAGTCCACATACAAATCTCTACCATTTCCATCACGAGATACAACCACACTATACTCGTAGAGTAACGAACATATGTATGTATGAATATGGGATAGATTGTAGGATCGCATTCATGAGTTATAGTATGAATGACATCATGGCTATAGCGGCAGGGATGCTAAAGGCAGGCGAGCGATAGGGGGCGAAACACTAAATTTATGGAATCTTAGAATAGCATCTTTTTCTGTTATTAGTTGACATACTGGGAGATCCACACAAAGAGGCAACAAAGCCAAACGTAGAACGTGAATAAGAACGAAAACGAGATCGAGAGTGAGAGAAACTTGGCATCAGTTTTGGAATTAATTAAAAAGAAGCTGAGAAGGGGTGGAAGATGACAGGCTACTGGAAGGGAAGCATATGATGATGGTGTGTTGGATTCTTAAGTGCGACATGTGACTTGAGTTGGTTTTAATGGATTCCACTCCATTAGGCAAAAAGTGACATTGCAATGAGCAGAACAAAGACTTTGTCTGTGCCCGTGTCTTGACGATTGTCATTGTGTTCCATGGACGACGACTGGGACGACGAACAATTCGGCGTGAAAACTGAGCCACTTATGAGATAATTTCAACTAAAGATGAACAGATATACTCTGTAGATGTTTCAAGGTCTTCTTTCATATCCCGGCAAGTGATGAATTTGTTGGGGTTGCGATTTTCCGCCTCTTCTTCGTTTTGCTTTTTGTCTTGGTTCATCCTGAGCAGGAAGTTACAAATGATGTGAGACAGCAAATTATTAAAGATTCAACAGAGAATTGGTGTCTTGTTATATTGAGCTGGTCGGGTTTCCAGCTATTTTAGACTGGTGTTAGATTTCTTATGTATCTATTTGCAGTGATCCAATATGGAATGCTTTGTTGTAAGCAAAAAAGAACTTAGAAAAAGGCAGAGGAAAGAATGGCTTCGAGGATTTTACGAAATTCAAAGTTCAAAACGTTTCAAATATTTTTTTTTTTAATTAAGGGGATTGTGCTAGCAAAAAGCACGAGGCACTGCGACATTTACAGATCTGCCTGCGTATGACCGAGTTCCTCGAGGTAAACTCTGGAGTGTTCTGCAGGAGTATGGAATTGATGGTCCTCTGTTGATGTGGCAGCGCAGTCGAGACGAGGAGTGTTTTACATTGGGAGAGTTGAGGATAAGCCATATTCTTTTTGCAGATGACTTAGTTGTCCTCACATCCACCCAGATGGAACTTCAGCGCGCGCTAGACAAGTTTGTAGCCGTATGTGCTGATGCTGGAATGAGGGTTAACGTGGACAAATACGAGGTTATGGTTATTTTCCTGTTCAATGCACTCTGCATGTTAGTGGAGTCCCATTGAAGTAGGTGGAGGAGTTTAAGTATCTCGGGGTCTTCTTCACGAGTGATGGGAGGAGTAATACTGAGCTTTCCTGCAGGATTGGCCAAGCCGGGTCAATTTTGAAACAGCTTGGAAGATCTGGAATCAGGAAGACCGAGCTTGATGTCAAAGCCAAGTTAGCGGTTTTGAACTCAGTATTTGTTCCAACTCTCACCTATGGTCATGAAATTTGGGTATTGACCGAAAAAATAAGATCGCGAGTACAAGCTGCCGAAATGAGATTTCCTCGTGCTGTTGTGAGCTCAATATTGAGCAGCTGCTTCTCCGAACGGAAAGGGCTATGCTTCGATGGTTTGGTCACGTGAGACGAATGTCGACATCATCACGACTTCCGAAGCGTGCCTTGGATGCAATACCATCAAGCAGGCGACCGCTTGGCAGACACGACTTGGTGGGCCACTGAAAATGTATGTATGTACAGATGATGAGTTTGGTGAAGGAAAACAGGAAACAATCTAATCGAGTGAGCAGATTTATGTAAAAAAAAAATCGAATGCAACTTACCGTATTACTTTAGAGCAAGTAGAAATTCAAGGCATTTTTAATTTCACATTTTTTTTTTCCTTTGAAACGAAAAAATTGAAACATCAGCATCCTTTACTCAGACGAACGGACGGATACGCATCACAGCACTGGATGCATTTCGTCATGACTACACAAACTTTTCGATTAAAAAATTATTCCAACTTCTACGCAACATTCCTACGCCTTGTAACTTTATCGTCTTTCCACCTTGCTTTTTTAGAGGCACAAGTACATATATTTCTCGTTCCTCTACCAACGATTTGTTCGTCCCTTTTTTCCCGTTCAGCGGCTTAATCTTTTTCTTTTAATAATTCAACCCTCCTTGCCATAGGAAATTACGCAACTTTCACCCTCATCGACCTGACACCGGTAGGAATAAGTGTGCACACGAAAGGCAAAAGCCTCGAAAACGACACAAAAAAAAACCCTGCAAACGCCGAGAGAATTGAGCAATAAATAATAAGAAACGTATTCATGCGTAACAAGTGAATTCTTCCGTCTTCAGTTACGTCCTCTCATGTCCTGTTTTTACCATTTACTCTGTCACATGAAAATGGCGTCTTACCCTTTTGCGAAACGCCGACACACCGTCTTATTATTTTCATTTCCTTTTTCCCTTGATAGTTATTTATTAAAAAAAAACAGAAAGTGCTAGCAACAAAAACAAAAAACTAAGGACCAAACTAACATCTGCTTCTTATGCTTTACTCTCACTGCACAAAACTGATTAAGGTGTAAGCGCGCCCAGACAAAAACCCGATAACCCGATAACAATAACAAAGTTCCCCAATCCAAACGACAGGTGATGGTCCGCCGTTTGTCCATCCTGGCCAGCCTGTTGCTTATCCAAACGATGCGATCTACCATTGTCATCGTTACCATTGGAGTCTGAACCAATTTACTGTCTGTATTCGCACGATTCTGTTCGAGATCAGGATAATGCCCCATCTTCCCCATCGATGGATGCATACATAAATAAGAAAACTTTCGCTTTTCGACTGCTGTTACTCTGGGAATATTCCTCGTTCGTCTGGACCAAATGGCAAGTTTTTTGTGCACTTCTTCCGTTCGTATTGTAAAACTTTCTTTCCCCGACAGCTGCGAAGGAAGAGCGCGTGCTAATCATTAAGACAAAAGCGCAAGGGTGCCACTGTTTCTCATTTTTTGTCTTTAATTATAACTACTTGTATTTCGTATCCTTTTAATGTCGACGTAGTGGAAGTTTTTACAGCGAACCGAGTTATTAAAATAACATTTTCCAAGTGATTATTGACAGACTTTAAATTAATGGGCGACTACACCGCTTTACCATGATGCAGACTAAGGAGCCTGTCCCCTCGGGCTGTTGTTATGCATTATGCAATTTGACGCGTGCTTCTCAATATTATTGCTAAAGGCGATAATTGGAAATTGCATTGAGTGAGATGTTCGTATTCGGCAGGTTGTTGTTTTTGCAAAATGATGTATGAAGTGGATCTAGGTATGGTTCGAATGGAATGATAATTATTAAGAAAATGGGATGACAAAAAACCCTGTAAGGCTTATAATGTCGGGGCTTTTTGGATATACAGAGTGCCCCACGAGCAGTAATTCGTCGAAAGCAATGATAAACAAGATTACAGAAAGCGGGGATCCTTGGGGAATACCGTTATCAAGAGAAACTATTTTGGAAAAGGTTGTTTTTATTTTGACGGAGAATTTTCTGTTAGTTAAAAAGGATTTGATATATTCAAATATCTTGGGACCGATTCCCTATTGCTTTAATTTGTTTAAAACAAAGAAATACCTATTCGGTCAAATGCTTTCTCAAAATCAAGTGCTAGGATCGAGACGTGATTTCTAGCGGAGAGGGCGTTAGATATAACGTGATCAAGGTGGAGAAGGATATCCATGCATCCTCTATTCGGCTTGAAGGCAACCTGACGGATACTTAAAACTTTTTTAAATTCGGTAAACCATGAAATGCATCTAGCGATTATTTTTTCAAGGACCTTTGATGTGCATGGGATGAGGGATATGGGGCCGTATCCGTCGATACTGTCAATGTCCTTGTTGGGTTTAGCAACAGGTACAATGACCGCAGTTTTCCAGCTTTGTGGAATTATACCACTGTTGAGAATTTTGTTATATAAATTAAAGAGCTTTACCTTAGCTTTGTCGGGTAGGTTGTTTACAGTGTTGGCATTAATCAATTAATTTTTTATTCAACTACTTAATTTGATTAATTTTAATCAGATTAAATTAATCATGATTGAAATAATCGTGATTAAAAAAGTAGTCTTAATCATGATTATTGGAGTTAATCATTAATCAATATTCATTAATTGATTAACTTGATTATGATTATTTCTTGAAACATATGTACTTACTTACTTACTTATCAGGCCTGCGATCCATGGAGGATCTGAGCCTGAGCTATAGCTGCCTTCCATCCTTGACGGTCCCGGGCACGCTGCTTCCAGTTGTCAAGACCAAGATGTCTTACATCCGTGATTACTTGGTCTTTATACCGGAGGCCCAGTCTTCCTCTTCTTCTCGAACCAGGAGGCTCGGAGTCGAAGACCTTCTTAGCTGGAGCGTTGATGTCCATGCGCTTGATCTGGCCGAGCCAGTGTAGTCGACGGATCCTTGCCTTCCGGACTACATCCACATCCTGGTACAGCTCGTAGAGTTCGCGGTTGTGTCTTCTTCCCCATTCACCTTCCTCACAGACAGGACCAAATATCCGGCGCAGAATTTTTCTTTCGAAAGAACCCAAAATCAGCTCCGCTGTCCTGCTTATCGTCCAGCTTTCGGCTCAGTACTGCAAGACTGGCAGTATGAGCGTTTTGTAAAGCATGACTTTGGTCTTTCGAGTGAGGAGTTTTGACCCCAGTTGTTTGGACAAGCCGAAGTAGCAGCGGTTGCCAAGGGCGATTCCATACCGGATCTCCACTGTGGTGTCATTTGTGGAATTTACGTTTGCCCCGAGGTAGACAAACTCCTTAACTACCTCGAAATTGTAACTGTCAATTGTTATATTTTGTCCCAGGTGGTGAGCGACGGATTGGTTTTTGCTTGACAGCATGTATTTCGTTTTATCCTCATTGATCTTAAGACCAACTCGTTTCGCCTGTTCTTCAATCGCCGTGAATGCTTCCACAATGTCACGGCGAGAACACGCGATGATGTCGATATCATCCGCGTATCCTAGCAGCTAGATGGACTTGTAAAAGATAGTGCCTTCCCTGTTGACGCCTGCCCGTTGCACTATCTGCTCCAGCACCAGGTTGAAGAAGTCACATGACAGCGCATCTCCTTGCCGAAGTCCGGTGCATGTATCGAATGGTTCCGAGGTCCTAGAACCGAGTTGCAGGGTGCATCGCATGTTTTTTAGAGTAGCGCGACACAACTGGATCAGTTTTACCGGGATCCCGAATTCGGCCATCGCCCCAAACAGTTCTTCACGATGAATCGATCAGCCTTTTAAATCAATCAAATTTAAACTTACATTTAATTTGAACATAGTTAATCTAATAATCAAATTAACGATTAACGATTATGATTAATAATCTTAATCATTTTAAAATTGATTTTGATTAATTAATCTTAATCAACATTTTTGATTACGATTTTAATCATTAATTTTTAATCGTTAATCAGATTAACTTTGGGCCAACACTGGTTTTTTAGCATGGGATACGAGATCCTGTCTCGGCTTGGTGTTTTACCTTTGACTCTGTTTAAACAGCCCTCGAGCTCTAGAAAAGTTTTATTATTATCAATACGCTTAGCGGCAGCGTTTTTCGCGGGCTGTATGGGTGTAATGAGGGACTCCCTTTTGTTTGTGCTGAAACTAGCTGAGAAGATTGATTGGAGTTACTAAACCTCAGCGAAGGCGTTAGATATATTTTTAGCAGAGGAGGCTGGACCGGAAGTTGTTTTGATTATCTTTATAACTGTGTGCTTGGAGTTTCCTCTTAACCTTATGACATTTTGCCAGATGTTGTAGATTTATACTACCAGTGAACTCTTCAAACACTTGGTTTTGCTTATTTTCATAAGTCGTCTAAACCTGGCATTGGCTTCTTTATAGGCTAGTAAGTTGACTTGGTTAGGATTTTTTTTTAAAAGAACGCCAAGTTGCGACCTTGTTTTTAAACGAAGCTGTTTTAAGGAACAGTTTTTGAGAAATTCATTTTCAAACTCTAAATTTTGAGGAAAAAAATGAAAAAAAAAATTCGAACCTATTTTTTTCAAAATTGTATGTAATCCAGTACTAATTTTTTGTCGAAAATTCAATTCTCTTATTAGTTTTTAGTTAAAAACAGAAAACTGGATGCAAAAATGACATGTAGTTTTTGACAAAAAAAAAAAAAAAAAAAAAAAAAAACCCAAACCACTTTTTTTCTAGGAAAAACCTTTTTTTTTTTTTTTTTTTTTTTTGTTTTAAGGCGGATGGACTTGTAGGTAAATTAATGTGGGAAACATTTGGCAAATCCAAAATTCTTTCATCTAAGTGTTATGTATTAGTCATATATAATTTTAGATAGTCAGTATATATGTACATTTTGCGATGCTAACTTGCAACATAATGAGATTCAGTCTGTAAAATAAATTCCAAGCAGCAGGAGGGAGGGAGTTCTTTATTCAGTCATTTTCACACGTAGACATAATTCAAGAACCGTCAGTACCAATTGATAAGTTCGTGGATAACTTACGAAATACTCGTCAGCATTTTCTTGGGAGTCAACTACCCTAATCGGGCATACAGCATCAGTAGCATTAAAGAAGGATGTATTGCCGATATTCTGCAAAGCATATCCTGTTGCTTATTCTCTCCGACAAAAAGGTAGAGAGGGAACTTCTTTGTCTCCAAAAGAATGGTATCCTTAGCCCAGTCAAATTCAGCAAATGGGCTAGTCCCCTTGTCGTCGTTACAAAGAACGGTGACATATAAGGCTTTGCACAGATTTTAAGGTTTCACCTAACAAAGTCACTGATATGGAACACTATCCTATCCAGAATGTGGATGACATGTTAGCTTCACTGGAAGGAGGCGCCGTGTTTTGTGTTCTTGATCTAACTGGAGCCTTTTTACAGTCAATACACATTTAGGCTTAATGAGGTACAATAGACTAACATATGGACTGAAAAGTGCACCATGCATATTTCAGAAGACTATGGACAAAATCTTGCGTGGTACTAATGCCTTATGCTATATAGATGATGTTTTTATTAAGGGAAAGTCATTCGAAGATTGTGCTGAGAATCTGAAACGTGTTTTAACAGCATTCAAAACATATAATGTAAAAGTCAATATGGATAAGTGTGAATTTTTTAAAACCGAAGTTGAATACCTAGGGCACGTCATAACAAGTGTTGGTATAAAGCCTAGTCCAGGCAAAATAGAAACAATTAAAAACGTACCGGTTCCAGAAAATGTAACCCAAGCAAAGTCATATTTGGGTCTTCTCAACTATTATAGAAAATTTGTTCCCATGCAGTCGTCTTTGTTAGCTCCACTGTAAAAGCTGACTCGTCGTAGGACAACTTTCATTTGGGACTCTTCTTGTCAGGATGCTTTTACTCGCAGTAAAGAAGCATTAAGTAATGAAACACTTTTGCAACATTATGATCCCTTTGATATTATCTGATGATGCAAGTAAGGAAGGAGTAGGAGCGGCACTTAGTCAGATAAAAGGATCTAAGGAATGCCCAGTCGTTTTCGCTTCAGGCATTTTAAGTCCAGCAGAGAAAAATGACTCTCAAGTAGAAAAGGAGGCACTTACCATCATTTTTAGCATACGTACATTTTACAAATATTTAATAGGGAGAAAATGTACGCTATTCACGGATCATCAGCCCTTGAAAGCCATCTTTAATGTAAGGAAAGGAGTAACAGTCACTGCCGCGAGTCGTCTTCAGCGATGGGCTCTTTTACTATCAGCATTTGACTATGAGTTCAAATATAAAAAGAGTCAAGAAATGTCTGGTCCTGATGCTATGTCACGTCTACCATTAAAAAAGAGCCGAACATACGAAATGACTGAACATCTTATAAACGAATTCAAAGAAAATGAACAAATCCCTATTTCATATGAAGATATCGCACGGCATACGAAAAAAGATACTGTTTTATGCAAAGTCAGGGAATTGATTCGGAATGGTTGGCCAGAGTACATCCAAGATAACGGTTTAAAACAATTTTTTAATCAAAGATATTCGTTATCAATCGAACAAGGTTGCATTATACATTATACACGTCCCTGCGCTCAGACGTCCCTGCGCTCAGACGTGCTCCAACTTTTACATGAGGAGCATTCTGGTATCGTTAAAATGAAACTTTTAGCCAGATCAATCTGCTGGTTGCCCAAAATCGATCAGGATATAGAAGAAATATGCACAGTGTGTTCCTTGTCAAAGAGTAAGAGCAGATAATAACCAGGAGAAGTCGTTTTTGGGCTGGCCAAAATTGGCAAAAACCCTGGGTACGCCTACACATAGATTTCTTCTCATTTGTTGGTAGAAAGTTTTTATTAGTTGTTGATGTAACGTCTAAATGGATAGACGTATCCTATATGATTTCAACAACAGCAGCTGCAGTCATTCTTAAACTGAAACAATTGTTTTCAACGTTTGGTTTGCCTGAACAATTAGTTTCAGATAATGGTCCTCCATTTGCGTCGAATCGCTTTATAAATTTTTTAAAAAGCACGGAGTTGAAGTTTTGAAAAGTCCCCCATATTTCCCTTAAGCGAATGATGCAGCCGAAAGATTTGTTCGGGTAGTAAAAAATTTCTTTAAAGAGAAATTTGTTGAAGGGAAACAATACTCGCAATATGAAATAGAATCTAACATTTCTGACTTCTTATTTTCCTACAGAAACTCGCCATGCCCCTCAACTGGATTGTGCCCAGCAGAATACGTATATGCTAAGATCTACACCGCGCACTGTTTTGCGTCAGATTCAGCCAATATTTGGACAAAACGGCAACCCTGCAGCCAGAAACTTAGACAGAATACCGGACAAAAAGTATATGTATTCCGCTGGGGAGAAGATATGGTTGCGAATTTTAAAAACATGGGAAAAAGCTACAGTACTTCAATGCATTAGCGGAAATAGATATCTTGTAAAACATGAGAACAACATCAGGATTGCCCGTCAACATCAAATGCGCCCATGCTTGGAAAAAGTAGTTCCTTCATCTCCGTCCGCAAACATTCCAAAGAGCAAAGAAGAAAAACTAATAGAACCTGCCACAGGTAGCTTGGATCCAGTAACCACACCACCACCTCCAACTACAGAAGGAAACAAACCAACGGAAACCTTGCCCCGAAGATCAGAAAGAATTAGACGTCCACCAAATAAGTTAACATATTATTGAATTGAAATTATAAAATCTATCTGTATGTATGTATGTTGGCGTTACAGTCCATGAAGAACCAGAGCCGAGCTTCTCTCAATCAGCCATGTTGTGTGTGATTTAATTTTCCCATTGGTGAAAGGGACCTACAGTTTATTGCCGGATCTGAACGGCGAATTTCGAGAAGCTTTTCATGACAATTTTACTAAAGGGGGTTTTGTCAGAACCCTGCTGAGGAGAAACACCGTGAAAACACGTTCGATGACATGGCTGTCTCGGGATTCGATCCCGTGTCACCGGCGTCAGAGGCCAACACACTACCCACTGCGCCACAGTGCTCTCATAGATAAAATCTATCTATACTTCCTAAAACTGAAATGTTTATTTTGCTACCTTGATTTATTATGAATTTTGAAAGGATTGTAATGTTATGTTTGAAAGGGGATGTAATGTTATGTATTAGACTCATATATTATTTTAGGTAGTCAGTATATACATGTTGCGATGCTCACTTGCAACATAATGAGATTCAGTCTGTAAAATAAATACCAAGCGGCAAGACGTACTTTGTTTAATTGACAACATATCATTAAGATTGCTGATCCATCTGTAATTGAAAGAAGAGGTTTCTGGCTTTACAAAAAGTATATCATGGCATTGTGAATGTAACCGTTTATTTTTAATATTTTTTTTCCAAATGAAGTCAACCCCGCCTCCCATACGATTTTTTTCTTGTCTTGACCAGACATACAAGCTCTAGCTTTTTGGCACACTGCTCGTTGGGCACCCTGTATACAACCTTATCAAAAGTGAGTTAAGGGGTTTGGTGGGTTTCAGAGGTTCAAAAAAAGGATATTTTTACTATTTTTTTTTTTTAATATGTACAATCATATATTTTATTTAAACAATCCAGCATATCAAAGATACATATTTGAACAGTGTTTTGTGAAAAAAAAAAAAAATGCTCTTGCCGTGGACAGCAGACCCCATTATTGGTTCATCTAAAACCAAAAGGCAAAAAATATTTCGTAAGGCCGACAAACAATAGCCATGCAGCTGCTTCCGAAGCGCTGGCGCTGCAATGACGTGGACTGATGGGCGGAACTTCCGAAGAGTCCATCTCTTATATTTTACTCGGATCGATTTGAAATTTTAGGAGAATATTTTAAACATATTGTACTATTTAATAAGACAATAACAAAAAAAAAAAAAAAAAAACACCGATTTTTTTTTTTTTTAATTTTCAAACCCACCTAACCCCTTAAGTCATATCCGACTGCATGCCTGCGCTTGGAAGCGAGTATAATGCATTGTGGAGCTAGAAAATAACATAATACTCTAAATATTTGGGTGCAACTCAATAGCGTATATAACGGGCAAGATCTACTTCATAGCTGAACCTGAAAATCGTAGTCAAATAACTAATATGGGTCCAGGTCTATCATTCAAGAACCAATAAATACACTCTACACTCAGTTTCCCTGAAAATTTTAATTTTACGATAACTAAAGTTCCTCTATAAGGGGCAAAAATAAAACTCATTCGCACACCATTCAATGCCAGCCATCTATCATTAAAAACTTACTCGTTCTACACCCCAACAAAATATTGTATATGTACATCATTAATGGATTATCAAGAATCATTTTCGACTCACACACCCGAAATAAACGTTCAAATAATCATTATAAAACAAATGTGTCTACTCACCCGAAATTAAAAAGAACAGCACATGGGTGCTCTTCGCATTAACTATTTTTTTTGTTTTTAATTTTTTATTAGTAATTCAGCAACAAATAAATATCTTTCCGACTTTCTTTGTGTAACTTCCTTTGATTTATTATATATGTATCGTTTTCTTCAATGAATTTAATTTTAATAAAAAATAATGCAATGAAGAAACAAAACTAAACACATTTGTGACACTAACACTTTTTACTTTGTTTTCAGATTGAACTATATGTTTAAAAAAAATAATATTTTCCTCTTTAACACAATATCATTATAAAAAATAAATCGATGTATAAATATAACTCTTTTTTGAATGAAAATTATTTAATATCGCACTGTTTTTTTTTTTTTTTGTTGATACATACATACATATCTCAATATGAGGGGGTAGCTTTTATATATGTATATTTTTTTTTGTTATAGAAACAGGATGAAGGACGGAAATAATGCGCTTTTCAACATATCCGCAAAAATCCTGACCGCAATGTGGGAAAAATCGCGAGCCTGAACCTGAAAATCGAATATTTCGATGAAGATATTTATTCCTTTTTTTGGTTTCAATAAATAAATTTGTATTTTTTGTTTTTCTTTTGTGAAGTGTAAATATGAATAAAGTTATTTGGAAATTTGTTATTCGAAGTATTTAGAATAAACCAGTTGAAGAAGAACAAAAATTAAAATAAAAAAACATTGCGATAGAATAGATCGAAAGGTTGCAGTGTTCTATTTTATTTTTACAAGGAAATACAAACTAACATTTACAAAATGATTAGGATTCGGATTCATGTACCTCAGGAAAAATAGAAAAATGCTATATATGTAGATGGAATGAAGAGATTTGAAAAAACAAAACGCAGGGCAATGCACAAGTATCAGGTATATGGTACATATAATATTTCGGGTTAGACCGAATAGTAGTGAGAAAAAGAAATAAAGTAAAAATAAACTTAAAACAAAAATTTAAGTGTATGACAAAACAAACTCACACAGAGAAAAGCGCATAAGAAATGTAAAAATAAATATATTGACAGATATCTGTGCTTTTTTATGGATTGCCGTATTTAAATTATATATTATATTTTATTTTTTTATAAAAACATTTTTAATAGGACAGATCTTTATAATTACAGGAAAATGATTGAGATAGTGTAGTGTAAACAACAAAAAACAAAAAGGCAATAACAATTACAAATATATGCACAAAGTATTTCTTGTATATATATTTCAAATATTTTCTAATTTTTTTAATTACCCGAATAAAGCGAATATGCAATATAATCATTTGATGAAAAATAAAAAAATATAACAAGACACATTGGAAAAAGAAACAGCAATTCAACGACAAGTATTTTGAAAGAAACAATTTATTTTTGATACCAACAATTTCATTTAGGATGTCAGAAAAGATTTTATTTGTTGCGTGCAAAAAGAACACAATAATTTGGCGCTTGCCAATTCTTTTTGTCTCTGCAATTTTTAATAATTGCATTATCTTTGTGTAAATGTAGACGTGTAATTAGAAATGGTAAAGAAGATTGAACATTCGAAAGACGGCGGACATGTAGGATAATGATAGATGTTAGGCTGATGAAAACAATGCATGCAATAAATTAATTAAAACAAATAGGTTGAGGATTTATTTGTAGTTTTTTTTTTTATTGTTCTCTCATAGAGGTGATGACGAGTGCTGAGGAGGTGAAATGATATTGTTGAACAGCATTTGCATGCTAACAAGATGACGACATGTGCCATAAATATTTGAAAGTGAAATGGTTAACATAACTAATTGAGAAATTATTTTCCAATCCACTCAAGTTTCTTAAAAAATCAAATTTAATTCGATATCAAAATCTTCATAAGAAAAGAATCTAATGTAATGTATGTACATATGTACATATGTATGTACAAACTGCAATATTGGCAAACTGGAGTCCTTCAAGGATAAGGAATTAGGCATTTAATAAACGAACAGTATAATGGACTGATTTCGTTGAAATTCATTCCTGTCTAGCCCCCCGTTCATACTTATTTACTTATCAGACCAGCGTTCCAGGATCTGAGCCTGAGTTGTAGCTGCCTTCCATCCTTGACGGTCCCGGGCACACTGCTTCCAGTTATCAAGACCAAGATGTCTTACATCCGCGATTGTATGTATGTATGTTGGCGTTACAGTCCATGAAGAACCTGAGCCGAGCTTCTCTCAATCACCCATGTTGTGTGTGATTTCATTTTCCCATAGGTGAAAGGGACCTACAGTTTATTGCCGGTTCCGAACGGCGAATTGCGAGAAGCTTTTCATGACAATTCTACTACAGGGGGTTTTGTCAGAGCCCCGCTGAGGAGAAACACCGTGAAAAACACGTTCGATGACATGGCTGTGTCGGGATTCGATCCCGTGTCATCGGCGTCAGAGGCCAACAAACTACCCACTGCGCCACGGTAATCTCCGCGATTACTTGGTCTTTATACCGATGGTTCGGTCTTCCTCTTCTTCTCGAACCAGGAGGCTCGGAGTCGAAGACCCTCTTAGCTGGAGCGTTGATGTCCATGCGCTCGATGTGGCCGAGCCAGTGTAGTCGACGGATCTTTGCTTTCCGGACTACATCCACATCTTTGTACAGCTCGTAGAGTTCGCGGTTGTGTCTTCTTCTTCACTCACCTTCCTCACAGACAGGACCAAATATCCGGCGCAGAATTTTTCTCTCGAAAGAACCCAAAATCAGCCCCGCTATCCTGCTTATCGTCCAGCTTTCGACTCCGTACAGCAAGACTGGCAGTATGAGCGGTTTGTAAAGCATGACTTCGGTCTTTCGAGTGAGGAGTTTTGACCCCAGTTGTTTGGGCAAGCCGAAGTAGCAGCGGTTGCCAAGGGCGATTCTATGCCGGATCTCCACTGTGGTGTCATTCGTGGAATTTACTTTTGCCCCGAGGTAGACAAACTCCTTAACTACCTCGAAATCGTAGCTGTCAATTGTTATATTTTGTCCCAGGCGGTGAACGACGGATTGGTTTTTGCTTGACAGCATGTACTTCGTCTTGTCCTCATTCACCTTAAGACCAACTCGTTTCGCCTGTTCTTCAATCGCCGTGAATGCTCCCACAATGGCACGGCGAGAACACGCGATGATATCGATATCATCCGCGTATCCTAGCAGCTGGATGGACTTATAGAAGATAGTGCCTTCTCTGTTGACGCCTGCCCGTCGCACTATCTGCTCCAGCACCAGGTTGAAGAAGTCACATGGCAGCGCATCTCCTTGCCGAAATCCAGTGCATGCTTCAAACGGGTCCGAAGTCCTAGAACCTAGTTGCACGGTGCATCGCGTATTTTTAAGCGTGGAGCGACACAACTGGATCAGTTTTCGCGGGATCCCGAATTCGACCATCGCACCAAACAGTCCTTCACGATAATTGCTGTCGGATGCGGCTTTGAAATCGATGAAAAGATGGTGTGTGTCGATTCGAAACTCGGTGGTCTTTTCCAGGATTTGTCGAAGTGTGAACATTTGGTCTATAGTCGATTTGCCGGGCCGGAAGTCGCACTGGTAGCTGCCGATTAGTGCGGTGCAAAATGGCTTTAGACGTGCACACAGTACGCTGGACAGGATCTTGTATGCGACATTGAGCAGGGATATACCTGTATAGTTCTTGCAAGAGGTAGGATCGCCTTTTTTGTGAATGGGGCCAATACAGCTGGTATTCCAGTCGTCGGGCATGCTTTCATCTTCCCAAATTCTGCAGATGATCTGGTGCATGCTCCTTATCAGAACATCGCCGCCAGACTTGAAGTGCTCTGATGGTGGCAAACCATCTGAGCCTGCGGCCTTGTTATTCTTCAGCTTCTGAATAGGTGTTGTGCCAACTTCTTCGATGCGTGATGGGAGGACTACTTCAGCGGCTGGAGTTGGGATTTCCTCGGTCCCTACCATTCTCTCTTGGTCATGCTCCTTAAGCAGCTGCTGGAAATGCTGCTTAAATACATCCACTATTCGCTGCGGGGAAGCCTCCTGCAAGGCCTTTGGCTTTCTTGTAAAAGGCTCGGGTTTTATGTTTATCCCTAGACTCCTCGATATCCTTGAGCTGGGAGGCTGCGAAGATTCTTTTCTTTTGTCGCAGAAGTTTCTTCTCCTCCCTTCTTCTGGTTCGTTCCCCCGTTCATACAGTAACGAATTAGTTAAACTATCCAACAGCACTGTTTAAAATCACCCTTAGAGCCCTTTTCAATTCCACTCGCAACGATAATCTTATATTTCCTTTATATCGTAACGGTAATTATTTTGCTTCTTACGCATTCCATAAATAATTTCTAGCTTCCGATATGGTAACATTAATTATTCAGCAACAGGTAATTGCGGATGTAAGACTATAGATAAAGGCATACCCTAAAACACATCTTTCATTTAGAAGTTCCCTTTAATAGAAAAACGATTTTATCAATAGCCTAAAGCCTTCGGAGGATAAATAAAAAAATACAAAATTAACTACGAGTAGTTTTAGTTTTGTACACTTTTTATTGTATTTATTATAAATCAAACGCGAGACTAATAAGCCATCAAAAAGTTCATCTTATGAAACGTACATATATATGTAGGAAAATTAACCAAATCTATCGACTTCTTTAACAAACCTTAACCCTCCTGCCAATCAAGTTCAAGCTAAAAGTAACTTGTCCGTCATTTATCTCATCCAAACTACAAAAATTCTTTCTCTTTTTTGCTCATTCCCCGTCGTCTTTATGGTAAAACGCTTCCTTCCATTCATTCATCTTGAACAGAATGACTGGGCGGTTAGAAGGATGCTTCCCCATAGAAAAATTGTTGCGTTCAATGATTCATAGCAAAAATATTATATATGGACGGAACGGTATTGTGACAAGCCCTAAGGGATTGGGAAAAAAAAAATTGAAAAAAGGATATGACATGGAATGAAAAATGAGACCGCGCACATTCATCTAACTATATTGAATGGGTGACAACCTTTTACCAGAGGAATAACGAGTGAATGAAAAATAGCATTATAAGAGGATGGAACGTAAGGCGTGAACGGCATAATAGAAAATCTCTATGTAAAAGCATACGTTAACCACATTCAACTGCCGATATGATCTCAATCGGTAACTAACCTTGATTTGTTTATGACCTGAAATTAGAGTTGTATTCGAAGTTAAAGTCGAAACCACCTTATGTATTGTTACTTATATTTCACTTTGACCATTTCTATTAGGTATCGAGGAGAAGGCAAGCGGCTATCCCTTGTTCAATGTCAAGGGCCATAGGTGGTACACAGATGGCTCCAAGGTGGGTTCTGGCATTGGCGCGGGCATCTTTGGATCAAATCTGAAAATCTCGAAGGGTCTGGAAATGAGTTCTAGTATCTTCCAGGCTGAATTATACGCCATCCTGACGTGCATCAACATAAACCTAGAGTCTGGCATAAGATGTGTAACCATCAATATACTTGCAGACAGTCAAGCAGTACTCAAAGTTCCTTAAGGAATGCCATGATGCCCTACAGGACCAAGCCAAAAGAAATAAGGTAAAGCTCTGGTGGGTGCCAGGGCACAAGGGCAATAAAATCGTCGATCAACTCGCTAGTTAGTAAAGGTTCCACCGGAAGGTACATACATAGATACAGAACCTTTCTCTGGCATTCCCAAGTCTAAAACTAACTTTTTCTTAGACAAGTGGGAAAAACCGCAACATCTGTCCTTCTGGAACAGCGTCCAAGGACTCCTCCAATCATCTCAACAAAATTAACCTCTTGTCTGAAAATGAGTGTCGACTCTGTCTTGAGGACGAAGAAATCTCAGCGCACATACTATGTGAGCGCGCTGCCCTGTGCCAACTTAGAAAGCGTATCCTTCTCAGTGACTCCTGAAGCGATATTCTTAAATTTATTAAGAAAGTGGAGAAACTCCTTGTCACTTAAAAAAAAGTCCGGATTTCGGTCTTCCCCCACAAGAATGCTGCTAAATGTTTAGGCTTATTATACAGATGCAAGTAATTTTTTCCACCCAACTATCTGCCAACGGAAATTAGAGTCTGGTTCGGTGCATCTAAGGCTTCATGCACTTGCTAGGGTTTTGCTTTGAGTTGGTGGCGTTACAGCCCATGAAGGGCCAGACCCAAGCATGTTTCAATGACCCATTTTTTTTTTACACAGGTGAAAGAGACCTACATTTTAATGCCGATTTTGAACGACATGGGTCTAGAAGCTTTTTCATGGAAAGTACGCTACGGGCGTCGTCGCGCAGTGGTAAGTGTATTGTACTCTGACGCACAATGAGCGAGTTCGGATCCCAATAACATCAACACCATCGAATGTTTATTTCGCGGCATCCCTCCACGGAAGGGTACTAGCAAAACCACCCGTAATATACTTGCTCTTGCTAGGTAAAATTCAAAAACTAATTAGATTCGCTATATCATCGCAGAATTGTTTCTTCCTTGCCTTGTGTTATGGCTTATTCTAAAAAAAAAACCTAACACATGTCTCACTAGAATTGCAGCCTACTTTCGGATGTACTACCAAATATAGAACATTTTTCTTTAAGTGGACCACACAAAGCTGGAGTTCTTGCCCCGGCTCGGCTTTCCCCCACAGTACAACATAAAGCATTTAAAAGGGACTTTTTTTAAGTGATCAGACAAGGATTTTCTCCACTTTCTTAATAAATTTAAGAATATCGCTTCAGGAGTCACTGAGAAGGATACGCTTCCTAAGTTGGCATAAGGCAGTACACTCACATAGTATGTGCGCTGAGTTTTCTTCGTCCTCAAGACAGAGTCGACACTCATTTTCAGACAAGAGGTTCATTTTGTTGAGATGATTGGAGGAGTCCTTGAACGCTGTTCCAGGACAGATGATGCGGTTTTTTCCCACTTGTCTAAGAAAAAGTTAGTTTTAGACTTGGGAATGCCAGAGAAAGGTTCGGCATCTACGTATGTACCTTTCGGTGGAACCTTTACTAACTAGCGGCGGGGTACTGGCAAAACCCCCCCTGGTATACCTGCCAAGAAAAAGCTTCTCGACTCATGCCGTTCGGAATCGGCATTAAACGTAGGTCGGTTTCATTTATGTTAAAAATAAATCACACGCAACATGGGTGATTGAGAAAAGTTTGGCTCTGGTCCTTCATGGGCTGTAATGCCTTCAAACGAAGAAAAGATTTTATGCAAATGGTAATAGTATATCCCATGAAAGAAAAAATGTGTACGACTAACTTCCTCGGAGGAGACACTGAACCAAAACCGAAGGGTTCCAATTAAGTTTGGATTCTGGGAGCTTTGGGCTTAATATCGATCTCGACCTTAGCAGCATATTTGATTGGTCTTTGAAAAACGGTTTGAGTCTTAACCCTGTTAAATCTAAATGTCTGGTTATATCCAGAACCAAATTGGACATGTCGTGTTTTCCACAATTAATTTTAAACAATACCACAATTGACTATGTGGACACATCAAAGAATTTGGGAGTTGTGTTTGATAGATTTTTAACATGGAATGATCACATAAATAGCATCGTAGGAAGGGAAGGTGTTTTGCGGACCCTATGGACGGTACAACCCTTTACACCATTGAATACACGTATCATGCTGGTAAAATCTTTAGTAATCCCTATACCTGAGAGCACCGTGGCGCAGTGGGTAGTGTGTTGGCCTCTGACGCCGATGACACGGGATCGAATCCCGCACAGCCATGTCATCGAACGTGTTTTTCACGGTGTTTCTCCTCAGCGGGGTTCTGAAAAAACCCCCTGTAGTATAATTGTCAAGAAAGCTTCTCGAATTTCGCCGTTCGGAACCGGCAATAAACTGTAGGTCCCTTTCACCTATAGGAAATAAAATCACACACAACATGGGTGATTGAGAGAAGCTCGGCTCAGGTCCTTCATGAACTGTAACGCCAACATACATACACAATCCCTATACTTGTGCATGGCTGTGAAATATTTGGTAATTGTGATTCTATAAGCACTCGAAAATTACAAGTTGCTTTCAATAGTGCTGTTCGATATATTTATGGGCTCAGAAGATATGATAACGTCTCACACCTTTTCATTAACTTTCTACAAATGTCATTTGAAAACTATCTCAAATTTCGAACATTGATCTTTCTTTTTAACATCCTCAAAACACAGCAGCCTTCTTACCTCTATAACAACTTGAAATTCTCAGCATCAAATAGAACTACTTCTCTTATAATACCGAGGTTTAACTACCTTATATCTGAGAGACAGTTCTTCATCGTTGCTATCCGTCTCTGGAATTCACTACCAAACGTTTTAAGAGCACTAAGCGATATACTAAGGGTGGCAAAGGACTAACAAAGGCCTCGTAGGGGTAGCATCTATCCGACGGATGCTGGCCTGCTAAAAAGCGAGAAGAGCCACCGCAGTCGAACATCTTGCGGCACTGTTAGTAAGTCCTATCCCCAACTCCTCGTGGCGCAATCTGGAGATTTCCTATGGAAATTGCAGACGGGGAAGGGCGAATGGCGAGCCTCCTGCGCCAGAAAACAGGATTAGTCGGTCGTCTACGGCCTAGTAAGCCGTAACCGTAAACAAACACAAACTCCGAAACAACCACAAGCCTCGGATATAACGGACCGGATTTATCTTGACGACCCTTGCAAAAAAGGAAAAAAGGACAATGGTCTTCGGCTTTGTACGTGGAATGTTAGGTTCCTAAACAGGCCACGTGCAGCCGAATAACTTGCGGACGCCTTAGACCGCTATAAAGCGGATATCACCGCCATCCAGGTAATGCGATGGAATGGACCGCGTATAAAGCGGATGAAAACTGCGATATTTACTACGGCGACTGCTATAGGGAGAGAGGGCAACGATTGTTTGGATGCGGATTTGTTGTTTGAGGTGGACTAAGGCAAAAAGTCCTAAGCTTTCGGCATGTGAGCGCACGCCTCATAACAATCCGTATCAAGGCTAAATTTTTTAACATCAGCCTGATCTGCGTCCACGCCCCGACGGAAGACAAGGATCTCCTAGACAGAACGTATGCCCAATGTCCCAGCTATGACATCAAAATTGTACTAGGAGACTTCAATGCTAAGCTGGGTAAGGAAAGCATCTTTGAACGAGTCATCGGCAAACATAGCCTACACGACACCACCTCCGATAACGGACACAGGCTGATTGATCTTGCTACGAGGCGAAATCTCCTTCTAGCCAGTACGCACTTCCCGCACCTCGTTATACACAAAGGCACCTGGCGGTCTTTTGATCAATCGACTACCAACCAGATTGATCACATCGCGATCGACGTCAGACACTCCTCCACCATTCTTGATGTTCGAACTTTCCGAGGGGCTAACATCGACTCGGACCACTATCTTGTAGTAGCCAAGATGCACTTACGGATATCACGAACGCAACGGAGTAGAGTAAGAATACAAAGTTATGACGTCGGAAAGCTACTATCGCCAGAAACCGCTCGTGCTTTTATCGATCGCGTCTCCCTTAAGCTCTCCAATACACCTCAATCCTCCGCGCTATCAATAGAACAGCAGTAGAGCCTTTGCAAACAAGCCCTGAAAAGCTCTGCATCCGAAGTTTTGGGTTTCAAGGCTCCACCGCGAGCCCCTGACCTCGACGAAGTTAAGATTGTCATATCGAAACTAAAGTCGAACAAAGCTGCTGGCGCAGACGGACTGTCTGCTGAACTCTTCAAGGCAGCTGGGGATGACCTGGTTAGGACCACGCACCAGCTCATCTGTAAGATATGGTCAGAGGAAAGCATGCCCGAGGAATGGAGCCTCAGCATCGTATGCCCGATCCACAAGAAAGGAGACCCCTCTGATTACGCCAACTACAGAGGAATAAGCCTCCTTAAAATCGCCTACAAAATCTTCTCTGCCGTTTTGTGTGAACACCTGAAGCCCTTTGTAAATAAGCTGATAGGTCCTTATCAGTGCGGATTCAGGCCAGGGAAGTCCACCATCGGCCAAATCTTCACACTACGGCGGATCCTGGAAAAATGAATGAATTTCAAGTCGACACTCACCACCTATTTGTCGACTTCAAAGCCGCATATGAGAGCGTAATTAGAAACGAGCTATACAATGCTATGTCTACCTTTGACATACCTGTTAAACTCGTCAGACTATGCAGGATGACTTTGGAGAATGCTCGCTGCTCCATCAGAATCGGTGAACATCTTACCGACAGTTTTGATGTCAAAAAAGATTTAGGCAGGGCGATGCGCTGTCGTGTGATTTCTTTACCATCATATTGGAAATGATTGTGTAAAAATCACTGGCCAATACAAGAGGCACAATCTATTTCAAATCCTCGCAACTCCTTGCATATGCCGACGATATTGACATAATAGGTAGATCACAGGAGATGTCAATGAGGCGTTTGCGAGTATTGAGTACGAGGCGGCGAAAGATGGTCTGGCGGTAAACGAGGCCAAAACTAAATATATGCTGTCATCAAAAAAGGACACTCACCACCGACGTCTTGGCCAGAACGTTTGTATAGGCAGATATAAGTTCGAGGTAGTTAAGGACTTCGTCTACCTTGGCTCCGCAGTGACCTGGAACAACGACATCAGTTCCGAAATCAAACGCAGAATCACTCTTGCCAATCGCTGTTTCTTTGGGCTCAGGAGGCAATGAGTAATAGAGCCCTCTCCCGAACGACAAAGTTGACTCTATATAAGACCCTTATCATCCCGGTCCTATTCTACGGCGCAGAAGCATGGACACTATCAAAAGCGGATGAGGAGGCCCTTGGTCGGTTCGAGAGATTTTCGGGCCTATAAACGCAGACGGGGGAATGGAGGAAAAGATTAAAGCACGAACTTTACGGGCTGTACAGCGACATGAGCCTAGTCAGGCGTCTACGGATTCAACGCCTAAGATGGCTGGGCCATGTAGAGCGAATGGACACCACATCCCCAGCCCGGAGAGCCTTTGAATCCAACCCCGAGGGACGAAGAAGCAGAGATGGCTTACACAGGTGGAAGGGGACCTCAGCCAACTGGGTGTGCGGCAATGGAAAAGGCTAGCAAAAGATCGTGCTAGTTGGAGGGGCATGTTGGTTGAGGCCCAGGTTCACCCCGAACTGTAACGTCCATTAAGAAGAAGAAGAAGGTATTGCAAATTTATAAGATTCATTCTTAATGTTTCAGCTTTCCACACAATAAATAAATATTGCTCAGCAGCTCCTCAGCATTATTTTCTTGATTAAAAAAGATGAAGATAAGCTTTTAAATAATAAATATTAATAAAAAAAAAAACCTGTAGTGATTTTAAGCACTCACGCTGTACCCAAATATTGTAAATAAAACATTTATCCGATCATTGACTTTAAATATTTGCAAACAAATCATTTCGTTATTTCTGTTTTTTATTAATTTTACTTTTCCTCTCCTTTCGCGCGTTACTGATTTGGGTTGTTTTGATGTTTTTTCTTAAAGCCTTGACTCACTCCTTCTCGATATGCTGATAATAAATATACATATATACATACATACATATGTATAAAGAAGAATTCAATAATTCAAAGATATTTACAATACAAACAATATTATCCCGCAGGCGGATGTGCAGGAGCTTTAGTTTGCTTTTGTTTTTTTTTTTTTTTTTTAATATAATTCTTCTGGTAACTGATACATTAATGAAAAGCGAGTTTAATAAAGAAATCAATATTTGTAAACTTGATTGACCAGATTCGAGGTAACTAAGTCGATATTGGTTCCATCGACCCTTTGCAAAATTTAAAACAAACACACAAAAAAAACATATTTTAGCTAGAGTGCAAAAGAATGACAGGAGTTACTTGTCACACCGGCCTTTCCGCCTTTATAAGAGGTATGCAACAAAAACAAAAAAAAAAAAAACAATATTTTAAGGACGCACATCCCTGATTAATAAATGTGGTACTAAAAGGCCTTGTCCGCAGTGATACTTTAGATGGATCTCCACAAAAATGGACACGTACATAACCATATACATATGTATATACTTCCATGCGATCTATCAATTCTCATAATTATCAAAATCGAATTGATACCTTTTGAGAATTATTTGAATATTGAAATATGTAGATGTCTCGAAAATCGAAGGACCGTTTAAGTTTGATTAAAAATGTGCTTTTTGACCTTAATACCCTTATTCATACATGATTTCATATATTTTCCTCCACACAGCCTCCGCTGGAAACATTAGTTTAATATGCGCTCACGCCCCAACGGAAGAAAAGGACGATCGACTCAAAGAAGAATTCTACGATCTCCTAGACAGAACCTATGCCCAATGTCCCAGCTACGACACAAAAATATTTCTAGGAGATTTTAATGCAAAACTGGGCAAAGAGGACATATTTGAGTCGATCATAGAAAAGCATAGCCTCCATAACACCACATCCGACAACGGACTTAGGCTAGTCGATTTCCTAACGGGGCGTAACCTCCTTGTAACAAACACGCGATTCGCCCATCGCAAGCACGCGGTCTTTTGATCAACGGACCACCAACCAGATTGATCACATTGCGATCGACGCCAGACACTCCTCCAGTATTCTCGACATACGAACCTTCCGAGGGGCCAATATCGACTCGGACCACTACCTTGTTGTAGCCAAGATACGTATGAGGATATCAAGAATGCTTAGGAGTCGAGTAGAACTACGTACATAAGTTTGACGTCGGAAAGCTACAATCGCAAGAGACTGCCAGAATCTTTGCCGATCGTGTCTCCTCCAAGCTCTCTCAAAATCCGCCGACAGCAGCACAAACAATAGAGCAGGAATGGGCGCATTGCCAGAGCGCCGTCAGAGACGATGCTTCCGAGATGCTGGGTTTCAAACCGCCACCACCTAGAAACCTCTGGTTCGATGAACAATGCGAACAAGCACATGCAGCAAAACAAGAGGCAACGACGGACGAGAGTTGCTCGCGAAATCTATGAGCAGAAGAGAAGAGAGGAACACACGCTTTTTAGAAGAAAGAAGAGATAGCACGGAAAGCGTGAGATCGAGGAGATGGAGAGATGCTTCCGCAGGAATGACGTCCGTAAGTTTTACAATAAGGTAAAACGAACATGCCATGGCTAAAAAGCCAGAGCGGCGGCCTGCAGGTATGAAAATGGAGAACTTTTAGTAGAGTCGCAGTCGATGCTGAGGATTTGGAAAGACCACTTCTGCCGACTGTATAACGGCGATGATAGACAAGATACCACTATCAGGCAGAACGAGCCATTCGTAATGGACGACGATGTAGGAGAATTCCATTCATCCGACCTAGACGAAGTCAAAATAGCGATATCAAGACTTAAGTCTAATAGAGCCGCGGGCGCAGTCGGTCTGTCTGCTGAGCTTCTTAAGGCGGCTGGAGATGAGCTGGTAAGGTGCATGCACCATCTCATTTGCAAGGTATGGTCGGAGGAAAGCATGCCCGACGAATGGAATCTCAGCATCGTTTGCCCGGTTCATAAGAAAGGAGACCACTAAGCCTGCGCCAACTGTAGGGGAATAAGCCTCCTTAACATCGCATATAAGATCTTCTCTGCCGTATTTTCTGAACGCCTGAAACCGTTTGTGGGTAACCTGATCGGCTCTTATCAGTGTGGTTTCAAGGCAGGTAAATCCACAATAGACCTAATATTTACGCTACGGCAGATCTTGGAGGAGACCCGGGAATACCGAATCGACACTCACCTCCTCTTCGTCGATTTCAAGGCTGCATATGACAGCGTGTATAGAGATGAGATATACAAAGCCATGTCTAGTTTAAAGATCCCTGCCAAACTCGTCCGACTGTGCAGGATGACAATGGAGAATTCTCGCTGCTCCATTAAGGTCGGTAATGAGCTAACCGAGACCTTTGATGTTAAAAAAGGATTTAGGCAAGGTGACGCGTTGTCATGCAACTTTTTCAACATCGTGCAAGAGTCGCTGGCCAACACAAGATGTACGATCTATTTCAAGTATACGCAATTGCTTGCGTACGCCGACGACATTGACGT
This sequence comes from Eumerus sabulonum, assembly GCA_951905685.1. Taxonomy (NCBI): domain Eukaryota; kingdom Metazoa; phylum Arthropoda; class Insecta; order Diptera; family Syrphidae; genus Eumerus; species Eumerus sabulonum. The sequence goes on along the minus strand of OX645060.1, from coordinate 165,195,068 downwards.
GATTGGACGGACACAGCGAGACGTCAATGAGGCATTTGTAAGCATTGAGGTAGAAGCGGCTAAGATGGGTCTCAAGGCGGGCAAAACCAAATATCTGCTTTCATCTAAGAGACGGACAACACCGACGTATTGGCCAGAACGTCACCACGGGCGGATATAACTTTGAAGTGGTCAAGGAATTCGTCTACCTTGGCTCACTGATGACCAGCGATAACAACACCAGCGCTGAGATAAAACGCAGAATCACTCTTGCCAACCGCTGTTTCTTTGGGCCCAAGAGGCAATGGAGAAGTAGAGCCCTCTCTCGGAAAACCAAGGTGAAACTATAAAAGGCCTTGATCATCCCAATCCTCGTTTACGGCGCAGAGGCTGGGCCCTTAATAAAAGCGGATGAAGATGCCCTTGGTCATTTCGAGAGGAAAATTCTGCGCACTATGTACGGTCCCGTTTGTTCAAACGGTGTATGGAGGAGAAGATTTAACGAAGAACTTTACGGGTTGTACAGCGACATCGGCCTGGTACGACGTCTACGGATACAGCGTCTAAGGTGGCTAGGCTATATAGAGCGAATGGAAAATACAACTCCGACCCGAAGAGTCTTCGAATTAACACCGGAAGGAAGGCGCGGCAGGGGAAGGCCGCATCAACGGCGGCGCACGCAGGTGGAAGGGGGCCTTAGCCAACTGGGCGTGCGGCGCTGGAAACAGCTGGCCAAAGATCGTGCCAGCTGGAGAGGCTTGTTGGTTGAGGCCCAGGTTCACCACGGACTGTAGCGCCACCTAAGTAAGTAAGTAATTACGACCAAAAAAGAGAGGCACTCGTGATGTTAGGGAAATACAACAATAAATAGGAATAAGTACGGCGATGATAGTCAAAATGCCGCCGTCAGGCAGAGCGAACCATTTACAATGGACGAAGACGAAGGAGAATCCCGTCCACCCGACCTAGACAAGGTTAAGATAGCGATATCGAGACTTAAGTCTTATAAAGCTGCTGGAGCAGACGGACTCCCCGCGGAACTGTTTGAAGCAGCTGGCGATGAGCTGGTCAGGAACATGCACCAACTCATCTGCAAGATATGGTCGGAAGAATGCATGTCCGATGAATGGAATCTCAGTATCGTTTGCCCGGTCCATAAGAAAGGAGACCCCTATGACTGTGTCAATTACAGAGGGATAAGCCTCCTGAATACCGTGTACAAGATCCTCTCTGCCGTACTGTGTAAGTGCCTGAAACCGTTCGCGGACAATCTGATAGGTTCCTATCAGTGTGTTTTCAGGCCAGGAAAATCCACGATAGACCAAATATTTACACTACGGCAGATCTTTTTTTTTTTAGAAACTCGCGCAGGTTCAAGAGTTTTTATATTTTCTTATAATGTGTCATATACACACAACCTGAACGGAGTGCAGTGGTTTGGGTCGTTGATGTTCGTTAACTCTCAGGGGTGGTTGTCCACCCTAGGGACGTCCTAGGAAGAGAGCCGACCGAATTCCGCGTTTTTGGTTGTAGTCCGTACTAATTCCTTCAAGCACTTTTTAGTATTGCATACGCACAGGATGAATTCCAGTTGACCATATACTGTGAGTGTTATGCCTGCAGCAGTACATCTGGTGACTTTCCATTCACAACTGCGTTGCATACTTTTGTCCGTATAGGAATTACTTTTTTCTTGGCTATGAAGCGAATTGAACTATAGACCTTCCGCTCGGCGGTCGATGATGTTAACCACTGCACCACAGCCACCCCCGAAGAGAAGATCCAGGAATTCCAGGTCGACACGCAACATCTTTTCGTCGACTTTAAAGCCGCGTATGACAGGTGTTTATAGCGACGAGCTATTCAGAGCCATGTCATGTTTGACACTCACCGCCTATTTGTCGATTTCTAGGCCGCATATAACAGCGTGCATACAGAGACGAGCTATATAGTGCCAAGTCAAGTTTTGACATTCCTACCAAACTCGTCAGATTGTGTAGGATGACAATGGATGACTCTCGCTGCTCCATCAAGGCTGGTAACGAGCTAACCGAGATCATTGATGTCGAAAAAGGTTTTAGACAAGGCGACGCGGTGACATGTGACTTTTTCAATATTTTGCTTGAGGGAATCGTGCGAAATTCACAGGTTGAAATTGACGTGAGTGGTCGAACCCAACGAGCTGTCAATGAAGCGTTTGTTGGCATTGAAGCGGAGGCGGCCAAAATGGTTGTGGCGGTAAACGAGGGCAAAACAAAGTATATGCTGTCATCAAGGAAGGACATTCAACATCGACCTCTCGGACAGAGCGTTCAATGGGCAGCAAACACTTTCAGGTAGTAAAGTTTTCGTCTACCTCGGCTCCGGGATAAATAGCGACAATAAGATCAGTACTGAAATCAAACGCAGAATTACTCATGGCAATCGCTGTTTCTGTGGGCTGATGAAGAAATTGAGTAATAGATCCCTCTCTCGAGAGGCCAAGTTGGCTTTATATAATATTTTAATCATCCCTGTCCCTGACGCTATTGAAAGCGAACGAAGGAGCTATTTGTCTTTTCGAGGTACAGTCTTGCGTACGATTTTTGATCCTGTTTGCGTTAGTGGCATATAAAGAAGAAGATTTTACAACGAACTGTGCGGGTTGTACAGCGGCATGCCTAGTCGAGGGTCTACGGATATAACAAGGCCATGTAGAGCGTATGGACAACGTAGCTCCGACCCGAAGAGTCCTTGAATCTGAGCCAGGGGGACAACGCAACAGGGGACACCCTCGACTCAGATGGCCGACACAAGGCGAGAGGAACCTCAACTAAATTGGTGCGTGGGATTGGAGGCAGCTGGCAAAACATCGTGCTGGCTGGAAAGGTTTATTGGTTGAGATCCAGGTTCACCCCGGACTCTAGCGCTGCATAAGCAGAGAATGCAAAACGAGGAACGATGACAGATAGAAAGCTTGCAAAACAAACGGTAAATTTGCTCGAAAGATTGTGCGTTCTTTGCAGTTGGCTTATTAGTGTTTAACTGTGATTAAAACATAGGTTCACTCTAAAGAGGTTTACTTTTTCACTCTGTCTGTATAAAATGTTGTGTGTTTACTCTATTGGATTATTCACTCAACCGATGTTCACTCTACCGAGAGTGTACTGTACTTGTATGTCATTAACCAAGGGCCTACAAATTGCTGCCGACTTATCCGGTGAAGTACTTACAACTAGTGATCACCAAGCTTGAAAACATTAGGTGAACGAATCATACGATTTCAGTTGACTACTCCGCAACCATTCGCTTCAGATGAAATTACCATAAGTGTTAATCGTACACGCCACAAGTTAAGCCAAACAATGTTGACAAAGCTCATCTCCTGCATTAGCCGCCATTAGACCATATGTACTTATTTCATGAACACAAGTTGATTGTCGCGTTCCGGACAATGCTCGTAGAAATTTTTCTTCTCAGAACAGCCCACAAAGTCTGGAATTCGGTTCAGCAATAATTTATATCAATGATTCCACTCATCACTCATCTGTCAGTCAAATGAAACGATGCAATGTTGCTTTTATTAACCCATTCCCAAAATATACTCTGCCCTCAAGCACATGTTGCACGTCTAAAGAAGCCAGCACACATGCAGCCCAGCCGTCTTCACTTGTATTACCAGAGTTTTGGGTTGTGCATGGATGCATCTTGAGATTGTTTTAGTTTAACGAATACATACTGTACGAGTATATCACGTTTACTGCCATCCCACCAACATCCAGACCACATTCGTTCACATTGATTTGTGTTCGGCTCCCTTCGCCACGTTTGTCATTTCTTGTTTGTTTTGTTCATCCATGTGTTAGCTGCTAATCGGAGACACGAATTGAGTCGTGGTTATTAAATTATCGAGTTGAATGGCCGTCTTTTTCGAGCTTAACACAATTGACCTTGAATTTGAAATTCTCTTTTCGTTTTCTTCGTGTTTTTTTTTTTTATTTTCGATTTTGTTTTGTGGTCGCTTAGTTGTATTCCCTTTTGGATAAGTAGCCGTGAGGAACCCCTTTTTTGTTGTCCGTTGCTGATCGGTCTTGAGACGAGCTGACTTCATCAACAACGTCGCTACATCCATCGTTTGGAGGCTTTGTCTCGATTCTTTTCTTTTTGGCTTTATGAGCCCCACTGCTGGTAGATAGAAATTGCGACTCGAAGCAGAGAGCGGAAATGAGCTCGACTTACTTGCGCAGTCAGCCCTTCTTTAATTCATGTTTTTTTTTTTTTTTTCGTTTTTGGTTTTCATTTTGTCCCGGGAAGAGTAGTCAGAACGATTTTAAACATATGTATGCTATCCAACAGAACCACGACGAGCACGTATTGCTCAGCTTAATTACAAACGACGCATGATTGATATCAGAGTTATAACAAAAAAAAAAAAAAAAAAAAAAAAAACAAGAAACGAGTAGGCAGTGCCAGTCACCAATTAAGCCAAGACCCCCAAAAATTACTCTTCCACACAGACAGTCTAAATATAAGTATATGTATGTATATGTCTAAATATACGTTTAATTACAACGTAGAATGAAATTGATGAAAATGTTTTATTCTCTAAATTGTACACATGCGGGTCTAGGCCGAGCACATGCGCGGCAACGTCAATTCTAGGCGTATATTGACCACCACAAATTGCCTAGTCTAATTACAAAACTACTGAAGTTAAATACATAGCTACAAATGAGAACTGTATGCGGGGAGATACATTATTTGACATTTTATCTGTTGTTTTTTTTATTTAAGTGGACTTTGAGGTTACGAAACTGGATGATGACTCAACAGTGGTTTAACCGGCTGATGAATGTCCTTACAATTTCGGGAATAACGTAGAAGATTGAGTTTTAAAACTGGTTCGGAATAAATTAGTCCTGGACATATGTACAATATATTTGCATGAATTATGAGTTTAGAATGCCTTCTACTATTGAGGAATATTTGAGTAATTCCCTTGTGTCGAAAGGGTGAATTCGTTGGATGGAATTCAAAGTTTATTTGGCAATCGATTTTAAGCTAGCTTGTCGTTGTTTTCGTAAACAACGAACAAAAAAATACATGTGAGACATAAGCAGCGTCAGTTTGTGGACAACCAACATATGGCAGAATCACACAGAATGATTAGGTTAGGTTAGGTTAATGTGGTAGGTATAAGCCACACGTAGGCCGAAGTCGGCCCATTGTGATACCACCTGGATCAAGTTACCCTGATCCGCTACCTGAGATCCAACCGGTGCTTCTAATGAAGCGATAGAGTTAAGCTATCTTTTGGTTTGCTAGCTCACTTAGATCGTCAAAGAAGGGCGCGTCGAGGTAGATCCTCCTGCGATTCGCAAAAAAGGGACATGAGCAGAGGAGGTGGTGTATTGCTTCCTCCTCCTCCTCGTCCATGCAGCCGCGACAGAAGTCATTGGAGGTTAGCCCTAATATGGCGGCGTGTTTTCCGATGATGCAGTGACCTGTAATGACACCCACTACAGTACTTAAAGTTGCCCTTTTGGTTGCCACTAGATCCTTTGTTCGTCCTAGGTTTAGCTTAGGCCAGATTTGTTTAGTGATAAAGCCGATATTACTTTCATTCCATTGGACGTTGGTCGCCTCTATGATTCGAAGTTTTAGCATGTGCTTTACCGTACTTATTGTTGTTTCAAGGTACCCGAGGGTAGGAAGACTGAGTGTGCTTGACCCTAACTTTGCGAGTTCGTCGGCCGCGCAGTTTCCTGGAATGTCCCTATGCCCCGAAAACCCACAGTATTTTAATATTGAACTGTTCAGCCATCTCATCTAAAGATCGCAGCTTGGCTGTCCGTGCAAATGATAATATCCTTAGCGGATATTAAATTGATCCTGAGCCATGCAGGGGCCTCTGTTATCGCTATTAATTCTGCCTGATACACACTGCAGTGATTTGGCATAGGTTGAGGTTCAGTTCCTTGGAGAAGACCCCACTACCTACACCTGACTCCATCTTAGAGCCATCGGTATAGAGGGAGATCGAGTCCTTTGGTATTACTTTCTCTTCAGCCCATTCCTCCCTGGATGGAAAGACAACTTCGAAGTTCCTAGTGAACACATTCTGCGGGATGATGTACTCCGTGTCCATGGGTACTTTAAGGTGGTTTAGAATGGTACTATGGCCTTTTTGAGATGTGGGCCATTTTCTTAAGCTCCTCATACTTAGGGCCGCGCAGGCAGTAACTCGCTTGCTGAAAAGGTCAAAAGGTGGAAGATCTAATGGGATGTTTAGGGCCTCCGTGTGGTTTGATCTGATCGCTCCGCTTATGTAAGTATAAGCTGGCCGATCTTTGCACCTTCCCCAGAAGGCTTCGATTGACTGCCTTGTCCAGAGCAGTCCACCAGACTACAACGCCATACAGGAGGATGGGCCTTATGACTGCTGGGTAGAGCCAGTGCATAATGCTTGGTTGGAGACCCCACTTCCTGTCCACCACTTTCTTACAGCTGTATAGGGCAGTAGTTGTTTTCTTGAATCGATCAAGAATATTGGGTTTCCAATTCAGCCTCCTGCTCTTTGATTGTTAGTTGGGTTCCATCCAGCCTCGGTGGGTTGAGGGGCGGAAATTTGTATTTGTTAGTAAACAGTACTAGATCAGTCTTCTTAGGGTTCACCCCAATTCCACAGTACTGCGTCCAGGTGTCTACTGTGTATAAAGCACTCTGCATAACGTCGCATAGAGTGTTAGAAATATTTACCTGTGACGGCAATAGCAATGTCGTCTGCATAGGCGGGCACAGCGTACCCTTCCTGTTCAAGCAACCGCAGTAGTTCGTTGACCATTACGTTCCAGAGGAGAGGGGAGAGTACCCCACCCTGTGGTGTACCTCTGCTAACCATTCTTGTTGAGACGGCTACAGCGAATTTGGTTTTGACAACTCTTTGCGAGCAACAGCCAGATCAGACAGCGCTTAAATGATGGCCCATGGTTCAACATTGTTAAAGGCGCCCTCAATATCGAGAAAGGCGACTAGAGTATATTCCTTGCGTTTTAGTGACCTTTCTATCTTACTGACCATTGTTGTAGGCATGTTGGTTATCTGACAGCCTTCCTGAGATGCAGCTGTACCGAATGTGTGCGTCTAAAATCTTCTCTAGAGTTTTTAATAGAAAAGATGTAAGACTGATAGGCATCAAGTCATTTGCATACGTGTGGCAGCTTTTGCCTGCCTTGGGTATGAAAACGACTTTGGTTACCTTCGACATGCTTGGGATGTAGGATAGGGAGAGGCAGAGTGATTAACTTTACATGAAAAAAGAAATAAATAAAATAAGAAAGAAACAGTTTACATTAAAAATTCCATAATGGAAATTCTTAAGCAAGGATTTTACCGATTTTCCGGTTTAACTACATAAAACTTTTCTACTATAAAAGCCTGATGGATGTGGAAACGAGCCTTACGTTGTATGAAGCTAAAGCATGAAAAAAGGACGATAGAATGGTTGTTTTGAAAGTGTTTTAAACTTAAGAAAGCAGGGAAGTATCGAGGGTAGTTGCCAGTACTGTCATATTATATGCTAAATTCCACACCAATTCATTAATCAATAGCAGAAGTTTCCAGCTCCTACTAAAATGGTAAAAGAACAGTATCGTTTGATAATTCGCCTTTTATTCGCCGAAGTTCGCAGCAAATGGGATTGTGTTACTTAAGTACGTGGTAAATTGTACGCAAGCATCTCGGTCTAAGGCTACGCGCACAGTGATGCGAGATGCGATTCGGGAAGCGATACGATGTGATGCATGATGCGATATGGTGCGCACAGTGAAAGCTGCTCTGTACTGTTCTGTTGCGATGTATTCATCATCAGGCAAAGAATTTTTAAATGAAACGCGGTGCCGTGGCGCAGTTGTTAGTGTGTTGGAATCTGACGCACGATGAGCGAGTTCGGATCCCGATAACACCAACGCCATCGAATGATTATTTCGCGGCGTCCCTCCTCGGCGGGGTACTGGCAAAACTTGCCTGGAAAAAGCTTCTCGACTCACGCCGTTCGTAATCGGCATTAAACTGTAGGTCCCTTTCACCTGTAGGAAAAATAAATCACACACACCATGGGTGATTGAAGAGAAGCTTGGCTCTGGTCCTTCATGTGCTGTAACGCCACCAAAAGAAAAAAAAGCTTATATTTACCGGGTTTTCCCATTAGAACTAAAACGAAAATCATTGAAGTACAATCAAAACGTTTATGAATGGAATTCGGGGTTCACCCCGAGCTGTAGCGCCCGTTAAGAAGAAGAAGAATGGCATACAACTATCTATTAAATAAACCTAATAGCATAGACATTAACATCAGCTTAAAGTGAATTTGTGTAGTTCTCAAAAGAAAAAAAAAAAAAAAAAAAAAACACCTTACATTTGCACCACAGCGATATTTGCGTAATCTGACTTCCTGCGACACATTTCTATTATATTCAAAGGTGAGCGAGACGTTTTTTGGACATTCCGACAGTAAATAGTTTGCTGGTCGTTCACGAAAATAACAGGAGTGGAGTGCTGGGAGAAATCATAACACCGCAACCGCACAACCGTCACTTATTGTCAGGATGTCACACTTCCGTCAATCAAATGACAAACCATTGACACAAGAGTCATCAGCGTCCACACTTTTTCTTTAATCTATGACAAATGTCAAAAAGGAGGCGATATATGTGTTATCGTATAATGATCCGCTGTGTTGTAATTCAATCTCCGGCGAGAAATTCTAATCCCACTTACTAAGCAGTCATAAGCCCCCTAATGACACAAAAGCTCTATTATATAATCGGACATCATGATCTAGATAATTAGCCCTCAGTCACATATCATCTACACTATATGAACCCTATATCATACTCATGCGCAGCACCCTACAATCGCACAACAAGTGAATAAGTACTTATAGACTTGTCGGTTACGAAGCGTATTCGCATCACAAAAAAAAAAAAAAAAAAAAAAAACGAAAACACTAAATCAGTAGCACACATCCAACACATGTTCTTAATTAAATTTTATTGCGAGTTCGATAAATTCTAGGCGATTTCTACTTGTCCGGATTTCTAGAAGCAAGTGTAAACACCGACAAAACTAGGCAACTAAAACCAACCCAACTCGGCAGTAGTCATGTAATATTCAATTTGTAGTGTAAACAAAGATTTTTTGTTTTGTTTTTCTTCGCCCCTTTCTGTTTTCTGGTCCATGAACTTTCAAGATAAAATTGAATATCTATAAAAGTGTACATGTAGTTGGAACAGAGGTAGACAGTTGACGTTATCGCACGTACGAGCGCAAAGTATTACTGCTGCTGCTGTACCTCAAGGTCGAACGCGACTCACGTACAAGCATATGTATACGAATGGGACTTCATTTATACAAGAGTGTAAAGAAACACCGGCAAAGTCCAACATCCAAACACATATGAACATTGTGATGATAGTTTGAACGTCATTCGCTGATCATTAGTCAAGTATTTGCTTAACTACATTTAGATGCTTTCAATGCGTTTATTGCTTAAAAATGAAATATTTGAATACTATGTATCTATCTGGTTTACTTAAACAGAAATAACACTTATTGGCCTATCTACCAAATGATAGACCACTGCAATTGCCTGTGTTTGAATGCTTAAAAATTAGGTCACAAAACTGGGCACTTTCAGGGCTAATTGTACATATGTATCTAGATATTAGATATGTACATACTTTTAATCTGCACGTGGTACTGTCCCACATACGCATTTCCGCTCTTTTACCCCGTTTACATGCGTAGTCGAAAGATCGAGTCGAAACTGAGTTGAAATTTCGACCCAGGTTTTTCCGCTACGTAGTCGAAAGATCGAAGAGTTTAAACGTAGTTGAAGTGACAGATAGTATGTATATACGGACCTTTTACTTCGATTGTGTTAGTCCTGCGTTGTGCCAAGTCCCTTATTCCACGGCGCTTTTTTAGTACAGCTTGAAATGTGTGATTTCCTTTTGGACTGACATTCCGAGCAGCAAGAGTTATTCCATGGAGCTTTTTTTCATTTCGCAGCAGTGTGCGTTTTTTTTTTGACATTTCGTTTCACATATCATTATCGTTAGCCTGTGGTGAAATTTGAAAAGTAAGAATGGTATCCATACGTACACTTTCAAATCTGAAACAGGAGTGAAGCGACATCGCAAAACAAAGAAAAGGAGATAAGGAAATGTCAAAGAGTCGGAGTCTACACGAGGGCTATCTGACGAGGGCTAAAATAAGTGTAAAAGAGAGGGTAAGTGAAACAGAAATACATTGGCACAGTCACGCGCGGGTAGCTACTTCGTGGGTTTTTTTGACATTTCCTTATCTCCTTTTCTTTGTTTTGCGGTGTCGCTTCACTCCGGTTCCTGACTTGGAAGTGTACGTTTGGATACCATTCTTACTTTTCAAACATCACCACAGGTTAACGAAATTGAAATGTGAAGCGAAATGTCAAAAAACAGGCACGCGCAGAAAAGCTCCGTGTGGACGCGTCCTCCGCGTGTAGACTCCGCCAGAGCCGCACGAAGTAGCTATCCGCGCGTGACTGTGCCAATGTATTTCTGTTTCACTGACCATCTCTTTCGCACTTATTTCAAGCTGTACTAAAAAAGCGCCGTGGAATAAGGGACCAACCAGCAAGCGAAAAGAAGGAAAAGAAAAAAGATATCTCACACATACAGAGACAAAATGTCAGTTCGACTCCTCGACCCAGGTTTACATGCATTTTTTCAACTCGATCCAGCTCTGCTAGTTGGATCGAGTCGAGTCGACCCTATTTCAACTCGATCCGCGTTTATATGGATTTCGATCCTAGTTGAATCCGGATTCAACTACGCATGTAAACGGGGTATTTGTAAGTCTCATTTTGCAAACAATGAAGCTAGAAGGAGGCTGACATTGTAACCAAGTTGGTACCAACCGGAGATAAGCGATAATTGATTTTGCCATATTTTGTTTAAGATAAGTATGTGAGGTCATAACTATGTACATACATACATATATGTATGTTTTAAAAGTTTTGGAAGTTAATGACGCCAAAAGCTTATTAGAAAATAATCCATTTTGTCGAAACCAGTTTTTACACACGCGTCTATGTTTCATGGTCGTTGAACTGCTTCGTGGTGTTCGGCTTTTGCTCGACGAATCTATACCTTAGAATGGAATAGAGTAGTCCAAACATCGTCTGAAATGTGCGATACGGCATATAGTCGTAGGTAGGGCGCATTATGATTATGTGAAAAAAAAGCCATGAAACCCTATTCCGGAAATTTGTAAAAGGATTTCCATTATTTTACGAAAATAAGAAAGTATAACTGGGCCGAGCTAAATCAATATAGCAACGCCAATGACTTCTATGAAGGCTTCAAAAATGCTTTTTCTAGGATTGTAGAGTCAGCGACGGTAACACGAAAATACAAACATAGAAATAATGAACATAGATGGATGACAACTGTATTGAGAAACGAATGCAGAGAGCGAGATAGATTATACCGGCGATACAAAAATAATAGGGCGAATGAAGAATATGCTAAAACATATAAGAAGTTTCGTAATGATCTCAACAAAAGAATTCTGTACACGAAAACCCAGTATTATCAACAGCAGTTTCAAAAGTTTAAAAATAATCCTAAGGAAACCTGGAAACTGGTGAATGGAATTCTAGGACGGAAATCGGGTAACCTTGATGAATTTCTGAGAATGAACTTTGGGAATGAAGCAAGCTTAAGTGTTTTAGCTAATAAATTTGCAAATACGCTCTCATCCGAAATAAAGAACATTGTTCATGAATGCGACAAGAAAACATTGTGCCGAACATCAAGCTGTGTAGCAAGGTCTATGTTTCTGGAAGAAGTAACCGTAAAAGAAGTCGAAAACACTCTTCGAGCACTCAAAGATAATAAACCACCAGGTACTGATGGTATTCGCCCAAGAGACCTCAAAATGAACGCAACAACATTAGCGCCTGTAATCACCAGATTAATTGGTTTGAGTTTTAGTCAATCTTCGGTCCCGAATTCGCTAAAAATGTCAATTGTGCGACCGATTTACAAAAGCGGTAGGAAAAATGATATTGCAAACTATAGGCCGATCTCATTACTATCGGTTGTGGATAAGGTAATGGAAGAGATGATGACGCGAAGACTATACGAGTATGTCGAAAAATATTGAATCCTACACGACAAACAATTTGGATTTCGTAAAAACAAAAGTACAAGTAAACTACTCGGAGATTTTGCAAACAGAATATACAATAGTCTAGATAAAAATCACAGCTCTATTGTATTATTTATTGATTTTAAAAAAGCGTTTGACACACTGAGTCACAAAAGAATCCTGGAACAGTTAGAAAAAATCGGTGTCCGAGGAGGTATCTTATGCTGGTTCCAAAACTATCTAACCAATAGACACTTTAAGGTACGAATAAGAGATGAATTCAGTGAAGTAGGAAAAGTAGAGTACGGAGTCCCACAAGGATCAAAACTGGGACCACTGATCTTCATAATTTACATGAATGAGATGCTTTCCATCCTTCAACAAAGCACTGTGTATGCGTATGCGGATGATACTGCCATAATTGTCAGCCCCAAAGATGTTAACAAAGCAGCAGAAATTATGCAAAAGGAATTCAATGCGATAACGGCTTGGTGTCACGATCATGGCCTAGTCATCAATGTGAAAAAAACCCAAGCTATGCATATACGTCCCCCGCATATTCCAAAAGGCAATATATCGTTAAAAATGCATGATCGAAGGTGTCTTCATATATCAGGGTGTCATCAACAGCTACAGAAGGATGATGACTGTTGCGAGATAATTGAAAATGTATCGACATTCAAATACCTCGGCGTTATCGTCGATTATAATTTCAAATGGAGCTACCACATTGAAGGTCTTTTAAAAAAAAATCGACAGTCCGCATATGCCTTATACCATTTGAGCAATTACTGCCCAGCACCAGTGCTACGTCAGTGTTATTTTGGGCTGGTTGAGTCCCACCTCAGGTATGGTGTTCTGGCCTGGGGAAGGGCACCACAAATGGCAAATCTTCACTCAACGGTAAGGACTACCCAAAGGATAATCCAAAAAGCATATGAGGTGCCACGGTATGAAGGGCTACGAATGGATAAGGAAAGAAGAATGCTGAGCTTAACGGAAATTTATAAACTCGTGATAATCTCTACTTACTGGAATGACACCAACTACAAGCTAAACACTCAACAAGCTTTCAACACACGGCGTAGGCAACAAAGACGTTACGAGATTCCAAGATCCAGTAACAATTACGGTCAGAGAAGATTCGAAGTGGTGGTACCGATGATTTTCAACGAGTTACCTGTAAGCTTCAATAGTATGTCCAAAACTCAACTGTTAAGAAATGTAAAAGAAATGTATCTTAATTCCCACTGATCACATGTATAGTTATTAATATTTCTATCTTAAACTATGTTAATAGTAATTCACTTGCACATAAAATCAATGCACATGTTCGTATTCAGTCTTCTGCAGACAAGCATCTCAGGCTTTGCAGATATTTTATATTGTAAAGTACAAAACAAATAGCATACTAATAAAAGTGAATTGAATTGAATTGAATTGAATTGAATGGCCTTGCCCAACCTTGACAATTTATTGCATTTTGTCATAGGCATTTTTACCAATTTAACATAGTTCGCAAAAATTCTTACAACAATCGTTTAGTCACTGATCGAGCAATCCCTGTACGAAACCGGAATGCGCAGTCAAATTAAAATATTGCTCGATGCCTGGTCGAGCAGTGAATTTAACCTCAATTTCAAACTGGTTCCCTTACTTATCAAATTTTGCAAAAAAAAAATAATTACCAATATCAGCAGGCTTGTGTTCGCTATTTGGGTTCCGGCGAAAATGGAAATATGTAAATCCAAACGTTGGCGAAAAAATCATCTTTAGCGATGAAAAAAGGGTACATATTTGGGAAAAGGTTATCCATAGCAATAGTTATATGTATGTATGCAGATGTAAATTACGGCCTTCATAGTTGTCTATCTAAGAATGAAATTCTAACGATGGCCTCAAATCGAACGTATGAATTTGGAAGAGATTTCAACAGGATTGTTGAAAAGGAGGGAGGCGCATGCGCTTCTAAGAAGGAAAAAGAAGGAGCACGAGAAGCGCGAGATCGAGGAGATGGAGAGATGTTACTGCAGGAACGACGTTCGAAAATTTTACCAGAAAGTAAAACGAACATGCCGAGGCTATAAAGCCAGAGCAGAAGCCTGCAGGAATGAGCACTGACAACTAATAGTGGCGTCACAGTCAATGCTGACATTGTAGAAGCACCACTTCTGCAGACGATGATAGTCAAAATGCCGCCGTCAGGCAGAGCGAACCATTCACAATGGACGAAGACGAAGGTGAATCCCGTCCACCCGATCTAGACGATGTTAAGATAGCGATATCGAAACTTAAGTCTTATAAAGCTGCTGGAGCAGACGGACTCCCTGCGGAACCGTTTAAAGCAGCTGGCGATGAGCTGGTCAGGAACATGCACCAACTCATCTGCACGATATGGTCGGAAGAACGCATGCCCGATGAATGGAATCTCAGTATCGTTTGCCCGGTCCACAAGAAAGGAGACCCCTATGACTGAGCCAATTACAGAGGAATAAGCCTCCTGAACATCGCGTACAAGATCCTCTATGCCGTACTGTGTAAGTGCCTGAAACCGTTCGTGGACAATCTGATAGGTTCCTACCAGTGTGGTTTCAGGCCAGGAAAATCCACGATAGACCAAATATTATTTACACTACGGCAGATCTTGGAGAAAACTCATAAATTCCAGGTCGACACGCACCATCTTTTTGTCGACTTTAAAGCCGCGTTTGATAGTGTTTATAGAGACGGACAATACAGAGCCATGTCATGTTTTAACATTCCTGCCAAACTCGTCAGACTGTGCAGGATGACTATAGAGAACTCTCGCTGCTCTATTAAGGTCGGAGGTGAACTAACCGACCCCTTTGATGTTAAAAAAGGTTTTAGACAGGGTGATGCACTGTCATGTGATTTCTTTAACTATATTCTTGAAAATATCGTGCGGGACTCTGCGGCCAATACAAGAGGTACGATCTACTTCAAGTCCACACAATTGCTTGCCTACGCAGATGACATTGACGTTATTGGACGGACAAAGCGAGACGTCAATCAGGCGTTCGCAAGCATTGAAGCAGAAGCGGCTAAAGTGGGTCTAAGGGTAAATGGGTACAAGACCAAATATATGCTGTCATCCAAGAAAGAGGCGCAACACCGACGTCTTGGTCAGAACGTCACCTTCGGCAGCTATATTTTTGAAGTAGTCAAGGACTTTGTCTACCTTGGCTCGATAGTGACAAGCAGCAACGACACCAGCGCTGAGATAAAACGCAGAATAACTCTTGTCAACCGCTGCTTCTTCGGGCTCAAGAGGCAATTGAGTAGTAGAGCCCTCGCTCGAAAAACAAAGGTATCCCTCTACAAAACCTCTACGGCGGTCTCCTCCCGGTCCTCCTCTACGGCGCTGAGACTTGGACGTTATCAAAAGCGGATGAAGAGGCTCTTGTGCGTTTCGAGAGGAAATTTCTGCGTGCAATCTTTGGTCCCGTTTGTGTAAACGGAGAGTGAAGGAGGAGATTCAAACTAGAACTGTACGGGCTGTACAGCGACATCGGCCTAGTTAGACGTCTTCGGATCCAACGTCTAAGATAGCGAATGGACATCAACGCTCCGGCCTGAAGAGTCTTCGACTCCAACTCCGAGGAACGACGCAGCAGAGGACAACCGCATTTAAGATGGCGCGCACAGGTGGAAAGGGACCTCAACCAACTGGGCGTGCGGCACTGGAAGCGGCTGGCCAAAGATCGGGCCGGCTGGAGAGGCTTGTTGGTTGAGGCCCTGGTTCAACTCCGAACTGTTGCGCCATCAAAGTAAGTAAGTTTCAACAGGATTGTGCACAACACACACTTAGTTGCACTAATCAGCATCTATGTTGACAGCCAGGCAGCCACTAAGGCTCTGCAGGCTGCATGGAGAAGTTAGAACAGATATCCAATGTAAATGAGGTGACCCTTTGCTGGGTACCTGGTCATATGAATATCTCCGGAAACGAGAGGGCGGACGAGCTGGCTAGGGTGGGATTAAGTGCTAACATTGCGCAGAACTCAGCTGAGGCCAAAGCTCCACTCAGTGCACTCTACAGGGAGATAGAGACGGAGCTATTAGTGAAAGCCAATAAGCGATGGTGTCGCTTAGATACATGCGCCACGGCGAGATCGGCTTGGCCCGTCTATGATAAGAAAAGAACGGAAAATCTGCTGAAGTTCAATCGTGGGAATATTCGACTGGCAGTCGGTGCCCTCACCGGGCACTGCATGCTATCTTACCATGCAGCTCGACTGGGCCAGCCCTACAATGACTTCTGCAGAAGCTGCAGGGACGAAGAGGAAACTGAATCCATTCGTCACCTGCTGTGTCAATGTCCGGCGCTAGCCCAAAAAAGGAATATATTCCTAGGAAGATACTTCCTTTCGGGACTAGAAGAGGTAGGTAATATTGGGCTGAACAGAATACTGGGATTTTTATCCTCGTCTGGTTGGTTCAGCTCAACGGTAAATGTCTAGGTATCAACGGGTTAAATAAAACAAGTGGGCACAATCGACTCAACGTAGTCTACGTGAGCCTTGACTTTTCGTCAATAGGGCACCCATGTACCTAACCTAACCTAGTTACACTAAAAAAAAAATAAATAATAACAAATAAATTCCTAGATGGGTTATTTCGGATTTGGTGATACGATGGACGCTATTCAGTTATCATAAAGATTTACACTTTTGCATGAGGTTGAACCAAATTTTGAAGCGTGTTTTCCATTCCGACTTAGGTACACCCAAAACACTGATTCAAACACGTCTACCGCTTGCTCAAACTCATCTTGAATGACCCATACAGTCGACTGTTGTTGGGTTTCCATAATTGATTCTCAAGTTATGCGATATAGAACGCGATCATGCAATATTGAGTGTATGCGAGAGGAACTAGCGCCCAATCATGCCTCAATCAGACGGCGATCTTTCTGGTACAACAATCGCCTTTGGACGATCTTCACGAAATTCAATTGAATTCGGAAAACAAAGGAAAGATTCGATCGGAATCTACATATATCATAAACGTGTTTGACTTAATTTTATTTTCAGAGCAAAGAATTGGATGGCCCTGTGTAAAATTGGACCAGTCGAATCGCGATCTGTAAATGAAGCCATCGAGGCCGTTTCATTTTTTAATGAAATGTAAATGATATTGCATGTACATATGTACTTCAATCCGCAGTGGAAGTTCTCATCATTGTGTGTGCGATCACAACTATTTTCATTTAATATTTTAATTAAGATACATATCCTCACTGCAAACACCTCGTATGTTGTCGATGGGTTTATATTGATTGCAAGTTTTTTCTCACTCGATAGTCAAACTGCTTGAAGGATTTATGAAACAGGGTGTTGTTTGTCGGTTCGGACAAACTAACCGTCACTAATACTAACTGTCAAAATCAAATCAAGATTTCTTGGCAATTTTCCTAAATGGTAAAAAAAAAAAAAAAAGAAAACAGAAATCAATCACTGCCGGAACTGTGCGGCTTTCACAAACGTGAAAAGCTGCTAACAAATCTTTGTGAATGAAGACAGGAATTTTTTCTTTGTTTTAATTTCGCGCAGGTTCAAGAGTTACGATGTTAACACACAACCTGATCGGAGTGCAGTGCAGACAGTGGTTTTGGGTCGTAGATGTTCGTTCAGTACTCTCAGGGGTGGTTTGTCCTAGATAGGTCGAGAGCCGACCAAATTTCGCGTTGGTTATAATTCTCAGTAATTCGTTCATGCACTTTTTAGTGTTAATATTGTATATGTCACTAATCAAGTGATGCCAAGTGATACAAGCAGTAATAAGTTAGGTTTAATGATTCACTCATTATAGTACATATAATGAAAGATGCGGCGCGGTCGACATTTTGCAACCATACAAAAGAGCTTTAGGATTGATTCTGACATGTCATGTTACGGTTCTCGAAACGACAATGACAGTAGCACCGAATCTGTTTCAGGATCATCATATAGACCAACAATTTTTTGTCGACTTGACCCCAATGCCTTCCATAAAAGGATGGTGCCAAGTATAGTATTTAACGATATGTAGAGCCTACCTACCATTACAGGTCGGTCACAAAACGGTGAGAGGAAAGAAAGTAACAGAGGGACTTGCTCAAGGCATGATCGACACGTACAATTTTCCTGTCTGACCTCGAAATTATTTCCATCGACGACGTTCGATCGTTTATAGAAAACATCTGTATTCGGTAAATAACCTCCAGATACGCTACGGTAGATAGCTTGATAGTTCCAATTGATTAATGAGTGGGTGATCCAATAACTCAAGATCAGTGTGTAAATGCTGATTCTGGCATCCTCTAACTATGGTATAATGCGAATTCACAATAGCAGCCGCCTTGGACTATTTCCAGATCATTGTTTATATCCTCTTTGCGTTTCGTCTGTTTATCCAAAAGCTTTCTAAGAACACTTTCCAGATGTATGTACATATGTATGTATGTATGTGTCTCGCACAAGAAGACAAAAATTCGCATCGGAAGGAGAATAAGTCTGTTTTGACAGCATAAAGTAGCGCTCTAGGATAGATCATTGGGGTAACTATGTAGGTATATACAGTGAGAGTAAAAAATTAGTATACACTTTAGAAATAAACACTTGTAGTTTTATATATGTAGGCTTAAAAAGCTGAGCGAAGTAACAAGTTTTTTTTGTAACTTCAGGAGAGGTTTTAGCCCGTTATGACCTGTTTCCTGATATTTCTGTCCAAAACTTCCCACAGATGTTCAATGGGATTAAGGTATGGAGATTGTGGAGGAGAGTTAAGCTGTGTGGGGGTATGGTACAGCAAAGATTGTTGGAAGACCAAGGCGATTTGAGGACCAATTTTTCTACACTAGAGAGTAGATTGTCTTTTAAGATGGCTATCTAACCCTTTCTGTTCATTGTTGATTCAATAAAAATAAGATTTCCCGTTTCCGAAGCCGACATGTAACCTCAAACCATCACTGAACCTCTACCATGCTTCATGGTCGAAGTGAGGTTTTGTGGTAGAAGCTCACTATTTGGTGTTCTCCATGCCTTAGTCCTGTTAGTCCTGCGTTTTGAACCAAATATCTCAAACTTGCTCTCGTCACTAAAGATGACATTATCCAAAAGAGGTTTGAGCGGTATTTGAGTGTTTTTTTGCAAAGGCAAGGTCGTCGGCGAAAGCTTTAAGGTTACCACAAAACTTCTTTGGTGGCGTTACAGCCCATGAAGCTTCTCTCAATCACCCATGTTGTGTGATTTATTTTTCGCACAGGTGAAAGGGACCTACAGTTTAATGCCGATTCCGAACGGCGTGAGTCGAGAATTTTTTTCATGGCAAGTTTACTACGGGAGATTTTGCCAGTACCCCGCCGAGGAGGAACATCGCGAAATAAACATTCGATGGCGTTGGTGTTATCGGGATCCGAAGTTGCTCATCGTGCGCCAGAGTCCAACACACTAACCACGGCGCCACGGCGCCCTCGGAAACGTAAAAAAGGAGTTAATATAAATTAAAAACAGAAGGGGCCCAAGAACAGATCCTTGGGGAACACCGAGAATGATTGTCTTTGAACTACTTAAACTGTCTCCGATTTTTACCTTTTGTGATCTGTTTTCTAAGTAGGATGTAAAACAATCTAAGATAAACCGCGGTAACCCGCACAACGCAATTTATCTACAAGAATGCCGTGGTCAACCATGTCGAAGGCTTTAGTAATGTCCACAAAAAGCACGGCACAGCATTAGCAGCATTCGTTTATAATGACGGAGAATTTGTCTCCTATGAGCGGTCGTTATAACCATAGATAAATGAACAAGATGGAAAACCTTTGTACGTCTGCCCTATGATCCCCGCAGGGGTTGGTTTTTTTTGTTTTTAATACACCGATACTATGCGTGTTATTTTCCGTTTAAAAACGACGCTTTTGACTAACACAATGATAGTCTCAAGACGTCGATGTGTAGAGTCAAGCCGTCGGAACAAGGTCGGAATAAGGCAGAATGACATAGTCAAGACGCCGTCAAACCGCAACGCGTTTGTAGGGGCTATCTGTCAAAGTGCCTGTCAAAGCCATCTCTATGTATTTATCTATGGTTATAACCGAATTCCACTGTATATCTATTAGATATTCGTTTGTATACTATACACTTTCTGGTTCTATGTATGTATACATTCTATGTAAAAACATACATATGTATGTATGAACAAAGATGTGCTCCCGAATGAAACGTTGAAAATAAAATCTCAAGGAAAAAGGAAATGTTCTTCCCGAACCATGGAGAGTGCGTGCTATAGAGCCTTGATTTTTTTTTGATATGATCAGCTCACGGGATGGTTTTCAAAGAAAAACACTCACCTGGCGACTGCAGACCGAAGGGTACAAGAGAGACGAAAGAAAACACAGGTAGGTACGTCGGTAAGAAAACACGTTCTTTTCAACCATTTACTTAAAATTTCATTTTTTTTTTCTCTCTTATACACGTTGGAAGGTAGGGGTACATTTGCATTGTGATGTTCAAGGGTCTGATGAGGCCAGGTAAGCAGTGGTCGATAGTGCATACTATGCCTTATATGAAGAGGGAATAAATTGAATCAAATTTTTAATAGAGAAAAATAAGATTAGGTGAATGCCAAAAAAACGGGGAGTGAAATAAAATAAAATGAAATGCGATAAAAAATATACAGTAGACTCTCGGTAGAGTGAACTAATAAAAACCAGGTCTGTTCATACGAGCGAGATTGTTGACATACCGAGCGTGTAGTTTTAAATTTTAAGGAATTCTATCGTTCAAGTGTATACTGTGAAATGCTGTTGTCGCATATAGTCGATTTCGCTATTCTATTTTTTTTTTTGCCAATACTGTAGCCGATACACCTTTAATTTTGCTTTTATTTTTTGTAAAATCCGAATGGATCATGACAACAACTTTATCCTACCTGTAGACAACTTCTTTAAAATTCGTATATTTTCTATTAAAGTTAAATGCTTACGATCCATTTTTATTAACAAAATTTCCAAACTGTAGGAGAATATTTACCCAACGCACCGTGGCGCAGTGGGTAGTGTGTTAGCCTCTGACGCCGATGACACGGGATTGAATCCCGATACAGCCATATCATGGAACGGGTTTTTCACGGTGTTTCTCCTCAGCGAGGTTCTGACAAAACCCCCTGTAGTAATATTGTCATGAAAAGCTTCTCGAAATTCGCCGTTCGGATCCGGCAATAAACTGTAGGTCTCTTTTACCTATGGGAAAATTAAATCACACATAACATGGGTGATTGAGAGAAGTTTGGCTTAGGTCCTTCATGGGCTGTAACGCCAACATACATGTACATTTACCCAACGTAGAACGCAAAAAAGAGACCCCTTCGACTGCGCCAACTACCGAGGGATCAGTCCCCTTAACAACGCGTACAAGATCCTCTGATATGTCCATCAAAAATCTGATAGGCCCATATCAGCGTGGTTTCAGGTCAAGAAAGTCTACGATAGACCAGATCTTCACACTGCGGCAGATTCTAGAAAAGATCCAAGAAATGCAAATCGACACTCCCCGCCTATTTGTCGATTTCTAGGCCGCATATAACAGCGTGCATAGACACGAGCTATAAAGTGCCAAGTCAAGTTTTGATATTCCTATCAAGGCCGTCAGATTGTGTAGGATGACGATGGAGGACTCTTGCTGCTCCGTCAAGGCTGGTAATGAGCTAACCGAGATCATTGATGTCGAAAAAGGTTTTAGGCAAGGCGACGCGCTGTCATATGACTTTTTCAATATTTTACTTGAGGGGATCGTGCGAACATTAGAGGCACGATGTTCCAAAGTCTGTCCAACTGTTAGCTTACGCAGATGACACTCGCGTGAGTGGTCGAACCCCACGAGGCGGCCAAAATGGGTTGGTGGTAAACGAGGGCAAAACAAAGTACATGGTGTCATCAAGGAATAACATTCAACATTGACGTCTCGGATAGAGCGTCACAAAGGGCAGCAAAAACTTTGAGGCAGTAAAGAACTTCGTCTATCTCGGCTCCGCAATAAATAGGGACAATAAGATCAGTACTGAAATCAAACGCAGAATTACTCTTGGCTATCGCTGTTTCTTTGGGCTGATGAAGAAATTGAGTCATAGAGCCTTCTCTCGAAAGACCAAGTTGGATTTATATAATACTTTAGCCATCCCTGTCCCTGACGCTATTGAAAGCGAATGAAGGAGCTATTGGTCTTTTCGAGAGAACAGTTCTGCGTACGATTTTTGGTCCTGTTTGCGTTAGTGGCATATAGATAACAACGAACTGTGCGGGTTGTACAGAGGCATGCCTAGTCGAGGTTCTACGGATACAACAAGGCCATGTGGAGCGTATGAACAACATAGCTCCGACCCGAAGAGTCCTTGAATCGAAGCCATGGGGACGACGCAATAGGGGACGCCATCGACTGAGATGGCGGACACAAGGCGAGAGGAACCCGAGGAACTAAATTGTTGAATGGAATTGGAGGCAGCTGGCAAAAGATCGTGCTGGCTGGAAAGGTTTATTGGTTGAGGTCCAGGTTCACCCCGGACTCTAGCGCTACATAAGCAGAGAATGCAAAACGAAGAACGATCACAGATAGAAAGCTTGCAAAACAAACGGTAAATTTGCTCGAAAGATTGTGCGTTCTATGCAGTTGGCTTATTAGTGTTTAACTGTGATAAAAACATAGGTTCACTCTAAAGATGTTTACTTTTTCACTCTGTAGAATAGTCTGTATAAAATGTTGTGCGTTCACTCTATTGGTTTATTCACTCAACCGATGTTCACTCTACCGAGAGTGTACTGTATTTAAATAAGTAGATATGGAAAAAAACAATGACGCAATTTAGTACATACGTATGTAGCATATGAGAATGTTTAGTCGATGCTCAAAGAAAGAAAGAGAAAAAAAAAAAAAACAAAAAGTAATAATAAATCAAAGCAAGTATGTATAGATATACAAAAGCTAGAAAAGAAAAATAATAAGAAATACACTTACAGGTAAGTAACTTAGTATCACGATAATCCACAAAACAAAACGATGTGTTTGATAACAAATCTTCCTCGGCGGTAACAACAAGCCCGATACAATAAACCACACAACACAAACAATCGCGGGAGAAAAAAAAAAAAAAAAAAAAACAATAAAACACAAATAAATACAAATTAAAAATATGTAAGTGTGTAAATCACAACGTGTGTATCTATCTGCAAGATACTTTATCAATTTTCCCTTTGCTCCTAACACACTTCACGCTAAACAAATTATTTCCACAAGTAGTATTATTAAATCGCCACAATTCCAATTCTATTGTAATCAAAACGAAATTTCTTCGCGCTTTTTTTCCCTTCTTCACTATTTCACTCCTCCCTTTAAGGCACTAAATAGCACGATCGCTTTGTTGTAGCCTGTTGCGTTTACTTGAGCTTGTTTGATAGTTCAGGGTGATCAGAAGCTTCGGTTAAGCAGAATTTTCAGCTCGACAGATGGATATATGTATGTACATATGCGAGGCTGATTTGGACTTGTATACATGGAAGAACACGAGCTGATTCAGCGGTATCTTTCCGAGAAATTACGATCGTATTAGGTAAGACACTCACTCACGTGGTATGTACTTGCGACCGCACTTTTTTTTTATTTATTTCTTCTTTAGGTTCTCATTCAACAACGCATTCCGGATGCACATTCGACCGGCTGCGTATAACGATATTCAAGATCAGAAATCTAATATCGTGTGTCACTCAATTCTTTACGACCGTTCACATTCACACGTGATATCGCAAAAAAAAATTCTAACGAAATAGAATAAGAAACAGGAACTTATCCAACGAAAGACGTGATTTAAACCGCTCCCCGCACGTTGAAGAGTCCTTCCAATTTACTACCGTCGAACTCCGACACGAAGAAGAACTTTTCAGATTAAAAACAAAACGCAAAAAAAAATATATATTTATGGGAAAAGGTTTAATAAAAACAAAAAAAAAAAAACAAAACAAACCGAAAACAGAAAAATAAAAAATAGAAACTCGAAAGCAGGGCGAAAAAAAATTCAAATCAACGAGAATTTCTATCTAGTATGACGGGAAAAACGTTTGTGACTTCAGTGCTGAACTGACAACTGAAAAACTGTAGAAAAGTTTTTGGATATCATCGGTGGCGGCAGGTTGCGCACACACAATCACACATCTAAATGAGAATAAGAAAAACAAAACAACACAACCACAAAACTAACCAAACCAAAACTAAATGAGCGAGAGAGAGAGAAGAGAGGAGTCTTTTATGACGTTCTGCGACATGCCGGTTGACGATCCATCGACGGTTGTGTTCTTGGCTAATGATCTGTTCTTCTGATTTTCTTTTTTTTTAGTTCTCTGAGTTGTTAACGTAATAGGTCTACAAAATGATAACATTACGTAGCAATACAGTTCATATGGTTAATGGCTGCCGATCATCCCAGTTACAAGGTTAATCATGGGCTTTTGTTTGAAGCGTCATTTTAATAGCTGAGATGAGAGCACACTTTGTTTATGGAGTCTTTCCAGAATTTCAGAATCAACAGAACAATATGAGAGAATGCCACTGTCGAAAGAGAGAGAGAGAGAGAAAAGAGCGGTTTATTTATGTGTGTGCGTAGATCCGATCAGTAATTCTATTCACGCATTTTCATACGACCTGCGCATGATCTGCTGTATGGATAATAATTGTTTTGTTTCTACTCCTCCTTAGTGCCAAGAGACCATTGAATTTTTGTTCTTCTTGTCCCTATAACTGTGTTGGTGAGAATTCCGATCAAGAGAGTGGAATTGATGGAAACGAAACACAGTTTTTCAAGGAAAACACAACCATCCCTGAGACTTGACACGCTTGACACTGTCCCAGGTATGCATGGCGTAACTGCGGATTGATTAGGTATCGTATTTGTGTTAGTGACGGTAAAAATACTGGAAAAGGGTTGATTGTACTAAAGTGTTGCTGTGGTGCGAGTATTTCATATTATTTTCGTAAAAATAGTCTTTTTTAAAAAGCTTGTTGAAATTTTTACTAAAATCTCTTTGATCAAAGCAACGGTAACCACTCCGTTCATAAGTCACTATCCTAAACTGGCATGTCTCAACAGAAACATCGATGTCAGATCATCGACAGATCTGTTTTGACATAAAAGTAGGAGATACAGTTTCCCGAACATACAGACAACCGAGAGCGATAGACTGGGACACATATAGCCTAGAAATCGAAAACTATCCCAATAGAATCATAGACATAGAGAGCCTCGAACTCAGCTGTTACAGCCTTAATGCTACCATCCTATCTGCCTTTCACAACGCTTGGCAGAGAACGCTTTACAGAGAAAGTCAAGTCAGACTCTAACATCATTCCCTCTAATCTTTCTAACATACCTCCGCAGATCAGGGCAGCTAGACGCAACAGGGCGGTCTGGAAGAGAGCACGAAAAAATTTCCACGAGGGAAGCATAAAATGGGCCACTAATTCTTTTGACCCGTACAAGACCCCGGGGGAGGATGGCATCTTCCCAGCCCTCCTTCAGAAAGGAAGTGCGCTAATTAGCCCCATGCTTATCAACATCTTCGAGCACCGTGGCGCAGTGGGTAGTGTGTTGGCCTCTGACGCCGATGACTCGGGATCGAATCCCGACACAGCCATGTCATCGAACGTGTTTTTCACGGTGTTTCTCCTCAGCGGGGTTCTGACAAAACCCCCTGTAGTAAAATTGTCATGAAAAGCTTCTCGAAATTCGCCGTTCGGAACCGGCAATAAAACTGTAGGTCCCTTTCACCTATGTGAAAATGAGTTCACACACAACATGGGTGATTGAGAGAAGGTCGGCTCAGGTTCTTCATGGACTGTAACGCCAACACACACACACACATTATCAACATCTTCACAACCAGCTATGCATGGAGATACATACCAACGAGCTGGACAGAGGTAAAGGTAAAATTCATTCCCAAAGTAGGCCGTATACCCACAGACCTGCCCAAGTCCTACAGACCGATAAGCCTTATCTCTTACTTCCTAAAAACATTGGAAAAAATTCTGGATAGGCATATCAGGGACGGTGCCCTGAAAAGATCACCACTTCACAAAAACCAATATGCCTACCAGCCTGGGAAATCGACCACGCATTCTCTTCAGGAGCTAATAGCCCGGATCAACAAATCCCTGAGCTACAAAAAATTGCGATAGGTTGCTTTCTCGATATTGAGGGTGCTTTCGACAACACCGACTACACCCAAATAAAACGTTGCATCCTCAGCACAGGGGTGGATAACACCACATGCAATTGGATCAAAACATGCTTAGCAATAGGAAAATAAACACCTCACTAGGCAATGATAAAATCAGTGTAAATGCTGCGAAAGGATGCCCTCAAGGTGGGGTTCTGTCACCTCTCCTGTGGTCCATGGTGGTAAATGAACTGATTAACATACTCAGCAACAATGGTTTCTATGTCCAAGGCTATGCTGACGACATAGTGATCCTGGTTAGAGGCAAATTCGAAAACACAGTCTCGAAACTTCTCCAACGGGCACTAAACTTTGTTGCAAACTGGTGCATAAGGTTGCACTAAAGGTCAACCCTAGCAAAAGCACTATAGTCGCCTTCACCAAAAGGAGGAATAGGCACAAGCTTACCAAACCTACCCTCTTTGGTGAAGCGATAGAGTTCTCAAAAGAAGTCAAATATCTAGGGATAACTCTAGACGAAAAGCTTACTCGGAACTCTCACATTACAAAGACCATAAAGAAAGCCAGGATCTCATTATGAGCCAGCAAAAGTCTCACTGGCAAAAATTGGGGCACAAACCCAAAAATGTCTCGCTGGCTATATACAGCAATCACGAGACCAATTCTCACATATGCTACGACCGTCTGCTGGCACAAAACAAAACAAGTATCAGTGCAAGCCGAGCTCAACAAATTGCAAAGACTAGCCATGATACAGTATCTGTATCACCGGGGCCATGAGAACAACCCCCACAGCAGCACTAGAAGTCATCACAGGAGAGGTGGCACTCTTCATCTCCAACTGAATAAAGAAGCAATGGTCTTCGCCCATAATTATTAATTATCCCATTCAGGAATCTGTTCTGCATAGAGTTTTTGATCAGAACGATCTGGGGGTAGTTTTTGATCCGGAGCTCAAATTTTCGCTCCATCTTGACTATGTTATTAGTAAAGCAAACTCCATGCTTGGGTTTTTACTTCGTAACTGCAAAGATTTCCACGATCCTTACACGCTAGTATCTTTGTAAAATTCTTTAATTCGCTCCGTTTTGGAATATGGGTGCATGCAATGTTTGGTTATTTTTCCAAATCTATTTCATCGCCTTCAATATCCTCGTAATCTCCTCCTCTCCTCCACCCCAAATTTGGAGAGATGTCAATCTTGTCTTCATCCCCAAGATTGGGAAGCCAAGTGAGCAACCTAAATCCTATCGCCTTATCAGTCTGACTTCGTTCCTTTTAAAAACAAACGGACTATAACAAAAAAAAAAAAAAAAAAACGCGGAATTTGATCGGCTCTCGTCCTACCTAGGACAACCACCCCTGAGAGTAGTGAATGAACATCAACGACCCAAACCAGTGCACTCCGTTCAGGTTGTGTGCCAAAACATCATAAGAGTATAACTCTTGCACCTGCGCGAACTATAAAAAAAAAAAACAAAAAATGATGAAACTGATAGAGCTTCATATTAGAGGTATCCTGGAAAATCAGACACCTCTGCATCCCGACCAGTATGCTTATCGCAAAGAGCAATCTACCGAGAATGCACTACACCACTTGGTGACGCGCATTGAAAATAGTTTTACACAGAAGGAAACCGCAATCTGCGCCTTCCTCGATATAGAGGGAGCCTTCGATAATACTGGCTATGATTAGGGGTGGACCATCCCACTAATCACTGGATTAGGGCGATGCTAAATAACCGTATCATATCAGCCACATGCGGAGAGGTATCAGTGACAGTATCGTCGGCTAGAGGATGCCCGCAAGGGGGAGTCCTCTCACCACTGCTTTGGTCGATAGTCATCGATGATCTACTACGCAAGCTAGTCACTTGGGGCTACGAGGTCATCGGACATGCTGATGACCTAGTAGTCATTGTATCGGGCAAATGCGAGATCACTGCCTGTGAGCGCATGCAGCTTGCGCTCCTACTTATCTCTGACTGGTATGGCAGAGAGGCTTTATCTATTAACCCAAATAAGACAATCTTAGTCCCATTTACAAAGAGGAGAAAGGTACAACCCTGCTCAATCTTTCTAAATGGCACACACATAGGATTTTCAGAGAAGGTAATGTATCTAGGTACTGACTCAACTGGAACTCCAACATGAAAAATAAACTCATGAAAGCGACTAAGGCCATGTGGGTCTGCCGACGCACCTACAGTAAAACCTGGGGACTTAAACCTAAGGTAGTCCACTGGTTATACACCGCGATAGTAAGACCTATCGTCATCTACAATTGTTAAGCTTCAAAGACTAGTGTGTCTCGGAATAATAGGCGCGGCAGCCCAAGAAGCCCTCATTGGACTCACTCCACTGCACCTTTTTATCAAAAAGGTAGCATTACGCAGTGCAATCAGAATCCTCTGCTCGGGAACAAATATGCCATGTAGACCCGTAGGCCACATGTCCATATTACAACACCTTCCCGAGCTGGATATGATTACTACGGTTTCGGACGCATTACCGCACACCTTCACCTTTGACAAGAGATTTGAGATACTGATCTCAAATCGCTCAGCATGGGAAAACAGTGATCCCCTGCTAAATATCGAAGGCCTTAGGTGGTACACGGATGGCTCCAAGATGGCTTCCGGCGTTTGCGCCGGCATCTTTGGACTGAAACGAAAATCTTGAAGGCCCCGGGAATAAGTCCCAGCATCTTCCAAGCAGAGCTGCATGCCATCCTAACATGCGTCAATCTAAATCTCGAGACTGGCATTAGAGGGGTAACCATCAACATACTCTCTGATAACCAAGCAGCGCTTAAAGCGCTGGGTTCATACAGTACGAACTCAAAAGCCGTCAAGGAATGCCATGACGCCCTACAAGACCTCGCCAAAAGAAACAATGCTAAACTTTGGTGGGTGCCAGGACATAAAGGTATCAAGGGCAATGAAATTGCCGACCAACTTTCCAGGAAAGGTTCCAGCGATAAATATATAGGTTCGGAACCATTCTGCGGCATTGCCAGGTCTAAGATAAGTTTCTTCTTAGACATGTGGGAAAAATTGTAACCCCTGTCCTTTTGGAACAGCGTTCGGAGACTCCGTCAATCTAAACGACTTATACGACCCCTGAACAAACACTCTAATGACATACTCAAACTCAATAGGGTGGATATCAGAAGACTAGTCAGCTACCTAACAGGACACTGCGATCTGAGATATCATCTAAACAAAATAAGTTTCTCGTCCGAAACTGAGTGTCGGCTCTGTCTCGAGGACGAAGAGACGGCGGAACCCATACTATGTGACTGTGCTGCTCTCTGCCATCTTAGGAAGCGTATCCTTTTCAGTGAAGTTATGGCTCCTGAGGGGATCACCTTGGCTCATACGAAAAGCATTCTCAACTTTATTATAGAAGTGGAAGGGCTCCTCGGCTAATCGGCTAGCAGGCACAATATATCTGCAAAGGTCGCAGTGCCGTATTGCTAATGGTAGCACTAGCCCCACATATAACTCCTTACACAAAATACTGATGCCAAAGGATTTTAAAATCTCCGAAACAATTGTTAAAAATCGGTTCCCGGGATGGCCTTAAGCCCTTTCTTCGACACCGACTAAAAACGGTATCCTCGGAGCGGTCATTCGAGTTTATTGAACAATCAGAAGTTGCACGGTACCAAATCAATACGGAATACGGTGGCTGTGGAACAATATTGGTCAAGTTTTCATCAAA
The DNA here is from genome assembly GCA_951905685.1 of Eumerus sabulonum. Lineage (NCBI taxonomy): Eukaryota > Metazoa > Arthropoda > Insecta > Diptera > Syrphidae > Eumerus > Eumerus sabulonum. Next base: position 165,164,968 of record OX645060.1, on the reverse strand, counting down.
ATAGTAGCGAAGAAGCAATGCAGTCTGATTAGGTGTATTATCGTGGTGCAAAAACAAGAGTTGTTCCGCCATAATTGTGGGCTCTTCAGGCGAATAGCTTCCCACAATCAATGCATAATGCTCGAATAATGTTCTTGGTTGGCAGTTTGAGACGGTGAAAGGAATTCAAAATGCACAACATCACAATAATTGAAGAAAGCCATCAACATGACCTTGATTGACCTTTAACACAAGTCATCAATCAAGTGAATAGATTGATCGGTTGTTTTCTGGTCGTAAGCATAAGTCCTAGTCTCATCTTGTTCTGATACTGGAAAAGCATCTTACGCGACGATATTTTCGGTACCAATCGAGATTTGACGCCCCTGCGGCCCAAAATATACTTCAAAAATGTATTGACTTATTAGCTCACCAACGGATACCTGTATGGATACAAAGAACCTACGCCAGTTTTCTTCTTCTGATAACAATGAAAGTAAAGTACATTCTCACAATTACATCGATAGTTGGGCCTTCCACAATTGAATCACATGCTTGCTTATTACCTCCTTAGCTTATTACCTTAAATCAACACCTTTCACCGTGAGCGTTGGACTTCGCCGAGGGGGCGTCTTGTCATCTCTCCTTTTCATATATATATGGACTGGATGTTGCAGCGCAGTCGAGGTGAGGAGTGTTTTACATTGGGAGAGTTGAGGATAAGCCATCTTCTTTTTGCAGATGACTTAATTGTCCTCACATCCTCCCAGATGGAACTTCAGCGCGCACTAGATAGGTGTGTGGCCGTATGTGCTGATGCTGGAATGAGGGTTAACGTGGACAAATCCGTGGTTATGGTTATTTCCAGAATCCCTGTCGAATGCACTCTATATGTTAGTGGAGTGCACCCATTAAAGCAGGTGGAGAAGTTTTAGTATCTCGGGGTCTTCTTCACGAGTGATGGGAGGAATAATACTGAGCTTTCCTGCAGGATTGGGCAAGCTGGGTCAATTTTGAAACAGCTTGGAAGATCTGTAATCAGGAAGACCGAGCTTGGTGTCAAAGCAAAATTAGCGGTTTTTAACTCATTATTTGTTCCAACTCACGCCTATGGTCATGAAATTTGGGTATTGACCGAAAGAATAAGATCGCGAATACAAGCTGCCGAAATGAGATTTCTTCGTGCTGTTGTGGGAGTTACTCGCTGGGATAGGTAGAGAAACACGGCAGTGCGCGAGGAGCTCAATGTTGAGCAGCCGCTTGGCAGACCCAAGACGAGGTGGTTGGACCAAGTCCAAAAACTCGCCTGGGTGCGCTTGGGCATAGCTACTGATGACTTAGAGTCGATGACGGAGGATCGAGTGGCCTGGAGATCCCGAGTGCGCGCATTACCCCCGCAAGTCTTTTAGTGGAACATGCGGGTCGCTCTTCATTTACTATTTCAATGTCTATTCCTTAAAGATTGAATCGTCATCGGCTATATAACGCCAGAATTGCTTTATTACCTATTCCCCATACCAATATGATGGCACTGGCACTGCAGATTTTTGGAACAAATTCAGACGTAGCCGGAGATAACGGCAAAAGTATACGCTCATCATTTATATTTTCATCCAGTGCATAATGATATAAGGATTTGAGTAGAAGTTTTGAGGATTTTCTAAAAATGTATGTACAACCATGCAGAGAAAGCTAAAATGACCGTTAAATAGCAAAAGCGGTGGAAAGACCGCGGACAATTTTGAAAGAACTAGAATAATATAAAATTCAGGATTAGGCCGAACTTCCACTTATATTAACCCAGAGAAAGGTGAAGTATTGTTGCGCAAGTTAAGGAAACAACTCAAAAAACCCAAAATATTCAACAAGTATTCCAAAAGGATCAGGCACAACAGATCTGCAAAGGTCGCAGTGCCGTAATGCTAATGGTAGCACTAGCCCCATAATAAAAAAAAAAAAATCCAAAAGGATAAGCATTCTTATCTTATCATTACCAAAAGACTCCCAGCGTATCCTTACGAAACTAAACAAAGTTCTTCATACAAAGGTAATCTCTTATCTGCTATTTAACATGGTATCGGAGGAATAGGAATAGTGATGTGAGGATGTATGGCAGCCTGTGGGATCGAAAGTTTTGGACTTATTGAATCTACTATGGACAAGTTCGCATATTTGAACATTTTTAAAGCAATGTATAACAAAGTGTCGAAAATGCTGCAAAATAAGTATGAATTTCAACAAGACAACGACCCCAGATATACGGCCTGAGGTGTTAGATTGTGGCTACTATATCCGAGAGAAGGGCAAAAACTATTTCTGGGGAGACTGTTAAGTTAGTTAACTTCCAGTAAAAGAAAAAAGCTGAAGAGAGTCTGAAAGATTCCAACAAGTTACTTAAGCACTTTCATTTCTTATTTATAATTATCTAACTTTGTTTGAATTATTTCTTATTTAGGAGCGTAAACTTTGGATTCGTGCCATCAACACCTAATGTAGGAACCCGTGCGGTGATTATAAGAAGATCCATCCTAAAACAGATTTGGTTATTCCGAAATATGTTATAGCGACCAAAACTTTTAGACAGGACATTTTGCATATCTTTTTCCATGATTATGCTAACATTTGTTGACTTAACCTTCGTCAGGCTAGAGGAGCTCTTCTTTATTATTGGCTACACAAACACTGTCTTCTGATGAACTACAGTGTTTGCGCGAATTTCTCTTATTTAACTAAATTGATATTTTAACTTCAAATATGAAAAGAAATAGATAGAAATGTTTGACTCAGAACCCGAAGTGGTCGGGTGAATATTATTAATTACTAGCTTTTGCCCGCGGCTTCGCTCGCGTTAAATTCGGGATAACACGGTTCCCCTTTCCTGATTTAGAACACAGAATGTTATTTTAATACGCTACTGTAGACGATATTATATGTCTTTCCATTTGGGTATAGAATGTAAAGATTCTGGGCATTGGACACACGCGAACATGATACATACAATTGTCGATGGGAAAAGCCCGGCTTTTCTAAGTTCACCCCAGCCACCATTAATGTTTGACCTTGCGCTTTGTTAATGGTCATAACGAAACTAAGCTTTAGAGGAAATTGTAGCCTTTTAAACTGGAACGGGAGATCTGTGGGAATTATTGGGATTCGTGGGATCATTACATTTTCACCATTTCCTACGCCGGTTAAGATAGTGGCGCTAATGATATTGCGGCCAAGTTGTGTGACACGAAGTCTCGTCCCATTACATAATCTCGGGGCATCTACATTTCGTATAAGCATGACTGGGACGCTTAGTAGTCAAGTAACAGAGTATAGGTACCGTATGCACTATAGTGTGAAGCGCGGCCTGATGCCCGCACTTAAGTACGGATAGAGAGCATACAAAGTTAGGGCGTTTCAGAAACATGTCAGCGGCATCTATCGTAATTCAAGAGTAACACTTATTTATGTTTCGAATGTTGATTGTTTTCTCAAAAGCAAACAAAAGATTTTTAAAAATTAACTTAACTAATGTAGCCCATACACAATTCAACTCAATTGTAAATTGAGTTTTCAATTGGATTGATACTAGGCGACACACTACTTCAACTGAATTGAAGGATTGCTTCTTCTGTCAAAAATAGTTATTTTTCTGTTATATGAAGGCCATATGTTTCTTGATATGACACAATGCTCCTCTGGAGTTCGCCCATGTTACCTGCGGATGTTGGCGTCACAGTCCATGAAGGACCAAAGCCGAGCTTCTTTCAATTAGCCATGTTGTGTGTGATTTCATTTTTCCATAGATGAAAGGGACCTACAGTTTATTGCTGGTTCCGAATGGCGAATTTCGAGGAGCTTTTCATGAAAATTTTACTACAGGGGGTTTCGTCAGAACCCCGCTGAGGAGAAACACCGTGAAAACACTTTCGATGACATGGCTGTCGGGATTCGATCCCGTGACATCGGCGTCAGGGGCTAACACACTACCCACTGCGCCACGGTGCTCTCATTTATTTTAGGAGGACCCTAAATTAATTTATTTATTTTTTTTTTTTTAACCCCTTTATTCAACACCTGTTTTGGATAACATTTAGTTGAAGTTTTTACAATTTAGTTTTGGGTATACGTACAATGTAGGATCAATGTCCTTTACAATTGTGTTTTTACTCGTGTGTAGGAGAAGATGGCACAAGTGGGATTTAGTCCACTCGAAGCGTTGGGGGTTTTGTTCACACCGAGCGCCCCTTATCGCTCGTTGTTGTCGCCAGATGCTTTTTTTTTTTTTTTTTACTTCGGTGATGTACTCAATTAATTTATTGATAATATAATTTGTGGTTGAGGATTTATGGATATATATAGCTTTACCTAAGCTGTAAAAAAACAATTATAGGGAAATTCCACTAGAACATTTCTTGGAGTAATAAAATAAAGGACAAAGGATCCATTGAAATCCTTTAAAAAGGCCGGAGGTCATATTTTCAAGAGTGTAGCTTCCTTGGGTTCCTTTCCAACACTGTAACCTTGCGAAAGTGGTTCGTACACTTTCCGTTGGTAGTGGATGTAGTACAGGCGCTTAGTTTATCTGACATACATACGAGTAAATGTATTTACTACAAATGTTCAAATTTGACAGCTTGTCAGCTGAGTTGCCCACATACACTCAGTTGACCGACTTGCCCATCAACTTGGAAATATCAAAATCTTTTCATTTTACATCAACCAAATCGTCAACTGTCAATACGATCACATGACAAGGCCACACAGTTGAAAACTGAATTGATTCGTGTGTGGAGTGCATAAGGCTTGACAAGTGTTAATCTTTCTGTCGGTTCAGAGCGTTGGATGTTGCATTTCTTATCTTAACTTTATTTAACTAGACTTGCCTCGTAACATGATTATGGTATCAATTCCAGAATGATCAGGGTTTTATTTGAAAGTGTGCTGCTGGTTTACATACTTGCCCATCAGACAAATTATACATATGTATGTATAAACCGCTCCTAAAAACGCACGGACTGTTTGGGGGTTTTGTATTTCGAAAGGCACCAAAATAGATCTTTCACTGCAAAAACCTTACACAGCAACACTTTCAGTCTTCATCATTTCATTGTGTTGCACACCCACCACAATGTCGAATTCTCACAATTCTCATGCGGCCGAACCGGTCTATCCGTTGCTTCTTCTTCAATTATGGTTTTTACTTGTGGTTTACATTGTGCAGCCGGTTTTTTCGTCTCTTCCACTGTCGTTGTTTCATAGATGCAATGCGATACGGTGTGATCGTACACGAGCAACTGGGTTTTCGAGGCATTCATTGGAATGGAGATTAAAATGGGGGTGGACGTCATTCACGATGTTGACGTAAGAGATTGAATCATAAGAGGGTTGCCAGGGCTTTTGGGGTTTTCTTTTTATTTTGAAATATACACTGCTGAGATCGAGGAAAAATTCGATCACGATCACTATTAAAACTATGAATAGAGGTTGGTGTTGGATTAAGAATATGTAAATAAGTGTTTATGCTCCCAGTATTCTGATAGCCAAACATCCAAGTTAAGACAACCACCTGTCACCCCGTCGTCGCCTACAAGGTCAGCGTTTGAGTGGATTCCGACACAAAATTCATACTACAAGCCCACCGAACCACCTGCGTAAAACAGGTGATTCTTGCATTGTCGTGGTGTAAGATTCAGCCCTTCTCGGCACACAGACCATACGTGCAAGCGGGTACTTCAGGACGCGAACATAGAACTGTTCATTAGAAACGTACGATGAACGATGACGGATTAGATGACGAAAAAAACGATCAACATTTCTTTTAGTCGCGTATTTGGCAATATCGCTCTCGTTACTCCGGGTCTCAGCAATTTTCGGAGGATGAAGGTTTTTCACTAGAAAGAAAGGGCCACCCTTTCTAGACAGATGTTGACGAACAACGTAAAGTTACCAGTTCCTGAGATATGACCAAATTCCACGAACCTAACCTCGTAGAACAACTCTCTGAAAGTCCAATTGTCGAAAATATCAATAAAATCATGGAAATCAACGAATCTGACTTTCATGTAAGCACTATCTCCGGAAGCTAAATATTGCACATAAAACTGTTTCGAACAAATTGGCTGGATACAAAAAGAAACCCGATTATACACACATACATATGTATGCAAACAGAGCAAAGAAGTTGATCGCGTTTAACATGGCAAACGCCAGCTTCGATCTCTGTTGTTCCTGATCAATTCAAGGAGGCTGTGTCCGCGTGGCCCCCCCTAGATAGCTACGCTGGCACCCTCCTGGTAGTGAAAGCAGATATAACCGCGCTTCAAGATGTGCGATGGGATGGACCATGCAAAATGTATGTTACAGTCCATGAAGGACCTGAACCGAGCTTCTCTCAATCACCCATGTTGTGTGTGATTTAATTTTCCCATAGGTGATAGGGACCTACAGTTTATTTCCGGTTCCGAACGGCGAATTTCGAGAAGCTTTTCATGACAATTTTACTACAGGGGGTTTTGTCAGAACCCCGCCGAGGAGAAACACCGTGAAAACACGTTCGATGACATGGCTGTGTCGGGATTCGATCCCGTGTCATCGGCGTCAGAGGCCAACACACTACCCACTGCGCCACGGTGCAGTGCACGGACCATGCAAAAGACGTATGAAAAACTGTGACATCTACTACGGGAACAGCTACAAGGAGAACAAACGGCTCCTATTCCCTATTCGGGTGCGAACTCGTTATTCGAGGAAGACTCCGACAAGAAGTCTTAAGCTTCCAGGAAGTAAGCGAACGCCTCATAACAATCCGCATCAAACCTAAATTTGGAAGGATTAGCCTAATATGAGCTAGCGCCCCAACGGAAGAAAAGGACGATCGACTCAAAGAAGAGTTCGACGATCTCCTAGATAGAACCTATGCCCAATGTTCCAGCTACGACACAAAAATAGTCCTAGAAGATTTTAATATAAAACTGGGCAAAGAGAACATATTCAAGTCGATCATAGGAAAGCATAGCCTCCATGACACCACATCCGACAACGGACCTAGGCTAATCGAATTCCTAGCGGGGCGTAACCTCCTTGTAGCAAGCACACGATTCCCCCATCTCAATATCCACAAGGGTACCTGGCGGTCTTTTGATTAATCGACCACCAACCAGATTGATCACATTGCGATCGACACCAGACACTCCTCCTGATTTCTCGACATACGAACCTTTCGACCAACATCGACTCGGACCACTACCTTGTTGTAGCCAAGGTACGAGTAAGGATATCAAGAATACTTAGGAGTCGAGTAAGACTACACAAGTTTGACGTCGGAAAGCTTTAATCGCAAGAGACTGCCCGAATCTTTGCCGATCGTGTCACCTCCAAGCTCTCTCAAAATCCGCCCCCAGCAGCATAAACAATAGAGCAGGAATGGGCGTTTTGCCAGAGCGCCGTCAGAGACGCTGGGTTTCAAACCGCCACCACCTAGGAACCCCTGGTTCGATGAACAATGCGGACAAGCCCATGCAGCAAAACAAGCGGCATATAAAGGCATGCTGCAACGACGGATGAGAGCTGCTCGCGAAATCTATGAGCGAAAGAGGAGAGAGGAACACACGCTTCTCAGATGGAAGAAGAGAGAACACGGAAAGCGTTAGATCGAGGAGATGGAGAGATGCTTCCGCAGGGATAACGCCCGGAAGTTTTACAATAAGGCAAAACGAATATGCCATGGCTAAAAAGCCAGAGCGGCGGCCTGCAGGGATGAAAATGGAGAACTGGTAGTAGAATTACAGTCGATAATGAGGATTTGGAAAGAACACGTCTGCAGACTGTATAACGGCGATGATAGACAAGATACCGCTGTCAGGCAGAATGAGCCATTCGTAATGGACGACGATGTAACAGAATTCAGTCCACCCGACCTAGACGAAGTTAAAATAGCGATATTCAGACTTAAGTCTAATAAAGCCGCGGGCGCAGACGGCCTGCCTGCTGACCTTCTTAAGGCGGTTGGAGATGAGCTGGTAAGGTGCACACACCATCCGACGAATGGAATCTCAGCATCGTTTGCCCGGTCCATAGGAAAGGAGACCCCTATAACTGCGCCAACTATAGGGGAATAAGCCGCCCTAACATCGCGTATAAGATCTTCTCTGCCGTATTGTGTGAACGCCTGAAACCGTTTGTGGATAACCTGATCGGCTCTTATCAGTGGAGTTTCTGGCAATGTAAATCCACAATAGACCAAATATTTACGCTACGGCTGATCCTGGGTCTTCTCCAAGAAGACACTCACCACTTCTTCGTCGATTTCAAAGCTGCATATGACAGCGTGTATAGAGATGAGCGTACAAAGTCATGTGTAGTTTTAACATCCCTGCCAAACTCGTCCGAGGGTGCAGGATGACAATGCAGAATTCTCGGTAATGAGCACACCGAGACCTTTGATGTTAAAAAAGGATTTAGGGAAGGTGACGCGCTGTCATGCAACTTTTTCAACATCGTGCTTGAAAAGATCGTGCAAGAATCCCTGGCCAACACAAGAGGTACGATTTATTTCAAGTCTACGCAATTGCTTGCGTACGCCGACGACATTGACGTGATTGGACGGACACAGCGAGAAGTCAATGAGGCCTTTGTAAGCACTGAGGTAGAAGCTGCTAAGATGGGTCTCAAGGTTAATGAGGGTAAAACTAAATATCTGCTTTCATCTAAAAGAGACGGACGGACGGACGGCCAAGACCGACGTATTGGCCAGAATGTCACCATGGGCGGATATAACTTTGAAGTGGTCAAGGAATTCGTCTACCTTGGCTCACAGATGACCAGCGACATAAGCACCAGCGCTGAGATAAAACGCATAATCACTCGTGCCAACCGCTGTTGCTTTGGGCTCTAGAGGCAATTGAGAAGAAGAGCCTCTCTCTCGGAAAACCAAGGTGACACTACATAAGACCTTGATCATCCTAGTCCTCCTTTACGGCGCAGAGGCTGGGACCTTAACAAGAGCCGATGAAGATGCCCTTGGTCGTTTCGAGAGGAAAATTCTATTTTCCTCTACGGTCCGTTTGTTCAAACGGTGTATGGAGGAGAAGATTTAACGAAGAACTGTACGGGTTGTACAGCGATATCGGCCTGGTACGACGTCTACGGATACAGCGTCTAAGGTGGCTAGGCCACCTTCTTCGAATCCACCCCGAAAGAAAGACACGGTAGAGGACGGCCGCATCCACCTTGGCGCACGCAGGTGGAAGGGGACCTTAACAAACTGGGCGTGCGGCGCTGAAAACAGCTGGCCAAAGACCGTGCTAGTCGAAGACGCTTGTTGGTTGAGGCCCAGGGTCTCCACGGACTGTAGCGCCACCTAAGTAAGTAAGTAATGTATGTGCCACTCGGGTTGTGTATGTATGTATGTATGTTGGCGTTACAGTCCATGAAGGACCAGAGCCGAGCTTCTCTCAACTCAATCATCCATGTTGTGTGTGATTTAATTTTTCCCATAAGTGAAAGGGACCTACAGTTTATTGCCGGTTCCGAACGGCGAATTTCGAGAAGCTTTTCATGACAATTTTACTACAGGGGGTTTTTTCAGAACCCCGCTGAGGAGAAACACCGTGAAAAACACGTTCGATGACATGGCTGTGTCGGGATTCGATCCCGTGTCATCGGCGTCAGAGGCCAACACACTACCCACTGCGCCACGGAGCTGGGGCTTGCGCTTTTTAAATATGTACCTTAAACATCCAATCATTTTTAGGGTTCCGTACTCAAAGGTAAAACGGAACCCTATTACTAAGACTTCCCTGTCCGTCCATCCGTCTGTCACCAGGCTGTATCTAATGAACCGTGATCGTTTGACAGTTGAAATTTTCACAGATGATGTATTTCTGTTGCCGCTACCACGACAAATACTAAAAACAGAACAAAATTAATATTTAAGGGGGGCTCCCATACAACAGACATGATTTTCATCCAAAAAATGCCCTTTGTCACCTACTGAACTAAGGTTAGTCGACAATATCCCACAACCAGTAGCAAACTTCCCAGCTTTGATCTCTTTTGTGTCTTTAATGTATTAATCCTAGCTGCAAACCTTTTGCCCATACTTCCCATTATTGTTATTCACCTTTTCACATCCTTGCTGTCAAGTAAGATAATTGATTTGAATTCAATGGACACTTTGATGACACTCCTCATCATGAAGATTTTTGATTATCAAAGTAATAGGCCGATAACCTGTCTGCAACCAAGATCTGTCATCATACAAAAAATGTGATTTAATGTGATGATTGATGAGGTAACATACATAGTCTCTTTTATATTTATACAGGGTGCGCCGCGAGCAGTGTGCCAAAAAGCTAGAGCGTGTAGGTCTGGTCAAGACAAGAAAAAAATCGTATGGGAGGGGGGGGTCTATTCCCCCCATTTAGCCGGGAGGGGCAATTTTCTAAAAAGTTGGCTTAAATTGAAAAAAAAATATTCAAAATCAACGGTTACATCCACAATGCCGTGATATACTTTTTTGTAAAGCTAGAAACCTCTTCTTTCATCATGTTTTTAAACCAAGCTCTTTTAAGGAATAGTTTTTGAGAAATTAATTTTCAAACTCAAAATTTTGAAAAAAAAAAAACTGGAAAAAAAATTTCGAACAAATTTTTTTCAAATTTTTTGTAACTAAGTACTCATTTGTTTTCAATAATTCAGTTCTCTTATTAGTTTTTAATTAAACCGGATGCAAAAATGTCTTGTAGTTTTTGAGAAATTAAAGTGAAACCCAAAACAATTTTTTCTAAGAAAAACCTTTTTCTTTTTGGTTTTGACGCGGCTGGGCTTGTAGGCAAATTAATGTATGAAACATTGACCTCTTTTTTATTATTTTTAAATAATTCGGAGTTTTATTATAATAAATTTTCATTATGATCCCCATTTTTTAGAAGGCAACGATTATATCTCCTTCCAATGGCTGCACATAAGTCTATGCTTGATAAATTTTCCTGCAATTTGATTCCAGCGACTTCAATCCGTTCTTTCAGTTGTTCCAAAGATACTTTTTCCACTTCGTAAACATAATTCTTCATGAATCCCCACACATAAAAATCTAGAGGAGTTAAATCTGTGGTCTAGGTGGCCATTCCGTGGGGCCCCTTCTTCCGATCCAACGGTCACTAAAATGATCATCCAGCCAGTTTCTAACCTGTAAGCTGTAATGTGCTGGTGCTCCATCTTGCTGGTAGATTAAATGATCTGCTATGGCCAAGGGAACATTGTCCATCAAATCGGGCAAAAGGTCTCGTAGGAACTGCAGGTATGATTCTCCATTAATAACGGCATTCAAAAACCGGGGCCCGATTACAGTTTGTCCAACAATACCAAGCCAAACATTACAGCTAAAGCGGTGTTGTGATTTAATTTGTTTTTTGTTATGTGGATTGGTGCTACTCCAGTGATGCAAATTGTGGAAGTTAGTAACCCCATCTCTGGTAAACTGTGCTTCATCCGTCCAGAATATCCTTGCAAAATAGTTTCGTTCAGTTTCATCTCGAAGCAGTAATGATCGACAAAATTCTGCTCTCAAAAACTTGTCGTTTGAAGTGAGTTCCTGAACTGGCGTAAAATGGTACGGGTGTAAGTTTTCGGTATGAAGCACTCTCCATACTCTAGTTCTGGGCACTCCAAGCATAATAGCTATCCTCCTTGTACTAAGGGAGGGATTACGTCGGACCAAATCCAAAATTCTTTCATCTAAGATTGCTGATCCATCTGTAATTGATCTTTCGCTTCTTCGATGCTCTAGCACTCCGTGCTCCCGCAGACGTCGGTGGATTCTTGAGAACATGCTACGACTGTGACACCTCCTATTGGGATATCTTTCAACGTAGAGTATTTCGGCTTCACGATCTCGACCATTAGCTAGACCGTAGCAGAAGTGCATGTCCGTCAATTCTTCTCGAGAGTATGAGTTTGACATCGTAATGTGTTGATGAGTTAACATCCAATTTGGAAATGTTTTCTTATTAAAAATGCGATGCCGTTTATTTACATTTGGGTTGCAAATATTTTGCTTTTCAATAAAGAAAAATTGCGGTTTTATTGTCTTAAGGTCCTAGCGGGTAAGACCCATCGGCGGCGGGCTGACCCAGACGAAATTGCCAGGTCAGTTTTCAGGCGTTATCAATGAAAAAAAAGGATTAATCCAGGGCTAATCCAATACTGTGTCACTTTATTGTATCCTCATAAAACTCCGAATTATTTAAAAATAATAAAAGAGAGGTCAATGTTTCATACATTACTTTGCCTACAAGTCCAGCCGCGTTAAAACCAAAAAAAAGGTTTTTCTTAGAAAAAAGTGGTTTGAGTTTTTCTTTAATTTCTCAAAAACTACAAGACATTTTGCATCCGGTTTTCTGTTTTTAACTAAAAACTAATAAGAGAATTGAATTATTGAAAAAAATGAGTACTTAATTACATAAAATTTTGAAAAAAATTGGTTCGAATTTTTCTTTTTCCAGTTTTTTTTTTCAAAATTTTGAGTTTGAAAATTAATTTCTCAAAAACTATTCTTTAAAACAGCTTGGTTTAAAAACACGATGAAAGAAGAGGTTTCTGGCTTTACAAAAAAGTATATCACGGCATTGTGGATGTAACCGTTGATTTTGAATATTTTTTTTTTCAATTTAAGCCAACTTTTTAGAAAATTGCCCCATCCGGCTAAATGGGGGGGGGGGGAATAGACCCCCCCCCCTCCCAAACGATTTTTTTCTTGTCTTGACCAGACCTACACGCTCTAGCTTTTTGGCACACTGCTCGCGGCGCACCCTGTATATACAGATGGTACAGAACACTTTGTGGGCGAGTGCGACTCGCACTTGGCCGTTTTTTTCTATTTCTGCTTGCTTCTGTCACATGCTTGAATACTGTCTTCAAGCAAAATCTTCTTCTTCTTCTTCTTTGGTGACGTTAGAGCCCATGAAGGACCAGTGCCAAGCTTCTCTCAGTCACCCATGTTGTGTGTGATTTATTTTTCACACAGGTGAAAGGGACCTACAGTTTAATGCCGATTCCGAACGGCGTGAGTCGAGAAGCTTTTTCATGGCAAGTTTACTACGGGGGGTTTTGCCAGTACCCCGCCGAGGAGAAACGTCGCGAAATAAACATTCGATGGCGTTGGTGTTATCGAGATCCGAACTCGCTCATCGTGCGCAAGAGTCCAACACACTACCCACTGCGCCACGGCGCCCTGTCTTCAAGCCAAATGCATTGTATTAATCCAAAACGGAATTGGGCTGAAGTGATTCATAACCAGCGATCAGCACATCGATGTCAATTCCACTCAAATGATCCTAACCTTCAAATTACTATAAAATATTGCTTACGCAAAACTATTCCAAGCCAAGGAGATGACAATGCACAGACAACATACATAGTAGTCTCTCATGAAAACGAGAATTTATGAACTGGAAGGCAATTCTAAACAAAAATGATCTACACATGACTTTGTTTCATGGACCATCCGCCAAACTTTACCAAGCAAGCGTTCTGAGCAGAGAGCCATGTGTATCTTTTTCAATAATATCGATAATATGATAGTGTACTGGCTGCTCAAATGCGCCTCGAAGACGGACGTGGATGTGTGAGGGAATGCATCGCAGACGCGAAACATTTTGACAGATTAACTTGACTCTTGTTTATGCAATTATGTACAGAGCTGATGTCAGAGAATGGAGGGAGGGGTATGTGTGTTTATGGCATTTTAGCAGTTTGCACTATCAAAACAAATATATATTTTCATTGTACGCTTTCAGATGCGGCGGGCAGGAAATCTGTTTTATTTTGATTTTACTTCTCTTGTGCAGGGCATCTTGGTGTGGAATGTATGGATGACAGATGTGGGATGGGATGTGTTTAATTTTAATCCTTCGTAAGGCGTGGGGCGAGGTTAATGGGGATTGATGTACATATAATAAGGCGAAAGATTATTGAAAACTTGTTTATTATTAACATTTTTTACGAAGATGGTTGTGCCATATATATTAAATTAAATAAATCCTGAGAGAGCCATGGCGCAGTGACTAGTGTGTTGGCCTTTGACACCGACGACACGGGATCGAATCCCGACAACAGCCATATCATCGAACGTGTTTTCAAGGTGCTTCTCATCAGCGGGGCTCTGACGAAACCCCCTTTAGTATAACTGTCATGAACAGCTTCTTCGACGTTCGGAATTGGCAATAAACTCTATGTCCCTTTCACTTACATATGGGAAAAGGTCTCCCACGGACTGTAACGCAAACACACATACATACAAGTTCTGAGTCATTTTCCTGTTGTCTTTTTCTTATCAATTTCTAATTCTGGCACAATTCGGTTACTGCGTCCTAGTGTCCCACTGCGTCCAAAAAGTAAGGTGACATCTTCCTCTTAGCGGGCGCTACAGTTCGGGGTGAATCTGGGCCTCAACCAACATGCCCCTCCATCTGCACGATCTTTTGCTAGCATTTTCCATTGCCGCACACCCAGTTAGCTGAGGTCCCCTTCCACCTGTGTGCGCCATCTTAAGTGCGGCCGTCCTCTGCTTCTTCATCCCTCGGGGTTGGATTCAAAGACTCTGCGGGCTGGAGCGGTGGTGTCCATTCGCTCCACAGGGCCCAGCCATCCTAGGCGTTGAATCCGTAGACGCCTGACTAGACTCATGCCGCTGTACAGCCCGTAAAGTTTGTTGTTGAATCTTTTCCTCCATCCCCCGTCTGCGTTTATGGGCCCGAAAATCTCTCGAACCGACCAAGGGCCTCCTCATCCGCTTTTGACAGTGTCGTTGCTTCTGCGCCGTACAACAGGACCGGGGCTTTATATAGAGTCAACTTTGTCGTTCGGGAGAGGGCTCTATTACTCAATTGCCTCCTGAGCCCAAAGAAACAGCGATTGGCAAGAGTGATTCTGCGTTTGATTTTGGAACTGATGTCTTTGTTCCAGGTCACTGCGGAGCCAAGGTAGACGAATTCCTTAACTAGCTCGAACTTATAACTGCCAATACGAACGTTCTGGCCAAGACGTCGGTGGTGAGCGTCCTTTTTTGATGACAGCATATATTTAGTTTTGCCCTCGTTTACTGCCAGACCAACTTTCGCCGCCTCGAACCCAATACTCGCAAACGCCTCATTCACATCTCGCTGTGATCTACCTATTATGTCAATATCGTCGGCGTATGCAAGGAGTTGCATATAGCAACTCCCTATAGCAATCGCCGTAGTAAATATCGTAGTTTTTCATCCGCTTTATACCCGGTCCATTCCATCGCATTTCCTGGATGGCGGTGATGTCCGCTTTATAGCGGTCTAGGGCGTTCGCAAGTTGTTCGGCTGCATGTGGCCTGTTCAGGGATCTAACATTCCACGTACAGAGCCGAAGATCATTGTCCTTTTTTCGTTTTTTTTTTTTGCAAGGGTCGTCAACATAAATCCGGTCCGTAATATCCCATGCTTGTGGTTGTAAATGTTTATTTATCCTTTCAAATCATGTTCATCGCTTTCATTGTAATCATCCCCTGATACAAAACACTAATGCCAACGGACTTTCCATTTCTTGAAACAGTTGTTAAAGTAATTTTACGACATGGCCTTTAGTTCCTCCTATCTCCTGTCTCCTCTAACATCATCCGAGCGGTATTTTGAGTTTGTTGAATAGCCAGAAGTCGTGCGGTGCCGAATTGGGTGACCACTGTAGTTGTTTAACGACATGAGTCGAGTTTTTGACAAGATGGCCACACGCGATGTTAAGGAGACTTATTCCCCCTATAGTTGGCGCAGTTATAGGGGTCTCCTTTCTTATGGACCGCCATAGTAACTAAACTTTCGACATTCAATATTGTTCCACAATAGTTTCACAAAAATGTGATCTAGGTGCGACCTGCAAGGCCCACACGACTAACTTCCCAGTGGGAAAAATTTAATTTATATATTCCCCCCGTTTAGCCAGGAGGGGCAATTTTCTAAAAAATTGACTTAATTTGGAAAAAAAATATTAAAAATAAACCGTTACATCCACAATGCCGTGATATACTTTTTTGTAAAGCCAGAAACCTCTTCTTTGATCTTGTTTTTAAACGAAGCTGTTTTAAGGAATGGTTTTTGAGAAATTAATTTTCAAAGTCAAAATTTTGAACAATAATGGAGTCGCCATTCTACTGAATTATGGGCCACGTGGAAGATTAGCAGTACCGCTTATCTTTCCTGGATCAGCCTGAAGTGAAACAGATCGAGAAATGCTTCTGGGGGACAAAGCCATTTAGTCGCACACTATCATGGTACATATTGTTGGGGTACTAGGCCCTTTAGGTCAAGTAATTGAACGAACTCATTGCGCTTGTAATGTGTCTCTGGATCAGTTTTATCAGGAAGTTGTTTATCCGCTAACATTTGCCGTAATATACATATAGGACCTCAGTGGGATAGAATTTCATGTACTCCTATGTTGCCGTTATGTGTAATCCGATGCAAGTCCTAGGACATTGCCTCTCAAACACCCGAATCTTTAAGCTTGCGCACACATTATACCAAATGAAACATCAAAAGGCAATCATTGACCTGATTAGGACAAGAAACAACCATATTGTTTGAGCAAAAGCGCCCTGAACTCTTTCCACAGCAGCAGATATTATTGCAAATAATATCCAAATTGGTTTGGCCAATTTCATTCCCAGTAGAAGTAATAGCACTAGGGCAAAGGGTAATAAGTCGTTCGACACTGGCTGTGAAAAAGCCATTAGACTAAGGGAAGAATATATCTGAAGAGAACTGGAAATATTATTTCCGACGCTGAAAGGGCTGCAATACCCACATTCGAGACGTCAAATTTCATTCTGACCAATAACTGAGGCGTAAAACCCTTCAATGTTCCAAAGGTGGCAAAAGTTGTTGGTCATTTTTTAAAAATATTAAAAAATCGCCCTCGTTTTCTATACTGATCCACAACAACATTCGAGTTGTGAGTCCCTCAGACAAAGCTGACATTCTTGCTGCCTACTTTGCAGCCAGCTCGTAGCTCACAGCTTGCAAATTGTCTGCGTCTATACTAGAGCGTGTCAAATCCACCATGGGACAAATTTGCTTTCGTACTCGTACAGTTTCAAAGGTTTCTCGAAGATCTTGACATACACAAATCCGCTGGTCCATATGGTATTCCACCAATAGTAATATTTTAAGTCGCGGAAACTCCTTAAATGACCGATGCATTGGTGATTTGGGGCACATGTTACCGAAAAGTCTGATCGTTCACTTCACCAACCAAAATAGTCACCCTGGATATTTCGAAAGCATTTGACAAGGTTTGGCACGAAGACCTTTTGCGAAAAATCGTTCTTTTTGGGATCGATAAATCTTCGATCTCTTCTTCAATGTATTAGAAACTACATGCGGAGTCGTTCTATACAATGTTTTTTAGACGGGTTTAAGTTCCCCAGGGCTCACTTTTTTCCAGCACTCCTTCGTTGACCACAGTAGCCTCAATTTTTCATGAATTCCGATATTGACATTATCATTGTAAGGTGCAAGGGAAGAGAGTGGAATTGAATGCTGTCGTTTAAGCGTACCACCAACCCGCAGTCTTTATCCATGAATTATGCTTGCATTTTAGAAGCTGAAAAGCTCTCCATCCTGGGTATGTGTGTCCCTAGTAATCTTAGTTGGAACAATCATATATTCGGTGTGGACAAGAATGCCACGAAATTTCTGGAATTCTCATACAGAAGCCTAGGCATTAGCTGTTAGTTAGAATTTAACGCTCATGTTTGGTCCGGTACACCTAAAACCTCATTGCGCATATTACATATATAGAATTCAAAGCGACGCGATAAGATTCACTGAAAATGTTCTAAAGATATAGCCATTTACATTCCACCCCCGCAACAATTTTCTCACAAAATACATCTCTCTCAAGCCGACTTTCGGACGTACCGTTAAATATAAGGAATTTTTGTTTAATCGAAGCACGCGAATCTGGTATTTCTTCCCGGATTTAGTCGCCTTCAAAAATTGTAAAATGTAGCAAAATTTCCCTTAGGTTTCCTTAAAAACAAAAAAACTTGTAAACCAGCTTGCATTCATCACTCCGTATTGAGCGTGCAATCTTAAATTTTTGATAAAATTAACAAAAACTTTAATCAATAATTCTCAATTCCATTAGTTGGCCCGATAAAGTGCAGTCTTGCCCAGCCATTCACATATCCGCACATGCATCTCTATCAATCACATTTGAATTGTATTAATAATTCCAGAGATTCCCAGCAACGAGCACACACAGCAGAACGTTAGAGTAAACAGCATCCGAATGTAATGCAAATATTTACATCTTTGATTGTTTATTGATTTAAGGAAATACTTTAAGGAAGTTCTGCACAAAATGTAACGAGTATCTACTAGTAAGGGCATTTTATTAAAATACAAAAATACATATCTTAAATAGATGCTCGGTAATCTATACATATATGTACATATGTAGATGTTCTATAGTCCAGTATGTTCGAAGAATTCTGAGATTGTTGAGCAATCTTGTCGTCTGGCTAATGGATAGGCAATAAGTTTGGTTGGGCAAGGAAGACTTTTGAATGTAAAAGCAACAAATGGTAAACGATATTAGGAAGAAAACAATCTCGGACTTGGCTAGAACTGCTGGTAAGCTTCGGTTCTAGCAAGTCATTCTGGGGTAATTGGTTGCTGCTCTAGATGCTCAATTGGCTCTGTTTATTCTCAATGACAGGTGAGACGAGTTTTAATTAATCTTACAACTTTCCCTTTTACTATAGATACTTGTGCTTGTAGTCATTGTGTTCATCGAGCTCATGGTACTATTCGGTTGTGTTAATGCATGCCACATGATGCGTGCAAAAGCTTTTGTTTCATCAAGTCGCTATTTACATGCCACTCATTAAATTTTACGCAAATGGTTTAAGTGTAATTGCCAAAAACACTGTTGCAGTGAAATTATTCATGCGACGGGATACGTATCTACATACATATCCACGTCCTTTGGAGGTGGTCGCGACATTTTGCTTAAGTGCGAGAAATACTCGTTCGACGTGCAACAAGTACACCGCTTCAGCATGTGATCATTGAGTACTTTGTAGTTGCATGCTCATTTAAACAATCAACATGTCGAAAATGCACGCCTTTACTTACGATGTACGGTAAGGGCATTTCGTCTGGAGCGGTAGTGGCAAAATGTGGTTGTCACTGTGAGGAAGAGCGTTAAATTGCTTGGAAGTTTACTACAATTCAAAGGTTAGGGCTCATACTCGACGGTAGTACATTAGGTACATAGTTACTGAAAGCGAAATGTCGCAAACCTAGTCGCAGGTACCAGGAATTACGGGTGCCACTTGCAAAAGTTTAGGAGTGCGGAGAACACTTATGTTTTCTACGCTTACTTGGAGATAATTATTCTTGAGATACATATGTACATGCATGTTATAGTTTTAGTTATAGAGAGCCATGCATAATTTATTGGGGGCCAAGGACCTTATTTATATTCAGCACGGCATTGTCGTTTTGTTGCGTGCGGATCCATGGAATTGTGTGTGGCAGTTTGGAATTACTATTAGAGGCAAGTAGTCTTTAGAATCTTCAGGTATGTAGATTTATACGAGAACACATGCACGTATAAAACTGTTGGGGTAATTTAATTGAAATATCTGGCAGAGGAATTAAAGCTTTAAGTCGTTTGGGTTTAGGCTAGGAGTATTTCTAAAATTCAAAGTAAGTTAACAATTTCAGTTCAATGGGATATTATTTCAATTAGGGAAAAAACCTAAAATGGTTCTCTACTAGTCCGACGATATATAGAAGTAAACATTTCTGTCTGCTTGTGTCAAGCCAGATTGGAGGAAATGGACACTAGAGAGTAGGTCCATGGTGTTTTTCATACGTGTTTTTTAGGATACGTGTGGGATGATTTTTATTAATTATTTTCAGAAATCAAAATAACCAACAGAAAATATCATGCGAACTTTTTTGAGTGATGTAATTGAGAGCACCGTGGCGCAGTGGGTAGTGTGTTGGCCTCTGACGCCGATGACACGGGATCGAATCCCGATACAGCCATGTCATCGAACGTATTTTTCACTGTGTTTCTCCTCAGCGGGACTCTGATAAAACCCTTCTCGAAATTCGCCGTTCGGAACCGGCAATAAACTGTAGGTCCATTTCACCTATGGGAAACCACACACAACATGGGTGATTGAGAGAGAAGCTCGGCTCAGGTCCTTCATGGACTGTAACGCCAACATACATAAATACAATTGAAAAATAGGCGGTAGTAGGTGGAAACAAGGAGTTTATTGAGAACCATATATTAATTCATACGACTATTGTTGCAAGGTATAAAACAAATGAAATAAAATTCGAACTGCACCCCATTTTCCAGAAAAAGCGAGAAGAGCCACCGCAGTCGAACATCTTGCGGCACTGTTAGTAAGTCCTATCCCTACCTCCACGTGGTGCCATCTGGAGATTTCCTATGGAAATTGCAGACGGGGAAGGGCGAATGGCGAGCCTCCTGCGCCAAAAAACAGGATTAGTCGATTGGGCTAAGGCCTAGTAAGCCGTAGCCGTAAAAAAAACCACAAACTCCGAAACATACACAAGCCTCGGATATGACGGACCGGATTTATCTTGACGACCCTTGCAAAAAACGAAAAAAGGACAATGATCTTCGGCTTTGTACGTGGAATGTTAGGTCCCTAAACAGGCCACCTGCAGCCGAACAACTTGCGGACGCCCCAGACCGCTATAAAGCGGAAATAACCGCCATCCAGGAAATGCGATGGAATGGAATGGGTATAAAGTGGATGAAAAACTGCGATATTTACTACGGCGACTGCTATAGTTGGAGAGGGCAACGATTGTTTGGATGCGGATTTGTTTTTCAAGGTGGGCTTAGCAAAAAGTCCTAAGCTTTCGGCATGTGAGCGAACGCCTCAAAACAATCCGAATCAAGGCTAATTTTTTTAACATCAGCCTGATCTGCGTCCACGCCTCCACGGAAGACAAGGATGACTCCGCCAAAGATGAGTTCTACGAACGTATGCCCAATGTCCCAGCTATGACATCAAAATTGTACTAAGAGACTTCAATGCTAAGCTGGGTAAGGAAAGCATCTTTGAACGAGTCACCGGCAAACATAGCCTACATGACACCACCTCCGATAACGGATACAGGCTGATTGATCTTGCTACGGGGCGAAATCTCCTTCTAGCCAGTACGCGCTTCCCGCACCTCGATATGCACAAAGGCACCTGGCGGTCTTTCGATCAATCGACTACCAACCAGATTGATCACATCGCGATCGACGTCAGACACTCCTCCACTATTCTTGATGTTCGAACTTTCCGAGGGGCTAACATCGACTCGGACCACTATCTTGTGGTAGCCAAGATGCGCTTACGGATATCACGAACGCAACGGGGTAGAGTACGAATACAAAGTTATGACGTCGGAAAGCTACTATCGCCAGAAACCGCTCGTGCTTTTACCGATCGCGTCTCCCTTAAACTCTCCAATACACCTGAATCCTCCACACTACCAATTGAACAGCAGTAGAGCCTTTGCAAACAAGCCCTGAAAAGCTCTGCATCCGAAGTTTTGGGTTTCAAGGCTCCATCACGAAGAAATACCTGGTTGGATGATGAGTGCAGGAGGATTCACACAGCGAAGCCGGACGCATATAAGGCCTCGCTGCATAAAAGAACAAGAGCCGCTCGTGAGCTCTACGAGTTAAAAAGAAGGGAGGAGCATAAGCATCTTAGAAGGAAGAAGAAAGAGCACGAGAAGCGCGCGATTGAGGATTTGGAGAGGTGCTACTGCAGGCGTGACGTTCGAAAGCTTTATCAAGATATAAAGCGAACATGCCAAGGTTATAAAGCCAGAACGGAAGCCTTCAGAGATGTGAACGGACACCTAGTAGTAGAATCGCAGTCGATGCTGAGAATATGGAAAAACCACTTCTGCAGACTGTATAACGGCGATGCTAGTCAATATACCGCTGTCAGGCAGAATGATCCATTTCTAATCGACGAAGACCGCAGAGAACTCCGTCCCCTGACCTCGACGAAGTTAAGATTGCCATATCGAAACTCAAGTCGAATAAAGCTGCTGGCGCAGACGGACTGTCTGCTGAGCTCTGCGAGGCAGCTGGGGATGACCCGGTTAGGAGCATGTACCAGCTCATCTGTAGGATATGGTCAGAGGAAAGCATGCCCGAGGAATGGAGTCTCAGCATCGTATGCCCGATCCACAAGAAAGGAAACCCCTCTGATTGCGTCAACTACAGAGAAATAAGTCTCCTTAACATCGCCTACAAAATCTTCTCTGCCGTTTTGTGTGAACACCTGAAGCCTTTTGTAAATAAACTGATTGGTCCTTATCAGTGCGGATTCAGGCCAGGGAAGTCCACCATCGACCAAATTTTCACACTAGGGCAGATCCTGAAGAAAATCAAAGAATTTCAAGTCGACACTCACCACTTGACTTCAAAGCCGCATACGACAGCGTAATTAGAAACGAGCTATACAACGCTATGTCTACCTTTGGCATACCTGCTATGTCCAAAATTACTGGCCAATTCAAGAGGTATAATCTATTTCAAATCCTCGCAGCTCCTTGCATACGCCGACGATATTGACATAATAGGTAGATCACAGCGAGATGTGAATGAGGCGTGTGCGAGTATTGAGATGGAGGCGGCAAAAATTGGTTTGGCGGTAAACGAGGGCAAAACTAAATACATGCTGTCATCAAAAAAGAAGCTCACCACCGAAGTCTTGTTTGTATTGTTTGTATTGGCAGGTATAAGATCGAGGTAGTTAAGGACTTCGTCTACCTCGTCTCCGCAGTAACCTGGAACAACGACATCAGTTCCGAAATCAAGCGCAGAATCACTCTTGCTAATCGCTGTTTCTTTGGGCTCAGAAGGCAATTGAGTAATAGAGCCCTCTGCCGAACGACAAAGTTGACTCTATATAAGACCCTTATCATCCCGGTCCTGCTGTACGGCGCAGAAGCATGGACACTATCAAAAGCGGATGAGGAGGCCCTTGGTCGGTTCAAGAGAAAGATTTTGCGCATGATTTTCGGGCCTATAAACGCAGACGGGGAATGGAGGAAAAGATTCAACCACGGACTTAACGGGCTGTACAGCGACATGAGTCTAGTCAGGCGTCTACGGATATAACGCCTAAGATGGCTGGGCCATGTAGAGCGAATGGACACCACAGCTCCAGCCCGGAGAGTCTTTGAATCCAACCCCTAGGGACGAAGAAGCAGAGGACGGCCGCACTTAAGATGGCGCCCACAGGTGGAAGGGGACCTCAGCCAACTGGGTGTGCGGCAATGGAAAAGGCTAGCAAAAGATCGTGCTAGTTGGAGGGCATGTTGGTTGAGGCCCAGGTACACCTCGAACTGTAGCGCCCATTAAGAAGAAGAAGAAGAAGAAGATCTGTTATCTATTATTCAAAAACTTCTCTGAAAAGTCTATTGTTATTCGCTGTGTCGGTCATTTGGCTACGCTACAGTTAATTCAAAGCTAATTTGCTCCATTCTGCTTAATCAGCGTATGCGCCGAACGAATGCTTTATCTAGCAGCGGATATGCTGCCAGGTGAACAAACGAGCGATAGTGGATCATATTCCCGTCTGGAATATGTTCCCACAGATTTTCCCACAATAGATAAACTGCTATTGGTGCACTTTTAGGTAATAAGTAGGATGAATATGAAATATTGTACTTAGAGTTAAGCTAAACGTTGAGGTGAACGTTGAGGTGAAATAAAGAGACATCGTCTCCTAAAAAAATATATTTTTTTATTTTTTTACACCATAAATTGTTAACTCTACAATACCCGAGTATCAAATTTTAGTGCAATCGATTTAGCCCTCTTGACAGCTTCAGCTTTTCCGGGAAACGTAGAAAAATTTGTTAAACCTCTTCGGAATAGCTTCATTTCTTAATTTCTATTTTGTCCTACACGTGGAGGATTGTTTGCGCCGTTGTTTCACTGACCATGTAACGTGTGGTGATTTGTCTGTTTTCTAAGCCCTGTGCACTCTAATAGTCTCAGAACTGGTAAGAGAATATTTATATAAGTTGGTACAATGTTCTTGGTGGCCTCATCTCAAACGATGTCCATGATTTTTTTCTGAAAAAAATAACTCTTTGCCAGATTTCACCGCTTGCCAATTGTACAGATACGTGTCATCAAATACAAGCTTGGATCTCATTGCGAATAAATTGAATCAATTTAAGAAATTTCGGAATGAAACACTCACGTCTTCCCCATTCCTCGTGTGTCGTTTCAAGCATTTGCGTACGCAAGAGTAAGAAATAAGTGAAAGAACGAGCGTACACGTCTACGGATCTACGAACGTATCCATGGATTTGGATGTATCACAAAAGCTGATAGCAAATCTGATTGCGACAATTGTTGATCCATCAGAATCTAAATGCATTCAAATCGGAGGAAATGAATTCATATGAATATATTTCGTATTCAGTAGCATCATGGTATCATAGACCCTTGACGGGATACAGATGTAAATTCGCGTGTGAAAATAGAGTTTTTTGATGGGCGTCAATGTGTTTTTTCATTTACCCGTGTTCCCAAACCATATGGTTTTCAAAATTAGTTACATTGAAAAAGTAACGAATGCATTGAATTAGAAAATAGTATTTGAATGCCCGCGGTGGTAATTGAGGACACGTGTCGTATTCTCATCGATATGCAAATATCTTATGTGTGATAGAAATTCTCGCGTCAGCTGGAAGTGGGAACATGATACCATCAGTTCTTTGGAAAATCTCCCTTCTTTTGGTTAATAGGCGTACATATGTAAGCGATTGCTTGGCCTAGTAGTACCGTCCAGCATGAAATAAATGTGTCGATCAATAATCGAGAAGCAGAGGCATTTGACTGACGGAGTTTATAATCGGCCTTATATATGTACATCCATGTGAAATAATCGCCGTTAGCTGTTTGTTTAGGGGGTATACATCGTTAAATAAGTTGCCAATCTAGCTTGACAGTTAATTTTAGTAATGACACGTTGATAAGTCGAGACCATTGTCTTATTATCCATCAGTACCTTATCGATTCATAATCCTCTCATATCAATCCACAATAATCTTGTATTAATCCATCCCCGGCGTGACTATCCACCGCGCCGTGGTGCCTGGACTTATACTGGCCCGGCAAGCCTTGCAACAGCATGGTCTCTAGGCCGAGAACCAAGAGATAGTCAACCCTATTCCAGTGGTGGTGTGAGTTTTTTAAAACCGTGCCGAAGGATGAAAGGTTGGAGGGTTTATTTCCAACCGCTAACGGGTGGCAAAGAACTAACAAAGGCTTCGTAGGGGTAACATCTATCCGACGGATGCTGGCCTGCTAAAAAGCGAGAAGAGCCACCGCAGTCGGTGGCACTGTTAGTAGATCCCATCCCCACCTCTTCGTGGTGCCATCTGGAGATTTCCTATGGAAATTGCAGACGGGGAAGGGCGAATGGCGAGCCTCCTGCGCAAAAAAACAGGATTAGTCGGTTGGGCTAAGGCCTAGTAAGCCGTAGCCGTAAAAAAAACCACAAACTCCGAAACAACCACAAGCCTCGGATATAACGGACCGGATTTATGTTGACGACCCTTGCAAAAAACGAAAAAAGGACAATGATCTTCGGCTTTGTACGTGGAATGTTAGGTCCCTAAGCAAGCTACGTGCAGCCGAACAACTTGCGGACGCCCTAGACCGCTATAAAGCGGACATAACCGCCATCCAGAAAATGCGATGGAATCTTCTTCTTCTTTGGTAGCGTTACAGCCCATGAAGGACCACAGCCAAGCTCTCAATCACCCTTGTTGTGTGTGATTTATTTTTCACACTGGTCAAAGGGACCTACAGTTTAATGCCGATTCCGAACGGCGTGAGTCGAGAAGCTTTTTCTAGGCAAGTTATACTACGGGGGGTTTTGTCAGTACCCCGCCGAGGAGGGACGCTGCGAAATAAACATTCGACGGCGTAGGTGTTATCGGGATCCGAACTCGCTCATCGTGCGTCAGAGTCCAACATACTAACTACTGCGCCACGGCGCCCTCGGTGCGATGGAATGGACCGGGTATAAAGCGGATGAAAAACTGCGATATTTACAACGGCGACTGCTATAGGGAGAGATCGCAACGATTGTTTGCATGCGGATTTGTTGTTCTAGGTGGACTAAGGCAAAAAGTCCGAAGCTTTCGGCATATGAGCGAACGCCTCATAACAATCCGTATCAAGGCAAAACTTTTTGACATCAGCCTGACTTCAATGCTAAGCTGGGTAAGGAAAGCATCTTTAAACGAGTCATCGGCAAACATAGCCTACACGACACCACCTCCGATAACGGACACAGGCTGATTAATCTTGCTACGGGGCGAAATCTCCTTCTAGCCAGTATGCGCTTCCCGCACCTCCAAGGCACCTGGCGGTCTTTTGATCAATGGACTACCAACCAGATTGATTACATCGCGATTGACGTCAGACACTCCTAAACTATTCTTGATGTTCGAACTTTCCGAAGGGCTAACATCGACTATCTTGTAGTAGCCAAGATGCGCTTACGGATATTACGAACGCAGCGGAGTAGAGTAATAATACAAAGTTATGACGTCGGAAAGCTACTATCGCCAGAAACCGCTCGTGCTTTTACCGATCGCGTCTCCCTTATGCTCTCCAATACACCTCAATCCTCCACGCTATCAATAGAACAGCAGTGAAGCCTTTGCAAATAAGTCTTGAAAAGCTCTACATCCGAAGTTTTGGCTCCACCACGAAGAAACACCTGGTTCGATGACGAGTGCAGGAGGATTCACACAGCGAAGCAGGATGCATATAGGACCTCGCTGCATAAAAGAACAAGAGCAGCTCGTGAACTCTACGAGTTAAGAAGAAGGGAGGAGCATAAGCTTCTCGGAAGAAAGAGCACGAGAAGCGCGCGATTGAGGATTTGGAGAGGTGTTACTGCAGGCGTGACGTTCGAAAGTTTTATCAACAGATAAAGCGAACATGCCAAGGTTATAAAATCAGAACGGAAGCCTGCAGGGATGAGAACGGACACCTAGTAGTAGAATCGCAGTCGATGCTGAGAATATGGAAAAACCACTTCTGCAGACTGTATAACGGTGATGTTGGTCAATATACCGCTGTCAGGCAGAATGATCCATTCCTGCAGAATGGAATGGCAGACGGACTGTCTGCTGAGCTCTTCAAGGCAGCTGGGGATGACCTGGTTAGGAGCATGTACCATCTCATCTGTAAGATATGGTTAGGGGAAAGCATGCCCGAGGAACGGAGTCTCAGCATCGTATGCCCGATCCACAAGTAAGGAGACCCCTCTGATTGCGCCAACTACTTAGGAATAAGTCTCCTTAACTTCGCCTACAAAATCTTCTCTGCCGTTTTGTGTGAATAGCTGAAGCCTTTTGTAAATAAGCTGATAGGTCCTTACCAGTGCGGATTCAGGCCAGGGAAGTCCACCAAATCTTCACACTACGGCAGATCCTGGGAAAAACCAATGAATTTCTTTGGATCCGAAGCCGATAGGCGGAGGTCAGAACCTGAAAACCAAGGGCACGGGAAGGACCGTAGCTGCTAAGGCGGGTTCTATTAAGGTAGCCCCTAACGCGGTCGATAAGACAGGTAAGGGCAAGCGAGAAAACGTGCCAGCTCCCAGGAAAAGAGGGGATTTCAAGGCGGAGAGGGTAAGATCCCAGGCGGAAGCCGGCAATCCAGCAAAGAGAGTGAGTGAGTGAGTGTCCAGTACACCTTCGAACAGGGGAAGATGATCAAGAAGGCTCTAGCTAGGGCGATCTTCGACCACATTCGAGGGAATACTGGAAAAACTGCGCCAACGTTTGGTCTTACGAACAGGAGGCGAGGTGTGAGTAAGCTGGACTGTAGGGATCAGCTATCGCATGATTTTATGCAGAAGGTCGTTCCCACCTTTAAGCTGTAGGAGGGAGCTGCACTAAAGGCAGTCCTCTTAGACAAGGTACCAGAGAGGCCTAAAGCCAAGATGAGCGTACCGGATATAGAATTGGAGAAAAGCGAGATCCTCGGCTTTCTAAGGGCACAAAACCCAGCGGTCCCTATGAATGTCTGGGAAGTAGTCGCGCTCGAAAGTAACGAAGACGGCACAAAAAGCATAATCTTCGTTATCGAGGATCCGCTGGAAATACAAAAAAAAAGAAAGGCATATGCGCTTATTCTTCGGAGCTGGTGAGTTTCCTCTGAGACTCATGAAGAAGGCGCAGCATCAGACAACCTTATGCTGCTTCTGAACAGGGAGCAGCTTGATGTAGCCCTGATCCAAGAACCATGGATCCTTCATAATCGGGTTAAGGGATTAGGGTCATCGAAATACAGCCTCTTCTTTAACAGCAACGTTAACTAATGTTACGTACTAATGTTAACTAATTTCAGCTCGGGTGACCAGACGGTGGTGGAGGTTACGGGAAAAGAGGGTGCACTAACGATGGCTTCGGTCTATCTACCGCACGACGAAGGCACGGACGTTCCCTCTAGGGAAACAAGGTTATTGATCGCAATGGCCGAACAAGGTAAGAAGAACTTAGTCGTAGGGTGTGATGCTAACGCCCATCACACTACTTGGGGTAGCTCTAATACCATTAGTAGGGGTGAGGCTTTGTTCAGTTTGTCCTTAGTACTAACATAGTTATATGTAATCGGGGTAATTCACCAACATTTAATACTAGTAACAGAAGGGAAGTTTTAGACATAACGCCAATAAATGGTAACGGTACTGCGGAAATCTCAAATTGGAGAGTATCTGACAAACCATCACTTTCTGATCACTGGTGGATCCTCTTCGACTTGAATTTCCGTAGGCCGGACAGGAAATCCGTGGAAGGCGAATTGGCAGAGGTTTAACGCGGAGCTGGGTGGGACCCTTAACCGACCTTCGGAAGGGAACCCCGGCTCCATGGAAGATATCGATGAGATGGTATTAAACCTTACCAGCAAGCTAAACCGGTCATTTGAGAAGGCATGTTCTACCAGACGACCCAGTAAAAGAAACCATCCACCATGGTGGAATGCTAAAATAGCGGAGCGGCTTCGTTTCTCTAGACTAAGTTGGAATCTGGTAAAAGAGGGGGCGATTGAATGGTCAACCTATAGAGATAGTATTAAGCGGCTCAAAAAAGAAATTAGATTCGCTAAGAATGACTCTTGGAGAAGCTTCTGTGGCTCTTTTGAATCATGTACGAGACAGTCGATAAGATTTTTACGGAGAAAAAGATCCTGTGGGCAATCAACTCTTTTGACCACTACAAGGCGCCGGGAATGGATGGGATCTTTCCGATCATGTTGCAGGAGCCATGTGAGGTAATTTTTCCGTGGCTAAAACGCATCTACTCCTGGTGCCTCAGGATGGGTTATGTTCCTCAAGCGTGGAGGGAAGTTAGGGTGGTTTTCATAACCAAGTCGAGTAAAGTCAACCATGCCACTGCAAATGACCTTAGGCCTATCAGTCTATCGTCCTTCCTGATGAAGACGCTGAAACGAATAATAGACTTGTACGTAAGGGAAGAGATTGGTGACGGTTATTTGTCACAATCACACAACGCGTTCATAAGGGGAAAATCGGTAGACACTGCTCTGCATAGGGTAGTCTATACGATAGAAAAATCGCTCGGACGCTGACGGAGGGTTTTCATGTCACGGCCTACGCCGATGACATTGCCATTTTAGTCTCTGGAAAATTTCCGCAGGTCCTCAGCGATAGACTAAGCTATGCACTGATGTTAGCGGATAACTGGGTCAAGGGGCGAGTATTCTTTACAGTAGTATTCTTTACAAGGAAAAGATCTGTAACAAGATATACCTACCCCCGTTAGAATGATATAGATCTGATCCCTGGAAAATCTGCAAAACACCTTGGCATAATCTTGGACTCCAAGCTTAGTTGGATCGAAAATATTGAGGAAAGAATCAAAAAGGCTTACGTGGCACTATATTCGTGCAAGGTAGCCTTTGGAAAAACATGGGGCCTCAAACCGAGGTTAGTACATTGGTTTTACACTGTGGTGGTAAGACCTATCCTAGTCTATGGCTCGGTTGTCTGGTGGAAAGCGCTTGAGAAAAAGTGTCATCTTCAGTGTCATCAAAGTGTCTGCAGGCAGCATGGATAAGATCCAAACTCGTCAAACTCTGCAAGGAGAAGTTAGAAGAGATATCCAATGTAAATGAGGTAACCCTTTGCTGGGTACCTGGTCATATGAATATCTCTGGAAACGAGAGGGCGGGTGGGATCAAGTGCTAACATTGTACAGATCTCAGCTGAGGCCAAAGCACCACTTAGTCCGCTCTACAGGGAGATAGAGACGAGCTATTAGTGAAAGCCAATAAGCGATGGTGTCGCTTAGATACATGCGAAACGACGAGTTCGACTTGGCCCGTCTATGATAAGAAAAGAACGGAAAGTCTGCTGAAGTTCAATTGTGGGAATATTCGACTGGCAGTCGACGCCATCACCGGGCACTGCATGCTATCCTACCATGCAGCTCGACTAGGCCAGCCCTACAATGACTTCTGCAGAAGTTGCAGGGACGAAGAGGAAATCGAATCCATTCGTCACCTGCTGTGCGAATGTCCGGCGCTAGCCCAAAAAAGGAATATGTATATTCCTAGGAAGATACTTCCTTTCGGGACTAGAAGAGGTAGGTAATATTGGGCTGAAAAGAATACTGGGATTTTTATCCTCGTCTGGTTGGTTCAGCTCAACGGTAAATGTCTAGGTATCAACGGGTTAAATAAAACAATTGGGCACAATGGACTCAACGTAGTCTACGTGAGCCTTGACTTTTCGGCAATAGGGCACCCATGTACCTAACTTAACCTATATTAATCCATAAAGGATTCACCGTACATCCTTCCATTTATCCTTCGATACTCTCTTTTAACCCGACCTGAAGTTCAAATAATCCGAAAAACCTCTACGTAAAATAGTGAGAAGTAAATGACACTTATGCCAAATAAATGATTCCTTTTTGGAGGGTTCAGTAACATAATTTGCATGGAGCAACCGCTGTAATAAGTGCGGATGGAATGAATGAAAATTGTTAATCCCATTAGTAGGACTTACTTAAAGTAAAACTGCCCAATTAATTTTCCATGTCTTTTCAAAGGATAACCCCTATGGCTACCTGCGGCAGCTACCAAAATGATGATGGTAATGTAATGCGCGCGGGCTGTGAATTTCCCCAAATCGCTGCCGTGGGTCATTGTATATATGTATGTACCTTTCTCAAATTACTCCCTCATAATTCACCGCGAACACGGTATGTGTGCGTTGGGTAAACCACAAAAATAGCAGCCAGCGTAGAAGATACCAAAAATCCAATTCATCCATTACGCTTTGCCGAACGGTCGTAACGCTCAATTAATCTCAACTGCTAGGGATAATTAAATTTCCACAATCACCCCAAGGACATGAGGCGAAGGCACTCCGCTTAAACCGTAAATCGTCGCATCATCGATGCGCCCAAGAACAAGGAGTAAATATAATTTGTATGTTTATTTTTGCTTTTTTTTTTTTGTTTAACTGCCTCGTCCAGCCATTTTCGCGGCAAGCAATAGCGGTATTATTATTAAGTACTTTTGCAATCATGCTTCCCACTGTTGCGTTTTGTCTGCGAGGATGGACGTGCTATTAAGGATAATTCAGGGACATTATTTCATTCCAACTCGACGAGGTAATTCGTTATCCGGCACACGCAGGGTACCACCGGATAATGAGAAAGTTATTGCACTTTACATTTCTAAATATAAAATTGTCGTAAGAATATTATGGTACGAGTGTTCTTCTACGATCTTGATGGACTCGATGGCCTTAAGTCCAATTTGAGTAGAATACATCACTTCCACCTGATAGTAGAAGCACAGTGCTTGTGCTATCGTACAGCGTACGGTACATCAATGACAATCATTTACATCTGTCATCCGATTAGGGATGGTCGGTGGAATAAAATACGCTTTTCCTTGCATCATTCATGTCAATATCCTTGTCAGGCTGATGTGCGTCTAGAATACAAACGAAAGCTGTTTGCGTGCGGGACTAGAAAGGGGCGACTTGTTGGAAAACAAGTAATGTCCTGGAGATTAAAATCCCATTTCGGTTACGGTCTCAAATGGACGAGGACAAGAAAATGGAAACGTTTCTCTAATCGTTTCAAATTGAATCCTATTTCATGTTGGCCTGTCGTATGACGCCAGTTCAAAATTCAAAGTTCTAGGATGTACGAATTTGTCTCTGTTCTCATATGTAGTTCTTAGTACTTGGAATTTTAGGATTATTTTACATCTGAAGAGTGTTGTGATGTTCATATGTGTAGAGATATTAATCACCCTACCGTATACTTTAGCTAATTTTTCTTTCCCTCTTAATGCATTTTCGCCAGTACTCTCCATTTTTCTGAGATGTCCGCCTCTAGAACGACATCCTGATAGTCAAAATGTACAATTCTCTAACCTATTGAGGGCGTCGACGTAGCGTTGCAACCTCTGCAATCGGCTTTGTAACTTTCTCCATAATTGACAACGATTGCAACAAATTTTGTTAAGTTTAATGCTGGCTCTGCGGTTTTTTGTCACTAGATTATGCCGATCCGGCATATATTGGGTAGCACTAATCCAATTCTATCCAACGAACGCACTTTTAAATTGTGATGTGCTTTGTTAACATCGGGTGACACACACAGAAAAACGTGCTCGCAGCCTCATCAGGATGCCAACATAGAAATCTCCAGTCACTGTTTGGTCGGTAGGAACATATTCACGATGAACGATGCCGCTGTTCGAGAGGTGAAGGGAGCTCCTTCACGCGTGTCGTCTTCTAATGATTCACGACCCTTCTTGAATAGCATCGCCCATACATGTTTTCGACATACACTCGTCTCCATACACCACCTGCAATTTTTGGAGGATTTCCATTTTCACTAGATTTCACTAAAAATGTTATCACAATACGTTGCTTGTAATGTGATTCACTAATTTTTACGACGCCACCAAAAAAGTTTTTTTTTTCGAAAAATGTGCACAACACGC
This sequence comes from Eumerus sabulonum, assembly GCA_951905685.1. Lineage (NCBI taxonomy): Eukaryota > Metazoa > Arthropoda > Insecta > Diptera > Syrphidae > Eumerus > Eumerus sabulonum. The sequence goes on along the minus strand of OX645060.1, from coordinate 165,131,872 downwards.
GAACAAAAAGCGCCGTCTACTTCAACCTTTGCAGACAGATATTGATGAACAACGCAGTGTTACCAGTTGCCGGACTAAATTCCGGGACCTTAATTGGCAAACCTCGTATACCTACCTCCCAACCTTGTTGTAGCTTGTAGCCGGGCATTGTCCTGATAGAACACGATTACTCTACTATTGGGCAAAGCTACCGGTTCGACAGCTTCCTTAAGACGATCCAAGTGTTGAAAGTGCAGGCCAGAATTAAGCAGAGAAGCAGCTCAAAGTAGATGTTTTGCTGGCAATCCCGGTTTAAAGACAACCATCACTTCGGTTTAAAGGCAACCATTTTCCCTTCGAGATAGTTGTAAGAAATCCACTTTTTATCATCAGTCAACATCCTCTTCAAAAATATCTTAAGTTCGCTGCAGTTCAGCAGCGATTCGTGTTGTACCCACACTTCGAGCTTCTGTTTGTATTCCGCCTTACCTTAGCGTGCAACATGGTCCGTTGTCCGGACGATTTTTTTTTTTTGTTCTTTAAGCCTTACCTCTTCATGCAAATTTTGGAATACAGCTGGTCAAGAAAGTTGGAGTACTATTCACTTGTAGGTTTTCTACATTTTGCAATGTATGTATGTCTTTGGAGCTGAACCATCAGTTTCCACCCACTGCTTACATTGCTATTTCGTTTTTGTTGTATATTGCTGGATCCAAGCCTCATCCATGGTGACAAATCACCGCATCAGATGGGTCTGATCCTGCGAAAATCATTCGCAGATTTGCTTTTGATCCAAATTTACCAATGCGGCATCCCTTATTCTTTGTGCAAAGTATCTCGATATAAGAACCTCACATCGTCAAACCTAATATCATGCACTTTTCCGATGGTTTCCGGTGTGATTGTGGTTTTTGATCTTCCTTCGCATGAGTCATCTTCGAAGAATACGCGACCACGTCTAAATGTCCCCAGAAAAAATACACACTGTTGTTGCCAATTGTATCAGGCAGGGAACTCTTCATCTTAGCCTCCAGCGTATTTCGTCAAGAGCAAAATTGCTCAGAAAACAAAGGTTTTAAAGACCCATTGGGCCAGACAATTTTTCAGTCTTATTTCCCACATGAGATCCGCTGTCATGTGACTTCTTCAACCTGGTGCTGGAGCAGATAGTGCGACGGGCAGACGTCAACAGGGAAGGCACTATCTTCTACAAGTCCGTCCAGCTGCTAGGATACGCCGATGATATCGACATCATTGCGTGTTCTCGCCGTGGCATTGTGGAAGCATTCACGGCGATTGAAGAACAGGCGAAACGAGTTGTACTTAAGGTCAATGAGGACAAAACGAAGTACATGCTGTCAAGCAAAAACCAATCCGTCGCTCACCAACGGGGACAAAATATAACAATTGACAGCTACAATTTCGAGGTAGTTAAGGAGTTTGTCTACCTCGGGGCAAACGTAAATTCCACAAATGACACCACAGTGGAGATCCGGCATAGAATTGCCCTTGGCAACCGCTGCTACTCGGCTTGTCCAAACAACTGGGGTCAAAACTCCTCACTCGAAAGACCAAATTCATGCTTTACAAAACGCTCATACTGCCAGTCTTGCTGTACGGAGCCGAAAGCTGGACGATAAGCAGGACGGCGGAGATGATTTTGGGTTCTTTCGAAAGAAAAGTTCTGCGCCGGATATTTGGTCTGTGAGGAAGGTGAATGGAGAAGAAGACACAACCGCGAACTCTACGAGTTCGATCCGTCGACTACACTGGCTCGGCCAGATCGAGCGCATGGACACCAACGCTCCAGCTAAGAGGGTCTTCGACTCCGCGCCTCCTGGTTCGAGAAGAAGAGGAAGACCGAACATCCGGTACAAAGACCAAGTAATCGCGGAAGTAAGACATCCTGGTCTTGATAACTGGAAGCAGCGTGCCCGGGACCATCAAGGATGGAAGGCAGCTATAGCTCAGGCTCAGATCCTCCATGGATCGCTGGCCTGATAAGTAAGTATGTAAGTACGTTCCACCTAAAAATATGTAACAAATTAATGAAAAGCATGCTTTAAATATTGATTGCAATATTGCATTATTGATGCAATGATTGGGATAATTTATGTATTGTAGGGGAGTTCAACTTCTCCAGTATAAAATGGATTAGTTTAGACTCAATTAACTATCTAATGCCAGAAAATGTTACACACGATTATGAATATCAGAGTCTTGATTTATTGACTTCCTTAAATTTAAAACAGATTAATTCAATAACAAATTCCTATTCAAAGATTTTAGATCTAATTTTCACATGTTGCAGTGAGATGAATGCCACGGTCTCTATTATTCCATTGCAACTTCTAAATGATTCAATTAGCCACAAGCAGATCTTTATTGAATTCATTTTCTATAAATATCTTAAACCATAAGAAAATAAATCTAAAATGATATGTACAGGAGTATAAATTGGCTTAAATTGGCTTTGGGGTGGCCGTGGTGCAGTGGTTAACATCATCGACCGCCGAGCGGAAGGTCTATAGTTCAAATTCGCTTCATAGCCAAGAAAAAGTAATTCCTACATATACGGACAAAAAGTATGCAACGCAGTTGGGAATGGAAAGTGACCAGACGTACTGCCTGCAGGCATTAATACTCACAGTATATGGTGAACTGAAATTCATCCTCTGCGTATGCAATATCAAAGTGCTCGAACGAATTAGTATGGACTATAACCAACCCGCAATTTGGTCGGCTCTCATCCTATCTAGGACAACCACCCCTGAGAGTTGTGAACGAGAGAATATAAAATCTTGAACCTGCGCGAGTTTCTAAAAAAAAAAAAAAAAAACGAATTTCAAAACTTAAACTTAACTTCCATGTATTGCCGTTTCGTTGAAACTCTTAAAAAAGGGTTCTCGAAGTGTATCCCTTTATCTAAAAGCCGCACTTCAATTAAACCACCTTGGTATAATAAGCAATTGCCGACCCTTAGACCTTTTAGAAGATATAGAATTTCTAAGAATCCCCATGATTATGGAATTTTTAGCAAATTACGTAGAGACTTTTTTGTCCTTAACAAGTTCTTATACAGGCATTACATATTCACCATAGAAAATAGTATTAAAGCAGATAGCAAGACATTTTGACATAATATCGAGTCTACCCTTGATTTATTTGCAGATTTCTTCCAATCAACCTTTTCTAATCTCAACCTCATTCCCAATAGCATCCCCGGCCATAGTTTACCGACTTCAATAAACCTTGGATCTTTAGCTCTTAATTCTACCGAAGTCTCTTTTACATTCCAAAATTGAAAGGCAAACACCAGTTATGGGACTGATAGAATTCCATCAATTATTCTTAAATACTGTGCTGATACACTATCCCATCCTCTATTAATTATATTTAATTGTTCCTTGTCAGAAGGTATTTTCCTTGATGACTGGAAAGAGTCATTCTTAGTTCCTATACGTAAATCTAGATCAAAGAACAATGTTGAAAATTACAGAGGCATATGCAAGCTGTCCGCTATTCCAAAACTGTTTGAAGGAATAGTCAAGAACAAACTTGACTTTTTAGCTAAAGAGCATATATCAGAAGCCCAACATGGCATCATCTCTGGTCGCTCGACAACTACCAACCTGTCAATATTTTCCTCATATGTAATTAATGAAATTGAAAATAAAAATCAAATAGATACAATTTATACAGATTTTAGTAAGGCGTCTGATTCTGTTAATCATTTAATATTGATCAATAAGCTGGAGGCTTTTGGACTTCACTCTCAGTTACTTCGTTGGATGTCTTCTTTTCTTTTAGAGCGAACCCAATGAGCTAAAATTGGGAATTCAGTATCGTAGCCAATTAAATGTTACTCTGGCGTCCCCCAAGGTAGTCACTTAGGACCCTTATTATTTATAATATTTGTTAATGACATTACACTCTCGATTAAGCACAGTAAGTGTCTGCTATATGCTGAAGATATGAAAACTTTCAAAAGTATTAAAGAAGTTAATGACTGCAATGTGCTACAATTAGATTTAAACAGAATCTTTCAGTGGTGCATAATTAATGGACTTAGACTTAATCTGGGCAAGTGTAACCCTATTTTATTTACAAAAAAAAGTTCTTGATATAGGATTCAATTACACATTAACTCATCAGGTCTTTCAAATGTTAATAGTATAAAAGACTTGGGTGTTATGCTCAGCTTTTCTTTTTCTTTCCATACTCATACTCATTGGCTAAAGCCAATTAAGCGGTAGGTTTCATTAAGAGTAATACTAAAGGGTTCACTGACCCATTTTTCCTCGGTGGCACTTTACGCTATCATTGTCAGAATTTGCTTGAGTATGCTATTGTAATATGAAATCCAGGGTTCATAACTTTCTCCGAACGTATTGAAAAGGTCCAAAAGCGATTTACGAAGTACGCAATCTTTAAACTGCATTGGAATTTTTGCCCTGACTACAAAGCAAGGTGTCAATTACTTGGTTTGAAATCTTTGTCATCTAGACGCACTTTTTATGATGTAATGTTTGCATTCTATCGTATCGTATAAAATATTGTTTTCTTCTTGAGTCGATTCTATGTGCCCTCGAAACGAAAACGAAAAATTCCAAAATACAGCTTATGGGAAAAATGAACCGCTAACAAGAATAATTAGGGCTTTCCACGAATTGTCAATACAATTGGACTTATCAGATACTAGACCTAATTTTAAAGCGAACTTATTAAGTCTTTTTATCTTTTAAACCATTAATTTGTAAGTACTTTAAAAAACAAAAAAAAACTGTACTATAATACGTCTTAAATGTTAGTACGTAAGTAACTTTTAGATTAATGAATAAATAAATAAATAACTTTCTTTCCCCTTTGGGAAAAGTTCAAAACACTTTCAAGATAAATGATGGCACTAAATTCTCCTATTAAAACATACATATATATAATACAATATATCAGTTAAGGAAGTCAAAGCCCACACCCTGCACTAGGCTTCCCGGTCCACAAGGTAAGCCAAAAGTCAAAATTTTCGGTCGTCCCATTGACAAGTTTATGCAATAAACGATTCATAACACCCCACAGCCGCAAGCTAATTGAAATTTCTCAATGCTAAGCAACCTACCTAAAATCCCATACCTTGTCATCGACCGTTAAATGTCAATCAATTTTGGTCGTATTTTTGGTGGCCTAATGCCTTCTATGATCTCGAATTGACGGCATACGAATCACTAATTAAAGGAGGGGGACAAGAAGAAGGTATTTACTTCCTTTTAAGTTGAAATGAAATACGCACAGACATACATAGTAGCATCGTCGTACGTAGTCAGTCGGTTCTTTTTCTTTTCTTTTGGTGGCCAAGCTTCTCTTCTCTTCACCCACGTTGTGTGTGATTTATTTTTTCACACAGATGAAAGGGACCTATAGTTTAATGCCGATTCCGAAAGTCGTAAGTCGAAAAGCTTTTTTAAGGAAAGTTATACTAAGGGGAGTTTTGCCAGTAAGCCGCCGAGGAGGGAAGCCACGAAATAAACATTCGATGGTGTTGGTGTCATAGGAATCCGAACTGGCTCTTCGTGTGTCAGAGTCCAACACACTAACTACTGCGCCACGGCGGCGTCGTAAGATGAACATATTGTTACGAAATGTAATCCCACACCGAATAGGGTTCGCACCACTGGATTGCGATAAACTACAATTGTCTCTTTATCCGAATTAAAACACACACACTTTTCTTATTTCACCACAGATCAATTATCTGTGCAGCTTCACCACTTTTCTTTATTATCCAAAACCTATTGAACACTTTAAACTTTATTACACACACAAACCTTTATTGAGAGCTTTTATTTTCCCACTGTTTTATCGATTGATCACACCGACTTGCCAAACGCTGTTCATTTCCACAAACTGAATGTATCCCGAGGGCGAGCGTTCGCGCTTATATAGCTATCGGTCCACTTCCTCGAATGTTCGCCGTCGGAAGTTCCCCTTCGGAAATCTCTAAAATGCTCTTACAATTAGCATTACGCCGTTGACGGTTGACATCATTTCAATCTCCGCCTCAAGAGAGCTTTCGAACTTCGACAGCGAAATTCGAACTTAACCGTCGGTTTGTGTCTCCGCAACACTGCTCTCCTCCTAAACTTGTTCGTCCTCGAACAAGCGATTGGATCCTTCTCCGTAATATGGCGCTAACCTCTCTACGTGGACAATCTTATACTTCGCCCGTCTGTTTCCCGTCTGCTGTATTCGGTACACCACGTCATTGAGCTTCTTGAGGACTTCATATGGTCCGTCCCAGGCTGATTGCAATTTGGGGCACAAGTCTTTTTTTCGTTGTGGGTTGCACAGCAATACCAATTGCCTTTCTCGAAGCCAGAAGAGTTCTCCCTTAAGTCGTACCTCGCCTTCATCTTATCGCTGACCAAATTCAGTCGCTCCCGGATGAGCTGATGGATGGAGTTCAGCTGTTCTTTCTTTTCGGTTACGAAGTCCGCCCTGCCGCTAGTTGTCGGTAGTACCACGCCGAACTTCAAGTCCGATGGAAGTCGGAGATCAGTTCCAAAAATGGCTTCGGCTGGTGTTGTTGCCGTTGAATTGTGCTGTGCCGAACGGTATGCCATTAAGAAAAGGGGAAGATGTTCATCCCAGTCCTTCTGATCACCGACGACGACTTTTCTCAAGTATTCCTCCATCGTCCGGTTGAACCTTTCGACCATGCCATCAGATTGTGGGTGTAATGGTGTTGTCCGCGTCTTTCTGATACCTAGCATGTCGCAGAGTTCTTTGAACACCGACGACTCGAAGTTCCTTCCTTGGTCTGGGTGCAGTTCCATTGGTACTCCATAACGCGTAACCCAGTTATTCACGAATGCAACCGAAATAGTTTTGGCTTCTTGATTCGGGATGCAAAACACCTCAGGCCATTTGCTGAATCGATCACCACCAGCGCGTATTTGTTTCCAGCGTTGCTCGTCGGGAATGGGCCTGCGATGTCCATGGCGATACGTTCGAATGATGCTCCAACATTGTACTGCTGCATATTTCCTCGACTTTTCCTAACTGGCCCCTTTGCCTTCGCACGCTGTTCGCACCTGCGAATGAAATTTGTGACCGACTCGTGGCATCCTACCCAGTAGAAACGTCTCTTGATCTTTTCTACAGTCTTGTTAACACCAAGATGACCCTCGTTTGTATTCTCGGATGACCTCGTCGATTTGCCCTTTTGGAATTACCAGCAGATCGTTTACAAGGTTCCCGTCCTCACTTTCCCAACTGCGGTAGAGGCAACCGTTCTTCAGCTTCAAACTCTGCCATTGAGCCCAGTAAGCTTTCACGACTGGGCTTTCACTGGATATTTGCTGCCAAGTTGGTCGAAAACCTAGTTCTTTGTAGTCGATGATGACTGCCAGATCGGCATCTTCTCGCTGCTTTCTTCCGACTTTCTCGATAGTCCAGGAATATTCTGGCAGCACATGGATACGACGATGTCGGTGACCTGTTCCTTGGTTTCGGCCCGAGAACAATGTTTGCGTTCAACATCGCAAGGTCGCCTCGTTAATGCATCCGAATTTCTATGACTGCTTCCGTTCCGGTATTCGCGTTTCTACTGGTAGGTGTGAACAGTGTGCGAAGGCAAAGGGTCCAGTTAGGAAAACTCGAGGAAATATGCAGCAGTACAATGTTGGAGCACCGTTCGAACGTATCGCCATGGACCTCGCAGGCCCATTCCCAACGAGCAACGCTGGAAAAAATACGCGCTGGTGGTGATCGATTACTTCAGCAAGTGACCTGAGGTGTTTTGCATCCCGAACAAGGAAGCCAAAACCATTTCGGATGCGTTCGTGAACAACTGGGTTGCGCGTTACGGAGTACCGCTGGAACTGCACTCAGACCAAGGAAGGAACTTCGGGTCGTCGGTTTTCAAAAAACTCTGCGACATGCTAGGTATCAAAAAGACAAGAAAGACACGGGCAACACCATTACACCCAAAATCTGATGGCATGGTCGAAAGGTTCAACCGGACGATGGAGGAATATTTGAGAAAAGTCGTCGTTGGAGGTCAGAAGGACCGGGATGAACACCTTCCCCTCTTCTTAATGGCGTACCGTTCGGCACAGCACAATTCAACGACAACAACACCAGCTGAAGCCATTTTTGGAACTGATCTTCGACTTCCATCGGACTTGAAGTTCGGCGTGGTACTACCAACAACTAGCGGCAGGGAGGACTTCGTAACCGAAAAGAAGGAACAGCTGAACTCTATCCATCAGTTCATCCGGGAGCGACTGAACTTGGTCAGCGATAAAATGAAGGCGAGATACGACTTCAGGGCGAACACTTCTGGATTCGAGACAGGACAATTGGTATTGCTGTACAACTCACATCGAAAAAAAGGCTTGTGCCCCAATTCGCAATCAGCCTGGGACGGGCCATATGAGGTCATCAAGACGCTCAATGACGTGGTATATCGAATACAGCAGACGGGAAACAGAAGGGCGAAGTATAAGATTGTTCACGTAGAAAGGTTAGCGCCATACTACGGAGAAGGATCGAGGACGAATAAGTTTAGGAGGAGGGCACTATTACGGAGACTCGAACCGACGTCTATGTTCGAATTTCGCTGTCGAAGTTCGAATGTTCTGGTGAAGCGGAAGTTGAAATGATGTCAACTGTCAACGGGGTAATGCTAATTGTCAGAGCATCCTGGAGTCTTCCGAAGGGGAACTTCCGACGGCGAACATTCGAGAAAGTGGACCGATAGCTATATAAGCGCGAACGCTCGCCCTCGGGATACATTCAGTTTGTGGAAATGAACAGCGTTTGACAAGTCGGTGTGATCAATCGATAAAACAGTGGGAAAATAAAAGCTCTCAATAAAAGTTTGTGTGTGTAATAAAGTTTAAAGTGTAATAATAAAGAAAAGTGGTGAAGGTTCACTGTCGATAAAGCGTTGTGATCAGAATTCATAGGGCAAGAGGTTGTTCTCGCCTACGGCTAGAGCATGAAGTGCTTCTCGAAATTGTTTCTGTTCATCGCCAGTCTGTCTCATGATCTGCTTGAGAATAAACGTCTTCCGTATCTGCAAATAAGCTGCTTTGCCTGGCAGGGAAAACTCATCCGACTCTTTAGGTACGCCATACAGAGGCTTGTCCAAAACTGGCTGTAACTGGTTAGCTTCTCTAAGCCGGCCATCTATCTTGCCCAGCATACGCAACCATGCTGAATTCGTCTATCAATATCATCCTGATATTATTGAAATGCTGCTAAAACTCTCTTTAGATTTTCCAGTTAGGGGCGTAACTCTGGCTGATGTGGCAATGTGCAGTCCGGAATGCAGAGTTCGGCCACCAATATTGTTTGCAGCCACGCCGGTTGGAGCCATTAGCTGGACGTGCTCCAAGCCGAAACTTTTAACAACTCCGTTGATGACTAACGACTTGACGGTTCCAGCAGCTCCCATGACTATTGCCATTTTGTTCATCGTTTCTCCGTTTGTCGCTCTTGTGATGAAGTCTATCACGGCTTGTTGCTCGATATTCAATGTAAAGCAGCTTGCTGCCGCCTCAACTTCTGGTATTTCGTAGGAAGCCATTGCCGCATCAATGAACTTGAGCTCGTTTTCTACTCCTGGATATTTGCTGAATATCATGCTGCCGATCGACATCTCGGAATCCAATTTCGACGTCTGCAGGTGTTTGATTCGGAAGCGCTGCGGCAGCAGCATCCAATCGTGTGGCTCATACATGTATGGGAGTTTCTGGCTCGTCATTCTCTTCCACAACGTCCGCCATATCTACATATGTTTCACGGGATTTACCTTTCACGACTTTAGCAATGACTTGAACAACTCTTTCTTTTCTAGCTAGATGCGTCTTGTAGAAGGAAGGTTCACTGACTGAAAACTTGGTTTTCCAGCAGCAACAGTGTATTTTCGGGCAAAGTCCATGAATGTCTAGTAGTTCAAATTTGCTGCTCTGTATGCATATGCTTGAATTATTCGCGGAGCATCAGAACTGCCGTTTTCATCATCTTTCATGCCTCGTATCTTTATCAAAACACTTTGCTGCGTGGAGATGTACAGCATCACAAACTGACGAGTGGCTTTCATCAAAAGTTCTGCAAGTAGAAGCCTGGACACTTCACACCCAGATATATCTCTGCTGCCAATAACCTTAACGAGGAACTTCGTCACAGTTCTTTGTCTTGACTCAGTACCGACACTATTCTCTATAAGGGCCTTCAGCGTCTGTTTGAAATTTTCAGACTTTGGTTCACCTTTTGAGGCGTACTTAGTGATGTAAGATGTCACTGCATATTCACAAGCGATAATGGAGATGTCTGTGTTTGCTCGCCACGAAATGAAACAAACTTGTTGAATGGGTTGAGAAAACTCCTCGTTCGTCTTACGCAAGCAGTTCGGATCTTGCCGAATGATTGGGGTTGATCGCTGACACCAGGTTTTCGTAATAATATTTGGCATTTGTCAGCTCTTCAATATTCATTGACTCAAAGTTTCTAATGTCAGGAGCTCCAGACAGCCAAAATACGCCATGAACATGTGGGCTTCCTCTATGTTGATACTCGAAACGGTACCAATATGATCGGATACTTCTTATCCAATACTTCCACAAACAGTTCCACTCTCTTACCAAAGTAACTGTCTGCAACTGACGGGTTTTTTTGATAGCAATGATTGCATGTCCCTTGCAACCTGAGCTTCAGACTTCCCAGTTGGATCGTATCCGAAATGTTTCGTTAGGCATGGCCACCAGAGATCTGCCGCGCTTAACGTCAAGAAAAATGTTGGAACACCAAGTTGGCTGACCATACTTTCAAGTTCTAAATGCTTCTGATACCAGTAAGACATTGTGCCTCTGATATTTGAAGCAAAGAAGAGAAAACGGTTCATCAGCGCAGGAAGTGGTCCAAAAACTCGAACAACGTTTTGAGTCCGAGTCAGCACAAAGAAAGCTCACCTTCGGTTCGCTTTGATTAAACACTCAAGAACGTTCATGGAACAACCACAATCCCAAGCGAGCCAAGCAATCTTTAGAACTGAATAAGGCCCACCTAAGCGTGCTATGATAGGGGGCATGGGCTCGGACATACAGGGTAAAGTTGTTGATCGCTCTCAACCTGGAGAGATGCCAGCAACGATCCCTGTTTAAATGCCCGGGTCAAGTTGAAATACGGCCTCCTCGCGGCGCCCCCTGGATAGCCTCTTCAACAATCGTTGGGAGGTGAACAAACGTATGCAGCGACAAAACCCCGACCGGAATTGCGGTTGTGCGGCGGGCTAATAATCCGCCCACGTAAAAAAAACACAAGTTATGAATGAGCAAGATGCCTCGGATACAGGAACGGATACTCGACGACGACAACGCGCGAAAAAGGAACACGATTTGCGAGTATGCTCCTGGAATGACAGAACCCTGTACACTCCTGGAGCTGCTTATAAACTAGAAGAAATCCTCACGCAGTACAAGGCGGATATTACTGCAGTCCAGGAAATACGCTAGATAGGAAACGGTATGATTAGGAAGAAAAATTGCTTCCATTTATTACAGCTGTCACAAAAGGTTGCACTTACTGAGATGCGGATTTGTCGTGGGAAAGCGGTTAAGGTCGGAGGTCATCGACTTTAAACCTATAAGTGATCGCCCGGCTGTGATCCGCATCAGAGGCAGATTTTATAACATCAGCCTTATATGTGCACACGCCCCTACCGACGAGGCTGAAGACCCTATCAAGGAGGTCTTCTATGACCTCCTGGACAACGCCTACGGAGCTTGTCCGGAGTACGATGTAAAAATCGTGCTCGGGGACTTCAACGCCAAAAACGGTAAGGAGAACACCCTTGACGGAGTGATCGGAAAGCACAGCCTCCACGATACAACAACAGATAACGGCTTCCGACTCACAGACTTTGCGACAGCTCGTAATGCGGTGATAAGTGGCACAAGATTCCCTCGCAAGCGAATCCACACAGCAACCTGGCGATCTCCGGACGGTCGAACCGCTAACCAAATCGACCATGTGCCCATTGACGCAAGGCACTCGTCAAACATTCTGGATGTGCGAACATTCAGAGGGGCAAATATCGACTGTCCAATGCCAGAACGCTGCACCAGCCCATCAGGAGGAGGTTCGACATTGGGCGCCTGAGCACACCGGAGGTTGCCAGAGTCTACAGAGAGCAGCTGAGCGAAAGACTCTACGGTATGCCTACGTCGAACACAAATGCCAATAATATGTGGCTGCATTGCCGCTCAGCCATTCAGGAAGTAGCCGAAACCACCTTAGGATACCTACCACCCCCGACAACAAACCCGTGGTAGGATGGCGAGTGTGAGCAGAAAAAGGCAGCAACCGACGAGGCGTACCAAAAGGCGCTGCAGAGAAAAACCAGGGCAGCGCAAGAAGAGTACCGATCCAGAAGAAGGGAGGAGAAAAAACGACTGCGACAAAAAAGAAAAGAATCTTCGCAGCCTCCCAGCTCAGGGATATCGAGGAGTCTAGGGATAAACATAAAACACGAGCCTTTTACAAGAAAGCCAAGGTCCTTTCAGGATGCTTCAAAAAAAGCACCCAGGCTCTTCGAAACTGCGAGGGTAATCTTGTCACCAACCCGCAGGGAATAGTGGATGTATTTAAGCAGCATTTCCAGCAGCTGCTTGACGAGGATGACCAAGAGAGAGTGGTAGGGACCGAGGAAATCCCAACTCCAGCCGCTGAAGTAGTCCTCCCCCCCAGCATCGAAGAAGTCGGCACAGCTATTCAGAAGCTGAAAAGCGACAAGGCCGCAGGCTCAGATGGCTTGCTCTATATGCCCCAACCACAAAAAAGGCGATCCTACCCCTTGCAAGAACTATAGAGGTATATCCCTGCTCAATGTCGCATACAAGATCCTGTCCAGCGTATTGTGTGAACGTCTAAAACCATTTTGCACCGCACTAATCGGCAGCTACCAGTGCGGCTTCCGGCCCGGCAAATCAATTATAGGCCAAATTTTCACACTTCGACAAATCCTGGAAAAGACCAATGACTTTCGAAGTATCTTTTCATCGATTTCAAAGTCGCATACGACAGCATTCATCGTGAAGAACTGTTTGGCGCGATGGCCGAATTCGGGATCCCGGTAAAACTGATCCAGTTGTGTCGCGCCACGCTAAAAAACACGCGATGCACCGTGCAACTCGGTTCTAAGACCTCGGAACCATTCGAAACATGCGCTGGATTTCGGCAAGGAGATGCGGTGTCATGTGACTTCTTCAACCTGGTGCTGGAGCAGACAGTGAGATGGGCAGGCGTGAACAGGGAAGGTACTATCTTCTACAAGTCCATCTAGCTGCTAGGATACGCGGATGATATCGACATCATCGCGTGTTCTCGCCGTGGCATTGTGGAGGCATTCACGGCGATTGAAGAACAGGCGAAACGAGTTGGTCTTAAGATCAATGAAGACAAAACGAAATACATGCTGTCAAGCAAAAACCAATCCGTCGCTCACCACCTGGGACAAAATATAACAATTGACAGCTACGATTTCGAGGTAGTTAAGGAGTTTGTCTACCTTGGAGCAAACGTAAATTCCACAAATGACACCACAGTGGAGATCCGGCATAGAATCGCCCTTGGCAACCGCTGCTACTTCGGCTTGTCCAAACAACTGGGGTCTAAATTTCTCACTCGAAAGACCAAAGTCATGCTTTACAAAACGCTTACACTGCCAGTCTTGTTGTACGGAGCCGAAAGCTGGACGATAAGCAGGACAGCGGAGCTGATTTTGGGTTCTTCGGAAAGAAAAATTCTGCGCCGGATATTTGGTCCTGTCTGTGAGGAAGGTGAATGGAGAAGAAGACACAACCGCGAACTCTACGAGCTGCACCAAATGTGGATGTAGTCCGGAAAGCAAGGATCCTTCGACTACACTGGCTCGGCCAAATCGAGTGCATGGACATCAACGCTCCAGCTAAGAGGGTCTTCGACTCCGAGCCTCCTGGTTCGAGAAGAAGAGGAAGACCAAACCTCCGGTATAAAGACCAAGTAATCGCGGATGTACGTCATCTTGGTCTTGACATCTGAAAGCAGCGTGCCCGGGACCGTCAAGGATGGAAAGCAGCTATAGCTCAGGCTCAGGTCCTCCATGGATCGCTGGCCTGATAAGTAAGTAAGCTTGCTATGCGAAGCACCTTTACAGAGATCTGTAGACGATGTCGACTGGCTAAAGAAACTATGGATCACATACTGACTGTTTACCCAAGCCTTGCCCAAGAAAGATTCAAAATGATAAACAAAGCAACAGTAACAGGGAAGTACTTCCAAGAGGTCCCATCTAGAGGGGTTGTCAAATTTTCAAAGGCATAACTCAAATTCTAGACCAAAGATGGGGGTACAATGGACCTTTATGATCGCAGTGCCATGGGACACACCCGAGTCCTTGAATTGAATTCAATAGGTGCGTTTTAATATCAAAAGGCGCTATCTGAAACTATTTTTTCGAAAATGGGGATGAAATCGGTGTTAACGTTAATTTTTTGCCACGGTTTGATGGACAAAATCTGGATGATATTTATTTTTAACAAGATGCGCAACTTACGTTTGAGAATACATTTATTTTTTTTTTTAGTATAGTACTTAGGAGCATACGACACAGTGCGTATCGAAGGTACAGAGAAACAATGGACACTGATCTGGAATGTTATACTGAGTGGGGGAGACCGAATCCGGCAAAGTACTCCAGAATCGTGTGGTTCGGTTTAAGGAAATTCGTCATATTTGGCGATACGTTTATACATAAGTAGGTAATCATTCCTAAAGAGACTTTTGTCTCGGGAAAATTGTTGAAGAATCGGGATGCTACTGGCTATGTCTTCAGAATATTTTCTGTGAAGATATCGATAGAACCGGGAAAGACTAGAGAGATATTCCTGCGATGTTCCAAAGAGTCTAATGATTTGGTTTTCTATGTTTTACTTATTTTTTTATTTTGATAATAGGCACGAACTTAAGGTTGAGCCTTATAATTTCGATCAGTGCGGACAGAACGTAAAAAGAGAAGAAGTAAGGAGGTACAACACGTACAACACCGGCGAGAAGAGTCGTGAAGTTTTGAATTCTGTCTAGCAGATGCAATTAGGTTTAGGTACACCAGACCCGGCATAAGCGTTAAACTCTAATTCAGGGCTTTTCGGGTTCTAAGTTGCAAGTGCCATTCACAAATAATTGTTGTGAGTTGGTGGAATGCTTTGATTCGATTTCACTTTCCCCTTAGGGAGGGAGCGAGCAAACAGAGCAAAGAAGTTGATCGCGTTTAACATGACAAACGCCAGCTTCGATCTCTGTCCCTGCTCAATCCAAGTTGACACACAGCCTCCGCGTGGCCCCTCTGGATAGCTACCCTAGCACCCGCCAGGTAGTGAACCAATGTGTGCAGCGACCCAACCCCTAGTTCCTGGGGAAAGAAGAACCTTGCCCTCCAGGTTGGGGGTTGCGCTTAGGGGTGACATCCCTATCAGGTAAAAACCTACTTGTTCAGAAGCAACCACAAGCCTCGGATACGGAAGGATATAAGGCTGACGACCCCTGGAGACGACTAACGGACTTGGGAATCTGCACCTGGAATATGAGGTCCCTTAACAGACCGGGTGCAGGCGATCAATTGGAGCAAACCCTCAACTGCTATAAAGCAGATGTAACCGCACTCCAAGAAGTGCGATGGGATGGACCAGGCAAAAGACGGATGAAAAACTGCGACATCTACATACTACGGGAACTGCTACAAAGAGAACAAACAGCGCCTATTCGGATGCAGATTCGTTATTCGAGGAAGACTCCGACAGAAAGTCTTAAGCTTCCGAGATACAAGCGAACCCCTCATAACAATCCGCATCAAAGCTAAATTTGGAAACATTAACTTAATATGCACTCACGCTTCAACGGAAGAAAAGGACGATCGACTCAAAGAAGAATTCTACGATCTCCTAGACAGAACATATGCCCAATGCCCCAGCTACGACACAAAAATAGTCCTAGGAAATTTTAATGCAAAACTGGGCAAAGAGGACATATTTGAATCGATCATAGGAAAGCATAGCCTCCATAACACTACATCCGACAACAGACTTAGGCTAATCGATTTCCTAACGGGGCGTAACCTCCTCGTAGCAAACACGCGATTCCTCCATCTCAACATCCACAAAGGTACCTGGCGGTCTTTTGATCAATCGACCACCAACCAGATTGATCACATTGCGATCGACGCCAGACACTCCTCCAGTATTCTCGACGTACGAACCTTCCGAGGGGCCAACATCGACTCGGACCACTCCTTGTTGTAGCCAAGGTACGCATGAGGATATCAAGAATGCTTAGCAGTCGAGTAGAACTACGTAAATTTGACGTCGGAAAGATACAATTTTAAGAGACTGCCAGAATCTTTGCCGACCGTGTTTCCTCCAAGCTCTCTCAAAATCCGCCCACAGCAGCACAAACAATAGGGCAGGAATGGGCACTTTGCCAGAGCGCCGTCAGAGACGCTGTCTCAGAGGTGCTGGGATTCAAACCGCCACCACCTAGAAACCCCTGGTTCGATGAACAAATTGAACAAGCCCATAAGGCAAAGCAAGGGGCATATAAGGCCATGCTGCAACGATGAACGTGAGCTGCTCGCGAAATCTATGAGCTGAAGAGAAGAGAGGAACACACGCTTTTTAGAAGAAAGAAGAGATAGCACGGAAAGCGTGAGATCGAGGAGATGAAGAGATGCTTCCGCAGGAATGACGTCCGTAAGTTTTACAATAAGGTAAAACGAACATGCCATGGCTACAAAGCCAGAGCGGCGGCCTGCAGGGATGAAAATGGAGAACTGGTAGCAGAGTCGCAGTCGATGCTGAGGATTTGGGAAGACCACTTCTGCAGACTGTATAACGGCGATGATAGACAAGATACCGCTGTCAGGTAGAATGAGCCATTCGTAATGGACGATAATGTAGGATAATTTCATGCACCCGACCTAGATGAAATCAAAACAGACAGACGGCCTGTCTGCTGCGCTTCTTAAGGCGGCTGGAGATTAGCTGGTAAGGTGCACGCACCATCTCGTTTGCAAGGTATGGTCGGAGGAAAGCATGCCCGACGAATGGAATCTCAGCATGGTTTGCCCGGTCCATAAGAAAGGAGACCCCTATAACTGCGCCAAGTATAGGGGAATAAGTCTCCTTAACATCGCATATAAGATCTTCTCTGCCGTATTGTGTGAACGCCTGAAACCGTGTGTGGATAACCTGATTGGCTCTTATCAGTGTAGTTTCTGGGCAGGTAAATCCACAATAGACCACAATTTACGCTACGGCAGAACTTGGAGAAGACCCAGGAATATCAAATCGATACTCACCACCTTTTCGTCGATTTCAAGGCTGTATATGACAGCGAGTATAGAGATGAGCTATACGAAGCCATGTCTAGTTTTAACATCCCTGCCAAACTCATCCGACTGTGCAGGATGACAATGGAGAATTCTCGCTGCTCCATTAAGGTCGGTAATGAGCAAACCAAGACCTTTGATGTTAAAAAAGGATTTAGGCAAGGTGACGCGCTGTCATGCAACTTTTTCAACTTCGTGCTTGAAAAGATCGTGCAAGAGTCACTGGCCAACACAAGAGGTACGATTTATTTCAAGTCTACGTAATTGCTTGCGTACGCCGGCGACATTAACATGATTTTACGGACACTGCGAGACGTCAATGGGGCCTCTGCAAGCATTGAGGTAGAAACGGCTAAGATGGGTCTCAAGGTAAATGAGGGTAAAACCAAGTATCTGCATTCATCTAAAAGAGACGGGCAACACCAACATATTAGCCAGAACGTCACCATGGGCAGGTATAACTTTGTAGTGGTCAAGGAATTCGTCTACTTTGGCTCACTGATGACCGGCGACAGCAACACCAGCGCTGAGATAAAACGCAGAATCCTATTGCCAACCGCTGTTTCTTTGGGCTCAAGAGGCAATTGGGAAGTAGAGCCCTCTCTCGAAAAACCAAGGCAACACTATATAAGACCTTAATCATCCCAGTCCTCCTTTACGGCGCAGAGGCTTGGACCTTAACAAAAGCGGATGAAGATACCCTTGATCGTATCGTGATTTTTTTAACATCATACTAGAAATGATTGTGCAGAAATCACAGGCCAATACAAGAGGCACAATCAATTTCGAATTCTCGCAATTCCTTGCATATGCCGACGACATTGACATAATTGGTAGATCGGAGAGAGATATCAATGAGGCGTTTGCGAGTATTGAGCTGGAGGCGGTAAAAATTGGTTTGGCAGTTAATGAGGGCAAGACTAAATATCTGCTGTCGTCGAAAAAGGATATTTACTACCGACGTCTAGGCCAGAACGTGCATACTGGCAGATATAAGTTTGAGGTTGTTAAGGACTTCATATACCTCGGCTCTGCACTGACCTGGAACAACGACACCAGTTTCGAAATCAAGCGCAGAGATACACTTGCGAACCACTGTTACTTTGAGTTTAGGAGGCAATTGTGCAACAGCGCTCTTTCTCGTTCGATCCAGTTGAATTTTATTTATGACCTAAATCATCCCGGTACTGCAATATGGCACAGAAACATGGACTTTATCTAAAGCGGATGAAGAAATCCTTGGTCGTTTCGAGAGAAAATTTCTGCGTGCGATTTTCGGTGCTATAAGCAGAAATGCGGGTTGGAGGAGAAGATCCATTCACGAACTACGGATCTACGTCTACGGATCGAACGCCTAAGTTGGCTAGGCCATATAGAGCGAATGAACACCACAGCTCCAGCCCGGAGAGTCTTTGAATCCAACCCCGATATACATATGTATGCCCACAGGTACATTTTCGGTAATGATCTAATGAACATACACGACCTTAAAGAATGAACTAACAGGCCTTTGAGGTAACAAACCGATATGTTTCCCAACCAAAGTATTTATTCACATAACTTCTAAATTTTGTCTATAGAAACCGAAACATATCATTTCTGATTGATGTCCAGGTACCTTTCCGATCTGATCCATTCCTATTCAGGGGTTGCGAAAATATAATTTGCTTTAGGGAATTGCTGGATTTCCGGAGAGTTTGGAATTTTGTTGAATACATCTAAGCACATACTTATATGTATATCTGGAGAAACAATGGAGATTCTTTGAGATTGCAGATTTCTCACAATAACTCCTCATTTACTAATGGCAACCACAATTGGATACTTCATAGATGCATAGATGGAAGAAGAAGTAACAGAACACTCTTAACATGCAGTGCAGAAGAATTCTTGTGTACTAGTGGGCGGAATAAGTTAGTGTTGTGCCAATATTACTCACCTTAGACTGGTAGATAGAGGTCAATCTGGAATGAAATAGAAAAGTCATACGTTAATGATGAAGAATTTCATGCATAGATTGTTTTGTGAGGAAATGACTCCTGGACGACAAGTTTAATCCCCTGATGACCCAGAACCTCATGTGCTTCCAATAAAGAGGAGTATGTTTTCGCTGCGTTGTATATTGAATTAGATCGAATAGACATGGTATCTTATGAATGTAGAGTTCTTTTTGTTTTGGTTAATAAGCTGAATCGTTTCGGGTATTCCGTAGAGGAAAAGAACGTCACAAGAAGCTTTAGAATGTGCAATGTTATTTTTAGAGAGATACTATAAAACTGTGACTAAAGCAAATACAATAGACTAGAGAATATTTGTTGCAGTTAGAATGACTTACTAACTTACTTATCAGGCCAGCGATCCATGGAGGATCTGAGCCTGAGCTATAGCTGCTTTCCATCCTTGACGGTCCCGGGCACGCTGCTATCATTTGTCAAGACCAAGATGTCTTACATCCGCGATTACTTGGTTTTTATACCGGAGGTTTGGTCTTCCTCTTCTTCTCGAACCAGCAGTCTCGGAGTCGAAGACCCTCTTAGCTGGAGCGTTGATGTCCATGCGGTCGATGTGGCCGAGCCAGTGTAGTCGACGGATCTTTGCCTTCCGTACTACATCCACGTCTTTGTACAGCTCGTAGAGTTCGCGGTTGTGTCTTCTTCTCCATTCACCTTCCTCACAGACAGGACCAAATATCCGGCGCAGAATTTTTTTGTCGAAAGAACCCAAAATCAGCTCCGCTGCCCTACTTATCGTCCAGCTTTCGGCTCCGTACAGCAAGAATGGCAGTATGAGCGTTTTGTAAAGCATGACTTTGGTCTTTCGATTGAGGAGTTTTGACCCCAGTTGTTTGGACAAGCCGAAGTAGCAGCGGTTGGCAAGGGCGAATCTATCCCGGATCTCCACTGTGGTATCATTTTTGGAATTTACGTTTGCCCCGAGGTAGAGAAACTGCTAAACCACCTCAGCATTATAGCTGTCGATTATTATCTTTTATCCCAGGTGGTGAGCGACTGATCAGTTTTTGCTTGACAGTATGTATTTTGTGTTATCCTCGTTGACTTTAAGACCAACTCGTTCCACCTGTTCTTCAGTCTCCGCGAAAGCTTCTACAACTGCCGATTAGTGCAGCGCAAAATGGCTTTAGACGTTCACACAATATGCTGGACAGGATCTTGTATGCGACATTGGGCAGGGATATACCTCTATAGTTCTTGCAAAAGGTAGGATCGCCTTTTTTGTGGATGGGGCAAATAGAGCTGGTATTCTAGTCGCCGGGCATGCTTTCGTCTTCCCAAATTCTGCAGATGATCTGCTGCATGATCCCTAACAGAACATCGTCGCCAGCCTTGAAGAACTCTGATGGCAAGCCATCTGCGCCTGCGGCCTTGTTATTCTTCAGTTTCTGAATAGCTGTGCCGACTTCTTCGATGCTGGGTGGGACTGGGAGGACTACTTCAGCGGCTGGAGTTGGGATTTCCTCGGTCCCTACCACTCTCTCTTGGTTATGCTCGTTAAGCAGCTGCTGGAAATGCTGCTTAAATACATCCACTATTCCCTGCGGGTCGGTGACAAGATTACCCTCGCAGTTTCGAAGAGCCTGGGTGCCCTTTTTGAAGCCTCCTGCAAGGCCTTTGGCTTTCTTGTAAAAGGCTCGTGTTTCATGTTTATCCCGAGACTCCTCGATATCCTTGAGCTGGGAGGCTACGAAGATTCTTTTCTTTTGTCGCAGTAGTTTTTTCTCCTCCCTTCTTCTGGCTCGGTACTCTTCTTGCGCTGCCCTGGTTTTCCTCTGCAGCGCCTTTTGGTACGCCTCGTCGGTTGCTGCCTTTTTCTGCTCACACTCGCCATCACACCACGGGTTTCTTATCGGGGGTGGTAGGTACCCTAAGGTGGTTTCGGCTACTTCCTGAATGGCTGAGCGGCAATGCAGCCACATATTATTTTAATTTGTGTTCGACGTAGGCATACCGTAGAGTCTTTCGCTCAGCGGCTCCCAGTAGACTCTGGTTAACCTCCGGTGTGCTCAGGCGCCTACCTCCTCCTGATGGGCTAGTGCAGCTTTCTGACATTGAACAGTCGAGCTCTGAATCTTGCTGCTACGAGGAAGTGGTCAGAGTCGGAATTTGCCCCTCTGAATGTTCGCACTTCCAGGATGTTCGACAGGTGCCTTGCGTCCATGAGCACATGGTCGATTTGGTTGGCGGTTCGACCGTCCGGAGATCGCCAGGTTGCTGTGTGGAATCGCTTACGAGGGAATCTTGTGCTACTTATCACCGCATTACGAACTGTCGCAAAGTCCGTGAGTCGGAAGCCGTTATCTGTTGTTGTATCGTGGAGGCTGTGCTTTCCGATCACTCCCCAAAGGGTGTTCTCCTTACCGATTTTGGCGTTGAAGTCCCCGAGCACGATTTTAACATCGTACTCCGGACAAGCTCCGTAGGCGATGTCCAGGAGGTCATAAAAGTCCTCCTCGATAGGGTCTTCAGCCTCGACGGTAGGGGTGTGTGCACATATAAGGCTGATGTTATAAAATCTGCCTCTGATTTGTATTACAGCCAAGCGATCACTTATAGGTTTAAAGTCGATTACCTTCGACCTTAACCGCTTTCCCACGACACGTAATTAGGCTGACTTTGCATGGAAAAGTTACAGGCATTGAAGGCATAAAGAGCACACGCAACTTCCATGCTTGTTGATGAAATCAAAGTACATACTTTGATATTGTTTGATCCACTACGTGTTTGAATGCTATGATAGCTGGCCAGCCGACGGGGAAAACCAATAATGAGGAATAAATATCATAATTCAAAAAACAATTTTATTTTCTAAAAAAATATGAATGGTTTTCAAAATATTAACTCTCGTTAATTTTATTTCTTACACTCCACCAATCCCCGCCTTCCGGCGCTAAGTCCATTGCCTCCACGTACCTCTGGTCACAAACAGAAGAATAATGGTGAAAAAAAAAACCGGCCAAGTGCAAGTCGGACACGCGCACGAAGGGTTCCGTACCATGTGTTACCTCATCAGTCATCACATTTAAAACGGCTAATCCGTTTAAAACGATCTTTTGCATGATGACAGATCTGGGTTGCAGGCAGGTTATAGTCATATTACTTTGATGATCAAAAATCTCCATGATGAGATAGTTGATCATCAAAGTGTCCATTGAATTCAAATCAATTATGTGTCTTACTTTACAGCAAGGAGGTGAAAAGGTGAATAACAATAATTATGGGAAAAAGGTTTGAAGCTAGGATTAAAATATCAAGGACACAATAGGAATCAAAGCTTGGAAGTGTGTTATTGGTTTATTAGGCCTTTTACAAGCTATTCTACTTAAACAATCTAAACTTAAATTTAAACTTAAATATTAGACTTAACCTACGGGAGAATACCGTGAAGTGGTGTGTGGGAGGTAGACGAGATTAGGTTAGATTTCTGTTTTTTTTTTTTTTGTTAATTGAACCTTAGGAGAAATTTCTTAATAAATAAAAGTCAATGGATGTTTGACAATGGTTAGCTAAACGTAACATTCTACATATTGGTTCGTTGTAACCATAGCTAGTGCGATGAGGGGGAAGTCTGAAAAGTGGAGTTGATCTTAGGCGGCGAGGGTTGATATTGAAAAAAATCATTTCAAGGAGGGCAGAAGAGTCGATAATTCCAGCTACAAGCTGGTAAATGAAGAGAATGTCAGCTGATTCACGGCGTGCTTTCAGGGTTTGTAAGCCGATCAATTGTAGACGGTCTTCGTAGGATTGTAATACAGTCCTGTCAGACCATGGAAATCTACGCAGAAATCTACGTTGCACAGCTTCAATTCGTGCAGAATGGCTTACGTAGTAAGGAGACTAGGCTTGACTGGCATATTCCAGGATAGGTCTGACGTATGTAATGTAGAGTGACGTAGGGATTCGAGAATTCCTTAGGCCAACGTTTTATAAGACCAATGTGGGAGAGAAAGTTTAGCTCTCTGTCCCATATGATACCTACATACGTCGCGTAGGTCTCTGTCGCATATGATACCTATATAGGAGACGTGGGGTACAGGCTCGTTAAGTAGATAGTATGTTCTAGGAGCAGAGGGAAAGCGTTTCCAAGAGAACGTAACGAACTGGCATTTACCGATGTTGAGTTTCAGGTTGTTGTTATCACACCAATTACCGAAGGATACAAGGTCGCTTTGGAGTGCAAGCGAGTCTGCAGGAGTTGATATTGTCTTGCTGATTTTTATGTCGTCTGCATATATTGACATATGGGAATCTTTTAATATAAGGTCGACATCGTTAACAGCGAGGACAAATATTAAAGTATCGAGATGACTACCTTGCGGAACATCGGAAGAGGCAAGCCATACTATGATTTGGGGCGGGAAGCCTAAAGCGTCTAAAATAAATTAATATATGGCTTAACATATCGAATGCTTTACTAAAGTCTGTAGTGATAACATCTACCTCGTTACCTTGCTCCAGAGTTAGGGACAATTTAGCCATCGGTCTGTAGTTAGAAATATCCATCTTGGGGCCCTTTTTATGAGTGGGGAAGATGTAAGAATTTTTCCGAATGGTTGGAAAGGAAGATTGACGGCGTGAAAGGCGAAAGAGAGTGGAAAGAGGTTTGCAGAGGGAAGCGATACATTTCTTGAGGAGAATGGCTGGGAGACCATCGGGACCAGGAGAGAAATCATCTTTATGTTTTTTAGCTTGTGGTGAATCAAGTCCTCATTGATATCAATTACGGAGAGCGATGTCTGAGAGCAGTTATTCATATAGCTGAAAAATACAGGGTCGGGTTTATGACTGCAGTCGCTAAAGAATGAGGCAAAAAGGTTTGCAACGATTTTGGAGTCGTCGTCAGGTCTAAATGAGAGTGGAAGGGACCCTATCTGTTCAGCTGCTTCTCATTTTCGGTTACGAAGTCCACCCTGCCGCTCGTTGTCGGTAATACCACGCCGAACTTTAGATCTGATGGAAGTCCGTGATCAGTTCCAAAAATGGCTTCAGCTGGTGTTATCGCCGTTGAATTGTGTTGCGCCAATCGATACGTCATTAAGAAAAGTGGAAGATGTTTATCCCAATACGTCTGATCTCCGGCAACGACTTTTCTCAAATATTTGCTGTCACGTTGGTCGAAAACCTCGTTCTTGGTGATTGATGATGACTGCCAGATCGGCATCTTCTCGCTGCTTTCTTCCGACCTTCTGAACAGTCTAGGAATCTTCTGGTAGCACATGGAAACGATGGATGTTGGTGACCTGCTCCTTGGTTTCCGCACGTGAACAATGTTTGCATTCAATGTCGCAAGGTCGCCTCGACAAGGTATCCGCGTTTCCAACACAGTTTCCCTTCCGGTGTTTGATACTGAAATCATAGCTCTGGATTCTCTCTATTCATCTAGCAAGTTGGCCTTTCGGGTTTTTGAACTTACTTAGATGGCGCTACACACCGTGGTGAACATGGGCCTCAATCAACAAACGTCTCCAGCTGGCACGGCCTTTGTCCAACTGTTTCCAGCGCCACATGCCCAGTTGGTTAAGGTCCCCTTCCACTTGCGTGCGCCATCATAGATGCGGCGGTCCTCTGTCGCGTCTTCCTTCCGGGGTGGATTCGAAGACTCTTCGGGTCGGAGCTGTATTTTCCATGTGGTCTACATGGCCTAGCCACCTTAGACGATTTATGCGTAGACGTTGTACCAGGCCGATGTCGCTGTACAACCCGTACAGTTCTTCAATAAATCTTCTCCTCCATACTCCGTTTGAACAAACGGAACCCTAGATAGGGCGCAGTATTTTCCTCTCGAAACGACCAAGGGCAACCTTTCGGACGGGTGGAAACTCTTCCTGTCGGGAGTTGCACCTCAAATGTCTGCACAGGCGGGAGTGGGGATACTCATAAGTCCCAGACTGGCAGACCAACAGGAGGGAGAGTAGCCATCTTAAAACTCAAGTTTGAACGATTAACTTTGGCTCTGGTGCAGGTGTATGCACTGAATCTAGAGTCTGAGTATGCGACTTTCCTGGATGAAATTGATGCGGCCCTTGATAGGTTGTGTATAGTAAAAAAGATGTTCAACCGTTGCCTTCAGTGTCAAAATTAATAAATGACTTTATTTTCCACCTTGCGTAGGTACAACGCATAATTATCACTCGATGAGCTACTGTGAGAACAATTGATGTTTGCGGTTCACTAGACGTAATCCGAGCATTCGTCGTTGCTTACAAAACAATTCCCACGATAAAGGGGATTCGAATAATCTCTGTCACACAGTAGCTCCCGTTACAAAGATTGAAATAAAATATGTACAATGTAAACTTAAAAATTAGGAAAGTATTTACAAGTTCGTACATACACCCCTCCTTGGAGGTTCTTAACCTTCAATTCAAATATTGGCTTCAAAGCGAGGAACTGTTCTTCGTTGACCTGGAATCGGCCCTTTCTGATGTCGGCGTCGGCAATAATATACTATTATTCCAATGGTAATCGACAGCAGCAGGTAGCTCAAACTGTAGTGATGGTAATCGTGTATGTTCAATTGCGGTTCTTCGGGTGCTCTCATGTCTTTCTTAAGGTCTTCTATTTCCTGTGTAATATTTTTAAATTGATCATGTTCAATGGTGCTTACCTTCAATGGGGGGACAAGGTCTTTTGTGAAGTTATGGTTTTCGATCCAGTTGTTGATTTTTGCACTCGGAACGAACGAGTTAGATATAACTGTTTTTAAGTTTGAGCGTCCGGTTATAATCGTGTTTCCAACTTTAAGAGTGCACATCTCTTTGAATTCTATCACTCCATTGCCTGCTAAGGCGATGCTGCTTGTAACTCCATTGCAAATGAGTAGACCTGTGGAATTAGTAATCAATGAAAATAGCCAGCTGTTAGTTTCTTTGAGTGCGATCCAACGATTTTGAGATGGTATTTCGTTTAAGATGCAATCGGCCAATGCATTATTTTCATGATTCATCAAGGCCATTTCACATACTTGCAAATTGTGTTGATGGATATTAGTTGGAACAATCTGAGTACAGAGATGGGTTCTCGCAGCTATAAGCTTGCAAGATGAGAATTCAAACTCTGTTAATCTAAAAAATTTGTCTCTTGCTAATGTAACTGCAAGGTATGGTTTAGGTATATCCACTAGGAGGCTGATGTTGTAGTGAATGATGGGTAATGGAATTAGATTGAACATCTGGAATTCTTGGTCGTCAGCTAAGGGTATGAGCATTTCAAAAACGATTGAATCATGAAGTGTCCGTCCCCTGACTGTTATTATTTTAAACATGTCCAAAACTGAAACATTAGGTAATCTCAAAGTTGATGGGAGGTTTCCTTGAATAAGCTGCAGCTGGTCATTGAGTTGCCTTGGTGTGATAAGCTGAGGGTTAATTTTTGCATGATTCAAGTCAAGTATAACATCAAGTAGAATATCTTGAGTGCGCTGAAAGTTGGATAAAATCATAATTAAATAAGACGTAAGCGATACAAAGTGTTGGTTTGTGCCAATGTTATCTTGCTGTTTTTCGATTACATTAAACGTCCTGGCCAAATATGTGTTCAGTGTCTGGAATTGCCTTTTGACTTCCAATGAATTTTGCCTCAAAATATTAACAGTGGAATCTGAAATGGAACTTTGTTTTTCAATGAGAGCAGCTAAGTGAGTTTCATGTTTATTCGCCAAGTTGATCTGATTTTGAATGTGTTGAGCCTCTTCTTGATCAAGGATGCCAAACAAACTATGTGCTACACTACCAACAAAATCGAATGGAGACCTGCGATGTCGAATCGCTGCCCGACTTGAAGTATTAAACCCGTGAATGAATTCGTTATTTTGATCAATGATAGCTACTCTTTGTCGAAAAATGTCAACCGTCGAATGACAGTAGTAAATCTTGTCCGTTTTATCTGTCGTGCAAGCTTTTTCCAGTTCATTTATATACGTTTTAATTTCATTTAATTCTAACCAATAATTGGTAAGATTGTAAAAAACATAAAGGCTCCAAAAATTGTTGACGATTCGAAGAGTTCCAATGTCTTCAAAGTAGATTCCGATTGCATTATCGAGCTGATTTGTAAGGACGTGGTTGTCTGTGTATGTTGTGTTAACTGGTCCAACCAACATTGCAATCAAAAATGACACCAATAAAGTTCCCGTTCTAACCTTGCCGTTTCTGAGTTTCCGTGATGTTGGTTCTCGTTCATTTCTTAGATATGGCTCTTTCTCATGCTCATCTGCTGGAGACTCCGCCTCAGCTGTTTCTTCTAACGGCAGAGGACACAAGTTATGAATAGCTCGCTGGAGAACTCCTCCTTGGGTCTTAATGTTAGCAACACGAACCAATCCATCGTTTCCTTTGATAACTTCTAGTACACGTCCCAACTTCCATCTTGTTGGTGGCATATTAGATTCCTTTAATAAAACAAGAGTGTTTGGCTTCAAGTTTTGGGATTCAGTTTTCCACTTAGTTCGTTGTTGTAAGTTATGTAAGTACTCACTCGACCATCTCTTCCAAAAAGACTGTTGAACATGCTGGATTTGTCGATATTTATTTAGAGAACTTACCCTTTTATCAGTGACATCGGGCTCAGCTATTGAAAGGAGTGGCGCTCCTATCAGAAAATGTCCAGGGGTAAGAGCTTCTAAATCATTTGGATCCGATGAAATTGGCGTCAAGGGTCTTGAATTGAGTATAGCTTCTATTTGAATTGTGATCGTGGTGAGCTCTTCATATGTTAACGAAGCCTCACCCAGGTGTTTAACCAACAATCCCTTAGCAGATTTTACAGCTGACTCCCAGAGTCCCCCGAAGTGCGGAGAACGGGGAGGAATAAATTGCCAATTAATTCCCGCCTGAATACATGATGATTGAATGGCTGACTCCATTCTCTTTGACTGCATAACTTCTTTAAGCTCCTTAAGTTTATTGTTTGCACCAACAAAATTAGTTGCATTATCGCAGAAGATAGTGTGGCACAATCCTCGTCTGCCTACAAACCTCTTAAGGCAGTTTATGAACGATTCAGTGGAGAGATCTCCAACAACTTCTATATGGATTGCCTTCGTTGAAAAGCACACAAAAATTGCTAAATAAGATTTTGAAGGAGTCTTACCCCTGATTTTGTAGTGTGATTTTATAGGGCCAGCAAAGTCCACTCCTGTGTAGTAAAATGGGCGAGATGGTGTTACTCTTTGCATAGGTAAATCGCCCATCAACTGTGCTATGGATGTTGGTCTTGATTTCGCACATATGATACACTTTCTGATCACTGATCTTGCTTCTCTTCCAATGCTTAGTATCCAATACCGTTGTCGTGAAATTGCTACAAGAGCCCTGTGGGATACATGTAAGTTTGTTCTATGTATGTTTTCCAAAAGCAGCCTTGTAACGATGTTGTTCTTCGGCAGTAGTATTTGGTTTTTTGCTTCCGGCAAAAGTGCAGAATTTGCTAATGGAGCACATGCTGAACCGTAAGTCAATGTGTTAAGCTTATATGCCTTCAGAGGTTGATTGCTGTGAAATCTCCAAAGAATTAGTTGAAAGGCTCTATCTTCTGGCCTTACTAATACCTGTCGGTACATTTTGCTTACGTCTGCTGTAAATGCATACCTTTCTAACCTGAAATTAATAATTATTGCAAACAAGTCATTCTGGACTGTTGGCCCTACGCCAAGAACATCATTGAGAGAAACTCCAGATGTCGTTTTTGCTGAACAATCAAAGACCACACGCAATGCTGTTGAGGAGCTTTCTGGCTTCAGCACACAATGATGCGGAATGAAATAATGATTTTGTGGAATCTCATCCTTCTCGATCGGACTCATGTGGCCTAATTCCTCGTATTCTAGCAGGAACTGAGAATAAAGTTCACGCAATTCATTATCTCCTTCAAATCGTCGTTCTAATGAAAGAAATCTTTTCCGTGCCTTTTCGAGAGATGCACCTAAACAAGTCGGATTCCTTTTGAAAGGAAGACTTACCATAAATCTTCCATTTGATAAAATTTTTGTGTTCGACTTAAAATGTTCTTCACAGTTATGTTCTTCATTACTCATACGTTTTACTTCCGTCTCATGGGTTTCGTACTCCCAGAATCTACTCACCAGTTTCTCTAATGAAGATAGAGATGGCTTCGTGGCAATGGTGCAAACAACATTTGAGTTTGTAGCCTGTATGCCACCCGCGACAATCCATCCTAGTTTTGTGTTACGGAGTTTAGGAAACTGAGGTCCAATAGTTATTTCCCCTGGGAGAAGAAGATCGAAAAACAACTCAGCACCAATAAGCATATCTATTTTTTGATTAGACATGAATCCTGGATCAGCCAATTGAATGTGGATAGGGATATTCCAATTTCCTGATTGAACCTCACGTAGCTGGTAATCTGTAATCCTAGCCATTATGTTTGCTTCAATACTTGCCTTGAAACTTGAATTGTGTGCTTGAAAAGTGAGTCCTATTGCAAATTGTGTTTTTGTGCCATGTCCTCCTATGCCGCTTATTGAATTTTCTGATTGATACTTTGGAAGACCCAGTGCTTGTGCAAAAGCTGCAGTCACAAAATGGATTTGCGATCCTGAGTCTAACAAAGCACGACAAGTAAGCCATGTTCCGCATGCGGACTTGACATTAATTAAGGCTGTTGCTAGATAAACTTGGCGTGATTTATTTCTCGAATAGCTAGCTGCATTGGCTGCTTGAGCTTCTCTTCTTTGAACTAGCTGATGCTGCTGATTACTTATGGAATTCGTATAATGGTTGGTTGATTGACCTTCCCCCCTTTGAGCTGATTGCACCAATGGTTGAGCTAGTTGCTGCTGTTGACCACCTATGGAATGATTATGGTTATTAATTGGTTTTGTTTTCAAAGATTGCCTTGAATCTTTTTGATAGTGTAGGAGAGTATTATGTTTGCCATTACAACTTTGGCATCCTCTCGAGTGACATGTGTTGGAGGCATGTCCCGACCTAAGACAGTTTCGGCAAATTCCAAGACGTTGAACAGCTCTCTCACGATCGCCACCTGAAAGAGATAAAAATGTCTTACAGTTAAATATTTTATGGTTACCTGAGCTGCACATTAGGCAGCCATCAACTTTAGCTGCTATAACTGTTGTGGGCTTCCTTCTATCGTCTGCACTATTAATTGTTTCAAGTGTCTGAAACCGGGATTCAATGAACTTCAGCAATTCTGTTAGCGAAGGACTGCATCTCGGATCAATCAACGATTGCTCAAACAGCGTCCTGCTTTCCTTATCCAGTTTCTTCAGTATTAGATGAACTACTATGGGGTCCCAGTCATGAGCTTGATATCCCAGATTAGTAAGTGCCTGGATACCTTCCTTTGTATTGTCGTGAAGTTTCCGTAAGCTTGATGCAGTTCCTGATGCTGATGGTTGCTGTAGTAGCTTATCCAACTGTGCTGACAATAGAAGCCGTTTATTGTCGTATCTATCAATCAGAGTCTTCCAAGCTGTTTCAAAGTTGTTGTCTGTAGCCGGAAATCCTTGTATTAAGCTTAGCGCTTCTCCTGTTAGATTAGCACGGAGAAAATAAAGTTTTTGAGCAAGTGGTATAGGTTGTTCAAGGATCATTGGTTTAAACAGATCGTGAAATTGGCGCCACTTAAGGTAATTTCCGTCGAACTTGGGCAACTCAATTTTCGGTAGCTTTAACGTAGTACTTGATGGTTGATCCTGTGTAACTCTTACTAGAACCTCACTTAATCGCAACTCCGACTGCTCTTGAAGATGGAAATATGTTTCGATATCTTCTTCTTTTAATTCACCATCCATTCGCCGATACATAATTTTTAATTCTTCAAAATTCTCCTTGATATTGTTTACCTTAACGTTGAACATCTGGGGGTTGGTGTCTTTCAAATTTGGTGCACACTTATCCAATGATGTTTGGAAATGTTTTGAAAGCACCTTAAATCTTTCTCTAGTGGAAAGTGTGTTTGTCTTTGAAGATTGAATGTCCTGATGCCTTTGTTTCGCTTCAGGTGGATTCATCTTTGTTGCTGTTGATGATGGTGTGACCGATGATCCTGATGGCGGTGTTGCTGGTGACTCCTCCTGGATCTGGTCTGCGTCCCGTCCTTGCAAATTCATTAATCGAGTGATAATGTCTGACTTCATGTTTTCGTACACCTTCTGAATCTCGTCGTAGTACCCCTTAGCGAAGTATTCATGTTGTATCGAGTCCGCATACTTATCTCGAATTTCACTGTCGTTGGTGTCGAAACAGTCCCACAAGTTTTCTAATTTTTCCCTCCTTTCATGTAATTTTTTCATGGTTTTGCGGCTGTCACTATCCTTCCCATAGTTTCGAGCGAGGATGCAGATCTCCTTTCCTACTTGCTCTTGCAGGTCAGTTAATTCCTCTAGTGTTCGAACCATGATGATTGATAATTTGTATGAAGCGTCTATGTATATTAAGGTCTATTTTTGTTAGGGCTTAACACTGTGCACTAGAATTCAGTTAGTTAATGAGCACAGAAAATTGAATACACGACACAACAAATGATTTGGTATATCTTTGATTGAGAAGATAAATGTTTGTTAAAGACCAGACACTCAAGTTAATGTATGATTGATTATAATTTTAAACACACTGCTTTTCTGATAATATTCAGGCACACTAAATTCTTTTAGTAGTGTCCTGTCACGGTCGCCAAAAAATGTATAGTAAAAAAGATGTTCAACCGTTGCCTTCAGTGTCAAAATTAATAAATGACTTTATTTTCCACCTTGCGTAGGTACAACGCATAATTATCACTCGATGAGCTACTGTGAGAACAATTGATGTTTGCGGTTCACTAGACGTAATCCGAGCATTCGTCGTTGCTTACAAAACAATTCCCACGATAAAGGGGATTCGAATAATCTCTGTCACACAGTAGCTCCCGTTACAAAGATTGAAATAAAATATGTACAATGTAAACTTAAAAATTAGGAAAGTATTTACAAGTTCGTACAGGTTGGTTGAGATGGATTCTTATATCCTGATGGGTGACTTCAACGCCCACGTGGGTGTGGATGTAACGACGCCAGGGAGTGTGATTGGGAGGAACGGTGATCCTCATCAAAACGCGAACGGAGAGAGGTTGTTGGATTTTTGCTGTGCAAATGGTATGGCCAGTATGACCACCTTCTTTCCGCACAAAGCCATTCATAAATATACGTGGTATCGTCGGAGTCTTCAACAGAAATCTTTGATAGATTTCTTTGTGGTACCATCGTGTGTGAAACGGACGGTTTGTGACGTTCGTGTGTTGAGAGGGGCTGAACTGATCATCACCTGGTGTTGTATAAGCTGTATTTTACTGATAGAGTACCTCGTCTGCCAGGGCGGAAATCAAGAGTGGTTACACGCATACGGTGGGAGAAACTACATAGCAGTGGGGTGCGGCAACACTTCGCACCACACATACCTGAAAGGTTTGAGCAAATTCAAACTGTTCCATCGCATGTAGAGGATGAATGGCGACTATTTTCAACAGCTGTTATTGCCTCCGCAGGTGATGTTTGTAGAGAGAAGCGGCTTGGTGTGGCGGCTGATTGTTTAAAACCCTCGGAGTTCAAGAAGCCATCAGAGAGAAGAAGAAGGCCTACAGAGACTGGAATCTCTTGGGGGACTCTGCTTCTCGTGACCGATACACTGTGGCGCGAAGAACTTGCAAATTTGCTGTGTGAGCAGCTGAAGAGCAATCCTGGAAGGAGTTCGGCGAGAAGTTGGAAGGCGAAAAAGGTGTTCTGGCAAACCATTCGCCGGCTCAGAGGAAGGAAATTCAACATAATCGAAGGAGTTAAATCCATAGAGTGTGTGTTGCTTTCCAATGAGATGGAGATCTTACGCAGATGGAGCGAACACTTTTCGGAGCTGCTCAATCCCGAACAGGGTACTGATGGGGACAGACCTATAGTCTTGCGTGTGGCTGAGAATAGTTCAACGGTGGAGGAAGTAATTTTAGCGACTGAATCGCTAAAAGTTGGCAAATCCGCCGGAGTGGATCAAGTTCGGCCAGAAATGCTTAAGGCAATGGGTAAAGAGGGAGTATTATGGCTCTCTCGTGTCATTAAGGTGGCCTGGGATTGCGGTGAGATACCTAGCGATTGGCAACCTGGGGTAATTATTCCTCTTTTCAAAACGGGGGATAAAAAGAGTGCTCCAACTATAGGGGCAAATCTCTTTTTTGTGTCCCCGGTAAAGTCTACGCTAAGGTGTTGGAGGCGCGTTCTAGGGCTATGGTCGAATCCAGGATAGGGGATTAACAGTGCGGGTTTCGTCACGGCAGAAGTACAACCGAGCAGCTTTTCACTCTAGGTATGGTACTCGAAAAGGCTTGGGAGTACGCCAAACCATTCTACAGCTGCTTCGTAGATTTGGAAAAAGGCGTACATATAACCGAGTTCCTCGAGGTAAACTCTGGAGTGTTCTGCAGGAGTTTGGGATTGATGGTCCTCTGTTGAGGGCCATTCAGCCTCTATACACAAACTGTAGCAGCTGCGTTCGGGTTAACGGTAGAGGTTAGTTTTCCTCACATCCTCCCAGATGCGGCCCAGATGGCCGTATGTGCTGATGCTGGAATGAGGGTTAACGTGGAAAAATCCGAGGTTATGGTTATTTCCATAACACCTGTCCAATGCACTCTACATGTTAGTGGAGTCCCATTGAAGCAGGTGGAGAAGTTTAAGTATCTCGAGTTCTTCTTCACAAGTGATGGGAGGAGTAACACTGGGCTTTCCTGCAGGATTGGCCAAGCTGCGTCAATTTTGAAACAGCTTGGAAGATCTGTAATCAGGAAGACCGAGCTTGGTGTCCAAGCCAAGTTAGCGCCGGGATAGGGTGAGAAACACGGCAGTGCGCGGGGAGCTCAATGTTGAGCAGCTGCTTCGCCGAACGGAAAGGGCTATGCTTCGATGGTTTGGTCACGTGAGAAGAATGTCGCCATCATCACGACTTCCGAAACGTGCATTGGATGCAATACCATCAGGCAGGCGACCGTTTGGCAGACCCAGGACGAGGTGGTTGGACCAAGTCCAAAAACTTGCCAGGGTGCGCTTGGGCATAGCTCCTGATGAATTAGAGTCGATGACGGAGGATCGATTAGCCTGGAGATCCCGCGTGCGCGCATTGCCCCCGCGACTCTTTTAGTGGAACATGCGGGCCACTGAAAATGTATGTATGTATGTCTAAACGAGTGTGACTTACCAGGGAAAGTGAACATTTTCCTGAATGTAATGCATTTCAATCTGTAATCACATCAATACCAAGTAAATATCACGTAGTATACTACTGTCCCAGAGCGGTGCATATCTCAACTTCTCACCAGTTGCTGGCATTGCGTTTCGAAACTTTCAGATTCGACATTAGTCGCATGCACAGAAGTTAGGATAAAACGGATTTCTCGTTGTATCGTATGGTAGATGGTATGTATATGTGCATCTCAAACCCGTTTTGGGAGAAAGGAGTGAAATGTAAAGCATGGATTCCAAGAATTCTTTTGATAGAGGGTTTTTACAAAGGACAACAGTAAGAAGAAGGTCTGCTCTTCATTCAAATGCATTTTGTTTTACGAATTCCTTTCTTTATCTTTTCGATGTGATGTGCAAATAGTGTCAGACGCAGAACTGACACCATGGGTGGTTGTCTTTTCTCGCAGTGCTGTGTAGTGGATAACTTAGAAGGCCACCTTGTGGCGTCTACAACCTGCTGGGATTAAAAGCAATGATTCCTATAGTTTAGTGTAGAAACCAGATATTTTTGATGTTACCAAATTGTCTTCTTATATATGTAGGTATGTATGTATGTATGTGCCATGCTTTGGGATTAGTAGGTAATCTTAAAGTCCTATAAGCTTTAAGGTCCCCACATCTTCTCTTCGAGGCAAGCTTTCATATTTAACAAAAATTTAATAAATAATCCACAGCTACAGATCAGTAAAACGAAATCCCATTTCGTTCATTCTCTTGCACGCCGTTACGATTCATACCTTTTGAAAAGTCTGCCCGAATGAAAGGCTTCCCTAGAATAGATTTAACACCGTTAACAGGATACAAGCATACAATACCTGTACCAGTAATGTGCCCATCATCATTCCCCAACCGACATCCGGCCAACGAACGCACTAATTTCAAATCGTCTCAAATCTATCTCAACGAAAATCTAATATTACTAAAAGGAAATGTGTCATCATTGCCGAAGGATAATTATCTTTTCTTCTTCCTGATGCTGCCCCCATTCTGCTTACGCCCGACATATTATACATTTTCGTGCTCATGTTTGCTCGCATTCACTCTCGCGACCGCATTACTGAAATTAAAAATATCCTTCTTGGTATTAAACCAGGAAAACAGTAAACATCCTCAATAATGACACGCATTCACGCCATGGAGGGCGACAACGACGATGTGATCGAAAACGACAGAAATCAGACGAAGGATGGCTGAAAGGAAACCCGAAAAAAATCCCATAATTTAATAGCATCCTGATGTGAGCGCTGATGTTAGCTTGTGTAAGGATGGCAATGATTTGACACGTGGACTCGATGGATATAACACTTCCTTCAATGACGGCGGGAGCGATGGGCTTAAAGTAAACAGTTTCGAGTTAATAATGCAGCTTGTTGCGGCATACTTCAAAAACCTAGCATTTGGGTGTATAGGCAGTGAACGACGCAGCAGCAACGTGGTTGTTTCATTTGGTAGCACGTTGGGAAAGTCTCATGTGGGTGGTAGGGTTTCGTGTACGTTTTAATGAAGAGAAGAACGAATAGTGTGGGTTGATTTCTTTACCTTGAGTGGGGGTGTGATTTAATCATTTTGACAAGTAAAGATTCCACGTTTTTATACATAACCAAATCAAATTGCTGAAGAGCATGTAACTGTGGAAGGTTAGACGGATTGATAAGTAAGATTATATGACGACTATATGATGCAAGCATTGGGGTGGCCGCGGTGTAGTGGTTAACATCATCGACCGCTGAGCGGAAGGTCTATAGTTCAAATTCGCTTCATAGCCAAGAAAAAGTAATTCCTACATACGTATACGGACAAAAAGTATGCAACGCAGTTCTGAATTGAAAGTTACCAGACGTACTGCTGCAGGCATAACACTCACAGTATATGGTAACTGAAATTCATCCTCTGAGTGTATGCAATAGTATGTACATATGTATGTATATTGGTGTTACAGTCCATGAAGGACCTGAGCCGAGCTTCTCTCAATCACCCATGTTGTGTGTGATTTCATTTTCCCATAGGTGAAAGGCACCTACAGTTTATCGCCGGTTCTGAACGGCGAATTTCGAGAAGCCTTTCATGACAATTTTACTACACGGGTTTTTTTCCAGAACTCCGCTGAGGAGAAAAAACCGTGAAAAACACGTTCGATGACATGGCTGTGTCGGGATTCGACACCATGCCATCGGCGTCAGAGGCCAACACACTACCCACTGCGCCACGGTGTATGCAATAGTGCCTGACCGAATTACTACGGACTATAACCAACGTAGAATGTGGTGGGCTCGCGTCCTATCTAGGACAACCACCCATGAGAGTTAACGAACATCAACGACCCAAACCACTGCACTCATAAGAGAATATAAGCTCTTGAACCTGCGTGAGTTTCTGAAGAAAAAAAAACGCAACAGCGTTCAATAAAATGAGGACAAGAAACTGCAACTTGTGCGAATATCAAGTCGACGACATTTTCTTCAAGTCAATTCGATAACGTTGGGGACAGGTTTCACTAAACTTCTATATTTATCCGAAACTCTCCAGACTTGTTTATTGGTCCGCAGACGTTGACGCTGCTGAGTGCACCCTCCATGGGCGGTAGGCACATTTGACAAATGCGGCGCACATCTTGCGCAAAGGATTCGCATCCATAAATCTTCGTGCAAGATGTTTCAAACTCTTTTGCGCAATATCCCCATAGCCTCAGCTATCTCACTCATCTTCACGTCCAACATAACATTATGCACTGCCGTTTCGGTTGCGGATTTTGGCAGACCTTTTTTTCTTTTTTTTTAGTTTTTTTTCTGTTTTGTTATAGGCTTTTGTTATCTGTTGGAACACTCAGGCGCAAGAAGAAAATCGAGAAGGAGCTTCAATGATGTACAGCTAAGAAATTCGGCACACGCCACGTCGGCCCCAAGGATGCGCCACCGTGCGCGAGCAAAGGCGGGATAGTCACTGAGAAAGTGTTCTGCTGTGTCGTCCTCTTCGCAACATGCAGCACAGGTAGGCATCTCACTGTTGCCGTGCACGCAAAAATGCTTTGCAAACGTAGAATGGCTTCTAATGACGCCCGTAAGTCTTCTGCAGTCAATTCTCCTTAAGGATAAGAAAGATGTTGCGGATTTCTTGCAGACATCAGGGCATACGCGTTTAGGCAATCTGCATCCTGGATATTAGCTGTATCTACGGTTGCGTGCATTAAAGACCCAAATCGTTGATGTGGGTACTGACCGTGGAAGCAGGTAGAAACAAGGCGGGTTCAGGTGCGGAGAAGTCTTCTCTGAGCACATTCTGGCGAGTTTATGAGAGATCCCAAATGTTCACACTTCGAGAAATCCTGGAAAAGACCAACGAGTTTCGAATCGATACACACCATCTTTTCATCGATTTCAAAGCCGCATACGACAGCATTTATAGTGAAGGACTGTTTGGTGCGATGGCCGAATTCGGGATCCCGGGAAAACTGATCCAGTTGTGTCGCGCCACGCTAAAAAATACGCTATGCACCGTGCAACTATGTTCTAGGACTTCGGAACCGCTTGAAGCATGCACCGTCATGTGACTTCTTCAACCTGGTGCTAGAGCAGATAGTGCGACGGGCAGGCGTCAACAGGGAAGGCACTATCTTCTACAAGTCCATCCAGCTGTTAGGATACGAGGAAGATATCGATATAATCGCGTGTTCTCGCCGTGGCATTGTGGAAGCATTCACGGCGATTGAAGAACAGGCGAAATGAGTTGGTCTTAAGGTCAATGAGGACAAGACGAAGTACATGCTGTCAAGCAAAAACCAATCCGTCGCTCACCACCTGGGACAAAATATAACAATTGACAGCTACAATTTCGAGGTAGTTAAGGAGTTTGTCTACCTCGGGGTAAACGAAAATACCAACAAATGACACCACAGTGGAGATTCGGCATAGAATCGCCCTTGGCAGCCGCTGTCGGCTTGTCCAAACAACTGGGGTCAAAACCCCTCACTCGAAGGACCAAAGTTATGCTTTACAAAACGCTCATACTGCCAGTCTTGCTGGACGGAGCCGAAAGCTGGACGATAAGCAGGACAGCGGAGCTGATGGACATCAACGCTCCAGCTAAGAGGGTCTTCGACTCCAAGCCTCCTGGTTCGAGAAGAAGAACCTCCGGCATAAAGATCAAGTAATCGCGGATGTAAGACATCTTGGTCTTGACAACTGGAAGCAGCATGCCCGGGACCGTCAAGGATGGAAGGCAGCTATAGCTCAGGCTCAGATCCTCCATGGATCGCTGGCCTGATAAGTAAGTAAGTAAGTGAGAGAAACTCGATCGACAAAGGTTCTAGCAGTCTCCTGCGATTGTAGCTTTCGGACGTCGAACCTTCGTTATCTAGCTCGACTCGAAGGCATCTTTGATATCTTCATTCATACTTTGCTTACAACGAAGTACTGATCTGAATCGATGTTGGCTCCTCGAAAGGTTTGTACATCTAGGAGGCTGGAGGAGGGTCTGGCTTCGATCGCGACGTGATCGAGCTGATTGGTAGTAGACTGATCAGGTGATCGCCAGATTCCTTTGTGAATTTTGATATGCGGGAATCGTGTGCTATCCAGAAGGAGATTGCACCCCGCCAGGAAGTCGAGCAGCCGATCGACTCAAATATGTCCTCTTTGCCGATTTCGCATTAAAATCTCCTAGATATATGTTTGTGTCATAGTTGGGACATATGTATGCCCATATTCTGTCAAGGAGATTATAGAATTCTTCTTTGAGTCGATCGTCCTTTTCTTCGGTTGGGCGTGAGCGCATATCAAGCTAATGTTCCAAAATTAGCTTTGGTGCGGATTGTTATGAGACGTTCGCTTATTTCTCGGAAGCTTAAGACTTTTTGCCGGAGTCTTCTCCGTGTAGCAGTTCCCGTAGTAGATGTCGCAGTATTTCACCCTTCTTTTGCCTGGTCCATTGCATCGCACTTCTTGGAGCTCGGTTATATCTACTTTATAGCAACTGAAGGTTTGCTCCAATTGATCGCCTGCACCCGGTCTTTTAAGGGACCTTACATTCCAGGTGCAGACTCTCAAGTCCCTTAGTCGTTTGCACGTATCCGTCCATATTCGAGGCTTGTGGTTTTTTTGGAACGAACCGGTCAATGCATATGCAATACTAAAGTGCTCGAACGAATTACTACGGACTATAACCAAAGCGGAATTTGGTCGGCTTTCGTCCTATCTAGGACAACCACCCCTGAGAGTAGTGAACAAACATCAACGTCCCAAACCACTGCACGCCGTTCAGGTTGTGTGTGTAAACACATCATAAGAGAGCAGCTTTGGTTTTCGCCACTCTTTTAGGTTATATGTACATATTTATGTACATAGGTTAAGTTAAATTGTCGACATAGCAAATGGCTCGACACCTGCCCGTGACGCTCGAAAAACTGTGATAAACTAGAATGGAACTGTTTGATTCTCTTAATCAACCTTCACGAAACCTATGTGTACGTATACGTATGTATGGAAGGTATACACAATTAGATTCACCTATTTAACGAGTGAGCCACGTCCGTGAGGAAGAATAACTTTTTTCAATTTGACGATTTATTTCAACAGGCAAGCAATACTGTGAGTTATTGTACGCTTCTATGGCAATAATTCAAGCGAAATCTTCCAATATGTCAACAGGCAATGAGCATGGAGTAACGAGCAACAGGGATTGTGTACGCGTTCTACTTCCTAATAAGGCCAAGTTGAATGTACGAGTACTTCCTGCTGCTCATACGTATATATACTTTGGTTGGTTCCCTTATCGTTTGCTATCTATTTCTTCAATAGATAGACATACATACATTTCATATTTAGAAAAAAAAAGAAAAAAACAGAAATACCCCCCCGCGTCGAAGGGTTTCATATGATTGCACACTGACAATACATTCCGCAGCGAATTACAAGTGAAAAGAAAAAAACAGACCAGATCGCAGGGATGAAAATAGACACAAGATGAATGTGGAATAGAATCCCATTAGTATTATAGGCCATGTTTGAATAGGATTAAGTACTTTTGCGTACGTACGATTTACCTTGAGTTTTGAAAATGATAAACGACCTTC
Organism: Eumerus sabulonum; assembly: GCA_951905685.1. Lineage (NCBI taxonomy): Eukaryota > Metazoa > Arthropoda > Insecta > Diptera > Syrphidae > Eumerus > Eumerus sabulonum. The sequence continues at coordinate 165,091,151 of OX645060.1, read as the reverse complement.
TCCCATCATTATGGAGGCGACCTTTCTTGCCCCCCAAAACAGCACATACATACATACATACTCGCATTTGTAAAGAGAACGAGATGAATAAGAGATGTACATAAATACATATGTATGTGTGTTCTACAAGGGTACCGAACCACGAAACGGTGTAATAGCAACAACGATTTATGTCAAGTTACCACCTTCCGAGCCAAGCCACTGGGGAGATATCCAGATTTCTCGATTTCCGTCGTCCGTCATCGTCTCGTCGGTCGCTATCGCTATCCTGCTTTTAATAAGTATCCTGGATACGCTGTGCATGGTAGCTGGTAACTGAAGATGGGTAAATATTTGCATTAAACATGGAATTGGATGGATAGATTGATTCGGAACTGAATCTACGTGGACGTGTGTAACCCAGGCGCGCCTGGGCGGAAATGCCTAATTTTTTAGCCTTTTACCTTCTTGTCGAAAGTGGTTGGTTAGTGTTGTGTGTGTGGGAAATTAAGTGGCAATTAGACGACCATGGTCGTAGCTCAATTTAAATTGGCATGTGCTATGCTTACTCATGGCGTGTTGGAAGAGATTATGGCCAACCGAAGTTGCTTATGCGGGAAACTAGTTGGGAAACATTTCTTCTACTCATATTTACCCGTACTCGAATTTGAATCTTCAAAGTCGTTCTTATTCGGATGTCAGACATCTCTGCTCGGAGTGATTAAGTTGGATTTTGGTACCGACACTGGCATGGGCTACGGAAAGGGAAATAAGGATTAGAATAGAAGATGAAATCGGGAAAGTAATCCGTTTCTGGCTACAGGTATGTGAGTATAGGAACATATGATAGGAAATAGAGATATGTACGTGATGTGATTCTGTAAATAGGACACATGTGGTGTTGCAACTGTAGACTACGGGTGGTTCTAGGTAAATGAAAAACGGTGTGTCAAAGGTGGAATGCGCTGTATTGGAATTTGTTGATGACAAAAGCATTCCGCATCAAACGCAGAATATTTGAAATTCGTTCGATGAAATGCAGTCGAGCCATGTGCTGTGAGGCAGTCGAGAATGTTTGCGGAATAGGATGAGTTCAGCGAAGTGGTTGTCATAAACATAAGATAAAAATAGACCTGAGGAGGAGCGATTAAATGGTAAACAACTGCAAAAATGTGTGCCCTCAATTCCGATCTGTTTTGGTTTTTCCTGTTTGTTTTTTTCTTAGATATTGTGTCGCTGAACACCGCACTTTATGCATGAGATAAGGAAGTTGTTTCTAATTAAAAAAAGGAAAGTGCTCGGTGGCGTGAACTAGGAGAGCAAGTTGAGCTTTGTGAAAGATGAACGGAAAAATTGTCCAATCTTTTCGATTTTTGGAAGAGCATGAAATATAGACATATATAGGATTCTAGTAACCTATCAATCAACAGTTTTGATCAACATTTTTCAGGGCTTCAGGGTCCTTAAATTTGTTCGAAAGACGCTTTGCGCGGATAGTACTCTGTTCCCGAGTTCGTGGCGGGACTATCCTTTGTGAATGGGGTCTTCGACTTCGTGGACAATTCGACGGATTAGACCGTCCGAAACGTTAAAACCATTTACGTTGATCGGGCGTAATTCTGAAAATAAAGGAAGTGGACCGAATCCGGTATGGAATTCAATAGACATATATTGGAGGAACATCCACAAGGGTACCTGGCGGTCTTTTGATCAATCGACCACCAACCGGATTGATCACATTGCGATCGACGCCAGACACTCCTTCTGTATTCTCGATGTACGAACCATCCGACCAACATCGACTCGGACCACTACCTTGTTGTAGCCAAGGTACGAACGAGGATATTAAGAATGCTTAGGAGTCGAGTAGGACTACGTAAGTTTGACGTCGGAAAGCTACAATCGCAAGAGACTGCCAGAATCCTTGCCGGTCGTGTCTCCTCCAAGCTCTCTCAAAATTCGCCCACAGTAGCACAAACAATAGAGCAAAAATGGGCGCATTGCCAGAGCGCCGTCAGAGACGCTACCTCAGAGGTGCTCGGTTTCAAACCGCCACCACCTAGAAACCCCTGGTTCGATGAACAATGCGAACAAGCCCATGCAGCAAAACAAGAGGCATATAAAGCCATGCTGCAACGACGGACGAGAGCTGCTCGCGAAATCTATGAGCAGAAGAGAAGAGAGGAATAAACGTTTTTCAGAAGAAAGAAGAGAGAGCACGGAAGGCGTGAGATCGATTAGATGGAGAGATGCTTCCGCAGGAATGACGCCCGTAAGTTTTACAATAAGGTAAAACGAACATGCCATGGCTACAAAGCCAGAGCGGCGGCCTGCAGGAATGAAAATGGAGAACTGTTAGTAGAGTCGCAGTCGATGCTGAGGATTTGGAAAGACCACTTCTGCAGACTGTATAACGGCGATGATAGACAAGATACCGCTGTCAGGCAGAACGAGCCATTCGTAATGGACGACGATGTAACAGAATTCAGTCCACCCGACCTAGACGAAGTCAAAATAGCGATATCAATACTTAAGTCTAATAAAGCCGCGGGCGCAGAAGGCGGCTGGATATTAGCTGGTAAGGTGCATGCACCATCCCATTTGCAAGATATGGTCGGAGGCTAGCATGCCCGACGAATGGAATCTCAGCATCGTTTGCCCGGTCCATAAGAAAAAAGACCCCTATAACTGCGCCAACTATAGGGGAATAAGTCTCCTTAACATCACTGTAAGATCTTCTCTGCCATATTGTGTAAGCGCCTGAAACCGTTTGTGGATAACCTGATCGGCTCTTATCAGTGTGGTTTCAGGCCAGGTAAATCCACAATAGACCAAATATTTACGCTACGGCAGATCTTGGAGAAGACCCAGGATTTCAAGGCTGCATATGACAGCATGCATAGAGATGAGCTATACAAAGCCATGTCTAGTTTTAACATCCCTGCCAAACTCGTCCGACTGTGCAGGATGACAATGGAGAATTGTCGCTGCTCCATTAAGGTCGGTAATGAGCAAACCGAAACCTTTGATGTTATAAAAGGATTTAGGCAAGGTGACGCGCTGTCATGCAACTTTTTCAACTTCGTGCTTGAAAAGATCGTGCAAGAGTTACTGGCCAACACAAGAGGTACGATTTATTTCAAGTCTACGTAATTACTTGCCTACGCCGACGACATTGACGTAATTGGACGGACAAAGCGAGACGTCAAGCAGGCCTTTGTAAGCATTGAGGTAGAAATGGCTAAGATGAGGGTAAAACCAAATATCTGCTTTCATCTAAAAGAGACGGACAACACCGACGTATTGGCTAGAATGTCACCATGGGCAGATATAACCTTGAAGTGGTCAAGGAATTCGTCTACCTTAACTCACTGATGACCAGCGACAACAACACCAGCGCTGAGATAAAACATAAAATCACTCTCGCCAACCGCTGTTTCTTTTGGCTCAAGAGACAATTGAAAGTAGAGCCCTTTCTCGGAAAACTAAGGTGACATTATATAAGACCTTAATCATCCCAGTCCTCCTTTACGGCGCAGAGGCTTGGACCTTAACAAAAGCGGATGAAGATGACCTTGGTCGTTTTGAGAGGAAAATTCTGCGCACTATCTACTACACTATCTACACTATCCCGTTTGTTCAAACTGTATATGGAGGAGAAGATATAACGAAGAACTGTACGGGTTGTACAGCGACATCGGCCTGGTACGACGTCTACGGATAAATCGTCTTAGGTGGCTAGGCCATGTAGGGCGCATGGAAAATACGGCTCCGACCCGAAGAGTCTTCGAGTCCACCCGGGAAAGAAGGCGCGGCAGACGACGGCCGCATCAACGGTGGCGCCCGCAGGTGGAAGGGGACCTTAACCAACTGGGCGTGCGGCGCTGGAAACAGCTGGCCAAAGACCGTGCCAGCTGGAGACGCTTGTTGGTTGAGGCCCAGGTTCAGCACGGACTGTAGCGCCACCTAAGTAAGTAAGTAATTATATTGGAGGAGTGGAATGTAACTGGCTATTTGGTCATACATTTTTTTTTTTTTGTGAAATGAGCAACAGAGCGAAAGAGTGGATTGGATTGGAACTGACGGTAAGAGGCAATTTATAAAAAATAAGAAAGAGTGTCGGAGACAAAACGGAACCCTGGGGAATATCAATATCTAAAAATTGGATTTTGGATATAAGCCCATCTAAAACTAGTTGACTTGAAAAATTCGAAATGTAGTTTCTAGTACATATATTGAAGAAGAGACCCATTGGTCCCAAAAGCAAGCATTTTCGGCTAAAGGCTTCGACTTTTTAAATTCCCTCGAAATATTCAGCGCAACTGTTCTGTTTGGTAAAACGTGCGATTCAAGCTATTTGAATAATTGACGGATAACCAGTTCAGAAGTTCAGTGGATTTGCCGGCGTAAAACTGGACCACCGGAAGTGTGTCTGTCTTTGAGAACCCGAAAGTATTTTTATTCCTTGCTAAGACAAGGTGCAAGCAGGTGGCGTTTTGGGTTACTTTGGGCTGCACGAGGGTTACTTTTTGTGGATGAGCATTGGTATGCATCGAGTTTTTGAACATTTTGGCAAGGGACCAGACACTTTTACTACTTGTAAGACACTGAAGGATCTTATGCCCCCGTTTTGGAATCGATTTGACTTTGGTCCAACAGATGTGATTATTGTAACCATATCTGTTTCGTTTATACTTTTTCCGTGTTTTCTTTATAGGTACGACAAACTTATTGCCTTAATCTAGTAGCCTCTTAACAGTTTATGTCAAAACACGTGTTATCTCCTGGCTTGGTTATTTTAATCATCTAAGGAATTGGCGGTGGCTTTTATGTCGTTTGCTTTCGGCCATATTGCATTGCATAATAAGTGGTCCGACAAGTCTAAAGGTTATAATAAGATTATGTCAATAGTATATTTACTAGGGTGGGAGGAAAGAAACAATTCCAGTGTGCTAGCGATATGACCAGGAGCATCCACGAGATGGGATAGTTGATTTAACTCAGGTGTTGTCTACACTGAAATCGTCGAAGCAATTCTCGGGATCAAATGTTGTGTTCTTGTCTAGGTTGGGGTATCTATGAGGAAAACAGAAGGAAACGGAGGGCTTACGGTAGATGAGTTTTAGCCATACAAAAATAAATTTCGTAGTGGGCAATTCCAATTAGCAATACTCAAGGGAGTTCGTTACTACGAGTATAAACGACGATATCGCAATGGAGTACGAACAATGGCACTATGCTATATTAAGGAGGATGGAAATCCGAGGGATTGGATTTTTCTTCAGCCTGTGTTTCACAAAGAGATAAAACAGTCGACTTATGGAGGGAAGTTCATAAAACTAAAAATGTTACAAAACTGCATGTAAGAAATTCATTCTCAACATATGCTCTTACATACTGTTACGAAATTTAATACCCACAGCGAATAGGGTTTGCTCCACTGGATTGCGATAAACTACAATTGTCTTCGTTTTATTCAAATTAAAACTCACTCCATCAGATCAACTATCTGAGTACCTCACAACTTTGATTTATTTATCTGAACCTACTGAACACTTTACACTTTATTACACACGCAAGCCTTTACTGAAAGCTTTTATTTTCTACCTGGTTTATCGACCGAACACACTCCATGGCCTCATATGGCCCGTCCCAGGCTGATTGCAATTTGGGGCACAAGCCTTTTATTCCTTGTGGGTTGTACAGCAATACCAATTGTCCAGTCTCGAATCCAGAAGTGTTCGCCCTTAAATCGTATCTCGCCTTAATTTTATCGCTGACCAAATTCAGTCGCTCCCTGATGAACTGATGGATAGAATTCAGCTGTTCCTTCTTTTCGGTTACGAAGTCTTCCCTGGTGGGAGGGCATGGGCTCGGACATACAGGGTAAAGTTGTTGATTGCTCTCAACCTGGCGAGATGCCAGCAACGATCCCTGTTTAAATGCCCGGGTCAAGTTGACATACGGCCTCCTCGCGGCGCCCTCTGGATAGCCTCTTCAACAACCGTTGGGAGGTGAACAAACGTATGCAGCGAAGAAAACCTCGACCAGAATGGCGGTTGTGCGGCGGGCTAACAATCCGCCCACCTAAAAAAAACCCAAAGTTATGAATGAGCAAGATGCCTCGGATATACGGACGGATACTCGACGACGACAACGCACGAAAAAGGAAAACGATTTGCGAGTATGCTCCTGGAATGTCAGAACCCTGTACACTCCCGGAGCTGCTCATAAACTAGAAGGAATCCTCACGCAGTACAAGGCGGATATTACTGCGGTCCAGGAAATACGCTGGATAGGAAACGGTATGATTAGGAAGAAAAATTGCGACATTTATAACAGCTGTCACAAAAGGTTGCACTTACTGGGATGCGGATTCGTCGTGGGAAAGCGGTTAAGGTCGAAGGTCATCGACTTTAAACCTATAAGTGATCGCCTGGCTGTGATCCGCATCAGAGGCAGATTTTATAACATCAGCCTTATATGTGCACACGCCCCTACCGACGAGGCTGAAGACCCTATCAAGGAGGACTTCTATGACCTCCTGGACAACGCCTACGGAGCTTGTCCGGAGTACGATGTAAAAATCGTGCTCGGGGACTTCAACGCCAAAATCGGAAAGGAAAACACCCTTGGCGGAGTGATCGGAAAGCACAGCCTCCACGATACAACAACAGATAACGGCTTCCGACTCGCTGACTTTGCGACAGCTCGTAATGCGGTGATAAGTAGCACAAGATTCCCTCGCAAGCGAATCCACACAGCAACCTGGCGATCTCCGGACGGTCGAACCGCCAACCAAATCGACCATGTGCTCATTGATGCAAGGCACGCGTCAAACGTCCTGGATGTGCGAACATTCAGAGGGGCAAATGTCGACTCTGACCACTTCCTCGTAGCAGCAAGATTCAGAGCTCGACTGTCCAATGTCAGAAAGCTGCACCAGCCCATCAGGAGAAGGTTCGACATTGGGCGCCTGAGCACACCGGAGGTTGCCAGAGTCTACAGGGAGCAGCTGAGCGAAAGACTCTACGGTATGCCTACGTCGAACACAAATGCCAATAATATGTGGCTGCATTGCCGCTCAGCCATTCAGGAAGTAGCCGAAACCACCTTAGGATACCTACCACCCCCGACAAGAAACCCGTGGTATGATGGCGAGTGTGAGCAGAAAAAGGCAGCAACCGACGAGGCGTACCAAAAAGCGCTGCAGAGGAAAACCAGGGCAGCGCGAGAAGAGTACCGAGCCAGAAGAAGGGAGGAGAAGAAACTACTGCGACAAAAGAAAAGAATCTTCGCAGCCTCCCAGCTCAAGGATATCGAGGAGTCTAGGGATAGACATAAAATACGAGCCTTTTACAAGAAAGCCAAAGGCCTTGCAGGAGGCTTCAAAAAGGGCACCCTGGCTCTTCGAAACTGCGAGGGTAATCTTGTCACCGACCCGCAGGGAATAGTGGATGTATTTAAGCAGCACTTCCAGCAGCTGCTTAACGAGCATGACCAAGAGAGAGTGGTAGGGACTGAGGAAATCCCAACTCCAGCCGCTGAAGTAGTCCTCCCACCCAGCATAGAAGAAGTCGGCACAGCTATTCAGAAGCTGAAGAACAACAAGGCCGCAGGCTCAGATGGCTTGCCATCAGAGCTCTTCAAGGCTGGCGGCGATGTTCTGGTAGGGAGCATGCACCAGATCATCTGCAGAATTTGGGAAGATGAGAGCATGCCCGACGACTGGATAACCAGCTCTATATGCCCCATCCACAAAAAAGGCGATCCTACCTCTTGCAAGAACTATAGAGGTATATCCCTGCTCAATGTCGCATACAAGATCCTGTCCAGCGTATTGTGTGAACGTCTAAAACCATTTTGCACCGCACTAATCGGCAGCTACCAGTGCGGCTTCCGGCCCGGCAAATCAACTATAGACCAAATTTTCACACTTCGACAAATCCTGGAAAAGACCAACGAGTTTCAAATCGATACACACCATCTTTTTATCGATTTCAAAGCCGCATACGACAGCATTCATCGTGAAGCACTGTTTGGGGCGATGGCCGAATTCGGGATCCCGGTAAAACGCTAAAAAACACGCGATGCACCGTGCAACTCGGTTCTAGGACCTCGGAACCATTCGAAACATGCACCGGATTTCGGCAAGGAGATGCGCTGTCATGTGACTTCTTCAACCTGGTGCTGGAGCAGATAGTGCGACGGGCAGGCGTCAACAGGGAAGGCACTATCTTTTACAAGTCCATCCAGCTGCTAGGATACGCGGATGATATCGACATCATCGCGTGTTCTCGCCGTGGCATTGTGGAAGCATTCACGGCGATTGAAGAACAGGCGAAACGAATTGGCCTTAAGATCAATGAGGACAAAACGAAATACATGCTGTCAAGCAAAAACCAATCCGTCGCTCACCACCTGGGACAAAACATAACAATTGACAGCTACAATTTCGAGGTAGTTAAGGAGTTTGTCTACCTCGGGGCAAACGTAAATTCCACACATGACACCACAGTGGAGATCCGGCGTAGAATCGCCCTTGGCAACCGCTGCTACTTCGGCTTGTCCAAACAACTGGGGTCAGAACTCCTCACTCGAAAGACCAAAGTCATGCTTTACAAAACGCTCATTCTGCCAGTCTTGCTGTACGGAGCCGAAAGCTGGACGATAAGCAGGACAGCGGAGCTAATTTTGGGTTCTTTCGAAAGAAAAATTCTGCGCCGGATATTTGGTCCTGTCTGTGAGGAAGGTGAATGGAGAAGAAGACACAACCGCGAACTCTACGAGCTGTACCAAGATGTGGATGTAGTCCGGAAAGCAAGGACCCGTCGACTACACTGGCTCGGCCACATCGAGCGCATGGACATCAACGCTCCAGCTAAGAGGGTCTTCGACTCCGAGCCTCCTGGTTCGAGAAGAAGAGGAAGACCGAACCTCCGGTATAAAGACCAAGTAATCGCGGATGTAAGACATCTTGGTCTTGACAACTGGAAGCAGCGTGCCCGGGACCGTCAAGGATGGAAGGCAGCTATAGCTCAGGCTCAGATCCTCCATGGATCGCAGGCCTGATAAGTAAGTAAGTAAGTCTTTGTCGGTAGTACCACGCCGAACTTCAAGTCCGATGGAAGTCGGAGATCCGTTTCAAAAAGGGCTTCAGCTGATGTTATTGCCGTTGAATTGTGTTGTGCCGAACGGTAAGCCATTAAGAAAAGGGGAAGATGTTCATCCCAGCCCTTCTGGTCTCCAACGACGACTTTTCTCTCCATCGTCCGGTTGAACCTTTCGACCATGCCATCAGATTTTGGGTGTAATGGTGTTGTCCGTGTCTTTCTGATACCTAGCATTTCGCAGAGTTCTTTAAACACCGACGACTCGAAGTTTCTTCCTTGGTCTAAGTGCAGTTCCAGCAGTACTCCGTAACGCGCAACCCAGTTATTCACGAATGCATCCGAAATATGTTGGCTTCCTGGTTCGGTATGCAAAACACTTCAGGCCATTTGCTGAAGTAATCGATCACCACCAGCGCGTATTTATTTCCAGCGTTGCTCATTGGGAATGGGCCTGCCATGTCCATGGCGATACGTTCGAACGGTGCTCCAGCATTGTACTGCTGCATATTTCCTCGAACTTTCCTAAAGGGTCCCTTTGCCTTCGCACACTGTTCACACCTGCGAATGAAATTTGTGACCGTTTCATGGCATCCTACCCAGTAGAAACGTCTCTTGATCTTTTCTACAGTCTTGTTAACACCAAGATGACCCCCGCTTGGTCCCTCGTGGTATTTTCGGATGTCCTCGTCGATTTGTCCCTTTGGAATTACCAGCAGATCGTTTACAATGTTCCCGTTCTCATTTTCCCACTGCGGTAGAGGCAACCGTTCTTCAGCCTCAAACTCTGCCATTGAGCCCAGTGAGCTTTTACGATTGGGGTTTCGCTGGATATTTGCGTCCAAGTTGGTCGAAAACCTCGTTCTTGCCAGATCGGCATCTTCTCGCTGCTTTCTTCCGACCATCTTGACAGTCCATGAATCTTCTGGCAGCACATGGAAATGACGGATGTCGGTGACCTGTTCCTTGGTTTCGGCACGTGAACAATGTTTGCATTCAATTTAATGCCAGAGCATTCTAGAGATTTTCGTAGCGGAACTTTCGGCGGTGAACATGCAGTAAATTCTGGCGGCTATGAATGCTATGAGTGCTTCCATCGCCAGAAACTGGATCAGAAGATGGAGAAAAATTCCACTTCCCTGAGCCGGAAACTAGAAAAACTGGAGGAAATTTCCGTTGCCGTAAGTAGAAAGTTGGAGGAAAATTTCACTTCTCTGAGCCAGAAACTAGAGCAACTTGAAGAAAATTCCACTGCCGTAAGTAGAAAGTTGGAGGAAAAAATGGAGCTGGACGAGATGCTAGAGAACACTCGAGAAAGCTTAAGAAACATCCAGCAGGCCGTCGACGATCGATACCAGGACGTCGAAGAGAGAATCGAGACACTAGAATCGAGGTTCGACAAGAAGGTTCTGGAACTCGAGAAAACTTTCCAGAACGTTCAGCATCGAAATTCACAGCTCCCAACTTCGATGGCACGAGTGCTTAACATCTTTAAGCTCCAATTTGAGACAACGGCGGAACGGAATCAATGGGGAGAAGAAGACCGATTGGCCGCCCTAGTAATTTACCTTAAAGGTGAAGCAGCTGACGTACTACAGACCATCCCGGGGACCCAGAGAAAGAACTACACAGCCATGTGGGAAGCTCTTCATCGAAGATACGGCAGTGAGCACATGCAGGAAATACGCAAGCTGGAGCTTAAAGGGCGCAAGCAGCGTGGAAACGAGACCATCCAGCAGTATGCTGCCGACATCGAGAGGCTATCCCATCGGCGACTGAACGACGTCACGAAGAAAGACAGCTATCCTTTACCGAGAATCGGCGACATCTTGGACACACTATCTGGTGCAAAGTGGTTCTCGACGCTGCACTTGCAAAGTGGATCTTGCAAATAGAGCTTGACCAGCAAGATAAGGAAAAGACCGCGTTCACGGCCGGGAGAGAGTTGTGGCAATTCTTTGTGATGCCGTTCGGTCTTTGCAATGCGCCAGCCACACTCGAAAGACTTATGAACCGGGTACTAAAAGGACTTCACTGGAGGACTTGCCTTGTCTATCTGGATGACATAATTGTCAAGGGCAAGAATTTCGACGATCCGCTTAAAAAGCTTGGAGAGGTACTGGAACGTATTCAAGCAGCCGGGCTGAAATTGAGCTCGAAGAAATCTACGCTTTTCCAAAACGAGATGAAGTGCTTGGGACACGTGGTGACTGTAGCAGGAGTCCATACAGATGAAGAAAAAATCTCGGCGGTCAAGGATTGGCCACGGCCGAAGAATCTGCATGAGCTAAGGTCATTCCTGGGACTTTGCACATATTACAGGCTATTCGTCCCAGGATTTGCAAACGTTGCCAGCAAGCTGCACAAGCTCACCAAAAACAATCGGCCATTCAAGTGGGAGAAGCCGCAGGAGAAAGCGTTCATGCACCTGAAGGAATTGCTCTGCAGTACGCAGATTGCATATCTTGTCCCGGGAGAAAAGTTTATTTGGGATACCGGTGCGAGCGGACATGGAATCGGTGGAGTACTCCCTCAAATGATTGACGGGCGAGAACGGATCATCGTTTACTACAGTAGGATCCTATCGAAGCCGGAGATGAACTACTGTGTAACTAGGAGGGAGCTTTTAGCTGCGGTTGACTGTGCCAAGCATTTCCACAAATATCTCTATGGCCAAGCTTTTCATCTTAGGACGGCCCACGCAGCGTTGAGGTGGTTATTGCAGTTCAAATACCCGGAAGGTCAACTTGCCAGATGGATAGAGAGAATCCAGAGTTATCACTTCAGTATCGAACTCCGGAAGGTGTTGAATGGTGAATGTTGGCATTCAACATCGCAAGGTGTTCACGTGCCGAGACCAAGAAACAGGTCACCGACATCCATCGTTTCCCTGTGCTGCCAGAAGATTTCTGGACTTTCGAGAAAGTCGGAAGAAAGCAGCGAGAAGATGCCGATCTGGCAGTCATCATCGACTACCAAGAACGAGGTTTTCGACCAACTTGGCAGCAAATATCCAGTGAAAGCCCAATCGTGAAAGCTTACTGGGCTTAATGGCAGAGTTTGAAGCTGAAGAACGGTTGCCTCTACCGCAGTTGGGAAAGTGAGGACAGGAACATTGTAAGCGATCTGCTTGTAATTCCAAAGGGACAAGTCGACGAGGTCATCCGAGAATACAAACGAGGGTCATCTTGGTGTTAACAAGACTGTAGAAAACATCAAGAGACGTTTCTACTGGGTAGGATGCCATGAGTCGGTCACAAATTTCATTCGCAAGTGTGAGCAGTGTGCAAAGGCAAAGGGGCCGCTTAGGAAAACTCGAGGAAATATGCAGCAGTACAATGTTGGAGCACCGTTCGAACGTATCGCCATTACACCATTACACCCCTTACACCATTACTTCAGCTAGTGGCCTGAGGTGTTTTGCATCCCGAACCAGGAAGCCAAAACCATTTCGGATGCGTTCGTGAACAATTGGGTGCGCGTTATGGAGTACCAATAGAACTGCACTCAGACCAAGGAAGAAACTTCGAGTCGTCGGTGTTCAAAGAACTCTGCGACATGCTAGGTATCAGAAACACACGGGCAACACCATTACACCCAAAATCTGATAGCATGGCCCAAAGGTTTAACAGGACGATGGAGGAATACTTAAGAAAAGTCGTCGGTGGAGAACAGAAGGACTGGGATGAACATCTTCCCCTTTTCTCAATGGCGTACCGTTCGAAACTGCACAATTCAACGGAATAACACCAGCTGAAGTCATTTTTGGAACTGATCTCCGACTTTCATCGGACTTGAAGTTCGGCATGGTACTACCGACAACAGCGGCAAGGAGGACTTCGTAACCGAAAAGAAGGAACTGCTGAACTCTATCCATCAGTTCATCCGGGAGCGACTGAACTTGGTCAGCGATAAAATGAAGGCGAGATACGACTTGAGGGCGAACACTTCTGGATTCGAGACAGGACAATTGGTATTGCTGTACAACCCACATCGAAAAAAAGGCTTGTGCCCAAATTGCAATCAGCCTGGGACGGACCATATGAGGTCATCAAGAAACTTAAAGACGTGGTGTACCGAATACAGCAGACGGGAAACAGACGGGCGAAGTATAAGATTGTCCACGTAGAGAGGTTAGCGCCATACTACGGAGAAGGATCGAGGACGAATAAGTTGAGGAGGAGGGCACTGTTACGGAGACTCGAACCGACGTCTATGTTCGAATTTCGCTGTCGAAGTTCGAATGTTCTGGTGAAGCGGAAGTTGAATTGATGTCAACTGTCAACGGGGTAATGCTAATTGTCAGAGCATTCTGGAGACTTCCGAAGGGGAACATCTGACGGCGAACATTCGATAAGGTGGACCGAGAGCTATAAAAGCGCGAACGTTCGCCCTCGGAATTCATTCAGTTTACGGAAGTGAATAACGTGTGACAAGTCGGTATACAGTCTGTTCGGTTGATAAACCAGTGTGAAAATAAAAGCTTTCAGTAAAGGTTTGCGTGTGTAATAAAATGTAAAGTGTTCAGTAGGTTCTGATAAATAAATAAAAGTAGTGAGGTACTCAGATAGTTGATCTGAGGCGAAGTAAGAAAAGTGTGTGTCTTAATTCGAATAAAAAGTAGACAATTGTAGTTTAACGCAATCCAGTGATACGAACCCTAAGTGAGATTAAATTTCGTAACAATACGATACATAGATGTACGTAAGTATGTAAATGTATGGCGCGTTTGTTTCTGATGTTCAAATTGAATAAGGTTGTGCATAGCGTGCACATTTCTTGAAAAAAACATTATTAAACAAATTAGTACTATCGTCAGATGGCGAAACGCACAACCGAGGAGCCCTCGGCTCTTCTTTGGCGTTGAGCTCGAACTTACGATATTTACAATGTTACCCGGAGCAACGCCTGAGGTCGCATTCCGTGTTACTCCATATTAATTGAGGAGGTTCTTTTCAAAACCTGATTATTCCACTTTTGATGAATTCGATTTTTCATTTATTTTTTGTTTGGTAACACTCAAATGTACACTCCGCGAATAAAAATTTGGGTCAACACTTGATAATTACACCAGAAAAAAAGATTAAAATAATCAAAAATAGATTATTCCATGTCAAAATGACATACCTACAAAACTATTTTCTCTGATTGTGGAGAAACACAAGAAGTGGAATAGTCAAGTTTTGAAAAGAACCTCCTCAATTCATTGTTCCTATCCATGTTGCCAAAAGCCCGAGCGCTCGAATGCGACATTGTGATTCGGCCATAAAGCTTTTCAAAACATTGTGATACTGAAGTCTTTGAAATCATTGAAGTTATACGAATTTTGTCTGAATTTTTTCGAATCATTAAAGTGCTCTACAGTGACTGAAATCTTTGAAGCAATTGAAGTCTGTAAAGTTATTCGCGTCTTTGAAATTACTGAAGTATGTTATGTTATTGATTTCAATGAAGATATTTGAAGTAATTTACGTCTCTAATGATACGGAAGTTATTGCAGGTCTAGCTGAAGCCCTAAAATTATTAAAATCACTGAAGTCTTTGAAGTTCTTGTAATTTACAAAGTCATTAAGGTATTTAAATTCAGTTTAAGAACGGTGAAATCACTAAAGCTTCATAAAGTCGTTGAGCTATTTCAATTGATTGGATTAATTTAAGGTCACTCAAGTCTTTTAAGTAACCGAATGAATTGTTATTGGAAGTTTGGTCTTTGATCTAAGGTTTTAGCATATGAAATGTTCGATTCTCACTCAGTTCGGAATTAGAAGCTCTCGAGTAAACAATTGTAGCAGAAAAGTAAATATTTATTTTTTATAAGATCAAGTGGTCAAACACACATGACGTGTGAGATTTTTAGGGTTTGTTGCAATTATAGCAATATTTGCAAGGAATTGTTTATCATGCTGTGGACGGCATAAGCTTAGACTCATCATTTGGGGACACAATGCGTCTCTGGCAGCGAAACATATTAATTGCACATTTAAGGACGTAGCGTTTCACGAACGCAATATTCAATATAGGGTTGCTGAGTTCTATTCGGGAAATCGAAGTGAACGACGTGGAAGATCAACGAGATAAAGTAATTATTTCAATGTCCAGACCTAACTGTATGGATTGGGGCAACAACCAAGCAACATGGGATCATATCTACGTTGTATGCCACAATGTTGTAAGTCAATTTATGACAGTAAAGGCGACACAAAAATATATTAATTAATATATGATGAATGTGAGTTGGACTCTGACGCACGATGACCGAGTTCGGATCCCGATATCACCAACGGCATCGAATATTTTTTTCGCGGCGTCCCTCCTCGGCGGGGTACTGGCAAAACCCTTCGTAGTATGCTTGCACAACATAGATGATTGAGGGAAGCTAGGCACTGGTCCTACATGGGCTGTAAAGCCCACAAAGACCAGGTAACATGGAAAATCCTTCAAAACCTCGAGAAAGTTGGGACATACTGCTACACTGTGAAGTTATTTATCGGGTGGAAAACTGCCAGCCATTTCGGAGCAAAAGTCCTATAATTCGTCTATCAGCTAGTCAATTGTCATCAGAGCACTTGTAATCCTTCGCATTCTGTCTTGATTTAATAGAGATTTGTCCAAAAGTAATTAACGATTTCGGTAAAATCCTCGTTAATTACATCGGCTTCTTTCATGGAACCACTAACATTCTGCTGTCTTTTTTCTTCTTGCTCATCTGAGCCCTGCTCAATGATGAAGAGATAATTAGCATCTTATGCAACAGTTGTTCATTGCTATTGTAACAGATCCACAGATGATGTCCTAGTCAACCGAGTTCCGAAGGTACTCCTCGTCCTGTCGAAGCGAAACGACCGTCTAGCTCTTTGTCCTTAAACGATTTCATTTATTGCAAGGCACGACTGTTGCTCCATTTCACGACTGCTAAATAGACAACTTGGCATGTTGCCTACGAGCATTTTATGTACTGCTCCACAATCTTTGTTCGCTTTAACTTCATCGTCTGGTATGAGAGGCTGCCCCTATCCATTGCCATCCATCTAACGTGGCAGTGAGAAGGCAACAGGTTATAAAGTACTTTCTATGGTGCCCGAATTGGTTTTTGCGAGGATGTAGCAGGTTAACTGTCGTACGGGCATACTGATGTTCCGGCGTGTTCCTTGCCATGTACGAATTGGTCCTGTTGCTCGTGTCTGCTACTGCATAGTGTGTGCAGAGGCTTTTTTTTTTTTTTTTTTGACAATAAATCTCCGAGTAAATCTTCTCATTTCTCACTTCATGGTATCATCCTATCATCCGTCTCACAGAGCATTGCTGAGGGTGGCAGCGCCTTACGGAGGCAAGTCGAGGCCTCTGTTTATCTAATGCTGCAATTTCTTTTTGTACTTAACCACTTTAGTGCGCCCGTATGTTCGAAACGGGACGTGCATGTAGTATTTTCGCGTCACTTTTTTCATCGTCTTGCCTCCATCTTCATCCTTATTCTACGTCTACTGTTCCCACCTTGGCAGGGGATGGATGATTTGCTTTTTTGCTTCCGTTTTTGTTTTCCGCTTTCTCATAGAAGACAGCGGAATAAATGAGACGGCAACGAGGGGAGGGACTATAAAAAGGATGCACTCGTGTGGCGCGCGAAGGATCTTCGGATTGAAGAGGAGGGATTTGAGAGCATTTAACTAGGCTTTTACCTGGAACAGGATTTCAGAGAAGACGATTTTATTCAAGCATCATAAATAAAGTATGTGCTTCAATTTCAGTGGGCGACTTAAACGGTTGTAAAACTGAGAATTGTGTGGGGTGGTGTTGGAGGATTAATATCACAGTCAGGGATGAACATGCACTGGGCGAAGATAAGTAAATGTGAGAATAACAAAAAAAGCTTTTTTTAAATTCAACACTAAACAAGGGGCTAAATGAAGCTCTGCTTTCCATTAACAATGTGGCTTTCATCCTAACTTTGGGCAAATAAAGGATTTCATTGACTCGGTTTTGATGGGGAAACAGATTGAGAGCTGCAGTGTAGGCTTTTAATGACTCTTCATCTGATGAAAGATTTTTCAATCAGGTGTTGAGAAGACGGGGGTAGGGGTTAGAATATACCCGAGGTAAGGCATGTCTGTCGTAAGAGGCGACTAAAATCCATCGTTAGTTTTGCTAACAACTGGGCTGGATTAAGGTGTAATGCGACTCGTGCTGAGAATCAACTTGGTTGGGGTCTCAGTCTTAAAAATAGCTCAATCTCTAAGGGAGCATCCGGATACCTGGCGACCTCCGCATCAGCGAGCCTTATCTGTCTACTGTGGATCTCTGGACAGACGGACCACCTTTTCTCCGCTACTCGTGGAAACATTATGGATTCCAATAAATTTTAATCCCTTTTCAGAAAAGTAAAAGGATACTAAGCCCCACCGACGGGATCAACGATAAAAGCGTGAAACGCTAATTCTTCAGAACCGGCAGTTCCGGTCAACGAACAAACTTCGACCAAATTACAAGGCCCAGAAGAAGAAAACTGCAACCTGCGTGCCAGATTACATTGCGCCGAACTAAAGAAGGAGCTAGATATGCTTAAATCGCGGATCGCGATCACGTCAGTTTTGCCTCCTACCCGCCCGGATAACACAAGTTATCACACGGATGAAGATAACCTGAGTCGTGAATCGGACTGGATATTAAGAAAAAAACGGGCGGGCAAAAAACGGAAGGCGGAGTCATCGTCCGAAGTTATACGTGCCGAAGAACGCGATTCAATAGTAGTCTCAAACGGCGAAAAAGTAAGACCTAAGTTAGCGCCTGGTACGTGCAGCGATCAAATTTCCAAGCAAATGTGTTTGGAATTGCGGATTATTATAGTAGCTAGGGGTCTGCACCCCTCTTGTAAAAAGGAAGACGTTATCGCGGACCTGAAAACCAAAGGTTTCAAAATAAGAGATGCGGTAAACATTCTCGCGCGTGGAAAGAATCAGATAAACGGGGAAGAGTCAAACGCGGTATTCCCTTATTCAGACTAACGTTCGAAAAAACCGAAAATCGAGAGAAAATCTACGGCATCAAAACGATCTTAGATATTTTCATTAAAATCGAACCACCTCGACAGTGCAAGACACCTTCCTCAGTGCAAGCGCTGCAAAGGTTTTAACCATACGCAAACCTATTGTAAGATAGGTCCACGCTGCGTAAAGTCCGCCGGTCAACATTTGACCCAAGAGTGTACCGTTTCAAGGCAATCCCCTGTAATATGCATCAACTGTAAGGGAAAGCACCCGGCTCATTATAGGGGATGTGAAGTAACGAAAGAACTTCAGAGACGGCGGGATAAGTCACATACCACGAAAACAAAACCTCCTGATCTGGCGAATGCGAACAGTCGCGAAATAAATCACAAAAAAGCTGAGATCTCGAAACCGATTCGCCAAACAAAGGAAAATAAAGCTCAATTGGCTGTATTGGGAATCAGCCAGAAGACACTGACAAATAAAAAACCGCTACATCAAGGTTCAAAAACTTATACCCAAATTACGGCGCCCTCACATACGAGAAGTGCCGAAAAATTCGACCCCATGGCAAAGGTTTTCAATTATTCTTGCGAACCTTGAGGAACAAAGCCAAACGAATCGACTTATTTTCGAGCGACTACTTAACTTCGAAAGACCTATCGGTCACCAACACAAATCTTAAAATATGACTAAAATGTTAAAAATTCTATCTTGGAACGCAAATGGAATTATAGACAAAGCGAGTGAACTTGACTCTTGAACTAGCCTCTAAAAGGCTACTGTGCCTACCACGCATTTCACCCATTAGGAAGGGCAAGAGGTGGGTCATTCTTGTTCATAAAAGAGAATATTGACCACTCCACCGAAATCAGTAAAGAACTTGAAACGATGCAAGTGTATACGGTACGCGTTAAAAAATTACTCTTTCAATATTTCATCAATTTATTGCCAACCGCGTTCCAGCTTGGATAAAAGCGAATTTTTAAGTTTGTTTAACTCTCTTGGGCCGATCTTTATTATTGGTGGTGACTTTAACGCTAAACATACCTTTTGGGACTCACGATATAATTCGCAAAAAGCTGGTATGGAAAATGGCTGCGAGTTTCATTCAACGGGAAAACCGACGTACTGGCCGTCAGATGACGCAAAAACTCCCGATTTAATTGACTTCTTTATCACGAAGGGAATCAGTGCAAACTACCTAAAAGTCGAAGAGAGCTTTGACCTTTCCTCAGACCATTCTCCAGTTATACTAACGATGAGCGCAGCTCTAATTAAAATTCAAAGACCACCTAGATAAACTGGTAGGAGAACAAACTGGGAAAGATTCAGAAGCAATCTTGAGGAAAGCACTGAACTCAGAGTACCGCTAAGAACATCCTATGAATTAGAAGTCGAAAGTTTCTAAAGCCCTAAACATTCTGTTACACCTTCCACCACTGAACCTTTTCAGCAAACAAATTGCTGCCTGCGCGGCGCTGAGGATGAGGAGCATAATAAAATGGCCCACATCACAAAAAGGACACACAACCATTCTAAAACACTTCGAAGTACCCATGGACACAGACTATATCATCCCGCAAAATGTGTTCACTAGGAACTTCGAAGTTGTTTTTCCATCCAGGGAGGAATGGGCTGAAGGGAAAGTCATACCAAAGGACTCGATCTCCCTCTATACCGATGGCTGTAAGATGGAGTCGGGTGTAGGCAGTGAAGTCTTCTCCAAGGAGCTTAACCTCAGCCTATCCTTCAGACTCCCAAATTATTGCAGTGTGTATCAAGCTGAAATAACAGCGATAACGGAGGCCCTTGCATAGCTCAGGATCAATGTAATATCCGCCAAGGATATTATTATTTGCACGGATAGCCAATCTGCGATAAAATCCCTGGCAGCGGTAACCCACAAATCAAAGACATCTCTTAACTGTCACCTATCTTTAGATGAGATGGCTGAGCAGTTCAACATTAAAGTATTGTGGGTTCCCGGGCATAGGGATATTCCAGGAAACTGCGCGGCCGACGAACTCGCAAAGTTAGGGTCTAGCACACTCAGCCTACCTACCCTCGGGTACCTAGAAACACCAATAAGTACGGTAAAGCCTATGATAAAACTCCAAACCACTAAGGCGACCAACCTCCAATGGAATGAGAGTAATATCGGCTTTATCACCAAACAACTCTGGCCTAAGTTAAACCTAGGACGAACCAGGGACCTTATGGCATCCAAAAGGACGACCTTGAGTACTCTGGTGGGTATCAATATAGTTCACTGCATCATTGGGAAACACGCCGCCAGACTGGGAATACCCTCCAACGACTTCTGTCGCGGCTGCATGGACGAGGAGTCAATACATCACATCCTCTGCTCATGCCCCTCTTTTGCGAATCGCAGGAGGATCTACCTCGGCGCGCCCTTCTATGATAATTTAAGTGAGCTAGCAGACCATAAAATAGCTCAACTTCATCGCTTCATCAGAAGCACCGGTTGGTTCCCTGGTAGCGGATCTGGGTAACACGATCCATGTGGTATCACAATGGGCCGACTTCAGCCTACGTTTTGCTTATGCCGACCACAATAATCTAACCTAACCTAACTGGAGATCTCTGCAGGAACCATCGCTGGAAGGTGACCTGCCACATTTTAACTTATGTATCGTTTTTTTTTTCTTTTCTCCTCTGATGTGAATAAAAAACTACTGGATGAGTTCAAGAACTCAGTTGTAGTCTAATACTAAAAATAAGTTTAAGTTTGAAGGGGGGTGTTTTTAGTGAGTAGGAATCTCCCACTATATGAGTACACGCTGTCGGTCCTCATAGTGTCTTCTGAAGATTTTCACCTACCCTCGCAAAAAAAAGGTATTGAGAAACTGCAATATTGAGATAATATCTTTACGAGTCCGAGTTTCACTTAAAAATGTATTCTTTGCTAGAGGCAGAAATTAAAAATTAAACTATTCCTCCAATGCCAAATACCTTGGCATTATACTAGATAGGAAATTAGCCTGGAAGAGCAACACAATCGAAAGAGCTAAAAAAGCAACTATTGCTCTCTACACATGCAAGAAAGCCCTAGGAAAAAAATGGGGATACAACCCCAAGATCACCCTATGGCTCTACATCACGGTCGTCAGACCCATACTTATGTATGGAGTGACAGTCTGGTGGACAGCACTGGACAAGACAACATACATCAAGCAATTCGAGAACCTACAAAGGTTGGCGTGTATGTGCATAACCGGGGGCCTCAGGTCCACCCCAACGGCTGCGCTTAACATGACTTTACACCACTCGGTATTGCCACACAAACGGCTATTAGACTCAAAGCCAAATCGAACTGGACGAGCTATGTCACTGGCTACTCCTCCATTCTGAATAACAGGTCAAGTATGGCAGAAAACTTAGACTTCACAAAACCCACCAGAGTCTTGGAAAAAAAAAGTTTACAACGATCTACCCGGAGAGACAAAACTGGACTCGCCAGACTCAACCCCGCAGAAACTGTGTAGATTTTTACATTGACGGGTCTAAAACCAAGGACGGGGTGGGTAGTGGAGTATTCTGTAAACATCTTAAGCTGTTGGCAATAAAAGAGGCCTTGTCTTGGCTGAAGTGGAACGTGATATCCACCAGGGATATCCGCATTTTCCCGGACAGTTAAGCAGCCTTAAAGTCGTTGGAGTCCTTTGTGTACACATCAAAAACTAGTCTCGACTGTCACCTATCTCTTAACGAGTTGGCCGAACAGTTCAACATACAACTTATATGGGTACCGGGACACAGTAACATTCCAGGAAATTAAAGAGCCGACACACTCGCCAAACAAGGAACGACGTCTCAATCAATCGTCGCTTGTGAGGGAATACCCTTTGCAACCATTAAACTTAATCTTACAGATCTCGCCAGGGCCGAGACGAACCGGAGATGGACTCAGGGACATACCTGCCTCATCACCAGGCAAATCTGGCCCCGACTAGGAGTTTTATCTCCCTAAAAAGAACTGACATCTACAAGGTCATCGGTGTCATCACTGGACACTGCCTTATTGGCAGTCACGGCCAAAAACTAGGTACAATTCCGAATGATTTTTGCAGAAGCTGTCTAGACGAGGAGGAGGTCGAATCCATTCATCACCTTCTCTGCGCCTGCCCGTCATTCTGCTCAATCAGGAAACGATTCCTGGGATCTCACTTCCTTAACGATCTGACCGAAGTTCAGCAAGTAGGGATATCTGATCTTCTTAATTACTTAAGAAGCATAAAATGGTTCCACGAATTAGCCCCCTATTCGGACAATTCGGACAATGTCTGGATTGTTTAGTGCAGCCCATATTGTGAGAGGGAAAAAAAGTTGATGTCGTACATATGTATGTATCTATTCAGACTTATAATTGTTGACTGATAGAGTCCGTCAGCTCCACTTTATTGGGTTAGATACAATGAATGTTCCTAGCTATCAAGTAGTCTTAGGTCCTTCATGGACTGTGACGCCAACATACATATGTACATACATACATCAAGCAGTAATATCCTCCTTGAGACATATATGTATAAGGCTTGTTGGAGTAGACTACATATATATAATCAGTTCGCTTTGTTAAGTTCATCAATATTGATAGAAGTCAATTTCTTTACAACTGACCACGTAATATAGTTTACCAAGCAAGTCTCGTATGTTGGCCATATTAACCTAACTCCTCCGTAGTGGAATTTATTCCTTGTTGGGGCAAACCATTTCTACCGATGTGTCCAACAATATTTCTTACTTAAAAAAACCTCTAACCCTAATATATAAATCCATATGGTCATCCAACATAGCCGGCTCCACACACAGGATCATATTGGCAGTCTATCAAGTGACATTGCCGCCCAATTGGCAAATAACTTCCAAGTGATTGGCTACGACATGAATCTAATACTCTTGAGTTCTGAGCAGTAGACAACTTACCCAACGGGAAAAACCCCTTTAACATCCTTTGTGCACAAAGAGTGATGCGCATTTGAAAATGACAACGACCAACCTACCTGCCTGGGATTGACATTCAAACTAACTAGCATTTAAAAACGAGCAACAGCAGTCCTGCACCTCACCGCTACTAAAGATAGAATTTATTTTAAAGTTTCCTCTCGTCAGGTACTATGCTTTTCCTACCAATTGGTATCCCATCATCTCCTTTGTCGGCTCTTTTTTTACTTTTTACTATTTTTACTTTTCATTTTGGATTTTTATGTTTGATTCCTTCCTCTGTTGTGTCGAGGCGTTCCTAAAAGTATCAAAAGAATAAAGCGCCAACACCCACTGGCAAAGCACACAATCCATTCGAAATGGAGCGGTCCGATCAATCGGCGGTGGGCAAGGATATCACAAACTCTCAACTGAGGATTTTTATACAATTTACCAGTTAGTTATCGGAGCACAGGTGTGTAGATGAATGTGTTTGTTGGTGGATGGAGAAGTGCATTGCAAAAATTGCAACAATACTTTGTGCCCCCGATGGACATATGAGCGGTGCACCGACGAACAACGCTCCGAAGCTGAGGGGTTCTACCTCACTCGGATGGAGAGTTGTTGAAGCTTGAGCACCTTGCTTGAGTGTGAGCGTCTGCAGCTCACTTCGAAATCCATTCGTCTTTCAAGAAGTCCATCGAGTTCACGGCACATTCCGAGTTCCTTTATTCCCATAGTACATACATATGTTACTTTTGTTTTTGTTTGTTATTCCTCCTTCTCCACCGACCTTTCAGAGTTCGTTTCGATCCATGACAAGGCAGGGTATTTGGCGCCATAGTGTTGTTATTCTATTGTTGCAGATTGATGTGAGATGCAACAATAGGTGTATGGGAAACTAAAAGGATCCGGAAGCATCCAAGGGAATGGGGTTGATCTAAACGAGTCGCTAGAAGAACCAAATTACTTAAAGTTTATGATCCTTGAATTAGTTTTTTTCTTTCTTTTGTTGTTTCGCTTCCATTTGCTTCTGCTTACATAGTACGCCGTCAAGTGAGCTCTATTCACAGTGCATGTCGAGGAAAAGAACAAGGCGGTGAGTCAGTGACGAAGGAAACTTGTTATTCGGGTCCTAAGTGCTCCTTTTTTGGAAAGACTTAAAATGTAATTAAGATTAATTTGCTCGCTGAGATTAGGGGTGACGGAGAAAGCGATAAGCATGGAAGCAACGATGTTATTTGGAATTTCTTAAGGGATACCTAAAGCGATGGATCCGAATTAAACTTATTAAATAGTACATATGTATACTTGATGGAAACTTATTCATTTGCCTTAGAAACATAAGGCATTCCGCAATAGGGAAGGCACATGCACAGTTAATCGACATGAACTTCATTCTTGAGCTGTTCAGTATGTATTTTTTTTTTTTTTCTTTTTTTTTTTTTTTTTTTAAAGTTCGCGCAAGTTCAAGAGTTTATTACTCTTATAGTGTTTATCACACAACCTGAACGGAGTGCAGTGGTTTGGGTCGTTGATTTTCGTTCACTACTCTCCAGGGGTGGTTGTCCTAGATAAGATTCGAGAGGAACGAACCGAATTTTCACGTTGGTTGTAGTTCTCAGGAACTGTTCCATGCACACACAAAGTATACATTTAAAATGACCATTACTGTGAATGTTATGCCTTTATGAGTATGTATGATCACTTCTCATTCACAACAGCTGTGTTGCATAATTTTCTTCCGCATAGGAATTGTTTTTTTCTTGCCGATGGAACGACTTTGAACTACAGAACATCAACGGTTGGTGTTGTTTACCACTGCATCACGGTATCGAGTATACGAGTTATCGCCTTAATATTTCAGTTGAAATACAGAAAATTATTATTTTTAAAAGGGCCTGAGCCAAGATTCTGTCAATCACCCATGTTGTGTATGATTTATTTTGTACACAGCTGAAAGGCATCTACTGTTTAATGCCGATTCTGAATGGCGTGAGTTGGGAAGTTTTTTTCATGGCAACTATATTTTGGAGGGTTTTGCCCGGCCGAGGAGGGATACCGCAAAATAAACATTCGATAGCACTGGTATTATCGTGATCCGAACTCGCTTATCGTGCATCAGAGTCCAACACACTGACCATGATACCCTCCATGCACAAGCATTGATTAGTGAGTCGATGAAAGATTTAGTCGACGTCTTCTTTTTAACTCCCGTTGTCGACTGTCGCGAAAAAGGAATTTTTTAGCGACTTCAGAGCTTCGGCCACTATGTATGTATTACTCAAATGCTATTGTTTTTGATATTACAAAGACTAAGCGACCCCTTAGGGATTTATCTGCATTTGATGGTTGGTTTTGATGGAGCACCGATCGATATATGCAGCTTTGGAGGTATAAGAAAGATGTTTTGAGTAAACATAAGACTCGTAACTCCTTTCCATGATTTCAAAAGTTTAAACAAAACGTCAGAGTCGATCGTGTACATATTACGCGCTACTCGTATTATATTTTTCTTTCTCCGTAAAGTGCACGCTTAACCAATGTTTCCGTTTTCAAAGCATATGAGCAGCTCACGTTTGTCGATCCTTTCTGTATTCTCGTTGAAGCAGGAGCTTCTGGTGACTTGAAACTTAGTCAGCCCAGGGACATTAGGATTTGATAAGGATTTACGGTGACACGTTTGGCGAATTTCTGGCTGATATAATCCAACCCGTTCCATGTGTTCCTGGGAAAAATTTATTCTTATCCCACCCTTCGTATAAGGGCGTCGTGGCGCAGTGGTTAGTGTGCTGGACTCTGGCGCACGATGAGCGATTTCGAATACCGATAACACCAATGCCATAGAATATTTATTTCGCGGCGTCCCTCCTCCGAGGGGTACTGGCAAGCCCGCCGTAGTATACTTGCTAAGAAAAAGCTTCTCGACTCAAGGCGCTTGGAATCGGCATTAAACTGTAGGTCCCTTTTAACTGTGTAAAAAAAAAATATATCACACACAACATGGGTGAATAAGAGAAGCTTGGTTCTGGCCCTTCATGGTCTGTAACACCACCAAAGCAAGGAAGCACCCTTGGTATTATAAGGAACTTTGTACTCTCCGAAACTTCAAGAAACAATTTATAATATGTAATTCTGCCTCCGACTACGAGAAGTATCGACAAGCCTTTCTACCATTCTCTTTCCTCTGTGAATCTCTTTATAACTCAGATCGTGAAAGAATGCAGACGTCTTTATTTTTTCTTATATTTCAGCTATATGAGCAACTATTATGGATATAATAGAGGATATGATACATCACATCTCAAAGACGAGTTCTCCGCGGGTCCCGACGGTTTCCAAGCCAGTTGTATGTCTTAAGGTCCTTCCACTAGAAGCCCAGCTTGGTTCCCTAAAATGTAGGTCCACCACAACCAACCATCGAATTTGTTTTCAACACGCTTTTGACATTGGAGCAAGGCATTGAATTAGAGTAGATGTTATTATTATCGTCTTTAACAGAGCTTTCGGTAAGAGAGGATCAAAACCATAGCTGAGTGGAAGACAACTCTAACAAGTCTAACCGTGCGCTGAAAGACCCAACACAGCAATAAGAAACTTTGTGGTAAATATACATATTGCAAATTTAGAATACAGCACAACGTCGAAAAGAAACTCAAAAGATTGGTTGAAAAGGGAGTTATTTCACTAGTCGATCCCAATATCACATTAGTTGAAAGGGCAACATCCACGGTCAAAGTCCCAAAAAGAAGGGGAATATACGTATTTACGGCAATTTTAGAACAACAGCAAACCCTGTGCTTGTAAAAAACACTCATTCAGTTCCATTGTTTGACCGACTTCGACGACAGCTTGTAGAAGATGAGAAGTATTCGAAGATCGACTTGAAAGATGCTTACCTACAGTTTGAGAAAGCTTCTTCTTCAAGAAAGCATCTGATTATCTCAAAACACTTGGGATGTTCCCAATATAATCGCTTGATATTTGGATTAGCTAATGCACGGGCGATTTTCCAACGCTATTCGGAACGAATAGCACACAACTATTTATTTTGACAACATCCCAGTAACCGGAACATCTGCAAAGCTGCAATTGTCTTCGAAAGACTTATTATGGCTGTTCAAATCAGTAAGTGCACATTTTTCGCACCCATCATTGAATATTTCCCCTCTTCTTCTTCGGCGCTATAGTTCACAGCGAACCTGGGCCTCCTTTAAAAACCTCTCCAACTGGCACGGTTTTCGCCAGCAGTCTCCAATGCCGCATGTCTCCGCGCCCTAAAGCAATAGCGGTATGATAAGGGTCTTGTATGTGGTTACTTTGATTTTCCGAGAGAGGACTCTGCTTCTTAATTGCCTCCCGAGCCCAAAGAAACAGCGGTTGGCAAGAGTTATTCTGCATTTGATTTCGTCACTTATATCATTGCTGCATATCACTTCGGATCCTAGGTCGATGAAGTCCTTGACTACTTCGAAATTATACCTGCCAATATGTGCGCCCTCTCCAAGACGCCGGTGGTTCGTGTCCCTTTTCCACGAGAACACATATTTCGTCTAGCCCTAATTTATCGCCAGTCCCATTTTGGGCGCTTCCGCCTCAATGTTCGTAAACGCCTCATTGACACCTTACTGAGTTTATCGAATTATGCCAATGCCATCGGCATATGCGAGCAGTTGTACGGACTTGAAAAATATGATGCCCCTCGTATTGACCAGTGAGTTTTGCACGATCCTTTCAAGGACGATGTTGAAAAAGACATACGATAGCGCGTCGCCCTGTCTAAAACCTTTCTTGATATAAAAGGTATCGGTTAAGTCGCTTCCGACCCTGATGGAGCAGCGAGAGTTATCCAATGTCATCCTGCACAATTTGACGAGTTTGGCAGGGATGTCAAAACTAGACATTGCGTTGTATAGCTCGTTTCTATGTACGCTATCGTATACGACCTTGAAGTCGACAAACAGATGGTGGGTGTCGAGCTGGAACTCCTTGGTTTTTTTCCAGCATCTGCCGTAGTGTGAATACTTGATCGATAGTGGACTTCTCAGGCCTAAAATCACACTGATGTGGACCAATCAGAGGAGGCCTCTTCTTTCTACTGCGAAAGAGGATGCCAACAACGCCCACCACACAGCATTGGGAAGCTCGGACATAAATAAAAGAGGTGAGTGCCTTGTAGAAATCATACTCAAAAACGAGCTTTATATTTTATGAATAGAATCAGCGAAGAAATACTAGATCTCACCCGAACCACCCCTTTCGTAGGTAACTCTAATCTCTGGAAAAATAACGAGACAATACAGACAACCGAGAGCGACGAACTGGGACACTTATAGCCTAAAATTCGCACAATCGATTGGAAATTGTCCTAATAGCAACAGAGACATAAACAGCTTCAAACTTAGCTGTGACAACCTTAATGCTACAATCCTATCAGTCTTTCACAACGCTTGCCCAGAGATAGCCATGATAGGCAATCGCAACACCCCATGGTGGAATAGTAAACTGGCCAAGCTAAGAGCATTGACCAGGAAACTGTTCAATAAAGCTAAACGGACCGGTGACTGGAAACAGTATCGCGCCTAATTCACCAACTACAACCAAGAGATAAGAAGAGCCAAACGAGACTAATGGAAAAAGTTTTCGAACAGACATACAGAGCAGCAGCGCTCGTATCCACAGAGTCCGCGCCAAAGAATACACTAATCGAATTGGACTGTTGGAAAAAGCATCCACGCGGAAAATGGTTAAGAAATATAAAAAAAATGGTAACCAGTACGCACTTCCCAGACTTCAGCATCATTCCCTCCACTCTCTCCGATATGCTTCCGCAGATCAGGGAAACCAGACCCAACAGGGAGGACCAGAAGAGAGCACGAGCAATATTTCACAAGGGACCCTTGACACTTTTAAATCTCCTGGTGAGGATGGTATCTTCCCAGCCCTCCTTCAGAAAGGGAGTGCGCAAATCAGCCCTATGCTAATCAACATCTTCAGAACCAGTTACGCATGGGTATATATATATACTGACGAGCTGAAAAGAGGTAATGGTAAAATTCATCCCCAAAGCAGGCCGTACACCTACCGCTCTGCCCAAATATTACCGACCGATAAGCCTTACCTCTTCCTTTCTAAAAACTATAGAAAAAATAATGGATAGGCAATTAAGGGACGGTGCTCTATTTGGTGAAGCGGTAGAGTTCTCAAAAGAAGTCAAATACCTAGGGGTAACTCTAGACGAAAAGCTCACTTGGAACTCTCACATTACAAAGAGAAAGCCAGGATGTCTTTGTGAACAGGCAAAAGCCTCATTAGCAAAAAATTGCCGAACAAATCCTAAAATATCCTGCTGGCTATACATAAATAAGCTGCGCACGCTGATGGCACATACACTGCGCTAGTCTGATGGCAAAAAACAAAACAAATATCAGTACAAGCCAAGCTCAACAAACTGCAAAGACTAGCTTGTATCTGCATTACAGAGAACAACTCCCACAGCAGCACTAGAAGTCATCACGGACCTACCACCTCTTCACCACCAACTGAAGAAAAAAGCAATGTTCTTCGCCCATAAACACTTCGCGGAGGATGACTCTAATTTTAGGCTCTTTAATCTTGACATTCTTACTGAACTAAACAGGTACGAAATCCTAAAGATATCTCACATAATCAATTACTCCCCAGATATAACTTCAGACAAAACTGTAAGGTCAAAATTCCCTCTCGATATACCTGGAACAAGATATACCCTCCCTCAATCGCGAATCTTACGTGTGGTACACAGACGGCTCCAAAAGGCGTGGAGGGCTGGAGTATACGGAACTAATACCGGAACACACATCTATCAGAACATGGACAGGTATAACTCCGTATTTTAAGCAGAGATACTTGCTATATAACTCTGCCTCAGAGAAAATATCAACAGAAACATATCAAACAAAAATCTTTATGTATATTCTATGTATATTCTATCTTGAGGGTGCCGTGGCGCAGTAGTTAGTGTGCTGGACGCTGCCGCACGATGAGCGAGTTCGGATCCCGATAACACCATCGCCATCGAATTTTTGTTTCAGGGTGTCCCTCCTTGGCGGGGTAATGGTAAAACCCCCCGTAGTATACTTGCCATGAAAAAGCTTCTCGATCAACGCCGTTCGGGATCGGCATTAAACTGTAGGTCCCTTTCACCTGTGTACAAAACAAATCACACACAACATGGGTGATTGAGAGACGCTTGGCTCTGGCCCTTCATGGGCTGTAACGCCACAAAAGAAGAAGATATTCTCTCTGACAGTAAGGTCTAGTCACAAACGGAAGGTAGCAGACAAGCCAAGTCGTTCCTTCCAACTTCTCCCCCCAATAAAAACGAGACAATTCTTCATGCTTTCTAGGAATCAGATTCGTACAGTCACAGGCTTCCTAACTGGTCAATGCACAGTCAACAAACATCCTAAAACTATGGGCATTTTATGTACAAGATGATGCCTGCAGAATGTGTTATGAGGGCGAAGAAACGACAGAGCACATACTGTGTCAACGTAACTGCCTTGTCAGTACATATACGTCATCGTCACCTAGGCAAGTATTATCTTGAAGCAGAAGAAATCGCTGCTAGCTCAACCATAATAAGTTTTATTATGAACTCAGGATTTTTGCGTAAACTGTAAGTGGGGGATATCACAATAGACCGATAATTAAACGTCATTCCTGCGATAGCATCTCGGCAATAAACTGTAGGTATTTAGGAAAATAAAATCACACACAACATGGGATGCACGCCATGCACTAGCCAGTGCGTGCGGGGAGTAAAAGGTAACAGACAACAGCATCGACCTAGGATGGGCACACTGAACGTCTCATCGCTTACAGGAAAGCATCTCGAGCTGGTTCAGGAAGCTGCCAGGTATCGGTTAGATATCGTAGGGGTCATTTCGATAAAGAGGCTATAGAACTGTGGACGTTTCGGACAGGTGGAAACTTTTCCTATCGGGAGTTGCACCTCAAACGTCTGCACAGGCGGGAGTGGGGATACTCATAAATTCTAGGCCGGCAGACAGGGTAGTGGAGTGGACACCATTAGGAGGGACAGTCGCGATCTTAAAACTCAAGCTTGAAAGATCAACTTTGACTCTGGTGCAGGTGTATGCACCGAATATAGAGTCAGAGTATGCGACTTTCCTGGATGAGGTTGATGCTGCCCTTGATAGGGTGGTTGAGATGGATTCCTATATCCTGATGGGTGACTTCGACGCCCACGTGAGTGTGGATGTAACGACACGGGGGAGCGTGATTGGGAGCAATGGTGATTCTCATCAAAATGCGAAAGGATAGCGGTTGTTGGATTTTCGCTGTGCAAATGGCATGTCCATTATGAATACCTTTTTTCCGTACAAAGCCATTCATAAATACATGTGGTATCATCGGAGTCTTCAACAAAAATCGTTGATAGATTTCAGAGGGGCTGAACTGTCAACTGATCATTATCTGGTGTTGTGGAAGCTGTATCTTACTGATAGAGTACCTCGTCTGCGAAGATGGAAATCAAGAGTGGTTACACGCATACGGTAGAAGAAACTACAGAGCAGTGAGGTGCGGCAACACTTCGCACGACACATATCCGAGAAGTTTGAGCAAATTCCAACTGTTCCATCGCATGTAAAGGAAGAATGGCAACTATTTTCTACAGTTGTCATTGCCTCTGCACGTGATTTTTGTGAAGAGAAGCGGCTTGGTGTGGCGGCTGGTGGTGAGAAAAGAAGGTTTGAAACACCCGGAGTTTCAAGAAGCCATCAAAGAGAAAAAGAAGTCCTACAGGGACGGGGAAGTTGGAAGGCGATCATAGATCTGCGTAAAAGGTATTCTGGCAAACCATTCGCCGGCTCAGAGGAAAGAAATTCAACATTATCGAGTGCTCCAGCTATAGGCGCATATCTCTTTTAAGTGTCTCCGGTAAAGTCTACGCTAAGGTGTTGGAGGCACGTTCTATGCTATGGTCGAATCCAGGATAGGGGATGAACAGTGCGGGTTTCGTCACGGCAAAAGTACAACTGACCAGTTTTCATTCTAAGAATGGTACTCAAGAAGGCTTGTGAGTACGCCAAACCGATCTACAGCTGCTTTGTAGATTTGGAAAAGGCGTATGACTGAGTTCCTCGAGCTAAATTCTGAAGTGTTCTGCATGAGTATGGGATTGATGGTCCTCTGCTGAGAGCCAGACGGTACTCCAGCGCGCGCTAGATAGGCTTGTGCTGATGCTGGATTGAGGGTGAACGTGGACAAATCAGAGGTTATGTTTACTTCCAATACACCTTCCCAATGCACTCTACATGTTAGTGGAGTCCCATTGAAGAAGGTGAAGAAGTTTAAGTATCTCGTGGTCTTCTTCACGAGGGATGGGAAGAGTAATACTGAAGAATAATGCAAAGCTGGGTCAATTTTGAAATAGCCTGGAAGATCTGTAATCAGGAAGACCGAGCTTGGTGTCAAAGCCAAGTTAGAGGTTTTTAACTCAGTATTTGTTCCAACTATGACCTATGGTCATGAAATTTAGGTATTGACCGAAAGAAAGATCCCTGTTGGGGGAGTTACAATGATGCGTTTGAAAGCATTGAAGAAGAAGCGGCTATAATGGGTCTTTTGGTTAGCGAGGGTAAGACGAAATATATGCTGTCAACCAAAAAAGACGCACAACACCGACGTCTCGGCCAGAACGTCATAATTGGCAGCTACAAATTTGAAGGGATCAAGGACTTCGTCTACCTTGGCCCACTAGTGGCCAGCGACTACAACACGAGCGCTGAGATCAAACGCAGAATTACGACCGAATCTAAGGTGGCGCACATAGGTGGAAGGGGACCTTAACCAACTGGGAGTGTGTCGCTGGAAACAGCTGGCATAAGACCGTGCCAGCTGGAAAAGTTTGTTTGTTGAGGCCCAGGTTCACACCGGACTGTAGCGACATCTAAGTAAGTAAGTAAGAATTTAAGAGAACCACTTATAATACAACTGCCAACCGTGTAGTGTAAGTCAACAAGCCGGTTCCAGCGCTTCAACTGTTTTTTGATTCTTTTGCGATAAACAAGCTTTTTATCGATCATTTTCCCTTTTACGAGTATTCCTATGAATATGTATATAGTTGAAAAAAATACATATCGGTAGTCGCGATTTTACTTAATGCCTGGGCGAAAATTTCCGCCAAGCTTTGGCCCTTTTGACTACATGTAAACCTATCCTTCATTTCATATGCAACTTATCCTTCTTTTTTATGCCTTAGGACATCGTGCGGTCGGCTCTTGTTGTTCTTAGCTTGTGATGCCTCTGGAAAGGATCTCGGAGCAGTACTTTTTCATCGCGACATGAGCGATGAGATGCCAGTTGCTTTTGCCTCTCGCAAACCCTCAAAGGCTGAAACGAAATATTCTGTTATTGATATGAACTATTCTGCTATTTACGAGGAACAAAATTTACCTTACCTAACCGCTAAAACATATCTTTGGCAGAACACGGCAACTGCCAGGACTGGTGAACATTCGTCTAACTCGCTGGGGGCATTATACCTACGTCGGGCAAAATGATTACGAGACCAAGTATCGGAATGGGACAACAGCAGGAGGACAGCAAGGAAGGAGCGTCGAGAGAAGACCTCATCTGTTTCGTCAGTGAAGAACAACGCAATGACAAATTAAATGGGAACACCTTTCGGAAGCAGTCCGCAGACGAGCAATACAAAATGATGAAACTCTGCGACGTATGATTTGGAGTACGCAAGAAGGGTGGCAACTTTCATCGGTTGGTCGTGATATAAAGTCATATTTTGACAAACGGGATGAGCTGTCAAAGGAAAACGGGATTTTCTCATAGCAAGGACACATGATCATTCTGAAAAAGCTCAGAAAGAAAATGCAAAGTCATCTTCATAAAGGCCATCCAGGTATCGTGGCCGTACGTGTATTAACTAGATATTACGTATGGTGGTTGGAAATTGGTCCCCTGGTGGAATGCCGAGCTCCAAAGTCTTCGCAAGGAAGCCAGAATTCTTCTGAATAGATCGCTCAAATCGAATTCGGAAGATGACTGGAACAAGTATCGGTCGAAGCAGAAAGAATATAAGAAACTTATTCGTAAATCGAAGAACGATTCTTATAGGACCTTCTGCGAAGAGACCAAGTCTCTGAGTGCGACTAGCAAGTTGGTTAAAGTCCTCAAACGGGGAAAACCGACTAGGCTAGATGCACTCAGAAAATCTGATGGTACCTTTACTGAGTCTAAAGCGGAAACTCTCGTCCGTCCTATGCGGATGACGTCACCTTTCTTTCTGTTGGCTCATGTTTGGCGACTGTCCGTCGCAAAGCACAGGCGGCGCAAAATGTGATCGATGATTGGAGTACCAGAAATGGGCTGTCAGTCAATCCTCTTAAGACCGATGTCGTTCTCTTTACGAGAAGGAGGGAAAATACTGACATGACTCAGCTGGTACTAAAAGGCACTTCCATCCCGATATCCAAGGAGGCTAAGTATCTAGGAGTCATCTTAAATAGTAAGCTTCTCTGGTCAAAACATGTTGAGTCAAAAACCACCAAAGCGCTGTCAGCTTTCTGGCAATGCAAAGGAGCTTTTGGCAAAACATTGGGCTTATCGCCGGCAAAGGTCCTTTGGATCTACACGGCAATGATAAGACCTATAATTTTATATGCATCGGTTGTCTGGTGGAACAGACTAAAACGCAAACACGTCGTAGCCTCTTTCACCAAACTCCAAAGAACAGTTTGTCTCAGCTGCACGGGGGCTTTCCCCAGCACGCCGGGCGCTGCTCTAGATGTTATGATGAACCTTCCACCTCTTGATATATTTATCAGAGGGTGTGCTCTGAAAGCCATGTCTCGTCTGAAGAGAAATGGCTTTTGGTACAACTCGCATAGGAATAACGGTGTGCTAGCGCAAGAATTGTCCTGCGACCCCTGTCTCATGGACATGCCTTCTAACGCACTGACGGCCGTTATCTTATTGCGTCGTTATTTCACAGTCGAGTTTCTATGGCGTCAGGATTGGCTATGGCTGGATACTGAACCTGGAAAGGATAATCTTTGCATTTTCACGGATGGCTCCAGATCTGGGCGGGGGTCCGGTGCTGGGGTCTTCTTTGAGCGCGAAAACATCCGACTGCACTTCTCCTTAGGAAAATATGCGTCTGTCTTCCAATCAGAGATATACGCAATCCTAATGGCCATGCACTATGTTGTGAAGCACAGGTGGAAGGGGGAAAGCATATGTGTATGTAGTGACAGCCAAACTGCACTAAAAGCTGTGTGTAACCCCTTAACTAGCTCCAAATTAGTGCTTGAACTCAAGTCCTTCTTGAACAGAGTCGGTAGACTAAATTCATTAAGGCTTGTATGGGTTCCAGGCCACTCTGGGATCCCAGGAAATGAGACCTCTGACGAACTCGCTAGAATGGGTTCAGAGGAGAGCTTCTCAGGACCTGAACCCGCTCTAGGTCTACCTGCGTCCACGGTAAATTCCTACATGCAGGATGACCAAGCGCGTACGCCCTGATGTCTGCAAAAAATCTGCAGCATTCCTCCTGTCTTTAAGGAGAATCGACTGCAGAAGGCTTGTGGGAGTTATCACGGGCCATTACACTTTTGCCAAGCATCTCTACGTGCTCGGCATCAGTGGGACGCCTACCTGTGCTGCATGTGGCGAAGAGGAGGATGATACTGCAGAGCATTTCCTCTGTGATTGTCCAGCCTTTGCTCGCATACGGTGGCGCACCCTTGGAGCCGACGTGGTGTGTGCCGAAAATAATAAAAAATTTATTACATTTCCGCCACGGTCGGGCAGCGTGGCATCTTACAAATCCAACTTAATTCTAAAAACAATTTTCTTACTATCTACCTTAAGTACTATTTCGTCGTAACCTGTTCCGACCTCGGCATGCGGGATCAGGTGTCGGCAACGGTGGATTTCGCCAGATGACGTAAGTCCACGCTCGGACGAGATGTTCTGCGTTTAGGTGTGCAGCTCAGATGGCGGCGTGTGCAATCTTGGATGGATGGTTCGTGCACAAAGTGTTGACTGGGCAGATTCCGTCACGTAGCATGTTGTTTGTTGCTGATCGTGGGACGAAATCTATTTCACGTTAACTTATATTATAGAAACATGATTTCTTTTTTTTTTTATAGTTCGCGCAGGTTCAAGAATTTATTACGGAGGGCAGTGGCTTGGGTCGCAGATGTTCGCTCACTACTCTCCAGGGGTGGTTGTTTTAGATAGGATTCGAGAGGAACTGACTGAATTTCCACGTTGGCTGTAGTTCTCAACAACTCATCACTTCCCATTCAAAATAGCTGCATTGCATAATTTTTTCCCCATATAGGAATTTTTTGGCTTTGGAGCGACTTTGAACTACAGACTTTCCGCTCGACCCCTGATGGGGTTCGCCGAAGATGACACGCAGATCACTTGCGCAGCAGAGAGAACGACAGGATGGAAACTTCCTTAGTCAACAACAATGTAACATTTCAGCCTGTAACAACCAGCATGCTGCCAGCACGGTATAATGATCAGTTTCATCTGAAACAGAGTGTCGACTCTGTCGTCAGTGTGCTGCAATTTGCCATCATAGGAGCGTATCCTTCCCAAGGAAGTTATGACTTCTGAGGGGATCGCCCCAGCTCCTACGGGAGACATTCTTAACTTCTCACAGGTCGTAGTGCCCGATGCTATTTGAAAGAATTGTATTACCAACCTACGCAGATCTATTGCAGTTGCTTACAATCCCTGAAAAAACATCGGGAAGTAGCTAACATCTTCTTTGCGTACCAACTGCTAGCTGGAACTAGATCATCCGCTCGTTCTCATACTTTATTCTTTCTTGGGTTATGTTAGTTTAGTCTTTAGTTTAGCTCGTTTTG
Organism: Eumerus sabulonum; assembly: GCA_951905685.1. NCBI lineage: Eukaryota > Metazoa > Arthropoda > Insecta > Diptera > Syrphidae > Eumerus > Eumerus sabulonum. The sequence continues at coordinate 165,054,227 of OX645060.1, read as the reverse complement.
AAGTTTAGATTGTTTAAGTTTAGACTTTAAGTAATCTGTGACAGTTAAATGACGCCAACTGGCTGCCAAAATTACGTGATTCAGCGGCTTGAAAGGCTTTAATAAAGAAAACGACGATTAAACTACAGAAGAGATAATTTCTTAGAAAGGCATCGAAATTTATTCGTGCAGATGGGCTAGATGACTGTATGCCTAACACATTTTGCTAATCTGGTCACTAGTCTTTCATGTCTCTCAACTACAAGTGACCCTACAAAAATCGAGATATCTTGTCGAAGAAAGATATCGACTTTATGAAAAAAGAAAAGTTTTTAGAGATGTATGTAAGCAAACATTTAAGAATATGCGACGTAATCCCGGGACGTTAGTTCAGGAGGTAGGATGCTATACACTCATGGATACCCAGTAAAATATTCATGCCAATCACCTCCTTCCCTTCCTGTACTTAAGTAATCCTGATGAATCGATCCAATCATTTTCTTATTTCATTTAAATTTGCATTATTTTCAAAGAGTGCAATGCAAGGATTAACACAACTTGATCGTGCAAAGTCCACAAGTTGTTTCGTCCGCACTGCACTTTGTGCAAAAACTGCACTTTCCTCTTAATCGTTTAATCTCGCTCTGTCACTTCTACCTTGTAGTACTCTCCAACTATTCCGATTAAGAAGTTTCCTTCAAACAAGTGCGCAGAACTTTGTCCTTTTCATTTCATTGTCCTCTCATCAGTTCATCCTTCATCCTGATTATGCATTGTGTGTAAAGTATCTTAGCATTCATCACCATGGCTGGCTGCGATATAATTATATTTTTAATTCTATCCCTCCATTTCTCATTGCCTTGGATACAACGGCCTTAGCTGCGAAACGATATCTTACAGGTTTAAGCCAATTAACTCTCAAAAGTCCTTTTTTGGACGACGACTGTCATTAATGCGATTACAGCAATCGACTCAATTAAGTGAATAAATCACCGAACAATTAGAAACATTCAATCCAGGTAATTGGATATATTTTCAAAGTATCAGATCCAATTTCCATTTGAAAAACGAAATCGCGTCTAGGTGTTTTTCCACTGCCGATATCCGTTGGTGTAGTCATTGACAAACGAGCTGGAGTGTAACAGATTGCGGCTTGCTAATTTAAATCAATTTAAAAAATTATAAGGAAAGTGATTTACATTTCTGTGCCCGACCGCCGTTGTCGGGTTAGACTGGGGAGGAATCCGCGAAAAGGTGTGTAGACGGCGCGATATGGTGTTGACAAAGTTTCTATTTAATCGGTTGACTTGCCCGATAGTAATGAGTCTGAGAAGCCGGAAACGGCTTAAGTGAGTTATAATTATCTATGGCCCTTCCGTCTTGCCAGTTCCAAGGAGTCTATGTTTGGAAAATACTAATTTGGTTGTACATTTGATAGTAAAGAGCAATTAAGTTTGGATACACAGCTTCATTGAAACATTTGTTTTTTGTGTTATTTTTACTCCTAGCTATTTTATAAACTGTGAATGGTAAGGACGAAAATGACTGATCTAGCGGGGCCTAAATAACGAACCGAGTTTTGGCCTGGATATCTGTATTAGCATACATTTTTCGTAGAAACCAAAAACCTTTAACTCAACTGCGTCGAAATAAGTTTGGCATTCATGCCCATATCGGTTTCCTCGTGCTCTGCAGGTATTAAGATCGTAATGAGCCTAGGGTTTTTATATAGCGCAGGGACTTTGCCAAAAGCAGGTGAACATGATTGAGGGATTTGTAAGGAGTCAACTTGGTTATTCGAAAGGGGGTTCTACTACTTAACTAAAAATAAGTGGTTGGTCATAGATACTCTATATTCGATCGCATTGATCGAAACTACATAAGTCTTTTAGTTCACTGAAGTTATAGCTGCCCACAGTGATCCATCTCAACTGCATCTGCTTCAGTGTCTACGCTGTATCTACGCTGTGTATCCTCAATCACATCAATACCGTTTACATACACAAGCAGTTGTGCGGTGAAGAAGATTTCAATTACGGATATACTTACTTACTTTGGTGGCGCTACATTTTGGGGTGAACCAGGGCCTCAACCAACAAGCCAGCCGCTTCCAGTGCCGCACGCCCAGTTGGTTGAGGTCCCTTTCCACCTGTGAGCACCACCTTAAATGCGGTCGTCCTCTACTGCGTCGTCCCTGACGTCGGAGCGTTGATGTCCATTCGTTCTAGATGGCCTAGCCATCTTAGACGTTGGATCCGAAGACGTCTAACTAGGCCGATGTCGCTGTACAGTCCGTACAGTTCTTGGTTGAATCTCCTCCTCCACTCCCCGTTTACACAAACGGTACTAAAGATTGCACGCAGAATTTTCCTCTCGAAACGCCCAAGAGCCTCTTCATCCGCTTTTGATAACGTCCAATCCTCAGCGCCGTGGAGGAGGACCGGCATGATTAAGGTTTTGTAGAGGGAGGGCTCTACTACTCAATTATCTCTTGAGGCCGAAGAAGCAGTGGTTGGCAAGAGTTATTCTGCGATTTATCTCAGCGCTGGGGTCGTTGCTGCTTGTCACTATCGAGCCAAGGTAGACGAAGTCCTTGACTACTTCGAAAATATAGCTGCCGAAGGTGACGTTCTGACCAAGACGTCGGATACACCGAGAGTAATAGCTCCGCTCGCTTACACTCAACATTTCATGAACATTTGGCCACCACATGCTCAGAAAACACTTGAGTAAAGCTATTTTTGATAATAAGATGTGGCAATAAAGTTCCGGGAAATTACAAACAAAAAACAAGAAAATTAAGCTTGTGGCATCATTTCATTATCGACCTTCACAATATTCCCCATTTATAACTCTCCACAAGGATTCCACCGATACTCCTTCGATTCGAAGCACCCTTGATAATCCTCCAAAGTTGGCTCGTTAAGAACAGCCTCTTTGACCTTCTGTACATCATCATGATGAGTTCTCTTGGGGTGTCACTTCAGCTTGGGAACCGAAAGAACTCGCAGGGGACAATTTCGGGACTATAGAGTGCATGAGGATCTTTGGAATGTTTTTTTGTTTGCCAAAAACTCTTGTATGTACAATCAACGGGGAATGGACCGGCGCATTGTTGTGGTACAAGATTCAGCCACTCTTGGCGACTGCGGGCCACACACGGAAAGCATGTCCTCGCAGCTTCTTCGGGACTCCACCATAGAATTGTTGGCCGCTTCACACCTTCTTCCGCTCACCGCTGACTTTGACCACGGGTCTCGGCAAGGAGGATTTCCAATAGTTTTTCAAGAGACTTCACTAGAAATCGAATCACAAGACGTTGCTTGTAATGTGAGTCACTCATTTTTGTGACGCTACTAAAAAATAGTGGGTGTAGCCCTGTGTTATAAGGAGTAGCATATTATGTTTCTTATGTCTTGTTTTAAGGATTCCTGTCTACTTACTTACTTAACGGGCGCCACAGTTCGGGGTGAACCTGGATCTCAACCAATATGCCTCTCCATCTAGCACGATCTTTCGCTAGTCTTTCCAATGGCGCACGCCCAGTTGGTTGAGGTCCCTTTCCACCTGTGCGCGCCACCTCTATTTCTTCGTCCCTCGCGGTTGGATTCAAAGACTTTACGGGCTGGAGCTGTGGTGTCCATTCGCTCTACATGGCCTAGCCATCTTAGGCGTTGGATCCGTAAACGCCTGACTAGACTCATGTCGCTGTACAACCCGTACAGTTCGTTACTGAATCCTCTCCTTCAAATCCCCTCTGTGTTTATAGGACCGAAAATCGCACGCAGAATCTTTCTCTCGAAACGACCAAGGATTTCTAATCCCCTTTAGATAAAGTCCATGTTTCTGCGCCGTATAACAGGACCGGGATAATTGAGGTCTTATATAAGGTCAACTTGGTCGCACGACAGAGGGCTCTACTTCTCAGTTGCCCCTTGAGCCCAAAGAAGCAGCGGTTGGCAAGAGTAATTCTGCGCGTGATTTCGAAACTGGTGTCGATGTTCCAAGTGACTGCGGAGCCGAGGTATATGAAGTCCTTAACTACCTCAAACTTATATCTGCCAATCTGCACTTGATTTCCAAGACGTCGGTGGTGAATGTAATTTTTCGATGACAGCAGATGATTTTTGCACAATCAGTTCTAATATGATGTTAACAAAATCACACGACAGGGCATCGTCCTGTCTAAATCCTTTTTTGACTTCGAAGCTATCGGTCAGTTCTGCACCGATTCGGATGGAGCAGCGAGCATTTTCCAGAGTCATCCGGCATAGTCTGACGAGCTTAGCAGGGATGTCAAAAGTAAACTTGGCGTTATATAGCTCGTCTCTTATTACGCTGTCGTATGCGGCCTTGAAGTCGACTTGAAATTCATTGGTTTTCTCCAGAATCTTTCCTCGGGCATGCTTTCCTCTGACTATATCTACATCCGCTCAGCAGACAGTCCATCTTCGCCATCTTCGAAAAGTGCGAACATCAAGAATAGTGGAGGTGTGTCTGACGTCAATCGCGATGTGATCAATCTGGTTGGCGACTGATTGATCTGGCGATCGCCAGGTGCCTGGCGAAATCGTGTGCTGGCTAAAAGGAGATTTCGCCCCGTGGCAAGGTCGATCAATCTGTGTCCGTTACCGGATGTGGTGCCATGTAGGCCGTGTTTGCCGATGACTCGTTCAAAGATGCATTCTTTACCCAGCGTAGCGTTAAAATCTTCTAGTATGATTTTGGTGTCATAGCTGGGGCATTTGGTATATGTATGTTCTGTCTAGGAGATCAAAGAAATCATCTTTGATGGAGTCATCCTTGTCTTCCGTGGGGGCGTGGACGCATATGAGGCTGATGTTACAGAAATTTGCCTTGATGCGGATCGTTATGAGGCGTTCACTCACATACTGGAAACTTAGGACTTTATGTCTTAGTCCACCTCTAACAACAAATCCGCATCCAAATAGTCTCTGTCCTCTCTCCCTATAGCAGTCCCCGTAGTAAATGTCGCAGTTTTTCATCCGCTTTTTACCCGGTCCATTCCATCGCATTGCCTGGATGGCGGTTGTGTCCGCTTTATAGCGGTCTAGGGCGTTCGCAAGCTGTTCGGCCGCACGTGATCTGTTTAGGGACCTAACATTCCACGTACAGAACTGAAGGTGCTTGTTTGTTTTTTGTTTTATTATAGGGTCGTCAACATAGGTCCGTTCGGTTTTTCTATCCGAGTCTGTTTTTTGCTGCTGAGCAATCAGTGCTTTTACGGTTATGGTTTGCTAGGCCTTAGCCCGACCGATTCCTGTCTAATTTGTTGAATTATTGTTAAAACTTTTCTGTGCTGTATCATGATCAATTAGAAACACACAATACATATCAAGACGTGCTTTGTGAAGGTTGGTGTTGGTACAGCACGCAAAAAGGGACTGAGTTAAGCTCTGTTTCCCATTTATAATGCGGTTCTAACCTTGAGCAGATAAGAGATTTGACTGTCTCGGTCTACTGAGCGGTGTACTTAAAAACTTTGTAAAATATTTCGGGACAGTGGTATTTACTCGATGCAGATCAAAGATATCGATATCCAATATCCGATATCGGATAACTAAATTCGTTATCCGAATTGTCTGAGGCCCATTCTTGGCTCAGAATTGTTTTGGTCCCAGCTTTTCGACGAGCCAACATCGACTCAGACCACTATTTTGTAGCAGCCAAGATGCAACTAAGGATTTCTTGGATACTGCAGAGTTGAGTTAAATCATTAACATTTATCGCTTGAATCGTAAGAGATCGCCAGAGCCTGAAAACCATGTATCAAAATCCATAGAACATCAATGAAATCGTTCCCAACAAGCGATCAACAATGTGTCGTCTGAAGTGCAGTGTTTCAAAGTGCCTCCTAAAGTAACTCTTGGTTTGATGAAGCAGGAGGATAAATGTAGCTAAACAAACAAAAAAAAAAATGCAAAGCTACGTTGCACCGGGAAATGAGAGCGATAGACAAAATTCCATTTATGACAAACGATGATAGACGAAAAATCTCTTCCCCTGACCTGGACGAAGTTAAGACTTCTTCTTCTTCTTTTGGCGCTACAGTTCATGGCGAACCTGGGCCTCCTTCAAAAATCCTCTCCAACTGGCACGGTCTCTCGCCAGCAGTCTTCAGTGCCGCACGCCTAGTTGGATAAGGTCCTCTTCCAATTGGTTGCGCCACCTTAAATTTGGCCGTCCTCGACCGCGTAGCCCCTCGGGTTTGGATTCATAGACCTTCCGGGCCGGAGCTGTGTTTTCCATGCCCTCAACATGACCTAGGCATCTCAGGCGTTGGATCCGAAGACGCCGTGCTATGTTCATGTCGCTGTACAGCCCGTACAGTTCGCTGTTAAGTCTTCTCCTCCACTCCCCATTTATGCAGGGCGGGCCAAAAATCGCACGTAAGATTTTTCTCTCAAAACGACCAAGGGCCTCCTCATCCGCTTTCAATAAGGTCCATGTCTCTGCGCCATAGACTAGGACCGGGATGATAAGGGTCTTGTATATGCTCACCTAGGTTTTTCGAGAGAGGGCTCTGCTTTTCAATTGCCTCCCGAGCCCAAAGAAACAGCGGTTGGCAAGAGTTATTCTGCGTTTGATTTCGGCACTGATGTAATTTCCCCATTTTAGCCGCTTCCGTATCAATGCTCGTAAAGGCCTCAATGACATCTCGCTGACTTCGTCCAATTATGTCAATGTCATCGGCATATGCGAGCAGTTGTATGGACTTGAAAAATATGGTGCCCCTCGTATTGACCAGTGAGTTTTGCACTATCTTTTCAAGGACGATATTGAAAAAGTCACACTATAGCGTGTCGCCCTGTCTAAAACCTGTTTTGACATAAAAGGTATTGGTTAGGTCGCTTCTGACCCTGATGGAGCAGCGAGAGTTCTTCAAAGTCATCCTGCACAATCTGACGAGTTTGGCAGGTATGTCAAAACTAGACATGGCGTTGTATAGCTCGTCCATATTGATACTATCGTATGCAGCTAAAAGTCGACAAACAGGTGCTGGTGGCCGATCTGGAACTCGTTTGTTTTTTCCAGGATCTGCCGCAGTGTGAACAATTGATCTATAGTGGGCTTCCCGGGCCTGAAACCACACTGATATGGACCAATCAATTTATTAGCGAATGGTTTCAAGCGTTCAAACAGAACAGCAGAGAAGATTTTATAAGCGATGTTCAGAAGACTTATTCCTCTGTAGTTGGCGCAGACAAAGGGCTCTACTTTCTTGTGGATTGGGCAAACGATACAAATATTTCATTCATCGGGCATGCATTCCTCTGACCATATCTTACGGATGAGCTGGTGCATACTCCCAAACCAGGTCATCCCCAGCTGCCTTAAAGAGCTCGGCAGGTAGTCCGTCTACTCCAGCAGCTTTGCTGGACTTAAGCTTAGAAAAAGCATTCCTAACTTCGTCCAGGTCAGGGGGACGGAATTCTCTGCTATCGTCGTCCGTTGTGAAAGGATTATTCTGCCTGACAGTGGTATCTGTTTCGTCATCGCCGTTATACAGTCTGCAGAAGTAGTCTTTCCAGATTCATAGTACCGACTGTGAATCCACTACTAGGTTTCTATTTTCATCCCTACAGGCTTCCTGCATTATCTCTCCATCTCTACGATCGCGAGCTTCTCATGCTCCCATTTATATTTTTGTTTTGAGAAGCTTATGCTCCTCCCTCCTCTTCTGCTCATAATGCTCACAAGCAGCTCTCGTCCTTCTATGCAGCGCCTCTTGATAGGCATGCTGCTTTGCTACGTGTGCCCTCCTACACTCGTCGTCAAACCATGGGTTTCTTGTTGGTGACGGTTTGAAACCCAGTACCTCAGAAGCAGCACTTTCTAGGGTTTGTTGACAACGGGTCCATTGGTGTTGTACGGTCTGAGCAGGTGTTGGAGGGTTTTCCAAGAGCTTAAGGGAGACGCGATTGGCATTGTCTCTTGCGATTGTAGCATTGCGACGTTGTATGCCGTTGGCCTTAGTCGATTTTTCTGGGCCAGGCATATTCGAAGTCGCAACCTGGCTGCCACAAGATAGTGGTCCGAGTCGATGTTGGCTCCTCTAAAAGTTCGCACATCCAGAATGTGGGATGCGTGTCTGCCATCATTCGCAATGTGGTCAAACTGGTTGACGGTTGATCGATCCGGAGATCGCCAGGTCCCTTTGTGGATGTTGAGATGTGGGAAACTAGAAGATTTCGCCCCGTTGCGAAGTCTATCGGCCTAAATCCATTTTCGGATGTGGTGTTGTGTAGGCTGTGCTTGCCAATAACCCTATCAAAGGCGACTTCCTTGCCCAGTTTTGCGTTAAAGTCTCCCAGTACGATTTTAACATCATAACTGGGACTTTGGGCATATGTCCTATCTAGTAGATTGTAGAAGTTCTCTTTTGTAGCGTCATCCTTGTCCTCGGTAGGGGCATGAGCGTAAATTAGGCTGATGTTTGCGAATTTAGCCTTGGTGCGGATTGCTATGAGGCATTCGCTTACATGCCTGAAGCTCAAGACTTTTTGCCTAAGTCTACCTCTAATAACAAATCCGCATCCGAATAAGCGTTGTCTTCTCTCCTTGTAGTAGTCGCCGTAGTAGATATCACAGTTTCTCATCCTCTTTTTGCCCGGTTCATACCATCGCACTTCCTGGATTGTGGTAATATCTGCCTTATAACAGTCTAGGGCCTCCGCAAGTTGTTCGGCTGCACGTGGCCTGTTGAGAGACCTTACATTCCACGTACAAAGCCCAATATCATTCTTCCTTTTCCTTCGGTCGTTTTCTGGGTCGTCATCTGTTAATCCGTCCGTTTTTTTTTTGTATCCGAGGCTTTTTTGGCTTGTTGGTTTTCATCCAGGTATGGCTTGCCGGGCCATAGCCTAACCTAAGCTGTCGGTGTTTTGTGGCGCAGGAAACTCGCCATTCGCCCTTTTCCGTTCGCGATTTCAAAATAGAAATCCCCAGGTGGCACCACGAGGAGGTGGAAATAGGGCTTACTAACAGGGCTGCTAGATGTTCGGCTGCAGTGGCTCCTGCTCGCTATTTTACGGGCCAGCGCATGTCGCATACGCTACCCCTACGAGGCCTTTATTAGTCGTTTACCACGAAGTTAAGACAGCCATGTCAAAACTAAGTCCCAAGCTCAACTGAAGGTATGGTCAGAAGAAAGTGTGTGTATGTACATAAGTGTGACAATATGCAATTAGACAGTGAGACTGTTTAATTGAGTATGTGCATACGTCAAATTGGTTACAGAAAAAAGGCACACTTTAGACAAACGTTGTTAACCTTACCACAATTCGACACACTAAAGCAGAGTTTGTTAACTTTTCGCACGCAGTTATTAAGTGGCATTATTTCTATAGGAAATTAATTATAATTAAGTAATTACGAGAATCAAGTGCGTGTTACCAAGTCACAAATTCAATATTCATGTTTACGAAGGGGATTCCCCTATTGTTTTCAAGTTATATGTATGTACTTTTTTCAAGCTTTTGTGTAGGCAACTGGTTTGAGAGATTATATTATTAACTTTTTGAAAGGAAACTTTCTCGTTGTGATACTAAAATCGCAAAAAAAAAAAAAAAAAAAATTCACCAATTCCCTTTCAATGTTCATATAAACCTGCTCCATTACTTTCCCAAACTAAGACGCCTTTCGAGTCTTGCCATGATTTTTTGTTTACTTAGAAATTGATCACGAAATCTGATATAGTGAATCAACCAGCATGCCTTGGATATAAAGTCATTATTAGAATGGCTCTGTGGTATTGTGGCACCCGCTTCGGCGTTTTTAGTATCCGAATTAAGTGGGCAATATATAGATTTTAACAGATTGAGTTTTATGGGAGGTTTAGTATTTTTATTAGGTTAAAGCCAATTTTTATAGACTTTTCACTGTAGTTTGACTTGATGCAACGACATTTGGTAAAAGGTATGTATGTCATAGGAGAAGTGCTCGAATTGATTTTTTAGTCACCATCGTCAATATTTTTATGGTTCAAATTATCCTACTGTTGGGATCGAGCAGTAAAATTTCTAAGTGCTTCTTGATCTGTTTTGGTTATTGGCTACCCTTTTACCCTCGTTACTGAATTTATGATTATTACGAAAAGCTTCGTCTTCTTCTTCTTAACGGGCGCTACAGTTTGCGGTGAACCTAGGCCTTAACCAACATGCCCCTCCAACTAGCACGATATTTTTCTAGCCTTTTCCATTGCCACACACCCAGTTGGCCGAGGTCCCCTTCTACCTGTGTGCGCCATCTTAAGTGCGACCGTCTTCTGTTCCTCCGTCCCTCGGGGTCGGACTCAAAGACTCTCCGGGCTGGAGCTGTGGTGTCTATTTGCTCTACATGGCCTATCCATCTTAGGCGTTGAATCCGTAGAAGCCTGACTAGGCTCGTAAAGTTCGTTTTTGAATCTTTTCCTCCATCCCCCGTCTACGTTTATGGACCCGAAAATCACGCGCAAAATCTTTCTCTCGAACCGAACAGGGACCTCCTTATTCGCTTTTGATAGTGTTCATGATTCTGCGCCGTACAGCAGGACCGGGGTGATAAGGGTCTTATATAGAGTCAACTTTGTCGTTCGGGAGAGGGCCCTATTACTCAGTTGCCTCCTGAGCCCAAAGAAACAGCGATTGGCAAGAGTGATTCTGCGTTTGATTTCGGAACTGATGTTGTTGTTTCAGGTCAAAGCGGAGCCAAGGTAGATGAAGTCCTTAACTGCTTCAATTATATTTGTCAATACAAACGTTCTGGCCAAGACGTCGGTGGTGAGCGTCCTTTTTTGATGATAGCATATATTTAGCTTTGCAATCGTATACTGCCAAATCAATTTTGACCGCCTCCGCCTCAAAACTCGTAAACGTCTCATTGACATCTCGCTGTGTTCTTCCGATTATGTCAACGTCATCCGCGTATACGAGGAGTTGTGAGGATTTGAAATTGATTGTGCCTCTTGTGTTGGCCAGTGATTTTTGCAAAATCATTCCTACTGCGATGTTGTAGAAATCAAACGACAGCGCATCGCCCTGCCTAAGTTCCTTTTTGACATCAGAACTATCTGCAAGGTGTTCATCTATTCGGATGGAGCAACGAGCATTCTCTAAAATCATCCTGCATAGTCTGACGAGCTTAGCAGGGATGTCAAAGGTAGACATAGCTTTGTATAGTCCGTCTCTAGTTACACTGTCGTATGCGGCTTTGTAGTCGACAAATAGGTGGTGAGTGCAGACTTGAAATTCATTGGTTCTTTCCAGGATCTGCCGTAGTATGAAGATTTGGTCGATTGTGGACTTTCATGGCCAGAATCCTCACTGATAAGGACCTGTCAGCTTATTTTCAAAAGGCTTAAGGCGTTCACACAAAACGGCAGAGAAGATTTTGTAGGCGATAGGTAAGGTTAGGTACAAATGGTTGGCATAAGCCACACGTAGGCCGGGGTCGGCCCATTGTGATACCACATGGATCATTACCCTGATCCGCTACCTCAGAACCAGCCGGTGCTCCTGATGAAGCGATGGAGTTGAGCTATTTTTAGGTTTGCTAGCTCACTTAGATTTTCATAGAAGGGCGCGCCGAGGTAGATCCTCATGCGGTTCGCAAAAGAGGGCCATGAGCAGAGAAGGTGACGTATTGATTCCCCTTCCTCCTCGTCCATGCAGCCGCGGCAAAGGTCGTTGGAGGGCAGCCCTAATCTGGCGGCGTGTTTTCCAATGATGCAAGGACCTGTAATGACCCCCACTAGAGTGCTCAAATTAGCCCTTTTGGTTGCTACTAGGTCCCTTGCTCTACCTAGGTTTAACTTCAGATTTGTTTAGTGATAAAGCCGATATTACTTTCATTCCATTGGAGGTTGGTCGTCTCTATGGTTCGAAGTTTTGTCATGTACTTTACCGTACTTATTGGTGTATCTATGTACCCGAGGGTAGGTAGGCTGAGTGTGCTTGACCCTAACTTTGCGAGTCCGTCGGCCGCGCAGTTTTCTGAAATATCCCTATGGCCGGGAACCCATAATGCTTTAATATTGAACTGTTCAGCCATCTCGTCTAGAGATAGGCGACAGTTTAGTGATGTCTTTGATTCGTGGGTTACCGCGGTCAGGGATTTTATCGCAGCTTGACTATCCGTGCAAATGATAATATCCTAAGCGGATATTAAATTGATCCTGAGCCATGCAAGGGTCTCCGTTATCGCTGATAATTCTGCCTGATATACACTGCAGTGATTTGGGAGTCTGAATAATAGGTTGAGTTTAAGTTCCTTGGAAAAGACTTCACTACCTACACCCGACTCCATCTTGGAGCCATCGGTATAGAGGGAGATCGAGTCCTTTGGTATAACTTTTCCTTCAGCCCATTCATACCTTGATGGAAAGGCAACTTCGAAGTTCCTAGTGAACACATTCTGCGGGATGATGTAGTCTGTGTCCAAAGGTACCTTGAAGTGCTTAAGAATGGTAGTATGTCCTTTTTTTAATGTGGGCCATTTTCCTATGCCCCTAATTCGTAGGGCCGCGCAGGCAGCAACTTGCTTGCTGAAAAGGTTCAAAGGTGGAAGATGTAATAGAATGTTTAGGGCCTCCGTAGGGGTTGATCTGATCGCTCCGCTTATATATAAGCAAAGGCCGATCTTTGCACCTTCCCCAGAAGGTTTCGGTAGACTGCCTTGTCCAGAGCAGTCCACCAGACTACGATCCCATATAGGAGGATGGGCCTTATGGTCAAGAAAGTCTCCTCCGTGATCATCTCTATCTTTTTTATATATTCTGAGCTTAGCTGAGTCAAAGCCCAGGGAGATCATATTGTTTGCCTCTGCTAGAGGTGCCAGGGAACCCTGTTTGATTATTACTGTAATCAACCTCGAGGGTTCTTTCACATTCTCTCGCTTGACAATCTTCCACTTCTTGGTAGGGATCTGTAGGCGATTTTAAGAAAACTTATTCCTCTGTATTTGGCGCAGTCAGAGGGGTCTCCTTTCTTATGGATCGGGCATACGAAAACCTACCCATGTGTTTAGGCCAACAAGACACTAGTCAGGCATAGGACGCCCGATGATATTATATTAACGTCTGTAAAGTCCAAGTTATGTTATATGAAGGAGCCTTGGGATTTTTTTCAGCTCTATGCGCATATTCTCCCCCCAACCATTGTCAGTAGAGCTAAGCGCAATATCATCCCACAACGCCCACGCTCACTGACAACAAACTATGTATGTCTCTATGACCACAGCCAGAAATAGGTCCATTGTATTCCATCAATTGGGAGTCGATGGGAATCAGTCTTGTCAGCGAAATTGTTTGTTTACTTTTTTCAATCAGACCTAATTAAGGGTTGAAAAAAAAAAAATAATTATCAGCGGAAAAGTTCACAAGTGCAAACAACATTGAAAAAAAAAAAAAAAAAAAAAAAGCTGCTTGTAGGGACGGTGGATTTTAATGAGCGACATTTTCGCTAAATACTTAAACGATGAGCTGTTTTATTACGCCCCCAAAACCAATCACCCCTGAGCGTCCAATTTCCCAATCTCACCCTATATCTATCGCTTGACAGTGCCTGCCAATGTGCCTGTTAATTTATTAACGAAATTGATTTATTCGATTTGTTCGATGGAAATTCAGCGTGGGATGGTTTATCAGTGTTTGTTGTTCAACCGAACTGACCGACGCATTTGCCCCTTATCGGGTTGGCTTTTTCGAATTAACCCTTTTCATCGGCGTAACAGATACAACACAACGCTTACCGATGAAAGTTGTACATACATATATCAAACTGGGGTTGAGATACAAGCGTAGTAGAAACTGTAGCAAAATTAGTAAATGTGCAATTTTACCTAACAATTTGGTGCGCATTGGCGCTCGTAGAACTATGTGGGCTGCGAAATAGCAACAGCTATTCAAGCTGACCCCCTTGATTCTATTATGCATAATGGAACCATTAGTTGGCTCGATAATGGTCAATTCAGGTTGTAATCCAAGTAATTGTGTTTTGCTGGCGGAATATATATAACACAACTTTGGTTACATTCCGAATCCCTTACCCATCCCTTGGGAACGAATCTACTTGTGTTTGGTCATTAAATCATCGGCCCTGGCCGCCCGCAGGATGTTGCGTGTACGTCGTATCGGGGTATTGTTTTGATGGTGGATTTCAATAAAGTCCGAAACATCGTTTTGCTGTTGGGTAAAGTAGAAAGTGGACGGTGAAGAGGCCTCTGTTTACTGAGCGGTGGATAATGATGACGCGGTGAAATTTTGCATGAAGAGATCAATTAGAGACAAACTTGCGGTCGAAATTACATTTTACCAACCAAGTTGGTATTATGAACGATTTTTCCATTCCGATAACGGAGAAGGTATGTCGAGTGATGGTAAGAAACTCCTTGATCCCCCCTCACTGGAATTTTGCGGTATTAGATAAATGTACACTATTTCAAACTGTTCCATAGATGTAGGTATCGTCCAGTATATAAAAACGATGTAATGATAGGAAGATATGTCCCACAAGCCTTCTGCAGTCGATTCTCCTTAAGGACAGGAGGAATGCTGCAGATTTTTTGCAGACATCAGGGCATACGCGCTTGGTCATCCTTCAACCCTCCATCTACGATTGTGTGTGTAAAATACACAATCGTTAATGTAGGAATTTACCGTGGACGCAGGTAGACCTAGAGCGGGTTCAGGTCCTGAGAAGCTCTCCCCTGAACCCATTCTGACGAGTTCATCAGAGATCTCATTCCCTGGGATCCCAGAGTGGCCTGGAACCCATACAAGCCTTAATGAATTTAGTCTGCCGACTCTGTTCAAGAAGGACTTGAGTTCAAGCACTAATTTGGAGCCAGTTAAGGGGTTACACACAGCTTTTAATGCAGCATGGATGTCACTACAGACGCATATGCTTTCCCCCTTTAGGATTGCGTATATCTCTGATTGGAAGACAGGCGTATACTTTCCTAACGAGAAGTGCAGTCGCATGTTTTCGCGTTCAAAGAAGACTCCAGCACCGGACCCCCGCCAAGACCTGGAGCCATCCGTGAAAATGCGAAGACTATCCTTTCCAGGTTCAGTATCCAGCCATAGCCAATCCTGATGCCATGGAAACTCGACTGTGAAATTACGACGCAATAAGATAACGGGCGTCAGTGCGTTAGAAGGCATGTCCATGAGACAGGGGTCGCAGGACAATTCTTGCGCAAGCACACCGTTATTCCTATGCGAGTTGTACCAAAAGCCATTTCTCTTCAGGCGAGACATGGCTTTCAGAGCACACCCTCTGATAAATATATCAAGAGGTGGAAGGTTCATCATAATATCTAGAGCAGCGCCCGGCGTGCGGGGAAAAGCCCCCGTGCAGCTGAGACAAACCGTTCTTTGGATTTTGGCGAAAGAGGCTACGACGTGTTTGCGTTATAGTCTGTTCCACCAGACAACCGATGCGTATCAGATTATAGGTCTTATCATTGCCGTGTAGATCCAGAGGACCTTTGTCGGCGATAAACCCCATGTTTTGCCAAAAGCTCCTTTGCATTGCCAGAAAGCTGACAGCGCTTTGGTGGTTTTTGACTCAACATGCTTTGACCAGAGAAGCTTACTATCCAAGATGACTCCTAGATACTTAGCCTCCTTGGATATCGGGATGGAAGTGCCCTTTAGTACCAGCTGAGTCATGTCAGGATTTTTCGTCCTTCTCGTAAAGAGGACGACATCGGTCCTAAGAGAATTGACTGACAGCCCATTTCTGGTACACCAATCATCGATCACATTTAGCGCCGCCTGTGCTTTGAGACGGACAGTCGCTAAACATGAGCCGACAGAAAGAATGGCGACGTCATCCGCATAGGCCTGGGCATAGATTCCAGAGGCATTGAGAGCATCAAGCAGAGAATCGACCACCATGCACCATAGCAGCGGAGACAGGACGCCACCTTGAGGGCAGCCCCTGTTTACGCCGGATTTGACACACTGGTCGAGGCTTACATCAGCTGTCAATGTCCTGTGCATGAGCATTGCCTTGATCCAAGGGACCAGTGCTTCATCTACGCCATGATGTCTGGCGACGTCTGGAGACGTTTAGTGAACTCAATGAGTGTTCGATTTAAACTCCTGACGATTTGGACGTGGCTGATTTTTGAAAATGTTAAAAAAAAAAATCGTTAACTTGAAAAACTCGAGCGCGCGTCAGATTTTTCTACTGTGGGTTCAACTCGATATCAGAGTCACCCTAAATGATAATCTGACAATAATGCAAAGGAATATTGGTAATCTGACAATTTAAAATATTTTGAATGTGAGACACTGGGAAAGAATGAGAAGCAACGAGGGGCGGAGTACATAGCTATCAGCATCTGTACGCTCATGCTTTATCGATGGTTTTAGCTATAAATTCCCTTCAAAATAAAAAAAAAAAAAATTGAATCGCGCTCGAGTATTTCGAGGTGCGGTTTTTTTTTTACAACTTTACGACTCCCCTCTTTCCTTATGCCACGCTCAAATTGTTAGATTATTGAAATATACACTTTTCAGGGTGTACTTAACTTGTATGTATGTATGTTGGCGTTACAGTCCATGAAGGACCTGAGCCGAGCTTCTCTCAATCATCCATGTTGTGTGTGATTTTATTTTACCATAGGTGAAAAGGGCCTACAGTTTATTGCAGGTTCCGAACGGCCAATTTCGAGAAGCTTTTCATGACAATTTTACTACAGAGGGTTTTGTCAGAAGGTCAGAAGGTCAGAGGGTTTTGTTTTGTCCGCTGAGGAGAAACACCGTGAAAACACGTTCGATAACATGGCTGTGTCGGGATTCGATCCCTTGTCATCGGCGTCACGGGATGGAATCCCGTACTTAACTTACCTGTTCTTAATCTGACGCGCTCGAGTTTCTCAGAGGATCGATTTTTTTTACTAATTTGACGGGCTGCCCTCAACGCACCCCCCTATATTAAGGGTTCATATTTGGTAGGGGTACATTACAGGGTGCAAGCTTTCTTCCCATATGATTTTCTGACGCGCTCGAGTAACACGCAAAATCCCCTACTATTAGTTGTGTGGGCCTCGCGGGCCGCACCTTTTACTTAAAGTAAGTCCAAATCTCAAGAAAAAGATATTAAGTGCTACATATACATATGATAGGGTTCTAAGGCATTTGCACTCAATTCCAGAAAAATACTTAAAAGCGTTCGGTCGATTTTGATTAAATCGATAACAATTAATTCTGCTTTAGTAGATTTATGTAAAAATGAAGCAATTCAAGAACGTTTATCCAAATATGCAGTTGAACTTAAAAATGACGTTGTTCATTTCTTGTAAACGGCAAAGATTAGTTCGATTCGAACTGCGAAACAATCGGAGAATTTTTTGGCAAACGAAAAGAGCAAACTGAAAATTGAACATTTGTTCGGATCAGAGAGGGGTGCTCTTGTAACGTCGCAGAAGAGCAACAAACACGAAAGCGAAAGATAATCCAATTTCATTTCAAGTAGATGATCCACTACTGAGAAGTGGTTGCAATCCATGCAATGCGCTAATAGCACCTGGGAATTGATTGCAATGCTAAAGAACTGTCGAGCAATTAAGAGTCATCAGATATTTGCTATCAAACGATAAAGTCGGGAACCCAATCGTTATAAGGCTAGATTCGTGATAAAGGGGATTAGGATTAAATGATATGGAAACATTTTCACCTCTATTGTACGATATTGTACAATTTGATCAGTTTGTTTACGGCGAGATAATGGAAGAAAGGAGCCGTGCCGCAGTGGGTAGCGTGTTAGTCTCTGACGCCGATGACACGGGATCGTATTCCGACAACAGCCATGTTATCGAATGTGTGCTTTTCACAGTGCTTTTCCTCTTCGGGGTATTGACAAGACATCCTGTAGTATAATTGTCATAAAAATCTGCCGAAATTCGCCGTTTGAGTACAATAAACTAGACTGCTGACCCATATTAATTACTGTAGATAAAACTTGGATACACCGTTTAATGCTCGGAATAAAAATACACACAGTCAAAACAGTGATCTAGAAACGTCTTCAAATTCTGAATTGACGGCATTGTCCATTAAACATTTCTGCAACCAGGCGAAACGGTCAATGTGGTCCTCTACTCTGTCCAGCTAGACCATTTGAACAAAGCAATCGAGAGAGAGTGACCAAATTCGGTCAACAAAAAAGAAGTTGCATTCCATAATGACAATGCGGAAGTTGGTTGGGAAGTTTTTAGGCAGACCATTGCATAGCCAAGACCTTGCACCGTCTGACTACCATTTGTATCAGTCTCTGCAAAATCTTCTTGGTGGTAAAAAACTGGTAAAATTGGTCAAATTTTTCACCTATAGGTCACAGGAGTTCTAAACTCGTAAAATTATTGAGCAGCCCGAAAATAGCAAAAAACAATGCGCCATCTCACACCTTAGCGGAAATACATTCTATTGACAAAGAGCTACTTGGCCATTCAACACTGCCTGACATTCAATAATTATCAGAATACGTAGTTCAGTCCAAGGGGAGAGGACAAACAGAACAAAGAAGTTGATCGCGTTTAACGTGGCGAAAGCCATCTTCGATCTCCCACCCTGCTCAATCCAATTTGAAACATAGCCTTCGCCTGGCCTCCCCTGGATAGCTACCCTGACATCCGCCAGGTAGTGAACCATTTTGTGTAACGACCTGACCCCCTTGTTCCTGGGGAAAGCGGAACCTGGCCCTGTAGGTTGGGGATTGTGCTTTATCCCTATCACGGGATAAATAATTGCAACCACAAGTCTCGGATACGGACGGATACAAAGCTGACGACTCTGCAAATGATTGAATGACTTGCGAGTCTGCACCTGGAAGGTGAGATCCGTTAACAGACCGGGTGCAGGCAATCAATTGGAGGAAATATTCAGATGCTATAAAGCAGACATAACCGCACTCCAAGAATTGGGATCGGATGGACCAGTGAAAAGACGTGTGAAAAACTGCGACATCTACTACGGGAATTGCTATAAGGAGTACAAACAACGCTTATTCGGGTGCGGATTCGTTATTCAAGGAAGACTCCGACGAAAAGTCTTAAGCTTTCGGGTTGTAAGCGAACGCCTCATAGCAACCAACCGAAGAAAAGGACGATCAACTCCAAGAAGAATTCTACGATCTCCTAAACAGAGCCAATGCCTAATGGTCCAGCTACGATACAAAAACAGTTCTAGGAGATTTTAATGCGAAACTGGGCAAAGAGGACATATTTGAGTTCATCACGGAGAAATATAGCTTACACAACACCAAGTCCGAAAACGGACAACGGCTATTCGACTTCCTGGCGGGAGGTAATATCCTTCTGGCTAGCACACGATTCCCGCATCTCAACATTAATAAAGGGGTGGCCGTGGTGCAGTGGTTAACATCATCGACCGCCGAGCGGAAGGTCTATAGGTCAAATTCGATTCATAGCTAGGAAAAAGTAATTTCTATATGGACAAAAAGTATGCAATAGAGAGGTAAATGGAAAGTTACCAGACGTACTGCTGCAGGCATAACACTCACAGTATATGGTCAACGCAAAATTCATCCTCTGCGAATGCATACTAAAGTGCTCGAACGAATTACTACGGACTATAACCAACGCGGAATTTGGTCGGTTCTCGTCCTATCAAGGACAACCACCCCTGACCCCTGAGAGAAGTGAACGAACATCAACGACCCTGCACTGCGTTCAGGTGTGTGTGGATCACATCATAAGAGAATATAAAATCTCCTGATCCTGCGCGAGAGTCTAAAAGCGATCGAAGTTAGAAACTCATCCAGCATCCTAGATGTACGAAGCTTCCGAGGAGCCAACATCGAGTTGGATCACTACCTTGATGTAACCAAGATACGAATGAAGACTGAAAGTTTGACGTTCGAAAGCTACAATCGCAAGAGACCACTAAGACCTTTGCTGACCAAGTTTCCCTCAACCTCTTGCAGATTCCGATGACACCGGAACGATCCACAGAGCAATAGTGGACGCATAGCCAGCGCGCCATCAGAGACGCTGCCTTTGATATGATGGGTATCGAACAACCGGCAGCTAGAAACTCCTGGTTTGATAAGCAATGCGGGCAAGCCCATGAAGCAAAGCAAAACGCCTACAAAGCCATTATACATAGACGAACGAGAGCCGCTCATGAACATTACGGTTAGAAACGGAGCGAGGAACACACGCTTTTGGGGAAGAAAAAAGTGCCAAGTGCGAGTCGGACTCGCGCACGAAGGGTTCCGTACCATCTGTATATATAAATATGAAAGAGACTATGTATGTACTATCTTCATGATGAGATATAGTTGATCATCAAATTGTCCATTGAATTCAAATCAATTATCTTACTTGACAGCAACGATGTAAAAAAGTCAATAACAATAATGGGAAATATGGGAAAAAGGTTTGCAACTAGGATTAATTCATCAAAGACACAAACGAGATCAAAACTGGGAAGTTTGCTACTGGTTGTGGGATATTGTCGACTAACGTTAGTTCAGTATGTGACCAAGGGGAGTTTTTGGATGAAAATCATGTCTGTTGTATGGGAGCCCCCCTTAAATATTCATTTTGTTCTGTTTTTAGTATTTGTCGTCGTAGCGGCAATAGAAATACATCATCTGTGAAAATTTCAACTGTCTAACTATCACGGTTCATGAGATACAGCCTGGTGACAGACGGACGGACGGACAGCGAAGTCTTAGTAATAGGGTTCCGTTTTACCTTTGGGTGCGGAACCCTAAAAAGGAAGCGTGAAAAACGTGAAATCGAGTTGATGGAGAGATGCTGCGACAGGAATGATGCTCGCAAGTTTTACGAAAAAGTTAAACGAACATGCCACGGCTATAAAGCTAAAGCCGTGTAGGGATGAAGACGGACAACTATTAGTAGATTCACAGTCGATGCTGAGAAGATGGAAGGAACACTTCTGTAGACTGTTTAACGGGGATGAAATAACAATACCGCTGTCAGGCAGAATGATCCATTCGCAACGGACGAAAATGCAAAGGAATTTCGTTCACCCGACCTAGATGAAATTAAGCTAGTAATTTCAAAGCTCAACACTAATAAAGCCGCGGGTGCAGATGGCCTGTCTGCTGAGCTATTTAAAGCGGCTGGAGATGATTTGGTAGGGCGCATGCACCAGCTTAAGTAAGTAGTTAAGTTTAACCCTGAAGGTTACGTGAAACATATGGCAACTGGGACACTCCCATTAAGTTATTTTAATAATACAAAGAAGCTTTTACTTAGGAAGTTTGTAGAAGCCTTCAAGAATTTGCGGATGCTGACTAGGACAATGGCCGAACATTTTACACCGGCAAAGTATCCTTCTTTACTGGTAGAATTATATTATGCCAATCCAATAAACAGCATGAGGTGATCCGAAAATTTACTAAAAAGTGGGAATTATCTGTCTAGAAAAGCTGGCCTTTAAGTTTTCATTCAAGTCTGAAGTGGGCAGCACGTTTTGTTTATATGTTGCGCGCATTTTAGGAAAAAAAGTGTTTGTGGCGTCACAGTACAAGTAGTGAAATTTTAGAGAAAACCTTTGGAGATCCTCCGAAAATTGCAGGTGATGTATGAAAATGGGTGTTTGTGAAAAACGTGTGTATTTGAATGGCTAAAACGGATCACGAAAGGCCGTACATCAGGTGAAAGGGCTCCCGTCACTTCTTGTACCATCGTTCATCGTGAATGTGTTCCTACCAGACACTGACTAGACAGTTGGCGTTTCGAAGAGACTGCGAGCACGTGTTTTCAGTATGCGACCCGAATTCCCCAAGAAGAACTGAATCTCGTTGATTGAGCAAGAGTTAACTATGAAAAAAAACATTCCAACGTTGCCATATCCACACTATAGCTCCAATATTGCTTCCTCCGAATTTTTTTATTCCCAAGATGAAGTCACACCGCAAAGGAACTCATCATGGCGATGTAGAGAAGGTCAAAGTGGCTGTAGCTATAGTTCTGACTAAGCTGACACCAAAGAATTATCAAGGGTGATTCGAATCGTGGGAGTAAAGTTGGAATCGTTGTGTAGAGTTAGAGGATGGTTACTGTGAAGATCGATGATTAAATGTTGCGACAAATTGCTTATTTTTTATCTCTAAATTCCTGATACTAAATTGCCAAACCTGGTACTGAAGCCCAGTACATGGTATTAGCCGCAGCTACAAAGGAAGCAATATACTTATGGTGATTAATGGAAGAAGCCTGTCTTGGCAACAAGATATCGAACCAAACGGCGTACACTTGACCTTATTCGGATCAATGTAGCTTTATTATAAAAAAATGCAAACGTGATGCATTTCCTTCTATGACACCTTAAGGTAAAGAAACAACATTGTGGTTATACGTAGTAGCTTAATCTCAATTTTGTTCATCTTGATTTAAAAAAAAGTCATAAATAGTTGTCTGTTTACCACCGGTTAGAGTTATCACATCCAAAGCCCAATCCAATTTCGTGATGGATTTGACTACATCGTAGCTCAAACCTCCCTTTTTGAGAAACACAGATTTTATTATATTTAAAGCATTATAAGCATCTTTTATTGTGAAGTTATGCTCATCAATTTCACCCCCTTCTTGCTCGTCTTCATCCGCTTCTGCATTAGTAACCGGCAACACAGATGTGACAATGTCAGCATCAGTTAGTTCTCCTCAGACTCTTCGAACTCAGTCTCTTGAAGGTGCAATTCTTCTTGAACTCTTTGCCAGGTCCTAGCAAGTTCTGCAAGTGGTAAATCATCCTCCTCATCTTAGCATGTTACTTTAAACCCACTTTTCTTGAAGCAGTTTGCAATGGTATTTTCAGTGATTGGATTCCAAGCTTTGGCGATCATCTACTTGGCTTGTAAAACGTCAATAGTAGTTGGCGTTTGGCGTTCAACATCAGAAAGAAATCGTCTGACAACTTCTTCCTATAACGCATTTTGAAGCTTTGGATGATGCATTGGTCCAGTGGTTGTAGTTTCGAAGTGGTACTTGAAGGCAAGTATTTTACTTTTTTATTTTTCAGAGGATAGGCATTTTCCGTGTGCAGTACAATTATCGATGAACATAAGAATTTTATTGTTTATATTTTTCTTCAGCTCTTTATCCAGACTTTTGAGCCAATTGCAAATAGCATTCACTGGTCATCTAAGCCTTATGGTTGGACGTGTAATCTTACTTACTTACTTAGGTGGCGCTACAATCCGTGGTGAACCTGGGCCTCAACCAACAAGCGTCTCCAGCTGGCACGGTCTTTGGCCAGCTGTTTCCAGCGCCGCACGCCCAGTTGGTTAAGGTCCCCTTCCACCTGCGTGCGCCACCGATGATGCGGCCGTCCTCTGCCGCGCCTTCCTTCCGGAGTGGATTCGAAGACTCTTCGGGTCGGAGCTGTTATTTTCCATGCGCTCTACATGGCCTAGCCACCTTAGACGCTGTATCCGTAGACGTCGTACCAGGCCGATGTCGTTGTACAACCCGTACAGTTCTTCGTTATATCTTCTCCTCCATACACCGATTCAACAAACGGGACTGAGATAGTGCGCATAATTTTTCTCTCGAAACGACCAGGGGCATCTTCATCCGCTTTTGTTAAGGTCCAAGCCTCTACGCCGTAAAGGAGGACTGGGATTATTAAGGTCTTGTAATAGTGTCACCTTGGTTTTCCGAGAGAGGGCTCTACTACTCAATTGCCTCTTGAGCCCAAAGAAACAGCGGCTGGCAAGAGTGATTTTGCGTTTATCTCAGCGCTGGTGTTGTTGTCGCTGGTCATCAGTGAGTCAAGGTAGACGAATTCTTTGACCACTTCAAAGTTATATCCGCCCACGGTGATGCTCTGACCAATACGTCGGTGTTGTCCGCCTCTTTTAGATGAAAGCAGATATTTGGTTTTACCCTCATTAACCTTGAGACCCATCTTAGCCGCTTCTACCTCAATACTTACAAAGGCCTCATTGACGTCTCGCTGTGTCCGTCCAATCACGTTAATGTCGTCGGCGTACGCAAGCAATTGAGTAGACTTGAAATAAACCGTATCTCTTGTGTTGGCCAGTGACTCTTGCACGATCTTTTCAAGCACGATGTTGAAACAGTTGCATGACAGCGCATCACCTTGCCTAAATCCTTTTTTAACATCAAAGGTCTCGGTTTGCTCATTACCGAACTTAATGGAGCAGCGAGAATTCTCCATTGTCATCCTGCACAGTCGGACGAGTTTGGCAGGTATGTTAAAACTAGACATGGCTTTGTATAGCTCATCTCTATACACGCTGTCATATGCAGCCTTGAAAATTAACGAAGAGGTGGTGAGTGTCGATTTGGTATTCCGGGGTCTTCTCGCAGATCTGCCGCAGCGTAAATATTTGTGGATTTACCTAGCCTGAAACCACACTGATAAGAGCCGATCAGGTTATCCACAAACGGCGTTCACACAATACGGCAGAGAAGATCTTACAGCGATGTTAAGGAGACTTATTCCCCTATAGTTGGCGCAGTTATAGGGGTCTCTTTTCTTATGGACCGGGCAAACGATGCCGAGATTCCATTCTTCAGGTATGCTAGCCTCCGACCATACCTTGCAAATGAAATGGTGCATGCACCTTACCAGCTCATCTCCAGCCACCTTAAGAAGCTCAGCAGACAGGCCGTCTGCGCCCGCGGCTTTATTATACTTAAGTCTTGATATCGCTATTTTGACTTCGTCTAGGTCGGGTGGACTGAATTCTGTTTCATTGTCGTCCATTCCGAATGGCTCGTTCTGCCTGACAGCGGTATCTTGTCTATCATCGCCGTTATACAGTCTGCAGAAGTGGTCTTTCCAAATCCTCAACATCGACTGCGACTCTACTACCAGTTCTCCATTTTCATCCCTGCAGGTCGCCGCTCTGGCTTTGTAGCCATGGCATGTTCCATTTACCTTATTGTAAAACTTACGGGGGTCATTCCTGCGGAATCATCTCTCTATCTCCTCGATCTCACGCTTTCCGTGCTCTCTCTTCTTTCTTCTGAAAAGCGTGTGTTCCTCTCTTCTCTTCTGCTCATAGATTTCGCGAGCAGTTCTCGTCCGTCGTTGCAGCATGGCTCTATATGCCTCTAGTTTTGCTGAATGGGCTTGTTCGCATTGATCATCGAATCAGGGGTTTTTAGGTGGTGGCGGTTTGAAACCCAGCACCTCTGAGGCAGCGTCTCTGACGGCGCTCTGGCAAAGTGCTAATTTCTGCTCGGATTTTGAGAGAACTTGGCGGAGACACGATCGGCCAAGATTCTGGCAGCCTCTTGCGATTGTAGCTTTTCGACATTAAACTTAGTCCTACTCGACTCCTAAGTATTCTTGATATCCTCATTCGTACCTTGGCTACAAAAAGGTAGTGGTCCGATTCGATGTTGGCCCCTCGGAAGGTTCGTACGTCGAGAATGGTGGAGGAGTATACGGCGTCGATGGCAATGTGATCAATATGATTGGTGGTCGATTGATCAAAAGACCGCCAGCCGCCAGGTACCCTTGTGGATGTTGAGATGGGGGAATCGCGTGCTTGCTACAAAGAGGTTACGCCCCGTTAGGAAATCAATTAGCCTCAGCCCGTTGTCGGATGTGGTGTTATGGAGGCCATGCTTTCCTATGGTCGTCTCAAATATGTCCTCTTTGCCCAGTTTTGCATTAAAATCTCCTAGGACTATTTTTGTGTCGTAGCTGGGGCATTGGGCATATGTTCAGTCTAGGAGATCGTAGAATTCTTCTTTGAGTCGATCGTCCTTTTCTTCCGTTGGGGCGTGAGCGCATATCAAACTTATGTTTCCAAATTTAGCTTTAATGCGGATTGTTATGAGGCGATCGCTTACATCCCGGAAGCTTAAAACCTTTTGTCGTAGTCTTCCTCGAAAAGCGAATCCGCACCCGAATAGGCGCTGTTTGTTCTCGCTGTAGAAGTTCCCGTAGTAGATGTGGTAGTTTTTCATCCGTTTTTTGCCTGGTCCGTCCCATCGCACTTTTGGAGCGCGGCTATATCTGCTCTATAGCAGTTGAGGGTTTACTCTAATTGATCGCCTGTACCCAGTCTATTAAGGGACCTAACGTTCGAGGTGCAAACTCTCAAGTCCGTTAGTCGTTTGCAGGGGTCGTCAGCTTTGTATCCGTCCGTATCCGAGGCTTGTTGTGGTTTCGGAACAAGTAGGTTTTTACGTGATAGGGATGTAACGTCTAAGCACAACCCCCAACCTGGAGGGCCAGGTTACTCTTTCCCCAGGAACAAGGGGTTGGATCGCTGCACACGTTGGCTCACTACCTGGCGGGTGCCAGGGTAGCTATCCAGGGGGGGCCACGCCGCCGTGTAATCATTTGGCAGATTACTGACATTTTTAGAACATCGCGGTTTTTTGATATTTTCCGATGATGAGTGGCTTAACTTTGTAGGTCCCAGTACAATTTGTTCCCAGCAAAACTGTTAAGCGAAGTTTGCTGTTTCTTCCGCCATTAAAGATCTCTCTGCCAGTTTGTCTTTCCAATCTCAAATACTTTTCATCAACACTACCACCTTGACCACATATTTTTCGAAAAAAAATCTCGTTTCGTTTTTTGAAGCCACCCGTTGCTAGCACGGAACTTTGCATGTCCCAATTCTACTGCAAACTGCTGAGCCCTTTTCAGCCGGAGGACAGGGCCTCCGATTGTGATTTTTTTTTTGTCTCGGCACTGTTTTAACCACTTCAACACACATTCCTCTATGTCTTTGAACTCGCATGATTTTAATCTCCTACTGTTTACAGGCAAACAAGTTTCTTCTGAAAACCCATCTTTAAATTTTAAAATTGTAGCCAATGTACTTGCGGGAATCCCGAACTTAGCTATGTCAAATTTGTTCGTCATCGGATTTTTGTCAACAAATGAATGATGTTTCGCTTTTACGTTTTTGAGCTATTCCAATTTAAATCTTTAACAATAGTGACGAGCAGGAGTGTTTACATTACTTTCCATCAAACAACAATGATTGTTTTACGAACAAAAGCGTGTCGAAACATAAATGACATCCTATGAAATTAGGAGTCATACATTGGTGGGAACTTTATATAAAGGTTTTGAGTTTACAAAATTCGTTACTTAGAGGTGAGCGAACGCCTCATAACAATCCGTATCAAGGCTAAATTTTTTAACATCAGCCTGATCTGCGTCCACGCCCCCACGGAAGACAAGAATGACTCCGCCAAAGATGAGTTCTACGATCTCCTAGACAGAACGTATGCCCAATGTCCCAGCTCTGACATCAAAATTGTACTAGGAAACTTCAATGCTAAGCTGGGTAAGGAAAGCATCTTTGGACGAGTCCTCGATACCGACATATATCGACAACCGATAACGGACACAGGCTGATTGATCTCGCTAAGGGGCGAAATCTCCTTCTAGCCAATACGCGCTTCCCGCACCTCGATATACACAGAGGCACCTGGCGGTCTTTTGATCAATCGACTACCAACCAGATTGATCACATCGCGATCGACGTCAGACACTCCTCCACTATTCTTGATGTTCATCGATATCGACTCGGACCACTATCTTGTAGTAGCCAAGATGCGCTTACGGATATCACGAACGCAGCGGAATAGAGTAAGAATACAAAGTTATCACGTCGGAAAGCTATAATCGCCAGAAACCGCTCGTGCTTTAATCGATCGCGTCTCCCTTAAGCTCTCCAATACATCTCAATCCTCCACGATATCAATAGAACAGCATTGGTGCCTTTGCAAACAAGCCTTGAAAAGCTCTGCATCCGAAGTTTTGGGTTTCAAGGCTCCACCACAAAGAAACACCTGGTTCGATGACGAGTGCAGGAGGATTCACACAGCGAAGCAGGATGCATATAAGGCCTCGCTGCATAAAGGAACAGGAGCAGCTCGTGAGCTCTACGAGTTTAAAAGAAGGGAGGAGCACGAGCTTCTTAGAAGAAAGAAGAAAGAGCACGAGAAGCGCGCGATTGAGGATTTGGAGAGGTGTTACTGCAACTATAGAGGAATAAGTCTCCTTAACGTCGCCTACAAAATCTTCTCTGCCGTTTTGTGTGAACGCTTGAAGCCTTTTGTAAATAAGCTGATGTGTCCTTGTCAATACGGATTCAGGCCAGGGAAGTCCACCATCGACCAAATCTTCACACTACGGCAGATCCTGGCAAAAACCAATGAATTTCAAGTCGACACTCACCACCTATTTGTCGACTTCAAAGCCGCATACGACAGCGTAATTAAAGACGAGCTATGCAACGCTATCTCTACCTTTTACTCTCGTCAACTTGTCAGACTATGCAGGATGACTTTGGAGAATGCTCACTGCTCCATCGGAATCGGTGAACACCTCACTGATAGTTTTGATGTCAAAAAGGATTTAGGCAGGGCGATGCGCTGTCGTGTGATTTCTTCAACATCATATTGGAAATGATTGTGCATAAATCACTGACCAATACAAGAGGCACAATCTATTTCAAATCCTCGCAACTCCTTTCATACGCCGACTATATCGACATATCGGATGATCACAGCAAGATGTCAATGAGGCTATTGCGAGCATTGAGTTCGAGGCGGCGAAAGTTGGTCTGGCGGTAAACGAGGGCAAAACTAAATATATGGTATCATCAAAAAAGGACGCTCACCACCGACGTCTTAGCCAGAACGTTCGTATTGGCAGTTATAAATTCGCGGTAGCTAAGGACTTCGTCTACCTTGGCTCCGCAGTGACCTGTAACAAAGACGTCAGTTCCGAAATCAAACGCAGAACCACTCTTGCCAATCGCTGTTTCTTTGGGCTCAAGAGCCCTCTCCCGAACGACGAAGTTGACTCTATATAAGACCCTTGTCATTCCGGTCCTGTTGTACGGCGCAGAAGCATGGACACTATCAAAATCGGATGAGGAGGCCCTTGGTCGGTTCGAGAGAAAGATTTTGCACATGATTTTCGGGCCTATAAACGCAGACGGGGGATGGAGGAAAATATTCAGCCACGAACTTTACGGGCTGCACAGCGACATGAGCCTAGTCAGGCGTCTACGGATTCCACGCCTAAGATGGCTGAGCCATGTAGAGCGAATAGACACCACAGCTCCAGCCCGGAGAGTATTTGAATCCAACCCGAGGGACGAAGAGGCAGAGGACGGCCGCACTTAAGATGGCACACACAGGTGGAAGGGGACCTCAGCCAACTGTGTGCGCGGCAATGGAAAAGGCTAGCAAAAGATCGTGCTAGATGGAGGGGCATGTTGGTTGAGGCCCAGGTTCACCCCGAACTGTAGCGCCCATTAAGAAGAAGAAGAGGTATTTACACTTTTTCTTGATAGTTGAAAATTCGTTATTAAGAGGTTGTTCGCAGAAAATGTTCGTAATGTAAAGGTATGTTTTATATTGACTCCTATGGACAATTCAATGGGATTACGAAGAATTCGTTAAATCGAGGAAGTCTTTATATTGAGGTACGTTATATTAAGGCTTCACGGTATAAGGTAATTAATGTATAAAAAATATATCAAATATCAGATTTTGCAGTTTAACTCATAGCTAAAACAAATTTAATTAACCTCAATCGATTCAGGCAATTCACAATCTACAAGAAGAATCAATTGAATTCATAATACCCCTTGATTGGATGCAGTGCACCCTACAGAATTCAGCCCATCAATTACAATACCGCGAAACAATTGTGATCCCCTTCCACCTTGACAGACTTTCTGCAAATTAATGAAGACCCAATTTTTGCCGTCTCATTCTTAAATGGTGTCCAATCAATATGCAACAACAGTCCGCCCTCAGCAGTTTTATAATTCCAACACAAATAATTGTCCGTGTAATGTTTCTGGCAGCTATTAAATGAAAGGCGGTAAAGGAATCAAGGAGTTGAGGAAACATTCGAAAATGGCGGAAGAATAACTAAACAACCCGTGTGGAATTGGTCTTCATTAGTTTAAGGTAAATAGTTACTTAGGAGACTCAAAAATTCAACAATTCATAATTAAAAAATTCAGTTGATTGGAACGTCTTAAAAGCTATATCTCCATCGTTTGTATTTGCGAAAAAGGAAGCTTAAATAATCGACTCCATTGAGCAGGTAGTTAACCCAATCTAAGTTATCTACTCAAAGATACAGTAAGGATTGGTAAGGTCATCAAATAAAAATTACAAACACAGTTCAACGACCAAAGGACACTGTCTGCATATGTATGTAAACATCCCCAATCCCATAAACCTCGCATTACGTACCACCCACAAATAAAGAGCGAAAGAACGAGCACGACTGGCTCTATTCAGCTATTTACAGTGGTAATATAGTGCTAATAGTGACATAGCCACAGCAAATATCATGGCAACCGACGGTAATTTATGTGACCATTGAGTAGAAAAATTGCCTAAATACAAGACACCGGTTGCCGTAAGCATAGAACATCAAAGCCTAGGCCATCGCACGCAAAGTTTGTCTATCATGTATTCTTGCCTTTATTTCATAGTTGCAGTACATGCCGATAATACGAAAGGCGGAGGACGTGTAATAATATCGTCATCATCATTATAGAGTGAATAGGAGATAGGCCTCAGTTCACGGTTAAGTGTCATCGACGGTACGCGGAACTACCAAGTCGCACGCACAAAACCACCTGCGGCACATTTCCACGGCACTGCTTCAAGTTCATCAATTTGTATGTGTGTCGAACGCCCCGTTTAGTC
Source organism: Eumerus sabulonum (assembly GCA_951905685.1). Lineage (NCBI taxonomy): Eukaryota > Metazoa > Arthropoda > Insecta > Diptera > Syrphidae > Eumerus > Eumerus sabulonum. Next base: position 165,023,558 of record OX645060.1, on the reverse strand, counting down.
CATGTGCTCGGACATTATCGAAGGATATCATGACACCACTAAGTTGTGCTTATAAACATTAAATGCACAAACTCAATAAAATTAGGATGAGACATAGTCCATTGAATTTAAGTTCGAATTAGATATAAAAAAAGACAAACGAATGGGTGTGTCGACGGCAATAAATTTCAAGAGGGCAATGTGCCCTATCCAAAATATATCGATCCCCTTTCTGTCCTTTATCCAACTGTTGAATGTTCTTCTTATAGTCTATTCGAACTAATTTATTGAGTTATACTTATGCATCACTCCCATGGGCTAGACAGATTCGGAGTGTTTTGTTATCTGTTAGATAATAATCAATCTGGTGAAAATCGAATTCACATAACTGGTGGTTTAGAAAAAAGAACATATTTGAGCTCATTTTGCCGTAGCTGTTCTACTGTAAGCGGCTTGTTATCAATCACGAATTATAGTAACAGTTCGAATATTGAGCGGATCACAATTGGTTGGGAAATGCTTTTTTTAGAGAATGCTACAAGGGGTAGCTAAGAACTTATTTTATTCCGTGATCCGTCGTGGAGGTATTGAAAGAAGATTGATTGCCTTGAAAGGATGAATTGTAAAAATGTTGCCCCTTTGAAAGAAGTATTTTAATCAAATTTTGAAATACTTCCTTCCAGCTGATATGAGTTGTGTTTCTCAGCGAATGGTGTACCGTTTATTTATCTAGCTCAACAAGTAGTTAATTAGGTGGCGCTACAGTCCGTGGTGAACTTGGGCTTCAACCAACAAGCGTCTCCAGCTGGCACGGTCTTTGGCCAGCTGTTTCCAGCGCCGCACGCCCAGTTGGTTAAGGTCACCGTTGATACGGGTGGATTCGAAGACTCTTCGGGTCGGAGCTGTATTTTTCATGCGCTCTACATGGCCTAACCACCTTAGACGCTGTATCCGTAGACGTCGTACCAGGCCGATGTCGCTGTACAACACGTACAGTTCTTCGTTATATCTTCTCCTCCATACACCGTTTGAACAAACGGGACCGTAGATAGTGCGCAGAATTTTCCTCTCGAAACGAACAAGGGCATCTTTATCCGCTTTTATAAAGGTCCAAGCCTCTGCGCCGTAAAGGAGAAGGGCTTATGTGTCACCTTGGTTTTCCGAGAGAGGGCTCTACTTCTCAATTGCCTCTTGAGCCCAAAGAAACAACGGTTGGCAAGAGTGATTATGCGTTTTATCTCAGCGCTGGTGTTGTTGTCGCCGGTCATCAGTGAGCCAAGGTAGACGAATTCCTTGACCACTTCAAAGTTATATCCGTCCATAGTGACGTTCTGGCCAATACGTCGGTGTTGTCCGTCTCTTTTAGATGAAAGCAGATATTTGGTTTTACCCTCATTAACCTTGAGACCCATCTTAGCCGTTTCTACCTCAATGCTGACAAAGGCCTCATTGACGTCTTGCTGTGTCCGCCCAATCACGTCAATGTCGTCGGCGTACGCAAGCAATTGCGTAGACCTCGAATAAATCGTACCTCTTGTGTTGGCCAGTGACTCTTGCACGATCTTTTCAAGCACGATGTTGAAAAAGTTGCATGACAGCGCGTCACCTTGCCTAAATCCTTTTTTAACATCAAAGGTCTCGGTTTGCTCATTACCGACCTTAATGGAGCAGCGAGAATTCTCCATTGTCATCCTGCACAGTCGGATGAATTTGGCAGGGATGTTAAAACTAGACATGGCTTCGTATAGCTCATCTCTATACACGCTGTCATATGCAGCTTTAAAATCGACGAAGAGGTGGTGAGTGTCGATTTGGTATTCCTGTGTGTTCTCCGAGATCTGCCGTAGCGTAAATATTTGGTCTTTTGTGGATTTACCTGGCCTGAAACCACACTGATAAGGGCCGATCAGGTTATCCACAAATGGTTTTAGGCGTTCACACAATACGGCAGAGAAGATCTTATATGCGATGTTAGGGAGACTTATTCCCCTATAGTTGGCGCAGTTATAGGGGTATTCTTTTTTATGGACCGACCATACCTTGCAAATGAGATGGTGCATGCACCTTATCAGCTCATCTCCAGCCGCCTTAAGAAGCTCAGCAGACAGGCCGTCTGCGCCCGCGGCTTTATAAAACTTAAGTCTTGATATTGCTATTTTGACTTCGTCTAGGTCGGGTGGATTGAATTATGATACATCATCGTCCATTACGAGCACCGTGGCGCAGTGGGTAGTGTGTTGGCCTCTGACGCCGATGACACGGGATCGAATCCCGACACAGCCATGTCATCGATCGTGTTTTCACGGTGTTTCTCCTCAGCGGGATTCTGACAAAACCCCCTGCAGTAAAATTGTCATGAAAAGCTTCTCGAAATTCGCCGTTCGGATCCGGCAATAAACTGTAGGTCCCTTTCACCTATGGGAAAATGAAATCACACACAACATGGGTGATTGAGAGAAGCTCGGCTCAGGTTCTTCATGGACTGTAACGCCAACATACATACATACATCGTCCATTACGAATGGCTCGTTCTGCCTGACAGCGGTATCTTGTCTATCATCGCCGTTATACAGTCTGCCGAAGTGGTCTTTCCAAATCCTCAACATCGACTACGAATCTACTACCAGTTCTCCATTTTCATCCCTGCAGGCCGCCGCTCTGGCTTTGTAGCCATGGCATGTTCGTGTTACCTTATTGTAGAACTTACGGGCGTCATTCCTGCGGAAGCATCTCTCCATCTCCTCGATCTCACGCTTACCGTGCTCTCTCTTCTTTCTTCTGAAAAGTGTGTTCCTCTCTTCTCTTCTGCTCATAGATTTCGCGAGCAGCTTTCGTCCGTCGTTTTGCTCTTGTTTTGCTGCATGGGCTTGTTCGCATTGTTCATCGAACCAGGGGTTTCTAGGTGGTGGCGATTTGAAACCCAGCACCTCTGAAGCAGCGTCTCTGATGGCGCTCTGGCAATGCGTCCATTCCTGCTCTATTGTTTGTGCTGCTGTGAGCGGATGTTGAGAGAGCTTGGAGGAGACACGATCGGCAAAGATTCTGGCAGTCTCTTGCGATTGTAGCTTTCCGACGTCAAACTTACGTAGTCCAACTCGACTCCTTAGCATTCTTGATATCCTCATGCGTACCTTGGCTACAACAAGGTAGTGATCCGCGTCGATGTCGGCCCCTCGGAAGGTTCGTACGTCGAGAATACAGAAGGGGTGACTGGCGTCGATCGCAATGTGATCAATCTGGTTGGTGGTCGATTGATCAGAAGACCTCCAGGTGCCCTTGTGCATGTTGAGATGGGGGAACCGCGTGCTTGCTACAAGGAGATTACGCCCCGCTAGGAAATCGATTAGCCTAAGTTCGTTGTAAGATGTGGTGTTATGGAGGCTATGCTTTCCTATGATCGACTCAAATATGTCCTCTTTGCCCAGTTTTGTCCAGGCTGGTGTCAACTTGGATTGAGCAGGGACAGAGATCGAAGCTGGCGTGTGCCACGTTAAGCGCGATCAACTTCTTTGCTCTGTTTGCTCGCTCCCTCCCCCCTCAATAAGTACCCGAAATATTATTCGGTTGGTTTTATAATGAATTCTTCATTTCTGAAATGATAAGGGCGTAGCCTTCGTCGATGATGAAATATGATAACTCAATCGTCGACTCGTGGAATGTATGATATTGTTACGAGAATTACTAGTTGTTCCCGAATAGGGTTCCATCATTGGATTGCGATAAACTACAACTATCTGCTTTTTTTCTAATGCACACGCTTCATTTATTATCACAACCTCAGATCAATTTTCTGGGCGCTTAACCATTATTACAACGTTTGTCTCTACATCTCGCCAGATGGCTTGAAGCCCACGAGGAGGAGTGTTCCCGCTTATATAGCCCTCGCCCCACTTTCTCTAATGTTCACCGTCATTCATTATCTTTTTAGCTGCAACAGAACATTCCAAACGTCGACAGCTAAATTCGAAAATAACCGTCGGCTCGTGTGCGTAACACTATGAACCTTCTAATATTTATGCTATTCAAGTATTGGTTCATCGAAACACCAACTGGATACGCCGTTTTGCGAAGACTGCAAACAAGTCATGGCCTCAGAGGTCGAGACTCTACCCACTAAGCAATGATACGTAACTGTAAAGTTTCTAATCTTTCCTACTTACTACAAGAAGTACTCTGTATGCAATTTGTTTTCAATTGTTAAAAAAACACAGCAAAATTGCAATAAATCAGATACAATATTGACCACTGCAGTCTAAGTGGTTCATACGAAGACTTTAATTTTGAGGCCGGTATTTCCACAGGAAAGGAGACGCTTCCGATTGCGCCAACTACTATTCCTCTGTAGTCTCCTTAACATCATCTACAAAATCTTCTCTGTCGTTATGTGTGAACGCCTGAAGCCTTTTGTAAATAACCTGATAGGTCCTTACCAGTGCTGATTCAGGCCAGGGAAGTCCACCATCGACCAAATCTTCACACTACGGCAGATCCTGGAATAAAACAATGACTTTCAAGTCGACACTCACCACCTATTTGTCGACTTCAAAGCCGCATACGACAGCGTAATTAAAGACGAGCTATAAAACGCTATGTCTACCTTTGACCTACCTGCTAAACTCGTCAGACTATGCAGGATGACTTTGGGGAGTGCTCGCTGCTCCATCCGAATCGGTGAACACCTTACCGTTAGTTTTGATGTCAAAAAAGGATTTACGCAGGGCGATGCGCTGTAGTGTGATTTCTTCAACATCGTACATATGTATTAGAAATGTTTGTCCAAAAATCACTGGCCAATACAAGAGGCACAATCTATTTCAAATCCTCGCAACTCCTTGTAGACGCCGACGATATTGATCTAATAGGTGGATCACAGTCAGATGTCAATCAGGCGTTTGCGAGTATTGAGATGGAGGCGGCGAAAATGGGTTTGGCGGTAAACGAGGGCAAAACTAAATATATGCTGTCATCAAAAAAGGACGCTCACCACCGACGTCTTGGGCAGAACGTTTGTATTGGCAGACATAAGTTCGAGGTAGTGAAGGACTTCGTCTACCTTGGCTCCGCAGTGACCTGGAACAACGACATCAGTTTCGAAATCAAACGCAGAATCCCTCTTGCCAACCGCGGTTTTTTTTGGCCTCAGGAGGCAATTGAGTAGTGGAGCCCTCTCTCGAAAAACTAAGGTACACAAAACTCAATCATCCCGGTCCTCCTCTACGGCGCTGAGGCCTGTACGTTATCAAAAGTGGATGAAGAGGCTCTGGGCGTTTCGAGAGGAAAATTCTGCGTGCAATCTTTGGTCGCGTGTGTGTAATTTTACATAATTTTACACATTACTTAATTTTGAGAGCACCGTGGCGCAGTGGGTAGTGTGTTGGCCTCTGACGCCGATGACTCGGGATCGAATCCCGACACAGCCATGTCATCGAACGTGTTTTTCACGGTGTTTCTCCTCAGCGGGGTTCTGACAAAACCCCCTGTAGTAAAATTGTCATGAAAAGCTTCTCGAAATTCGCCGTTCGGAACCGGCAATAAAACTGTAGGTCCCTTTCACCTATGTGAAAATGAAATCACACACAACATGGGTGATTGAGAGAAGCTCGGCTCAGGTTCTTCATGGTCTGTAACGCCAACATACATACATACATACTTAATTTGGTCACGTTAAGTAATTTTACCTGTCAACAACCTGATTTGATGTTTTACAATTAACAAAGATGATCTCTATTTGCCCAATATGTACTTATCGAAGCTATTTGTAGTATTGGGACTTTAATATAAGTATCAGCTATATATGTATGTTCACAGACCTAAAAGCAAACCAGAGAGTTGTGATTGGACTAGGGCCTTTTGTACATATATCTAAGCAGGTAATATACGTCATTTTCCAAGAAGCACATCAACTATAACCCCTCACCATCAAAACAAAAAACGATGGTAAATATTTCCACATTCCTCCACTACTATCCATCAGCAATCGCTTCAATATGAAAATACAGCCCCACCCGCCAATGTCGAATAGCAGCACGAAATTGCAGTTGAAATTCTACATCAGTGACTATCGCAGTCAATTCTAATTAACACCGCAATAATCCGCCAAACTATTCCCATTCGCACCCGGAATTCATACTCACCACCGTATAATTGCTTACCGTCATTGTAATCTCAGATTGTCAGATTGCCATATTGCAACAATCCGCAACATTTCCGTCCCCAAAGAAGAATACCATCATTCGCTTTATCCGTCACCCTAAAGATAGACGAACGTACGCGCAATCGAACACTCGGTTGGTCATCGGGTAATTAAGCGTTTAATGCACTCCAACACTCACCGATAATGGCTGCTAGACTCTTACGAATTAACTATTCACCGCACAACACTATACGACTTGACAGAGGTTCGAGTAATTTAGAATGCCATGACACTAGTGTTCGATTTGAGGGACACAACAGCGATAGCGTCATCGGATGTCGTTAGACCACCACTCGAACTTGAATGACTCAGCGACCACATGTCACTGCAACCATGTTCGCGCCCCGCATTCACACACAAACCGCCCCCAGTCCATTAAAGTTCAATTCTCGTAACAGCTAGTCAAGGTTGTTAGGATCAAGTGATCCATGAAATTCACCGATTAGCTTGATAACACCTCCAAACATCGAAAACGTTAGATCGTAACCTACAGTCTCTCGAGCTTCAAAGGGTCCGCACAGTAAGTCCAGTAGCCGGTAGCCTATGCTCATTGCTATGAATTTAATGGGCCGGATATAATTGAATTAAAAAGTCTGCGTTTGACAGCTTAGCTCCAGTGGGGTTGTCAATGATTTTCCATGGCGCACGAGTACGCCACCACGCCATAGATACGAACGTATGTATTGTTTTGGTGTACGTCCGAAAACAAAAATTATAGAACCGAACAGCGTCATGCAATCATCTTCTGGGAATTTACATTGAGACCATTTCGATCCAGCGCCTCATAGGGTTCTCTTCTGTGCTTTAATTCTATCAAGGACCATCGACAAGTTGAGTGTGTCGAGAAGACTGCTACTTTCGAAGGCGAAAGAAAATGAGAATATCCGGCATAGAAGTGCGATTGATTTCCTATTTCCAGTTTCATGCTTCACTGATTGGTACACTCGTGCTGACGAGGGGTGAACTAGATGTTATTGCCGGACAACGTTCTGGCATAGAAGTATACTATAAGGACTGAGTGAAAAGGTGAAGTGGGAGTAAAGAAAAAAAAAAAAAAAAAAGACGAATCGGTTGGCTGATTTGTGATTTAGGTCGCTCCAGGGAGTTGGTTGAATTATTTATTGAATCGATGCGACCGGCGACATTAAGTGGGACAATGTGGTGTCGGTCATTCTGCCAGTCAATCAGTTACAGATGAGGGCTGAACGACATGTTGTTTCTTTGTTCGGCAGTTTGTTGAAAAGGATTGAAACGTTGTTCCAAGGAAGAGCTCTGGTCTGATAATCAGGCTACAAAAGTACATAGGACGTCTATTGTCAGCTAAAAACTGATCATTCAACACATTGTTGTTAATTTGTGCTTTAGATGGAACCTGGGTAATTGGATGCTCTTGGCGAAACAATGCAATTTCTTACTTTGGTCTTGAATCTTTAAATTTTCTTTCGCTAACGTGTCGTAACCAATTTTGTAACTGGCATTTTGTGTCTGAGACCTAATCATCTAGAATTTTTCTGTAACAGACTTGTGTATTATGTCTTCTTGTTGGCTCACAATGCAACAACACCAATGGAATTGTTCTTTTATTTGTTTCTACCTGCAAAGCTCATTGACCATAACAGCTAAGCTCGAATTAAATTTTCCACAGCTTAAGCACGTAATGTCTTCGATTTAATCACTCTGACACGTGTTAGCTGTTCTTCTTTCTGTTGATTCTTCCACCCATGCATGGGCGGACTTAACGATGGTAATGAAATAAACAGTTTACAACCCTTAACGACGGACTGTTGTATTCGTCACATCATAATGCGCGACTAGAATTTTAAGTCCCAATTAATTCCACATACGAAGTACATATATCGAGATGATAAGAGAGGTCCTTAAATATGTCCAAACACTTCAGACAAGTGAGATTGCGCTATTATTTTTATTTGTATGGCATTCATTGCAGGAATATGGATATGGAAAACACTTCAACTGAAATTATGGGACATTTGGATGTGGGTGAAATGGCTGGTACAATATAATATGGAAATCTAGTTATGAGACAATTCATTGGATTGCCTTTCATGTTATTATTTTATTTCTGCTAATACACTATTGTACTCTAATAGTAAAGGTCTTATATTTGGGCAGGAATGGATAGTAGTTGGATTGAAATTGGTCTTGACTTGGACTTTACTTCATATAGAGGCAATGGAAACACCTCTGCAGGTCTGCAATTGAACCCCATTAAGTTGACTTACAGGATCCCCATGATGAAACCATTTTCTTAAGTGTTCCATTTTCTGTACTGAAATATTTTGTGACAAATGGAAATAATAAATTTACGTTTCTGTGCGTCGTCCCACTGCGAGACAAATATGGCTAATGGCATAAAAACAGGCGCCGACGTTACCTTAAAGTTACGTGTCACAATAAGGTTGCGCGTGCGCTATGAGCCGGTTAATAAACAAATAATACAATAAATATAATATATACGTTTTAAGTTAACTCTCGATAACATCTCCACTTCCGTGAATCTGACCACGGTCTGAGTCACCAACAGCTAGTTTTGCTAACATGTAAGATGTTCGCTTGATAACTCCAAACTTGGTTTGAACCTCGGCTGTTCTTACTTGAGAATCCTTCCCTGGGAACACCATATTGATTCCCATTGGCCCCTTAGAGCAACGAAGAGTCGCAAACAAGCACCAGGTCACCCTTCGACAATGGCTTTACTGATTGGTACCATTGTGTCCTTCGACACAAATCCGGATGGCGGTATTGGATTTGCTGCGCTTTTATCTATTCTTTTCTTGTCACGAGTAGCTTTTCTTTATGCGGTTGAGGTGTCTATTCAGAGTTGGATTAACCTAAAAGAAAATGATTAGGCGTGGATGCATCTAATTGAATGTGAGTTAGCGGTCTGGAATTCAATACATTTTCATATGTTCGTGAAGCCTTTCGTCATACAAGGCATGTCAAGTGTTCCCAACATCCACCGGTATATGGGTTCCAGGGGACATTAAAAATCTATTCAATCCTTTGATTCGCTACGGCGTTCGATATCCTTCCATGGTGAAATTCAGCTGGCGCTGTAGCTATCGATCTGTTCCAACAAAGTTCGTGCCGTTGTCGGAACGAATACGCATTGGGATCCCTCAAGAGCTGGCAAAGCTTCGGATACACATTAGACATGCCTCTGTAGAAAGGTCTCTTGTAATTTCTAAGTGCATGGCGTGCGTTGATAAACAAGTGAAGATAGGAATCCAGCGCTTCTCGGTATTTTGGCCATTGGACACCAGAAACGGCCCCATATAATCTAGGCCGACATATAAGAACGGTGGGGTCAGCCTATCCTCAAGTAGTTGGCCCTTGGCCCATCAATGGTGTTACCTTGTCTGTTACCTCTAATCCAATTCACTCCTTCGCTGATGACAGTACCCTCAGCTTCTCATATTCGTTCACCAGTTTACGACCCTGCACTTCGGTTGTAGATAATGAGCGGCAGCGTATGTTAAGCTCATTAAATTCCGATATCGACAGCATCATCCAATGGGGTAAAAACAATAGAGTGGAATTTGATGCATTCAAAACACATTGCTGTCTCTTGTCGTTAAAGCGTATAACTAACCCGCAGCCATTATCCATGAATGGCACTTGCATCTCAGAAACTGAAAAACTTTTCATCCTGGGTATGAGTGTTGCTCACAGTCTGTCCAGTGGCACAGACTGTCCAGTGGCGTTCCACGCCGGACACCCCGCTAGGTCGACCCCTCCTCTATTGGGAAGCATACTTCTCTGTCACACTCTTGCTAAATTCCACAGTCTAGAAGCCTTGACACTAATGGCGACATTACTGTACTAGTCCACATCCGTGCGTACTAAAAGACGAATCCAAAGGCTGATCCAGTATCACTACAGGAACGACCATATATTCAGTGTCGCCACGAATGCTGCGAAATGCCTAGGCTTCTTATACAGATGCAAGAAATATTTCTCACCCTTAGACCTGGCTTCAATCTATAAGACGTTCATTCGCCTCAAATTAGAGTTTAACGCTCATGTCTGGTCCGGTGCTTCCAAGACCTCATTGCACCCACTAGACAGAATACAAAAACGAGCCATAAAACTGATAGGTGACTGCAGCATTACCAAAACATTAGGCTAGCTGGAACACCGCAGGAATGTTACCTGCCTCTCCCTGTTCTATCGTTACTACCACCAAAAATGCTCTGATGAAATAGCCAGTTGCATTCCGCCCCTTCAACATTTCTCCCGCAATACACGTCTCTCCAGGAATGCTCACCAGTATACCCTGAAGCCCGCTTTCGGACATACTGTCAAATATAGAGAATCTTTCATTAACCGAACCACGCGAATCGGGAATTCCCTGCCGGATTCGGTTTTTCCCTCTCAATGCAACATGCAAACATTTAAGATCAATGTCCATCGGCATCTCCCCTATTCCTCTTCCTTTCTATCTTATGCCTGCACTGTGTCGCCGACATAATAAAGTTATTAGACCTTGAGTGCGCGCAAATTATTAAAAAAAAAAAAAAAAAACCTATTTAGTTTACGAAATGGACACCTATTCGCAACATACACTCTGATATGGTGTATCCAGTACCGTCTTCGATGATAGTGTCCTCATTTCAGTGTTTCCAGACACGATGGTAATAATTTACGATAAGGTCGGTTACATGTTGAATTTTTGTAAGCAGCATCGTTCTGCGGGTACGAGGTGCAACGGCTACGGCTTCACTTATTCATCCATAACCCTGGGATTCCTTCGAGCAAGGCGTCAGCATCCAAAGTTAACTGATTTTTTTTTTTGTTTTACTTTACCACTGATGACCAATTCGCTGTAGTCTGCAGTGAGAACTGCCATTTGGACACTGCGACATATACACATTTCTGCTTCCTCAAGTTCTCTTGCCTTCTTCTCCTTCTTCTTTGGTGGCGTTACAGCCCATGGAGGACCAGAGCCAAGCTCCTTTCAATTATCTATCTTGTCTGTGATTTATTTTTTAAAACAGGTGAAAGGGACCTACGGTTTAATGCAGATTCCGAATGGCGTGAGTCGAGAAGCTTTTTCGTTGCAAGTATACTACGGGGTTTTGCCAGTACCCCGCCGAGGAATAACATTACGAAATAAACATTCGATGACGTCGGTGGTATCGAGATCCAAACTCTTATCTTCAGAACTCCAAAATCCCGATCATATGGGACCTGGAAACAGTTTTTTTCGAAAGCGTAAAATCCAGCGTATGACCCTTTTTAATCGGTAGAAATAGGAAAACTCACGAAAATCGTCGCTATCCGTATGTATGAGCAGTAAAGTAAGTTTCGCGCCGAGTTCTTCGTTGGTTGATGAACGGCGTTGACTTGGTGGCCAGGTCGATTCCTCCTCCATTGGGAACTTCGAGCCACTAAGCCACAATGGCTGGCGCTTCTCGTTGATCAAGCGCGTTCGAAAATCCGCTGGGTTAAGCGTGCTTGGGGCACAACTCCATTCTGGTACCTCTCTGTATTCTAAAATTTAATTTACTCGGTGCGCAACAAAAGCCTTGTAACGTCTATGGTCAGACCCTATCCAAGACAGAACTATACGGGAGTCATTTCACATCACTACCTTGGTCTGCTTTATATTATGCCTCAGCTCTATTGTTTGACGAAATCGTGTAGCTAATATGGCTGGTTGCAACTCTAGACGCGGAACTGATGTTACTTTAAGTAGCGCGCACTTTGTTTTACCCATTACAAATGCTAAAGGGAAGTTACCCGCTTGCAAGGGAATTCTCCATTAACACACAGTAGCGCAAGCTATCTCGCTGGCGTCGGCAAACACATGAATTTCGCTTGGCGTATCAGAGAAAGCTGTGCTATGGCATATACTTTTAGCCTTCTTTAACTTCTGCAGCCAATTCATCCATAAATTGTTAGCTTCATCAGTGATACATTCATCCCACCCGGCATGAGCTCGCCAGACCTTTTGCAGGATCACCTTTGCAGTCAAGGTGTACTCCGCAGCCAACCCAAAAGGGTCAAATACCAACAATGTTATACTTAGGGTTTCACGCTTTGTAGGTCGCCTATCACCTTTTAACAGTGCTCTATCAATCTTTCCAACAACCATTACAAAGCGGAGAACATCTTTCGACATGTCCTAGCAAATTTTGAAAATTCGCAGTGTGGCCCTTTTCGAGACGAAGAATGGATGTTTCCTTTTGATCATCATTCAACCTTTGACTAACGACCTTTGAGTTTGAAACAAGTCTTTTCAGTTCGAAGCCCCCCTCTTTGTGAATCCACGCTACCTTCTCAGACACCCTTGTGGCTTCGGCTTTATCAGAAAAACAGTAAACGTAATCGTCTATATAGTGATTCCCTAATATGGCTGAAATGGCCTCTGGAAATAAATTTTGAAAATCCAGAGCATTCTGATCCTTCATAAATTGAGCTGAACAAGATGTGCACATAAGCCTAAACATAATAGCTGTCATAGCTAAATACTTGATTGGTCCCCTTGGTGTATCCCTCCATAAGAAGCGTTGTGTGTCCTGATTCTGTTTGCGTACACACACCAATTGATTTTTCCCTGAACTGTTTTAATATGATTAAAAGGTCTTGATATTGGTCCTTTTCAACGCTTGTTCCCGGATTGGTGGTAAATGTCGTCGCATTTCCATAACAAGCCGGTTTGGAAATAATGATCTTTCGAACAGTTGTTTCTTTCAAAAACGGCTTGCTCGAATAATTTCAGATGATTCCACGTGCATCTTCACATCTCGCACACCTTAACTCTCGGTGGACCAGCCCTTATGAAAAATGCTTAATGCTACTACGAGCTTTGCCAAAATTACTGCGGGGCCCTTCCAACCACCCGCTGCGATTCTCCTTGGAACTCCTAAATGGGCATTATCAAGCCCAATTAATAGCTTTGGGGTTACTGATTCATAATTGTAGATCGGAAGATTTTTCAGATGGCGATATTTAAGACGTAAATCATTGACTTTCAGCGTTTGCGTAGGTAGTTTGAGATGGCTAACTGCTCTTATATTCCTGAGAGTGAAACCTTTACTATTTGTTCGAATGCCAGATCTTTACACATCCATCCTAGACGACGACTTTGTCACACTGCTGTTACCAAATCATTGTAATATCAAGGAGTCTTTATTTCCTGAACGCCCAAACAATCTGCTAGACCTTTATTCATTAAGAATACTGACGACCCGTCATCAAAAAAGGCATACAATATGACGACCATATCAGCGGAATACATCTTAGCCGGCAATATCAAACAAAAGTTTCTCTGCAGAACCTTTTTTAGCTGTATGGGTGCATACCAGTTCCTGCTGCTCACGTGTGCCCTGCCTAACCGCTTCATTCCCTTGAGTAGTCGGACGACTGAAATCATTGACCTTTCTCGTACAGCCCCTCAAATCACAACGATACTGCTGATCACAATGCGTGCTTCGATGACCGCTCCGCAAACAGTTGAAACATAATTGCCGCTCTCGAATAATTCGCTACCGCTGGCCGCTGCCCATGTCTAATAGCAGCTTGCATCTTGTCATGTCATGTTGCCTGTAACACACCTTGCAACCACTTGCAGTTTGCGTTTCACAAACGGTTTCATGAAAGAGCCGTGTTCTACCGGCTCTCCTAGCTGTCGACTTATGTAGATGCTCACTGAAACTACCGCACGTCATATTTACCATGCCCGCTAATTCCTGTAACCAATCTCTGAAATGCCGCATTGTTACCCTAGGTTCGATGCCAATGGCGTGCCTTGCCCAGTCTAGCCTTCTTAGTGTTGCAAGTTTTTTTAATAGTTCTTCCATAAGCGTTGGGTTATACAGATGATGCTCACATTGTGCTGATTCAAGAAAGGATGAACAATTTTCCACATTAGTTCCCAGTGGACCAGCTACTTAATATGGTTTTCAGTGATAGATGCAAGGTTTCGTATGTTTTCAATTTGACTCTTGACTAGGATCTTCGGCCTACCAAACCGATCATCCAAGGTGTCAATGACGCGTTTGACGTTGCTGCTATGAATCAGCAAGTACTCGACTGTTTCTCTGCTGTACCCTTGATTTCCTTCTGGAGTCTCATTAAATGCTGGCGTTCGGTGTACTGGTATTCTTGAGTGGACATCTTATAAGACTCCTGAAATATCGGCCAATCTTCCGGACGACCATCAAACTCAAGCAAATCATACAGCTTTCGACTGTGCTCTCCGAACGCGGCGGTCAAACCTATTTCTTCTCTTGACTGCTAATTCCAATAGGCGATGCCCCAGAACCATCCAAATTCGTTCCTGACACTACTGTATTTGCTCGTTCCTGTTGTTGTTCATGTGTCCCTCTTGTGCATTTTCTTGATGTTTGCCTTTTGCCATTTCTGCTTGAATGTCCTGAATTAACATGGATCTACAAAGAACAGCAATACTACCTATAACTTTTTACAACATTTTTTGGTTCCTAAATATTTCGACTGATTACCGATTTCTTCCCTCAGGGAGCCTCCGAAAATTGCAGGTGGTGTATGGAGACAAGTGTATGTCGAAAACACGAGTGTTTGAGTGGGCAAAGCGGTTCAAACTGGGGCGTGAATCAGTAGAAGACGATCCACGTGTGAAGAATTCGTCATCTCTCGTACAATGACTGGATAGTTCTATGTTGGCGCCCTGAAGAGGCTGTTAACACGTATTTGTGTCCCTTTCCGTTTCTACCTTAGGGAATACTATTTCTACAAATTCCAGTAAAGCCTCTGATGGAATCTCCCACAAACTAATTCTTTTCAAATTATCTTCCCTTGTCTTTGAGAAACCACTGAAAAGGTAGTTTCTGATACTTTGAAGCAGACACTCTTTGATCCCAAAAGCATGCATGTTCGACAAAAGACATCGTTCCAATACATATCAAATGCCATCGAGATATTCAGTGAAACTATTTTGCTTTCTGCATGGTGAAATGAGCGATGCTACTTTTCAGTAAGATGAGCAATCAAATTATCAATGGATCTGTTGGTACGGAAACCATTCAGTCAGTCAGTCAGGAGTCTTCGCAGTTCAAAATATTTCAATAACAGTATTTCGATGACCTTGGAGGGAAGGGACGTTCGGTCGGCATTAAACTGTAGGTTCCTTCCACCTGTGTAAGAAATGAATCACCCACAAAATGGGAGATTGAGAGAAGCTTGGCCTTGGTCCTTCATAGGCTGTAACGCCACCAAAGAACGCCACACTCAATATAATTTGCCTTACAGGCTCGAAAGCTTTCTTCCCCTAATCTAATAGGTCAAACTCTGGTGGGTGCCAGGGCACTAAGGTATTAAGGGCAATGAAATTGCCGATCAAATCGCCACGAAAGATTCCAGCGAAAGATGTGTAGGTCCTGAACCTTCCTGCGGCCTTCGTAGATCTAAGATCAACTTCTTTTTAGCCAAGTGGGAAAAATCGCAACACCTGTCCTTTTGGAACAGCGTTCAGGGACTTCAGCTACCCGTCGGGACACTGCGGTCTAAGGTATCATTTTAACAAAATTAACCTCTCGTCCAAAACTGAGTGCCGACTCTGCCGAGGACGAAGAGACGTTAGAGCACATACTGTGTGAGTGTGCTGCTCTCTGCCATCTCAGGAAGCGTATCCTTCTCAGTGAAGCTATAACTGAGTTAAGCATTCTCAACATCATAAGGGAAGTGGAGAAGCTCCTAGGCTGATAGCTAATGCTATTTGATAGCACTAGCCCTTAGAAAAGAAATTGCCTAGTGCATTTAGTCCTATTGAGAATAAGATTGGTTACGCCATTTCGGATAAGAAAACATAACTTTTAACTTTAGGCTTTTAAAATTGTATCCGAGAAAAGCTATCTGCTAAAAGCTCACTAGAACGTTTCTCAGGACCTGAACTTATATTGGGTCTGCCTGTATATAGGATCAAGTTCACTCTCACTGATCGACCGCTGCAGTCGGGGACATAATCTTGAATGCAGGGTAAGAAAACCTATACGCCTTGACATCTATAGGCGATCAGCGACTTACTTCTTATCCCTAAGAGCCCCCACCTGATTATCTACCTTGCCGTGGTGTGGGGGCTTCTCACCAAAGGATAATCATCCCCGTCACTCCCTTCACAAACCCAAATCATATCCCAATCCACCTATCCCATCACACTCCCATCCTACCTATCCACTCCCCATCCCCTGGGCTGGACATAAGGTGTTAACCGTACCGTGCCGAGATGTCGACCAGGCTGAGAGCCCAGACCAAAAATAGCTCAGTCGCAAACGGTGTATCCGGATACCTGGCGCCCTCCGGATCAGCCAGCCTTACCTGGGTATTGCGGATCTCTGCCCAGGTGGACATTTATTTCTCCGCAACTCGTGGGACATGAACAAACAAAGCAAACAACAAACAAATAACGAGTCCGGACCTCGTAAAAAACCGGAAGGGGATGATATTCCCTCCACATCCAAAGCGGTAAAGACTCCGATCGGAGAACCTTCAAACCGCTCCGACAGGAAAAACAACCCATCGACCAAGGCCTACAAAGATCACAAAGCGGCCTTGAGAATCATTAAACGATGGGGCCATAAAACCGACTTGTCTGAAAAAGACAAAGAGTCGGTAACCTGGGCGACAGGAATCTTAGCCCAGGAGAAAGAACAGGCCAAGAGGCCCAGATCGTCCCCCGAGGAACCAAAGCGGGAGGCTAAGAAAGCTAGGCTGGGAACACTGGCCAAGCTATCAAAGCCCTTCGGTGAGGTTGCGAGGGAGTTGCTAACGGTCGCAATCATAGATGATAGCGACCCGGACGGCAAAATGACGACCGAACAATGGAAGGATGTCGACCAAGCGTTATCGACAAACTTCCTCAAAGTCGCAAGAAAGAACCCTGGACCACCGCCCATCTGCGACGACGCTGGATGGTACCAAGGCAGGGTCAAATTAATAAGCTGTGCTGACGAAAGATCCGTTGATCTTCTGAAGGCAACAGTTGCCGAAATAGGGGAAATTTGGGAGGGAGCTAGGCTCAAGGTCATCACTAAGGACCAAATCCCTAAACGACCGCGAGCTAGATGCTGGCTCCCGCTTGCACCAGACAACCCTCTAGAAATAGTTGAGACAATCAACTATTGCAATCCCAATCTCCCAACAGGAGATTGGAGAGTCGCGAAGCTGGAGGAACCGAAAGGTCGATCAAGACAGGCAATCCTTGTTCTGAATTGTGAATCCTTGGAACCTCTGGCCCTATGCGACTACCACATCAGGTTTGGCTTCAAAAAAGTCAAACTAAACATCTACAAAAAGGATGAGGAAATGCCACCATCCGGCAACACAGACACGGTTAACACCGAGGTCAGTAACAGTAGCTCTACGGTGCAGGAACCCCCAACCCCCTCAGGGAGCAAGGGCCCTGCGCCGGTAGAAACTGAAACCCCAGCAACATCCCTGGTCATTAAAGATCAGGAGTCATTGCTCGACTCCGGAAGCGAGGACTATTCCACTAGCTCGCCGATGGAAGACGATCTTCTAGACTCAGATCTAGAAGACCTCAACGCCACCATGGTGGAGGCAGATCGTATTAATAGCAGCCATGATGCTGAAATTGATTCAGATTAACCTCCACCATTCCAAAGCGGCATCCGCAAACCTTCTTCTCAGGCTGGCCAAAGGAGAAGAAGACATAGCCTTAATCCAGGAACCTTGGGTGCATGAACACAGGGTTCGTGGACTAAGAACTCCAGCCTACAACCTATTTGTTTCACAAAAAGAAGGTAAGCCCCGCACTTGCATACTTGCAAAGAAATCTTTAAATGCTTACCTTCTTCCAAATTACAGTTGCCCAGACACAACAGTGATTGCAATCCAATCACCCGGGCTCAAACTATGGATAGCGTCCACATACATGGCGCAAGAAGAGTCCATCCCATCGGACGAAATAAAAAGACTGGTCAAGGACTCGTCGAATCACCAAGCTGGGCTCCTTATCGGTGCGGATGCGAATGCGCATCACACGATTTGGGGCAGCAGCGACACAAACGAAAGAGGTGAGTGGCTTATTGAATTCATCTTAACCGCTAACCTTCTTATCTGTAACAAGGGTCATACACCCACTTTTATTACGAAAAATCGTAGGGAGGTACTAGACCTAACTCTAGCATCCCCCCCCATCATTGATAATATAAGAGAATGGAAGGTTTCTGAAGAGCACTCCTTCTCAGATCATCGTTATCTGGTTTTCAACCTAGCCTACATGGTCCCAACCCCAATTGACTCATCCTGTAACCCAAGAAGAATCGATTGGGAGCGTTATAGAGCCTTCATTGGCAACTCTATAATAAGTAGGACCCCTGACACCCCGCGGACCACGTTAGATATAGACCTTATGGTCGATACTCTAACAACCACATTGGGCAACGCAAGGGCCAACAGCTGCGCAACCCACAAATCAGGAAAAAAATCTTACCCTCCCTGGTGGAACGCAGATCTAAGCAAGCTCCGCAAAGCCTGTCGTAAGCTCTTTAATAAAGCAAAGAACACAAGTAACGACAGTGACTGGAGCCTATACAAAAATTCACTCAAGGTGTACAAACAAAACCTGAGGAAAGCACAAAGGCTGTCTTGGAAGATCTTCTGCAACAATATGGAGAAAATCTCAGACGCCTATAGACTGAGGAAAATACTCTCGAAAGTTCCACAATCTCCCAACTGCCTCATAGCAAACGGAGTTTGGACAACATCCGAGGAAGAAACTTTAAATCTTCTCCTCAACACGCACTTCCCTGGCTGCTCTGAATCGCAAGACTCAGTGCACTCGCGAGGAACTCAGAACTCCTCTGCCGAAGTAGGGCAGTACGAACATATTATCTCCAGAGAGAAAATTGTATGGGCATTAAAAAGTTTCAAGCCCTATAAATCGCCAGGTCCAGATGAAATCTACCCAATCGAACTAACACAAACTATGGAATGGACTATACCATGGCTAGAGATAATCTTTAAAGGATGCCTAGCTTGGAGTCATATTCCAGAAAAGTGGAAGTGCGCAAAGGTAATCTTCATCCCCAAGGCCGGTAGGAATTCTCACACTTCCCCTAAGGATCTAAGGCCGATCTGTCTATCATCCTTCGCTCTAAAAACCTTAGAAAGGCTGATAGACCTACACATACGGCACAGCTTGGATCCCTCCCTAATGTCTAAGGCACAACACGCCTACTGTAAAGGTAGATCGGTCGAAACAGCTCTTCACTCATTAGTGAGGAAAATCGAAAGATCAATCCATCTGAAAGAATATACGCTAACAGCCTTCCTAGACATAGAAGGCGCCTTTAACAACGTCACTCCGAAAGCAATAATAGAAGGGCTGGAAAAGCTAAAGGTGGAGAGGACTCTGATAGGGCTGATCAGCGAGTTGCTATTAACACGCAAGATTCACTCTAAGTGGGGAAGCCTAGAGACTACCAGAGTAGCTACCAAGGGTACCCCGCAAGGTGGAGTCCTCTCACCTCTTCTCTGGAATGTAGTTGTTAACGAACTACTGATCAAACTGGAGAAAGAAGGCCTGGACGTTGCTGCCTACGCCGATGACGTTGCCATCTCAATTTCAGGTAAATACCTATCCACACTGAATGACCGTATGCAAACGGCATTCTCATTCCTGTGCAAATGGGCGCATAGTAGCGGGCTCAGGATTAATCCCCAGAAAACGGAGCTCGTGCTATTCACCAAAAAGCACAAAGTCCCGGAATACTGCCCTATCACTCTGCTCGATACCAGGTTAACCTATTCCCCTAGTGCCAAATTCCTAGGCATTATACTCGATAGGAAATTAACTTGGAAGAGTAATACAACTGAAAGAGCAAAAAAAGCAACAATTGCTCTCTACACATGTAAGAAAGCTCTAGGAAAAAAATGGGGATTTAACCCCAAAATCACCCTATGGCTCTACATTACGGTCGTCAGACCCATACTACTGTATGGAGTGATAGTCTGGTGGACTGCACTAGACAAGACAACATACCATAAACAACTCGAGAAGGTACAAAGGATGGCATGTATGTGCATTACCGGGGCCCTCAGGTCCACACCAACGGCTGCGCTTAACATGATACTAGACCTCACACCACTCGATATTTTCGGCAAGCAAATTGCCACACATACGGCCATAAGACTAAAAGCCAACTCGAAATGGGCGAGCTATGTCACCGGCCACTCATCCATCCTGCAAAACAGGACAAGTCTGGCAGAAAACCTGGACCACACAGAACCCACCATAATCTTGGACAAAAAATTCACGACGATTTACCCGGACAGGAAAAACTGGACTCGCCAAACACAACCCCGCAGAAACTGTGTGGATTTTTACACCGACGGGTCTAAAACCAAGGACGGGGTGGGCTGTGGAGTTTTCTGCAAACAACTCAAGCTTTATAAAGCTCTAAAATTACCAAACCACTGCAGCGTTTTCCAGGCGGAACTGTCGGCAATAAAAGAGGCTTTATCTTGGCTGAAGTGGAACGTAATATCCACCACAGATATTCGCATCCTTACAGATAGTCAAGCTGCCTTAAAGTCGCTGGAGTCCTATGTGTACTCATCAAAATCTAGTCTCGACTGTCGCAGATCTCTCAACGAGATGGCAGAACAGTTCAATATACAGCTTATCTGGGTACCAGGACACAGCGGCATTACAGGTAATGAGAAAGCCGACATACTCGCCAAACAAGGAACGACGCTACAATCAATCGTGGCTTGTGAGGGAGTACCCCTTACAACCATTAAACATAATCTGACGAATCTCGCCAGGGCCGAGACGAACCTGAGATGGACCCAGGGACACACCTGCGTCATCACCAGGCAAATCTGGCCTCGGCTTGACAGTCAGCGCACAAGGAGTATAATCTCCCTAAAAAGAACTGACATCTACAAAGTCATCGGTGTCATCACAGGTCACTGCCTCATTGGCAGTCACGCACAAAGACTAGGTATAGTTTCAAATGACTTCTGCAGAAGCTGTCAGGACGAGGAGGAGGTTGAATCCATTCACCACCTTCTATGCGCCTGTCCAGCTTTTTGCAATATAAGGAAGCGTTACCTAGGCTCTTACTTCCTTAACGATCTGACAGATGTTCAGAAAGTAGGGATACTTAATCTTCTTAACTTCTTAAGAAGCACTAGATGGTTCCACGAATAGGGGGATAAAACCCCCTCGTAGCTGCACAACGGGCCTCCTTGGCCTAAGTGCGTTCTTCTCAATTACGGGAAGGCTACGACCCTACCTACCTACCTACCTACCTATCCCTAAGAGCAATGATTGCAGCAGGCGCCTGACGTCCTTGGCATCAGCGAGACGACGATTGTGTGAATATCTTGCTTACGCGCCCATCAGGTGGCGTATTTTAGGGCTTATGTGGTGTGTGCTAAATCTTTGGTACAACAATTGATCGAATGTTGCGTCTGAGTTGCTTATTTTTGAAGCACATCGTTTTTGAAACTAATATCTATTGCACGGAGCAGTTAATTTATTACTTGTTAATGCAATTGATCAATACCGGGCGCTATGAACGGTTGTCTTTAAAAAGATATGGACCAGAGATATCGCCTGACCATAAACCGAACGAGCTGAACCTGGTTGACATGTTGCTCTAGCAAGACGGCACTACATGCTACATAGTACACCAATCGATGTTAGTTGCGTCGTAAAAATGGGCAACCACGAGTTGTGGTTCAATTGTTAGTGAAATCTGGCAAGGCGGTTCAAGAAGGGTCGTAAATCAGTTGATGATCCACGTGAAGGAGCTTCCGTTACCCTTTGTATCGAAGCATCGTTCATCGTGAATACGTTCCTACTGACCAGGCTGTGACTGGGCAGTTTGTGTCTTGAAGAGGCTGCAAGCACTCCCGTGTGGGAGCCGAACACCCCAAGAAAGGTTAGATCTTGCACCACGACAATGTGCCGGTCAATTTCTCGTTAACTGTCCAAGAGTTTTTGGCGAAAAAAACATGCCAACGTTCCCGCATCCACCCTATATTCCCCGAGATGAAGTCACACCCCAAGGGAACTCATCATGGTAGTGAAGAGAAGGTTAAAGGAGCTATAACAATGGTTTTGAACGAGTAAACTTCGAATCGTGGGAGCAGCGTTTGGAATCGTTGTGTAGTGTTCTTCTTCTTTGATGGCGCTACAGCCCACGAAGAATTAGAACCAAGCTTCTCACCAATCACCCATGTTGTGTGTGATTCATTTTTAACACAGGTAAAAGGGACCTACAGTTTAATGCCGATTCCGAACGGCGTGAGTTGAGAAGCTTCTTCAAGGCAAGTTATTCTACAGGGGGATTTGCCAGTACTTCGCCGAGGAGGGACGCACGAAATAAGCATTCGATGACGTTGGTGTTATCGGGATCCAAACTCGCTCATTGTTGGTAAAAGTCCAACACACTAACCAGTGCGCCACGCCGCCCTCCGTTGTGTAGTGTTAGAAGGGAAGTATTCTGAGAATCGATAATAACATTTTGCGACAACCTTAATTTGCTTGTTTTTTGTCTACAAATTTCTGGGACTTAATTGCCACATCTCGTATTTCTTTTACATCTTTCTTGACCTTTACACACCTGGTCCAGCGTTTCTTCAACATCAGGATTCCTTCCCGGATGTTAGAGTCTGAAAGATTGGAAAAATATTCATCCACAACCCTTTAAGCTTCTTCATTAGATACGAAGCCCTTTCCATTTTATTTTAACAATGTATGCATGTATTTATGTGTTACAGGCCATGAAGGACTAAAGCCGAGCTTCTCTCAATCATCTATGTTGTGTGTGATTTTATTTTTTATACTGCAAGCGGATTTGTCAGTACCCCGCTTAAGAAGCAGTTGCAATTAACATTTGCATGAAGTAATCTGCGAAAAGGACCAAAGCCGAGTTGCTCTCAATCATCCATGTTGAAAGTGATTTAAGTTTTCTATAGGTGAAATGGATCTACAGTTTAGTGTCGATTCCGATGTGCAAATTTCGGAAAGTTTTCCTTAACAATCATATTACAGGGAGCTTTGTCAGAGCCCCACTGAGGAGAAGCATTGTGAAAAACACGTTTGATAACATGGCTATTGTCGGGATTCGATCTCGTGCGCTTCGGCGCCAGCCTTTATATAATTAGATTAGAAATAAATACAAGCGATTGTAACAGGTGGTGTAGTCGCTGTGGGTGTGGAGCGACTACAAGCTACAGGCAACGTCGCGCGGCTAGCAAGCTTGTGGAAAAATCGCGAGAGGTACCCAGAGATCAGCTCTCGGAAAGGAGGAAGAAGGCTCTTGACTGGGCGGAAAGAGCCTTGGAAACTCATCCGATAAAGAGCAGGACGGCAAGCGCCAGAGGTCGACTGAGGAATTTCCATCCACCCCTAAGGAAGCGCGGTCTCATAGCATCTCCCCTGGATCCCAAACATAACTCTCCTATTGCGACGTCCTGAAGGTTACGACCACTTTGCCTGTTGCCGATAGAGGTGCTGTGGATGGGAACGTCCCTCCGACGAAGTGGACTTTGATTGGCAATGTGCTACTCAAAAGCTACTTCCTGATACTGAAAGAACAACCTGGATCCTTCCCTATTACCCGTCATGTAGGGTACTTTCAAGGCAGAATCAAGCTGATCTCCTTCGAAGACCAAAGGTCTGTGGACCTCTTCAAGCTCGCACTCAGCAGAGTCGGCGAAGTCTGGGAGGAAGCTTAGCATGAGGCAGTACCCTTGAATCAAATCCCGAATGGACCAAGGGCTAGAGCCATTATACCGGCCTTTCCCGAGGATCCTAAGGAGATTTTGGCATTCATGCAGAATTGCCATCCCCAAATCCCCACCGAGGACTGGAAAATAGCCAAGCTGGAGGATGCTAAGGACACCCTCCAGATTGATCACTATAATAAACAATCAGGATTCCCTGGCAGCTCTAGCAGAGGCCAACAACATGATCTCTCTGGGCTTTGACTCTGCAAGGCTCAGAATATACAAAAAAGTCGGAGAAAACTCAGCTAAGAGAACTTCCGGTGTCGCGTCAGCCGACTCCATGGTTTCGACGAACTCAGAGCAACTCCCTACCCTGGAGCCGATGATCACTGAGGAGACTCTCTGGGACTCTCTCTCTGGATTACCGGGGAAGACAGTAATCTACTGTCCGACCTAGACCTTCCCGAGTTAGACCTTGGCGAGACTATGTCAGACTTCGAGCTGGATTCTGATGAAGAGTCTGCCAACGTCACAGCGGTGGAGGTTGAAGACTGCGGCCATTATGCTGCGGATTCTTCAAATTAAACTCCACTACTCTATTACGGCCTCGGCCGCCTTAATGCTCCGCCTCACCAAAAGCGGAGAAGACGTAGTTCTGACCCAAGAACCATGGATAGTGAACAACATGGTACGTGGACTCGGAACATCCGAATACAAGCTCACCTACGTGCGCAATGCAGGTAAGCCAAGAGCTTGTATCTTAACTAAACTACACATAAAAACCCTTCTACTTTCATTAGAAAGTGACCAAGACATCACGGTTATTAATGTCGAAGGCAGCTCCCTCAAAATCATGATCAACCAAGTCCTCCCCCTCCGGCCAACTTGGTGATTCTGGTCAGGGATGCGGAGCAAACAAATGCCGGACTAATAATAGGGTGCGATGAGAATGCGCACCACACGATTTGGGGAAGCAGCAACATAAACGAGCGGGGTGAGTCTTTGTTTAGTTATTTATTACATACTAACCTCACCGTTTCTAATAACGGCTGTGAACCAACTTTCATCACCAAAAACAGACAGGAGGTTCTGGATGTAACTTTCATTCGTTGCCCCAGCTCCCTTCAGAAACTAAAGGACAACTTACTGGCAAAAATATAGGACCTATGTTGAACCCCACCTAGGGGCAAGACACCCTACCTATCCGCTCATTTCCGCGGAATTAGACAGCTTAGTAAATGAGCTGACAGAAACCCTTAACAGATGACTGTCTAAATCTTGTGCGGAAAGCACCCCCAGAGGCAAACCCAAACCCCCCTGGTGGAATAAAAAGATAGTCTCCCTTAGGAAAGAGAGCAGAAAGCTCTTTAACAAAGCTAAATGTACCCGCTTGCAAGAGGATTGGGACCTCTACAAGGAGGCATTTAAATCTTTTAAAGCAGCGACCAGAAAGGCCAAAAGACAATCGTTCAGGAACTACTGCGACAATATCAAGGCGGTCTCCGAAACCTCAAGAATAAGGAAGATCCTGACTTCGGTCCCGTATAATCCAAGCCATCTGATGCGTTATGATGGCTCCTGGTCGGCCTCCAGAGAGGAAGCCCTGGAACTTCTTCTAAGCGCACACTTCCCTGGCAGTGGTGACACGGCTATGACACCTCCTCTGGTCTTTCAGCCGACGTCATCTTCCTTCGAGCGTGCTCCCAGCCTGGTCAACTGCAACGATGTCCTTTGGGCAAAAAAAGCTTTGAGCCATACAAGTCTCCATAACCAAATTGTATCATACCAGCTGAGCTCCAGCAGGTGGCAGATATCATCCTCCCCTGGCTTGTGGTCATATATAATAGCTGCCTCTCCCTATCCTATATCCCCAGCAAGTGGAAGGTAACCAAAGTCATTTTCATACCCAAGGCAGGCAAAAGCTCCCACACGTATGCAAATGACTTAAGGCCTATCAGTCTTACATCTTTTCTATTAAAAACTCTAGAGAAGATTTTAGACGCACACATTCGGTACAGCTGCATCTCAGGAAGGCTGCCGGGTAACTAACATGCCTATAACAAAGGCAAATCGGTGGAAACAGCACACCATTCACTGGTCAGTAAGATAGAAAGATGTTGAACCATGGGCCGTCATCAAAACGCTGTCTGATCTGGATGTTACGGGATCAGTGATAGAACTGGTACGACAATTGCTAACACAAAGAGTCGTCAAAGCCAACTTCGCTGGTGCCGTCTCAACCAATTCGCTATCCTCTCCTCTGGATCGTGGTGGTCAACGAACTACTGCGGTTGCTTGAACAGGAAGGGTAAGCTTTGACCGCATATGCAGAAGACATTGCTATTGCCGTCACAGGTAAATTTCCCCACAATCTATGCGACCTTATTCAGAGTGCATTACATACAGTAGAAACCTGGACGCAGTACTGTGAACTTGGGGTGAGCCCTAAGGAGACCGATCTAGTACTGTTTACTAATAAATACAAAATTCCGCCCCTCAACCCACCGAGGCTGGGTGGAACCCAACTAACTATCAAGGTGTGCGGCAATGGAAAAGGCTAGCAAAAGATCGTGCTAGTTGGAGGGTCATGTTGGTTGGGGCCCAGGTTCACCCCGAACTGTAGCGCCCGTTAAGAAGAAGAAGAAGATGGCCCACCCCTTACATATGTACATACCTATGTATATGTTAAGTTCGTCGCTGCTAAAGATCTTAGTATTTTTGCAGGAAACGAATAAACATGATGGGTTGGTATGTGAGAATTTCAAGCTCATAAAATAGAGGTAATGTTTGTACCCCATACTTGATTAACAGATTTCGGGAGGAATTCACTGTTCAAAGGGGACTTGGCAAATACTGAGACTCTTTTAGTATTTATGATGTTTTCAGCAGTCTTTTAGGTACTCGAATGTTCGCGCTTTTATCAATTCAACAGATATTTTACATCAAGGATTCCAGATCCCTTGGTTTTCATAACAATAAACACATTTTTTTCAGAAACTCAATTTTAATAAAACGACTTCCTCCGGGTTAAACAAAAACCCACCAGGACCATCGTACACACAAACATTCCTTGCATCATAGAACAGAATTCCATGAAAGGACAATGTAATTCATTAACTCCTATCACAATCATTTCTGCTTCAGATTTCATTATTTAATCATAAACACAACATAACCACTACAGAATTACGTGTACTGCTAGATTGCAATTTCCCGGGAATCCCTTTCAACAAAGGGATCCGACGTCCTTTGACTTGTCTTTCGAGGTTTGTATACATTTTTCATCTAACCAAATGTGTCTGGCGGATTCTTGACCGAAACGAAACATGACAACTGACTGAAGTGACCAATCTTAATCTAAGTAACGATGGGATTTGTTTTTTAATTATAATTAAAAGCTTCTTCGCGCAATTGGTTAATTGGCTAAAGGCTGGGATCAGCGGTAAGAGTGGCTGTAGTAAATTTCAGCACTTGGCAGAGAAACCGGAAAAGCGAGTGTCAGGTGAAACGTATTTAATGAAAATTAATTTAAGCGGTGTAATCAATATTGGAAGGGGGAGGGAGCGAGCAAACAGAGCAAAGAAGTTGATCGCGTTTAACATGGCAAACGCCAGCTTCGATCTCTGTCCCTGCTCAATCCAAGTTGACACACAGCCTCCGCCTAGCCCCCCCTACCTGGCACCCGCCAGGTAGTGAACCAATGTGTGCAGCGACCGAACCCGTTGTTCCTGGGGAGAGAGGAACCTGGCCCTCCAGGTTGGGGGTTGTGCTTAGGGGTAACATCCCTATCACGTAAAAACCTACTTGTTCCGAAACAACAACAAGCCTCGGATACGGACGGATACAATGCTGACGACCCCTGCAAACGACTAACGGACTTGAGAGTCTGTACGTGGAATGTTAGGTCCCTTAGCAGACCGGGTGCAGGCGATCAAATGGAGCAAATCCTCAACGATCAATTGGAGCAAACCCTCAACTGCGGTTAAAGCAGCTATAACCGCACTCCAAGTAGTGCGATGGGATGGACCAGGCAAAAAACAGATGAAAAACTGCGACATCTACTACGGAAACTGCTACAGGGAGAACAAACAGCGCCTATTCGGGTGCGGATTCGTTATTCGAGGAAGACTCCGACAAAAAGTCTTAAGCTTCCGAGACATAAGCGAACGCCTCATAACAATCCGCATCAAAGCTAAATTTGGAAACATTAGCTTAATATGCGTTCACGCCCCAACGGAAGAAAAGGACGATAGACTTAAAAACGAATTCTACGATCTCCTAGACAGAAAATATGCCCAATGAGATTTTAATGCAAAAGTGGGCAAAGAGGACATATTTGAGTCGATCATAGGAAAGCATAGCCTCCATAACACCACATCCGACAACGGACTAAGGCTAATTGACTTCCCAGTCAAGCGTAACCTCCTTGCAGCAAGCACGCGATTCCCCCATCTCAACATCCACAAGGGTACCTGGCGGTCTTTTGATGAATCGACCACCAACCAAATTGATCACATTGCGATCGACGCCAGACACTCCTCCTGTATTGTAGCGTACGAACCTTCCGAGGGGCCAACATCGACTCGGACCACTACCTTGTTGTAGCCAAGGTACGAATGAGGATATCAAGAATGCTTAGGAGTCGAGTAGCACAACGTAAGTTTGATGTCGGAGAGCTACAATCGCAGGAGACTGCCAGAATCTTTACCGATCGTGTCTCCTCCAAGCTCTCTCAAAATCCGCCCACAGCGGCACAAACAATAGAACAGGAATGGGTGCATTGCCAGAGCGCCGTCAGAGACGCTGCCTCAAAGGTGCTGGGTTTCAAACCGCCACCACCTACAAACCCCTGGTTCGATGAACAATGCGAACAAGCCCATGCAGGAAAACAAGAGGCATATAAAGCCATGCTGCAACGACGGACGAGAGCTGCTCGCGAAGTCTATGAGCAGAAGAGAAGAGAGGAACACACGATTTTCAGAAGAAAGAAGAGAGAGCACGGAAAGCGTGAGATCGAGGGTATGGAGAGATGCTTTTGCAGGAATGACGCCCGTAAGTTTTACAATAAGGTAAAACGAACACGCCATGGCTACAAAGCCAGAGCGGCGGCCTGCAGAGATGAAAATGGAGAACTGGTAGTAGAGTCGCAGTCGATGCTGAGGATTTGGAAAGACCACTTCTGCAGACTGTATAACGGCGATGATAGACAAGATGCCGCTGCCAGGCAGAACGAGCCATTCGTAATGGACGACAATGAAACAGAATTCAGTCCACCCGACCTAGACGAAGTCAAAATATCGATATCAAGACTGAAGTCTAATAAAGCCGCGGGCGCAGACGGCCTGTCTGCTGAGCTTTTTAAGGCGGCTGGAGATGAGCTGGTAAGGTGCATGCAACATCTCATTTGCAAGGTATGGTCGGGGAAAGCATGCCCGACGAATGGAACCTCAGCATCGTTTGCCCGGTCCATAAGGAAGGAGAACCCTATAACTGCGCCAACTATAGGGGAATAAGTCTCCTTAACATCGCATATAAGTTCTTCTCTGCCGTATTGTGTGAATGCCTGAAACCGTTTGTGGATAACCTGATCGGCTCTTATCAGTGTTTTTTCAGGCCAGGTAAATCCACAATAGACCAAATATTTACGCTACGGCAGATCTTGGAGATCCAGGAATACCAAATCGACACTCACCACCTTTTCGTGCATATGACAGCGTGTATAGAGATGAGCTATACAAAGCCATGTCTAGTTTTAACTTCCCTGCCAAACTCGTCCGACTGTGCAGGATGACAATGGAGAATTCTCGCTGCTCCATTAAGGTCGGTAATGAGCAAACCGAGACCTTTGATGTTAAAAAAGGATTTAGGCAGGGTGACGCGCTGTCATGTAACTTTTTTAACATCGTGCTTGAAAAGGTCGTGCAAGAGTCACTGGCCAACACAAGAGGTACGATCTATTTAAATTCTACGCAATTGCTTGCGTACACCGACGACATTGACGTGATTGGACGGACACAGCGGGACGTCAATGAGGCCTTTGTAAACATTGAGGTAGAAGCGGCTAAGATGGGTCTCAAGGTTAATGAGGGTAAAACCGAATATCTGCTTTCATCTAAAAGAGACGGACAACACCGACGTTTTGGCCAGAACGTCACTATGGGCGGATATAACTTTGAAGTGGTCAAGGATTTCGTCTACCTTGGCTCACTGATGACCACCGACAACAACATCAGCGCTGAGATAAAACGCAGAATCACTCTTGCCAACCGCTGTTTCTTTGGGCTCAAGAGGCAATCGAGAAGTAGAGCCCTCTCTCGGAAAACCAAGGTGACACTATATAAGATATAAGACCTTAATCATCCCAGTCCTCCTTTACGGCGCAGAGGCTTGGACCTTAACAAAAGCGGATGAAGATGCCCTTGGTCGTTTCGAGAGGAAAATTCTGCGTACTATCTACGGTCCTGTTTGTTCAAACGGTGTATGGAGGAGAAGATATAACGAAGAACTGTACGGGTTGTACAGCGACATCGGCCTGGTACGACGTTTACGGATACAACTGGGCGTGCGGCGCTGGAAACAGCTGGCCAAAGACCGTGCCAGTTGAAGACGCTTGTTGGTTAAGGCCCAGATTCACCACGGACTGTAGCGCCACCTAAGTAAGTAAGTAAGTAATCAATATTGGAGCACAAACATACTTAGGCATTGATTTGCTGACTTGTACATATCTTAGATTGGGATGGTAATGGATCTTTATGTCACTTGAAATCTACGCGCAGGTAGACAGGTCGTGCTACGTAAATACGTTTCTAAAAATGCGATGATGGATGTGTACAATAAAGCCATATTGGCTGGGGTATTGTCAGAAAAGCCACAAAAGTTACATCCATTTAACTTTGAACCAATTTTTGGAGTATCGACTCGCGTGTGACAAGAGTAAGAAGGGTCAAATGAATTTGCTATTGCTTACCATATTAGTACAGATAGGTCGACTATGTGGCATTTATGTTGTGTTAAGATCAGCGGGAATAGGAGCGAGGATTGTTCTCTTCCATATTGTGTTCACAAGGATGTGATGATATCTGCATACAGTGTGTTGGTATAAGGAAACTGAACTAGTTGGAAATGGATAGGGAGTGTGACGGAAGCGAGTTGAAATGCTTCAGGATATGAAGAGCGGAAATGTCTTTGAGGTTGAACGTCGGTTCACAATACTATACGAAGGTTTGATTTGCATCTAGCAATGCTGCAATGCTATAGTTGTTCCTTAACGGTAGTACTAGGACCACAATGACTCATGCAGTATCATGCCAATATGCCAATAGGTACAAATGTAGTTATAGTTGTGTTAGTAGTGTGATGTTGAGTAGTGGCTTCAGGGGTTAGTAGATTGCAGTGCGTTTCTCCAGAGACCCTGAATAGAGGAGTCTAGGATACTTTGATTTGTTGGGTGTCGAGTAGCGATTTCTACGGTTTTAGTGATCAAATCGTTGGTCAAGTTATATCATAGAGAAGAACTTAGTGTATCGTTTGCTACTGTAACAGTGTAAGAAATTATTATCTTTTTTCCAAGTTCTAATTGTTTAGAGAATCACGATAATACATTTCTGTTATAGATTTCTTCGAGACGAAGTGGAATAGAGAACAGTTGAGTATAATAGCCCCTGAATATAAGTTCAACTTTGAGTCATTTTATCTTATCATTCGAAGGTTTTAAACTGCCAATTGTAAGTTTACCATGAAAAACAATATTTATAGGACAGGAAAAAAGGATTACTGCCCCTTACGGCCCTAGATTTGTAAGACTGATCTCTTTATTCTCTGAATCATTTGAGACCAGTGTGAAGGGGATACTTGTATTGCGATTTAAATTAATACTGTTGCACAGGATTTTAATGTATTTATAGGCCACTCCAGGCCTATATGAGGCCTGGTCAGTTGTTTTCCGTGTCGAACTCCAATTAGGTTGAGGAGCATTTTTGTGCGCTATCTTAGACATGGTTGTCTTGGATTGCAACATTCCTCGGAATTGAGAGCAAAGACTCTTGATCCGTTTCTATGGTCCATCCATTCTACATGACCCACTCATAATGCGTAGAATCCACGGACATCTACCAAAGCCAATATCGCAGTTTAGCCCCTGCAGTTCTTAGAGAACTTATGTAAAGTTAGTTAACACACCGTATACCGATCACGCAGTATAGGGGTGATAGCGAATCTCCATGGATTTGCTTAGTCGACATATTTGATTTGTTCAGGTGCGAATGCGTTCCCACGATACCAGTGCATGGGAATCGAGTTGCATCGCACTGGATACATGCGCCGACCGACAACTGATGACACTGCGGATTGGGCGACGGGGCAAAGACTTCGAGTGGGAAACATTGCTAGTTGTAGAGTTAGTTCTAAGTGAGCAGCGTATCATAACGATTGGAATTAATAAACCAATATACGAAAACGCGAAGTTGTTTTTTCTTTAATCAAAGATAGTAAGTCGGATGGTCGGAGGAAGGCAGTAGCCTCCCTGTTCGAATTTTTTTTGGATCCCTCGGATAGGGATCCCTTAACTGATACTACGGTTTTTAGACAAGGGCTTTAATAATAATAAATTGTCTAAATTGGGCCTCAAGAAACCGCGGTTGGCACAAACATTTTGTGCAAACTCCAAGACAAACGGGTGGGGTGTATCGACTTGAAATATCTGATTCTTCTCCAAAATCAATAAGATTAATAATTAAACACAGAATCACTCTTGCCAATCGCTGTTTCTTTGAGCTCAGGTGGCAATTGAGTAATATAGCCCTTTCCCGAGTTAGCATGTGGGCTCCATATAAGACACTTATCATCCCACTTATCATACGGCGCAAAAGCATGGACGCTATCAAAAGCGGATGAGGAAGTCTTCGGTCGGTTCGAAAGAAAGATTTTGCGTGTGATTTTCGGTTGTATAAACCCAGACGGGGGATGGAGGAGTCCTTATTTGAATCCATCTCCGAGGGACGAAGAAACAGAAGACGGCCGCACTTAAGATGGTGCACACAGGTGGAAGGGAACCTCAACCAACTGGGTGTGCGGCGATGGAAAAGGCTAGCAAAAGATCGTGCTAGTTGAAGGGGCATGTTGGTTGAGGCCCAGGTTCACCCCGAACTGTAGTGCTCGCTAAGAAGAAGAAGAAAAAGAAGAAGAAGATTATTTCCTGCCATATTTTTTACTAATAGAGCTCATGAGCAGCTCTCACTCTTTCCTAAGGAGCAGTTTTGCAAGCTTCTCGTTTCATTTCCAGAGCTTGCCTAATTGCCTAATTTCCTGGAGATGAAACTTTAACAACACAAGCGGACTTACAAACAAGAGCTGTACGCGGGGAGACATGATCAAAGCCTTTAATAAACCAGGCTGGATTATATTCGCTTTCTTTCTGTCGGTTCATGTTAGGTGGTTGCTTTAAGGCTCAGGCACAGCTAATTGCTATCGGTGATGTTATCGAATGTGCTTATCTCCAGCGGGTTACAGCAAACCTCCTGTAGTATATTTGTCATGAAAGACCTCCACGAAATTCGCCAGTTGAAATCGAACATTATTGGTTCAAGAATTCGTTTTTAGTACCCATTCCCATTTGATTCGACAGTTATCTCATGGCCAATAAATAAATCAGATCTGTCTCAGACAGCAAACTGGGGGCACAATGTAGAAACTACCATTTAATTCAATCGAGTTTCCATGATTTCCAATGCCAAGTTGGGTGCATTCACACCAACAAAGTTTCATATTCGAAATTAAGAATTCTGAGGGACAATTGCTCGTTGTGGAACATTTTTGAATGTATTGACTGTGAGACGTCAACTGAAGCCACTTGTTGGATTAGGTTCTAGATGTGCCTATTTTTAGGTTTTAGATGTGTGCATGTCTATCATTTTTTATTCTATTTTAACTCACATCCCATGTTTTTGCGACATCCTAATTTTCTTGAATTATCGGTGTCGACGTTTTCAAGTACGCATGAACACACATCCTTAACTGTCAAGGACAACACATCTTAAGACACTTTGCAAAGGTTACCCTAAGGTTTGCAGAAGATTATTCACACAATATTCCAAAGTGCTTCATTAAATATCTAAATGCCGACTTTGTATTCCTAGAATTCAACCAACATGCTACAAAAAAGAAACAACCCAATGAAGTACATATTCCGAAATCCAGATATCCAAAGAGTGTTCCTAATTTGCTTAAACAGATTTAACAGATAAACGTAATTACTTACCCGATCATAACACCACGCAGCAATGGGTAGATGGCGAAACGTGCTTGCCTCCCCTTTTTTGTCTCGTTTTTTGCTTTTGTATTTCGAGTTTTATTTCACGTAAAGCACTTTGTGATGTCGTATATACTGTAGCAACATCAACAATAACAACACCAACAGCACTAGATTCACATCGATAGCTTTTGTCTATCTATCCCTTGGCTCTTTCTGTGCTTTTATCTCTGGCGCAACACGTTCTCGCAATAATTGTGTGCTGACAAACAAATAACAGTGGAAAAAGGAAAGAAAGAAAAGCGTGTGTGTGTGTGGGGGGGGCAAAAGGAATCTAAGGAAAAAAGATAAAATAAAACAGAAAACAAACAGGAAAGCAGTATACCGCTGCGATGACGACAACCGCCAAAGTAAACACTTGCTACTGTTACCTCTGCTATTGTTGTTCTTTTTGTTCTATCAACTATGTGGGAAGAGAAAGTATCTACATATGTATCTATGGATGTCTATTACGCCCTCCTGTCGCGTCGTATTCGAAACTGAAGTACGCGAATTAAACCGAATGTGTTGTTTAAAAAAAACCAACTGATCCTCCAAAATAAAAAACTTGACGACAGCTTATTGGCTATAAGGATGTTATGATATGTTTGATGTCTTCGTGGGTGTGCACTTCACGTGTGTACTCGTATGCCCGTTTGAAGCTTTGAAACCTTATCGAGATGCACTCTGTTGTGTACGACTAAGTAGCGTGAGGAATTATTGTGAATGTCGTCAACCGTCGACCGCAATTGTGCACTGAAATGAATTTTTGAACGAATCATTATTTCAGGATTCAAATGAATGACCTAAAAATTCATATAAATACAGAAGCAAAGAAAAATGAAAATAAAAACAAAAGATGGAAAAAACGACCAAGAACGTAGTGTAATCTGTGCCATACGATAGGGCTTTTGGCTAGTTGCCCATATTTGCGAAGGGCCGTCGGTGACGAGGACAGCATGGGAAAGATGACGTCTCTGACTCGTGACTGGAGCTGAGCTTGAAACCAAAAACGATGGGATGCCATCGAGTAGTTCAGTTGGGAATAGGCAAATAAACAAAAAAAAAAAAAAAACAAAATAAAAGAAAAACAGGACGATAAAGAAAAAAGTGGGAAATGTGACCTAGAATCAGTTGCATACATGCTTTACTACAGCCCCCAATATCTGTGCTACACTAGCATCCCATATTACTCCCTGATGTATACATCTATCTGTCATAGTAAATGACATATGTATATATGTATTCGAAGTAGTTGAGGATTCCTTTTTTATCATTAGTTTTGAATGGCATGTCAGCGAATTCATATTGCATCGAATGCAAATAATCGCACGGCGGCGGGATAACGAGGAAGAGTTTTAGTAGTTCGTGCTTGTTGCTTCATTCGAAAGGAATTTAATTCTCCAACCGATGGGGTCCGCATGGCGGACGACATTCAACAGGATGAGCAGAAAAGATTTCTCTCTCTCTCTTCTTCTTCTCACTCTTTCTCTCTATTATTTCCTACCCTTTCTTACCCTATTTCGTACCCTTTCTTTATTTTTATTTCTTTTTTTTGCAGTGAATTGTCAAGGGGGTTGACCGGTTTCCTCTTTAGTTGGGTGGTAACTCGGCTCGTGTTAAAAGTTGACAATAGATAGTACTCATACTCAGATAGCTAACGGCATTCGAACTATAAAAGACCATCTAATAGGGTTTGGCAGGATATTGAAAGTGTCAACGTGGAGAGATGGAAGCAATAGAAGCATTTGAAGCAATGAAAACGGATAGTGGTTGCAATCGAATTGCATCGCCATCGATTGGAATGGTATATAAGCAAGCAGAAAAAGAAAAATCGCGTAAAAATAGAAAATCTGAGAAAACACAGTTCTCCATCACGACCATCGAACCAGCTGGCAATCCGTTCGACCGCAGCGCGCAATTACAGCAGCTAAAAAGGAACACCACGAGGATTGAATTATATTCATTTGCACCACCTTGCCACGGTTCGCATATCTTCGCTCAAGTCCTTGGCTTCCTGCCTGTGTGTAGTAGTGTGGTAGTTGTCGCTACTGTCTAATATTTTGCTAACTCCTGATGCGCATGTATTGGTTGTTTTTCTCTAACAAGTGGTCGCCTTTTGACTAGCAAGCAACCTCTACAACGGGATGCCGCTGGTATGGAACTAATAATTCGCTTTTGCTACTCATACAAGATCAGGATACAGCAATGTAAATCGGCAGACGAAACGACCGACAGTTGGAAAGGTATTCAAGCAGGCTATTGTGGAGAGTGGGTTTTCATGATATGAGAAAATCACCAACTGACTAGCTCCACTATATGGCGTGTCACCTCGCATGTACTACATGCAAAACCGTACCGTGCTAGCAATTGAATTGTATATCCTTGAAACAATATGGCGTTTGACCAATTTAAAGCAATCGGCAATTACACCGACGTACATATGACTCTCCCCCACCTATCATATGTACATACATACATATACATATATCATGGATAGTAGCTAATACTCAGTCCCCAATCGCAGCTGCCATACATAGTATCACAGCAAATAGAAAAAAAGACCGAAAAGAAACAAAAAGAACAGGATGAAGCTAGAAGAACTAAAAGGACCTGAAAGAAAGAACGAATCGCCAGTAAAGAGGAATGCTAAATAACACACTGTTGAGGTGCAGTCTTCGTCATCTCGTCAATCCGAAAAGAAAAAACGATGAAGCAAAAAACGGTCAATATTATCGGAGCCACTCACATTGTCCTTTTAGGATAACACAACGCAATCGAATAAAGAAACCGTTTAAGAACTATTCAAAACTATATTAAATTATTGTTAAAAGAAATTCCATTACAAATGACGCGCACGAAGTTAACACGGTATGAAGCAAAAACAAAGCCGAGAATTTTGACAGTCCACGGGTCACACACCAGTACTAGCACTTGACTTTGGAGAACGGAGCGGATATATACAGGAGAATAGAAACATTCGACGGAGAGCAAGAGGAAAAAAATCAACAGAGAAAGTAGGAAAAACAAGACGCAAATAGCAAACCCTAGAATCACAATTACCGAGTCAGCAGGAGCTTAATTCACACACCATCAGTACGTACGGAACGTATATCGAGCGGTGTGAGCGTATGATTGTGTGGGAGTACTATGCTTTAGGCCGCAGTTATAAGTTCAGGATAAAGGTAAGCATAATGCTCTCAAATGTGTGTACAGTCGTTCCGAGAGATAGGATGGCGGTTTTCGGGTTTTGTCCCTTTTCTCTCAGAGAATAGTGTTCTGGGGCTAATGCGCAGGTGCGATATTTTTGCGCTCCTGACAGTTGATCTGTGATGCAATGACATGTAGGGTAGTAAGCTGGTGGAAAATATAACAAATGTCACATTGTCGTTTCATTCTGAGGGTA
Source organism: Eumerus sabulonum (assembly GCA_951905685.1). Classification (NCBI taxonomy): domain Eukaryota; kingdom Metazoa; phylum Arthropoda; class Insecta; order Diptera; family Syrphidae; genus Eumerus; species Eumerus sabulonum. The sequence continues at coordinate 164,985,986 of OX645060.1, read as the reverse complement.
ATGTGGCGTATACGCAATATTTTCGAATTTTTGTGTTATTTCGTGAAGACCATTATGCTCTTTCTCACTCTCTGCCCGTGTATGTGAGATATATTAGTGGAATTTACTCTCTGGAAAATACGGTGGCGGCAATCGATTGTGTGCGTGCGATTAAGTAAAAACTGTTGCACGATGTACGTTAAGTACGACAGCATACACGCGCGCGAGAGAGAGCTCTCAGTTGTTTTGCTATTCTGCCGTCATGAACTATAGTGCAACCATCTAGTGGTGACTAGGAGGAAACTTCAAAGGACCTGGTTTCCGCGCGCAGCCATTTGAAAAATAAAAATTGATAATAAACACGTAAATTCGTACTTGTATCGTTCTTATTGCTTTATCTCAAAAAGCAAATACGTAATGTGTATGATTGTGAGCAATTCATTTCTTAAGGACAATATTTATAATTGTAGGCGCAGTAGTTAGTGTGTTGGACTCTGACGCGCGATGAGCGAATTCGGATCCCGATAACACCAACGCCATCGAATGTTTATTTCGCTGCGTCCCGCCTCGGCGGGGTACTGGCAAGAACCCCCGTAGTATAACTTGCCTTGAAAAAGCTTTTCGACTCACGCCGTTCGGAATCGGCATTAAACTGTAAGTCCCTTTCACCTGTGTGAAAAAATGAAATCACACACAACATGGGTGATCGAAGAGAAGCTTGGCTCTGGTCCTTCATGGGCTGTAACGCCATCAAAAGAAAAAAGAAGAAGAAGAGAGAAGTAAGACATCGTTTTTTTGAATGTGATTTTGTTAATGGATGCTCACTCAGGCGAGTGACTTATTGAGGCGAAGCGTAAGCGAAGCCTCTCTCTACTCGACTCCAATGAAAAAGAAAGAAAAAGAAAACGTGATGCCCGATTGTAATGAAATTTTGCACACTGACATATCTTAGCATTGCGCATATACATTGATTGTGGATAAGGCCACATTTTGCGTCGGTCACGAACCATGGTCACAAATGTCCAAACTTCCGAGAGCGCGCCGATTTTCATTGAGTTCAAAAATGTTTACTTATTGCACGCCACCTATATATATTGAGGTTCTTTAACGCCGTCGGACGTCCGTGGTAACCGTAACGATAGAGCACAACACAGAGCTACTAAATTGGTATGAATTTCAGCACGATTGGGTTCGGTTTGTTTAGAAACGGCAAAAAACATTCTAAAATTTGAAAGGGCCGCGAAGCTCACGTCACTTTAGACATTTAAGCTCCTTTTGGCCATAAAACTGCAGTTACACGCAAGTCAAAACTCGGGATAGTAACAGAAACTACAGAAACTTAGTGCAGTTTTCATAGTCGTAATGCTATTCTGTAAACCTCACTACAGGTGACTATTGCATCTATTAAGAGACCTGCTAACTAATACCTGCGCTTACTTTAAGATCATAACAAATCAACATGCCCGTACAGAGACGTACACGCGACGCAGCACGACATAAAGAAAGCCCTGCAAATCAAACTGCTGAGAAACGAGATGCTACAAATGCTCAAGTTGCTGAGCGTATGCGTGCAACGCGACGGGAAAAAAGCGGATCGTCTTATGGCAAAGTTCGAAACATCAACGGCTGAAATGCAGTATTTTCCGTGCACAAACTGCGACCGCGAAATTCTTCGTTCCGAACCAGGAACCTGCAACAGGTGTGGTCGACGGTCAAACGCTGCATACATGCTCCTTGCTGCAAATTTCATGGATCCAGGCGAGATCTCAAATGAGTTTCAAGATCTTACGCTTGTGGAAATGATACTCATTGCCAGAATCCACCCGGTACTGCGCGTGTACCGCATAAAAGGTCGCAATAGACCAGGCCAGTTTGCGTACGGTGGACATGTGATCAATATTGAGCAGGATGTGCAATCGCTGGCAACGGCTCTTCCTCACACTGTGCCATCGTTGCCTGTTATGACGGTGCGTCGTCACACACCAACTGGTCCCAGAAACTTTCGCCAAAAAGTCATTCGTGCTCTTCGTTGGCTCAAGTAGAATCGCAAGTACTACGGCCACATTGTGATCTCCGAAGAAGCGCTAAGTTGTCTCCCAGTCGATGGCGACGTGTCAACGGAACTTCAGAAAGTTAGCACTGAAGCCGAGGCAAGCGACATGACAATGACAACAGACCAGCAGCAGCCAGAAAATGCCCAAACCGACATGGATGACGTTGAGACTGGCATCACGACTAGCGTCTCAGCGCTGCAGAGCCAGCGAATTCAATCGATTATTGAATGGCCAGCGGCGCGCCCTGTCGCTGTGCTTGAATGGACGCATGAAGGATACGTCACAATGGCCTTTCCGTGCCGTGCAGCCAACACTGCACGATTATTTCGTCTATTTACCACAACATAAGTCACGCAGATTCGCGCAATATCCACGCTTTTGCTGCTTTGCCTGGAACACGATGCAACGGTCTGAGTCAATCAAACGTGGCATGATTTTTGCGAAAATGAACAACTTTAATGGCAACGTGGGACAGTTGCGTGAAGCTGCGGCAACTGACTACTCGATACTTGGCAAACTAATTCACTGGGCATCTAAACTTTGAGGAGCCAGATGCTACTGGTTCGCCAATCGCACAAGCCTAGAAGCAATGGTTTCACAATTGGGAGTTCCGACAGCATTCATTACGCTCTCGGCAGCTAATGTCGTCGTGCAAAAGCTTCCAAAGTTTGTTGAAAAGCAACGCCCACTGCCGGCGCCAACTATCGAACTTACCAGCGTCTCACCGACAGAAGCGATGAAATTATTTGAGAAAATGAAGCTTTCCGCACCGTCATTTTCAATCCCGCGAAAGGCAAATGAGTTATAGCAGCTGTGTGAATTGAGCAATGCTCCGTCCACCATCCTAGTAACATTCTGTATACCACACTGCCTCAGAAAGTGGATTCAGACTACTTGACTTCGCAACGGGGCTGAATCCTATTAAAACAAGAACGCGATTCGCGCAACTCAAATAACACCACGAGTATTCTGGATGTACAAGCATTGTGGCGAGTCACCTAGAACCAATCGCAGTCACATGTGATTAAGGATATCTTGAACACAGTGAAATCGAGCTAAACCATCAACGGTTAACGTCGAAAAGCTGATATCGCAAAAGACCGACGGGACCTTCGTCAATCCCACATAACAAAACTCAAATACCTGCATCACAATTTACAGAACGTCAATGGAATCGCTTTTACCAAGCCATCCGTAATGCTGCTTCTGATATGCGTGGTTTCTAAGTGCAACCTCACAGAAAAACCTGCTTTGACGATGAATGCAGGACAATAAAATTCCTATAAAACTTGTCTAGCACCCTTTATTGTTTCGAGAATATAATTCTGCGTGCGATTTTCGGTCTTATTCATGGAAACATGGTCATGCGTCTCTTGATTCAACCCCTGAGATGGCTGGGCTATATTGAAGAATTTGCGAATTCAAGCCTGAGGGAGGATGTAAGAGAGGACGGTCACATTTAAAGTCTCACATATATGTATTTCCGTGGTGAGGAGCCTTAACCAATTAGAAGTGCTATACTGGAAATGGCTAAATTAGCCTGGCTAGAGAGGCATGTTGACTGAAACCTTGTTTCATATATTGTAGCGCCCCTAAGAAGAAAATATTAAATATTATATTAAATGAATACGCTATTTACTTACTTACTTAGATGGAGCTACAGTTCGGGGGGAACCAGGGCCTCAACCAACAAGCCTCTCCAGCCGGCACGATCTTTGGCCAGCCTCCTCCAGTGCCACAAGCCCAGTTGGTTGAGGGTTCTTTCCACCTGTGCGCGCCACCTTAGCTGCGGTCGTCCTCTGTTGCGTTGTCCCTCGAGGTTGGTGTCGAAGACTCTTCGGGCCGGAGCGGTGATGTCCATTCGCTCTACATGGCCCAGCCATCTTAGACGTTGGATCCGAAGACGTCTAACTAGGCTGAATCTCCTCCTCCACTCTCCGTTTTCAAAAACGGGACCAAAGATTGTACCCAGAATTTTCCTCTCGAAACGCCCTAGAGCCTGTTCATCCGCTTTCGATAAAGTCCAAGCCTCAGCGCCATAGAGGAGAACCGGGATGATTGAGGTTTTTCAGATGGATATCCTAGTTTTTCGAGGGAGGGTTCTACTACTCAGTTGCTTCTTGAGCCCAAATAAGCAGCGGTTGGCAAGAGTTATTCTGCGTTTTATCTCAGCGCTAATGTCATTGCTACTTGTCACTATCGAGCCAAGGTAGACGTCCTTGACTAATTCAAAAATATGTCTGCCAAAGGTGACGTTCTGACCAAGACGTCGGTGTTGCGCATCTTTCTTTGATGACGGCATATATTTGGTCTTGTCCGCAGTTACCCTTAGACCCACTTTAGCCGCTTCTGTTTCAATGCTTGCGAAAGCGTCATTGACGTCTCGCTTTGTCCGTCCAATAACGTCGATGCCATCTGCGTATTCAAGCAATTTGTAGATTAAATAGATCGTACCTCTTGTAATGTCCGCAGAGTCCCGCACGATCTTTTCAAGAATGATGTTAAAGAAATCACATTACCGTGCGTCACCCTATCTTAAACCTTTTTTAACATCACAGGGGTCGATTAGTTCACCTCCGACCTTAATGGAGCAGCGAGAGTTCTCCATAGTCATCCTGACGAGTTTGGCAGGGATGTTAAAACAAGACATGGCTCTGTATAGCTCGTCTCTATAAACGCTGTCATATGCGGCTTTAAATTCATGGGTCTTCTCCAAGATCTGCCGTAGTGTAAATATTTGGTCTATCGTGGATTTTCCTGGCCTGAATCCACACTAGTAGGAACCTATCAGATTGTCCACGAACGGTTTCCGGCGCTTACACAGTACGACAGAGTGGATCTTGTACGCAATGTTTAGCAGACTTATCCCTCTGAAATCCCCCACCTGATTATCTACCTTGCCGTGGTGTGGGGGCTTCTCACCAAAGGATAATCGCCCCCATCACTCCCTTCACACACCCCGATTCCCATCCCAATCCATTCATCCCATCACACTCCCAACCTACCTATCCACTCCCTATCCCCTGGTCTGAACATAAGGTGTTAACCGTACCGTGCCGAGATGTTGATCAGGCTGAGAGCCCAGACCAAAAATGGTTCAGTCGCTAACGGTGTATCCGGATACCTGGCGCCCTCCGGATCAGCCAGCCTTACCTGGGTATTGCGGATCTCTGCCCAGGTGGACATACGTTTCTCCGCAACTCGTGGGACATGAACATGAATAACAAACAAGAAACAAACAAAGAGTCCGGATCTCATGAAAAACCGGAAGGGGATGATATCCCCTCTACATAAAAGGCGGTAAAGACTCCGATCGGAGATTCGTCAAACCGCTCTGATAGGTATATAAACCCATCGACCAAGGCCTTTAAAGACCGCAAGGCGGCCTTGAGAATTATAAATCGATGGGGCCATAAAACCGACTTGTCAGAAAAAGACAAAGAGTCGTTAGCCTGGGCGACAGGTATCCTAGCCCAGGAGAAAGAACAGGCCAAGAGGCCCAGATCGTCCCCTGAGGAACCAAAGCGGGAGGCTAAGAAAGCTAGGCTGGGAACACTGGCCAAGCTATCAAAGCCCTTCGGTGAGGTTGCGAGGGAGTGCCTGACGGTCGCAATCATAGATGATAGTGACCCGGACGGCAAACTGACGACCGAAAAATGGAAGGATGTCGATCAAGCGCTATCGAAAAACTTCCTAAAAGTCGCTAGAAAGAGCCCTGGACCACCGCTCATCTGCGACGACGCTGGACGGTACCAAGGCAGGGTCAAACTGATAAGCTGTGCCGACGAATGATCCGTTGATCTTCTGTCAGCCACAGTTGCCGAAATAGGGAAAATTCGGGATTGAGCTAGGCTCAAGGTCATCACTAGCGACCAGATCCCGAGACGACCGCGAGCTAGATGCTGGCTCCCACTTGCACCAGACAACCTCCTTGAAATAGTTGAGACAATCAGCTATTGCAATCCCAATCTCCCAACAAGAGACTGGAGTGTCGCGAAGCTGGATGAACCGAAAGGTCGATCAAGAGAGGCAATTATTGTACTGAGTTGTGAAGCCCTGGAATCTCTGGCCCTATGCGACTACCATATCAGGTTTGGCTTTAAAAAAGTCAAACTAAACATATACAAAAAGGATGAGGAAGTGCCACCATCCGGCAATACAGACACGGCTAACACCGAGGTCAGAAGCGAAAGCTCTTCGGTGCAGGAACCCCCAACCCCCTCGGGGAGCAAGAGCCCTGCACCGCCAGAAACTGAAACCCCAGCAACATCCCTGGTCATTTAAGATCAGGAGTCATTGCTCGACTCCTGAAGCGAAGACTACTCAACTAGCTCGCCGATGGAAGACGATCTTCTGGACTCAGATCTGGAAGACCTTAACGCCACCGTGGTGGAGGCAGATCGAATTAATAGCAGCCATGACGCTGCTCTAAAGCGGCAACCGCAAACCTTCTTCTCAGGCTGGCCAAAGGAGAAGAGGACATAGCCTTAATCCAGGAACCGTGGGTGCATGAACACAAGGTTCGTGAATTAAGAAACCCAGCCTTCAACCTATTTACATCACAGAAAGAAGGTAAGCCCCGTACTTGCATACTTGCAAAGAAATCATTAAACGCTTACCTTCTTCCAAATTACAGCTGCCCTGACACCACAGTGATTGCAATCCAATCACCCGGGATCAAGCTATGGAGAGCGTCCACATGCATGGCGCAAGAAGAGTCCATTCCATCGGACGAAATCAATAGACTGGTCAAGGACTCGTCGAATCATCAAGCTGGGCTCCTTATCGGTGCAGATGCGAATGCGCATCACACGATCTGAGGCAGCAGCGATACAAACGAAAGAGGTGAGTGGCTTATTGAATTCATCCTAACCGCTTATCTTTTTATTTGCAACAAGGGTCATGCACCCACATTTATTACGAAAAATCGCAGGGAGGTACTAGACCTAACTCTAGCATCCCCCTCTCTCATTGATAAAATAAGAGAATGGAAGGTTTCTGAAGAACACTCCTTCTCAGATCATCGTTACCTGGTTTTCAACCTAGCCTTCACGGTCCCAACCCCAATCGACTCACCCTGTAACCCAAGAAGAATCGATTGGGAGCGTTATAGAGCCTTCATTGGCAACTCTATGAAAGGTAGGACCCCTGGCACCCCGCGGACCACGTTAGATATAGACAATATGGTCGATACTCTAACAATCACATTGGGCAACGCAAGGGCCAACAGCTGCGCAATCCACAAATCAGGAAAAAAAGTCTTACCCTTCTTGGTGGAACGCAGATCTAAGCAAGCTCCGCAAAGCCTGTCGTAAGCTCTTTAATAAAGCAAAGAACACGACAGAGACTTGAGCCTAGACAAAAATTCACTCAAGGTGTACAAACAAAATCTGAGGAAAGAACAAAGGCTGTCTTGGAAAATCTTCTGCAATATCATGGAGAAAATATCAGACGCCTATAGACTGAGAAAAATACTCTCGAAAGATCCACAATCTCCTAACTGCCTCATAGCAAATGGAGTTTGGACAACATCTGAGGAAGAAACTCTAAATCTTCTCCTCAACACGCACTTCCCAGGCTGCTCTGAATCGCAAGACCCAGTGCACTCGCGAGGGACTCATATCTCCTCTGCGGTAGAAGGGGCAGTACGAACACATTATCTCCAGAGAGAAAATTATATGGGCATTAAAAAGTTTCAAGCCCTATAAATCGCCGGGTCCAGATGAAATTTACCCCATCGAACTAACACAAACTATGGAATTGACTATACCATGGCTAGAGATAATCTTTAAAGGATGCCTAGCCTGGAGTCATATTCCAGAAAAGTGGAAGTGCGCAAAGGTAATTTTCATCCCCAAAGCCGGCAGGAATTCTCACACTTCCCCCAAGGATGTAAGGCCTATCTGTCTATCATCCTTCGCTCTAAAAACTTTAGAAAGGCTGATAGACCTACACATACGGCACAGCTTATATCCCTCCCTAATTTCTAAGGCACAGCACGCCTACTGTAAAGGTAGATCGGTCGAAACAGCTCTTCACACATTAGTGAGGAAAATCGAAAGATCAATCCATCTCAATGAATATACTCTAACAGCATTGCTAGACATAGAGGGCGCCTTTAACAACGTCACTCCGAAAGCAATGATAGAAGGGCTAGAAAAGCTAACGGTGGAGAGGACTCTGATAGAGCTGATCAGCGAGTTGTTATTAACGCGCAAGATTCACTCTAAGTGGGGAAGCCTAGTTACTACCAGAGTTTTTACCAAGGGAACCCCGCAAGGCGGGGTCCTCTCACCTCTTCTCTGGAATGTAGTTGTAAACGAACTACTAATCAAACTGGAGAAAGTAGGCCTGGACGTTGTTGCCTACGCCTATGACGTTGCTATCACAATCTCAGGTAAAAACCTATCTACACTGAATGACCGCATGCAAACGGCATTCTCATTTCTGTGCAAATGGGCGCATAGTAACGGGCTCAGTATTAACCCCCAGAAAACGGAGCTCGTGCTATTTACTAAAAAGCACAAAATCCCGGAAAACTGCCCTATCACTCTGCTCGATACCAGGTTAGCCTACTCCCCTAGTGCCAAATTCCTTGGCATTATACTCTATAGGAAATTAACTTAAGCAATACAATTGAATGAGCAAAAAAAGCAACAATAGCTCTCTACACATGTAAGAAAGCCCTAGGAAAAAAATGGGGATTCAACCCCAAGATCATTCTATGGCTCTACATCACGGTCGATAGACCCATACTAATGTATGGAGTGATAGTCTGGTGGACTGCACTAGACAAGACAACATACCACAAACATGATGGCATGTATGTGCATTACCGGGGCCCTCAACGGCTGCGCTTAACATTATACTAGACCTTACACCACTCGATATTCTCGGTAAGCAAGTTGCCACATACACGGCCATAAGACTAAAAGCCAACTCGAAATGGGCGAGCTATGTCACTGGCAACTCCTCCATCCTGGCAAACAGGATAACTATGACAGAAAACCTGGACCACACAGAACCCACCATAGTCTTGGACAAAAACTTGATGATCTATCCGGACAGGAAGAACTGGACCCGCCAAACTCATCCGCGCAGAAATTTCGTGGATTTCTACACTGACGGGTCTAAAACCAAAGACGGGGTGGGCAGTGGAATATTCTGCAAACAACTCAAGCTATATAAAGCTCTAAGATTACCAGATCACTGTAGCGTTTTCCAGGCGGAACTGTTGGCAATAAAAGAGGCTTTGTCTTGGCTAAAGTGGAACTTAATATCCTCCACGGATATTCGCATTCTCACAGACAGTCAAGCAGCCTTAAAGTCGTTTTAGTGCTATGTGTACACATCAAAATTTAGTCTCGACTGCCGCAGATCTCTTAACGAGATGGCAGAACAGTTCAACATACAGCTTATCTGGGTACCGGGACACAGCGACATTACAGGTAATGAAAAAGCCGACACACTCGCCAAACAAGGAACGACGCTACAATCAATCGTGGATTGTGAGGGAGTACCCCTTACAACCATTAAACATAATCTGACCAATCTCGCCAGGGCCGAGACGAACCTGAGATGGACACAGAGACATACCTGCGTCATCACCAGGCAAATCTGGCCCCGGCTTGACAGTCAACGCACAAGGAGTATAATCTCCCTAAAAAGAACTGACATCTACAAAGTCATCGGTGTCATCACAGGACACTGCCTCATTGGCAGTCACGCACAAAAACTAGGAATAGTTCCGAATGATTTCTGCAGAAGCTGTCAGGACGAGGAGGAGGTCGAATCCATTCGCCACCTTCTCTGTGCCTGTCCAGCTCTTTGCAATATTAGGAAACGTTACCTAGGCTCTTACTTCCTTAACGGTCTGACAGATGTTCAGAAAGTAGGGATACTTGATCTTCTTAACTTCTTAAGAAGCACAAAATGGTCCCACTAATAGGGGGGTAAAACCCCCTCGTAGCTGCACAACGGGCCTCCCTGGCCTATGTGCATTCTTCTCAATTCTGGGAAGGCTACGACCCTACCTACCTACCTACCTACCATAAACTATACTACGCAGTGTGTTATAGGTAAGTAAATAATTTTTAAGCTTTCTTTGTGTGCCGTCAAATTTTGAAATCGTTAAAAGTGTGAAAAGTGTGCCGCAACAAAAACAAGTTTGAGAATCACTGGTCTAGACTCTGGATTAAATCAAAACAGCTTCAGCCCTTGGCAAGTTTTCACATAGCAAAAATCGAATCCAAAATTCAGTTGGTAGGCATGCATGATACCGAGTCTGTTCATGCCTCATTCCACTAGTTTAATTTTGTTGAAGTCCGCGGAATACGGTCGTACGCTTCCGTGCGGCCTAATTGCCTCAAATAAGCGGAAGCATATCCTGTTTTTTTAGCCTAATTTAATAAAAGCCAACGATCATTTTTTCCCAGCTCATTGGGTTCGCCCCTGGCAATCTTTCGCATTGCAAATACTGAATTCAAAAATCAGTTGGTAGAACTTGAACCTTTTCCAATGAATCTTCATGACTCAATGCACAAGCCTTTAATTTTGTTACAAACCGCAGGATACGGTCATAATGCCTAGGCAAGTTGATATGTGTCCTGTTTTTTAATCTAATTTAGGCTTGGATTCATTTTAAAAAAATATTCCACACGCAAGCATCACGATACATATAATTATCATGGTTACCACTCCATGATAAATCATTTCATGCGTTATCTACTATTTGGTTATTGTTCTTTCAGCTTGGCATACATCTTGAATTTGGTGCAAGTAGGATAGGTGTCAGGTGTCAGGAAGTATGCTGATTCTAGATGCTGGATAGCTGCATCGTGCTCTATTGGAGTTGACGATGTCTGAATCCCATTTTATTTTGTTCGTGATGAAGATTCTACCAGATTCTGCAATTCAGAGTCGATGTTATCAATATTTTTGGGCTAAAGTCATAAAATCATAAAGGCTTACCTCCACACCTGCCTTCACAATTCTGTTGTTTTAGCACTAAACGCGACACTATCACCGCGGTAGACCAGACTTGTTTCATGCCTCGCACCCTGAGAAACACACTATTGACGTGTGACATATCAGCAAGCTTGTTGTACTCAAATTTCAAGTTAAAGGAAAAAAACACCTAAAACGAAACTGTGGCATTATACAAAAATCAACTCGAGCTATAGTGCCATTATATTTTCTTTGAAAGCCAAGTGAATCAGATTAGGTGCAATGTGGTAGATGCTTTCACCAAGTTCGAGGGTATACGAGTATTTGAGTGTAGTAAAAGGGAATGGAAGGACCATGTACATATTCAGCATAGTCAGAATGATTCGATTTCGGACAAATAAACGTAATTTTTTTCGATAACTTATTGCCATTGTGAATTTACTTTGATGGCGCTACAGTTCGGGGTGAACCAGGGCCGCAACCAACAAGCCTCTCCAGCCGACCCAATCTTTGGCCAGCCGCTTCCAGTGCCGCACGCCCAGTTGGTTGAGGTCCCTTTCCACCTGTGTGTGCCACCTTAAATGCGATCGTCCTCTGCTGCGTTGTTCCTCGGGGTTGGAGTCGAAGACTCTTCGGGCCGGAGCGTTGATGTCCATTCACTCTACATGGCCCATTCGTTGGATCCGAAGAAGTCTAACCAGCCCGATGTCGCTGTACAGTCCGTACAGTTCTTGGTTCAATCTTCTCCTCCACTCTCCGTTTACACAAATGGGACCAAAGATTGCACGCAGAATTTTAGACCCAATTTAGCCGCTTCTGCTTCAATGCTTGCGAACGCCTCATTGAAGCATCGCTTTGTCCGTCCAATAACGTCAATGTCATCTGCGTAGGCAAGCAATTGTGTGGACTTGAAGTAGATCGTACCTCTTGTATTGGCCGCAGAGTCGCGCACGATCTTTTCAAGAACAATGTTAAAGAAATCACATGACAGTGCGTCACCCTGTCTAAAACCTTTTTTAACATCAAAGGGGTCGGTTAGGTCACCTCCGACCTTAATAGAGCAGCGAGAGTTCTCCATAGTCATCCTGCACAGTCTGACGAGTTTGTCATGTTAAGACATGACATGGCTCTGTATAGCCCGTCTCTATAAACACTGTCATACGCGGTTTTAAAGTCGACAAAAAGATGGTGCGTGTCGACCTGGAATTCATGGGTCTTCTCCAAGATCTGCCGTAGTGTAAATATTTGGTCTATCGTGGATTTTCCGGGCCTGAAACCACCCTGGTAGGAATCTATCAGATTGTCCACGAACGGTTTCAGGCGCTTACACAGTACAGCAGAGAGGATCTTGTACGCGATGTTCAGGAGGCTTATCCCCCTGTAATTGACGCAGCCATAAGGGTCTCCTTTATTATGGACCGGGCAAACGATACTGAGATTCCATTCATCGGGCATGCGTTCTTCCGACCATATCTTGCAGATGAGTTGGTGCATGTTCCTGGCCAGCTCATCGCCAGCTGCTTTAAACAGTTCCGCGGGGAGTCCGTCTGCTCCAGCAGCTTTATAAGACTTAAGTTTCGATATCGCTATCTTAACATCATCTAAGTCGGGTGGACGGGATTCTCCTTCGTCTTCTTCCATTGTGAATGGTTCGCTCTGTCTGACGGCGGCATTTTAACTATCATCGCCGTTATACACAGTCTGTGTAAAACGACTGTGACTCCACTACTAGTTGTCGGTGCTCATCCCTGCAGGCTTCTGCTCTGGCTTTATAACCTTGGCATGCTCGTTTTATTTTCTGGTAAAATTTTCGAACGTCGTTCCTGCAGTAACATCTTTCCATCTCGTCGATCTCGCGCTTGTCATGCTCCTTCTTTTTCCTTCTCAGGAGCGCATAATCCTCCCTTCTTTTCTGTTCATAGAGCTCGCGGGCAGCTCTCGTCCGTCGATGCAATGTGGCCATGTATGCATTCTGTTTCTCTACATGGGCCTGTTTGCACTCATCATCAAACCAGGGGTTTCTCGACGGTGGGGGCTCGAAACCGAGTACTTCTGAGGCGGCCTCTCTAATGGCGTTTTTACAACGACTCCATTGCTGTTTTATGGTCTCTGCAGATTGCATCGGGACTTGAGAGAGCTTGAGGGAGACCTGATCGGCGAGGGTCCTGGCGGTCTCCTGCGATTGCAGGTTTCCGACGTTAAAATTTGGTAGTTTTACTCGACTCCGTTGATTCCTAGAAATTCGCATCCGCACTTTGGCTGAAAAGAGGTAATGATCCGAATCGGTGTTGGCTCCTCGAAAGGTTCGGACATCTAGGATGCTGGAGGAGTGTCTGCCGTCGATCCCAATATGATCAATTTGGTTGATTGTCGATTGATCGAAAGACCGCCAGGTCCCCTTGCTACTACTAGATTATGTCCCGCCATAAAGTCCGCTAGCCCTAGTCCGTTTTCTGACGTGGTGTTGTGTAGGCTGTGCTTTCCAATGACCCGTTCAAAGATAGCTTCCTTACCCAGCTTCGCATTGAAATCTCCTAGAACGATTTTGGTGTCATAGCTGGGACATTGCGCATACGTTCTGCCTAGGAGATCATAGAAGTCGTCTTTATGTCGGTCATCTTTCGCCTCTGTGGGGGCGTGGACACATAATAAACCTATATTGCCGAGATTGGTCTTGATGCGGATAGTTATGAGGCGTTCGATTACATACTGGAAGCTTAAGACTTTTTTCCTGAGTCTGCCTCGAACAACAAATCCGCATCCGAATAAGCGTTGTTTATTTTCTCTGTAGCAGTTTCTGTAGTATATATCACAGTTTTTCATCCGCTTTTTTTCTGGCCCATCCCATCGCATTTCTTGGAGCGCGGTTCGGCTTCACCTGGTCTGTTGAGGGACCTAACGTTCCAGGGGCAGATCCGGAATTCGTTTACTTTTAGACGTTTGCGGGGGTCGTCAACATTGCCATTGTGAAGGTAATACTATTATGCCACTCTCATAGAAGCCCTTCTCCCTATTGGCAGAAAGAAAACAAGCCCCTCGTGAGGTGACTTTGTCATCAGTACATACAAACATCAAGCGCCATGGACAGAAACAGGTGGTACTCCCTTGTCACCAGGTCCAGCCTACAAGATGAATGCCTAAGAATCTCACAACCAAGCTCCTGGGGCTGCTGGAATGTCGCTATCGAATATGCGTGGCCTGAAGTTGTCCTTATGAGATACAATTCCTCTCCTGTTGGCACCAACTGGTCGCTTCTACACGACTGCTTCTATCAGGTGGCTCGAATTAAAAGTTGTGTCGTAAAGAAGCATTTCGTAGCAGACAACTCCCTGTAAATCACCGCCAAACCTTAATAAAAGAGTGTGGCCTATCACCAATGCACTTGCAATGGTCTCTGATAGTAGTTTTATGTAGAAAAAAACAATCATTGTGAATCTGAAAATGCGCTGAGGTCTCGAATCGGAAAGCTTCCACATGTCCACATGTCCCAAAGGAAGCAGCTGCCTAAGTGGTCCAATGATCTTGAATCCATCAACCACACTCAAAATAGTAATTAATAGGATCCATGTATCGGGCTGAAATACAATTATCTCAATACAATAGAACTGCCATCAATGACCATGTACTCAATCGAATGAATGGTTGTGGCCGACAGAAACCACAAGCCTTGTGCACACAGCACAGCCAAATGAACGTTAAGAAAGATGATTATAATTGAATGACCTTAGGAACCCATACTGCAACAAGGATTCTACGATACCGCATATGTATTGCTCCCACTATCTAGATACTAATTTAACTCGTAAAACTACAAAAATTCTACCATCCTTTCCGTAGGACATTTTCGTCAACTTGCACCGGGGTATGAATTGGTATTCAGATTTCAAAGACTGCTTGAACCGGACTGTAATTTACTTGAAACTCAACCTGAAGTAGGATGGAGAAATGTACACCCATGCACTGCGTGTACGTATCCATTTCCGCATTGGATGTGCTCGGACTTGTCGATGTGTTTATATTCATTTTGTGGTTTATTGGTTACTGTGCCCGTGGGCAGAATCACGTCCAACTCTACTATGGATGCCAAGTAGCTTCGTGTGCACCTTTTCTGTCCATCGATTGCTTTGCATCATGTTTCTGTTCGTTGCATTTCAACTTTCGGATAGTATTTTGTTGATACTCTTGTCAGTTTTCCAGGAACCCTGTATCACTGTCATTCAATTCGTCCATAAGCTATATGTACGTTGTGGTTGAATGCACAAGCCATAAGTATACCCACATATCGTTGCTCCATGATCGTGTAAGCGTAGAATGCATTCTGCAAATGACTTATTAAATTGAGTTTTCACTGTAACAATCGAATAATGACAGGAGTGCACAGACAAGATGATGAAATCCCTCAGAAATGCATACAAACTGACGGGATCAGGAGCACTAAAATTTCACTGGTGCTGAAAGTATTGACTAAGAGCAGCAAATCCTCTTTTCTGCATTTCTTGGTTGTCTTGTTTCTATCATCGAAAGTGCTATTTGCCCATCAAAGGAGGGATAATGCACGGGATTCTTTCGACGAAAAATTCGCCCCTAAGTACAACCAGTTAATAATGCACACAGTTAAGGAGAAAAATCGTTTGTTTTCCATTCCAAGAACTTATAGTGCACTCTACAGCTCCCGGTTACTATTCGAAAGTACAAAGCACCCAAGCATGGGGATGGCTGATAGATGGAATACCGATGAACAAAACCCATTCAATGGTTCAGGTACGAGTAAATGATGCATAAAGACGAATGGCTGCGAGCTTCATATTCCATTCAACTCGTTCACATATGACACAGGAAGCACTATCCACACACGTCAGTAGTACGAATACATACATAGCATGCATAGAAGGCACTTAATGCACCCGATGGTCTGGCATTCAACAGGCACACGAGGAGAAAGGACATCAACGCCCGTTGTTACTCGCAAAAAGACGGAAACAGTCTTCAAATAGAATGACAATAAATTTCATTTATGTAAAGGATAATGGGTAAAGTGGGTAAAGCGGGTAATTGGTATTCATTCTTTATTATCCTTACAGCTCGTTCGATTCTAATCTATCAAAATGTAGTGGCGCCAATTTAAGCGTGCTAGGTGGGGATTGGGATAATTTGCATATTCGTAAACCAAGACCTCAGCCAAGAACGAGCAATAGCGTAGCGACTGATTCAACACACCATCCTTCACACAAACATGCATGTCCTTTAGTTTCGGAGAGCTACATAGTTTGTTACTGAGTGAGGTAAAGCAACAAGCGAATTGTTGCGCTTTCGTTTGTCAGACCACCCCCCTATTGGGTTTAAGTACATATAACGTTGATTGGGACGTGAATGAAGGGAGGTTTTGGGAAATTTATTACCGGATGGGCTTATAGTTATTAAATCGATTGTAATTTGTGATGAGTTTATGTGCCTTTGTTCCTTTCCTGCTTTCTGATTGTTCGGATTGATATCAACAGGTTATCGTGGTCGTTTATCTGTTGCTTTTGTTGAATAGCGGATGTTGTCGCATTGCTAATTCTTAATGTTTCATGACATGACATACATATTTATAATAAGGGAAGCGCGAAGGGAATCCGATTTTAGCACGCGGATTATCTTCGAGATGTAATTTGTGGTGGACCAAGTGTTATCTGTTTCACTGGCAATGCTGGAACCAATGTCGTCGGATCGTCAATTTTCAATATCATTTTGAGAGTAGAAGTGGTGGAGCAGGGGGGCTCTACCCCCAGTTTTGCTGTGGTTTGCAATGGATAGAATCCAATATTCGCTGAAACAACTTTATTTATTATGATAAAAGAAACTTACACGTACTGCTTGCTTGGCTGACTGTCAGGGATAATGAATAAGATACCAATCTTTCTTACATCTGCCCGTTGAACCCCGCAGGGGTTGGTCGTTGCTTTTGTAATACACACCAATGCTATACGTGTTATTCCCGTTTAAAAACGATGCTTTTGACTTATCATTGTGTTAGCCACAAGACGTCGACGTGTTGAGTTAAGACGTCGGAACAAGGCAGAATGACATAGTCAAGACGCCGTCAAACCGAAAAGTGTTTGTAGGTGCAATCTGTCAAAAGTGCCTGTCAGAGCCAGTGGATTGGTATCTCATTCATTATCTCTGCTGACTGTGAGCGAGTGCCCACTTTAGTTTGCACTCAGAAATAAATGTCAATACGTATGTACCAGAATCATACGATATTACTTTATAACTAATGTCCCAATACAGGGTGTACAACACATATGCAACAAGTACATGGTCATTCACCGTGTGTCGTTACTTTTTCCTGAGGATAAACTATCACAAGAAAGTTGTCTGCAGTAGTCTGCAGAAGTGGTTTTTCCATATTCTCAGCATCGACTGCGGTTCTACTACTAGGTGTCCGTTCTCATCCCTGCAGGCTTCCGTTCTGGCTTTATAACCTTGGCATGTTCGCTTTATCTGTTGATAAAGCTTTCGAACTTCACGCCTGCAGTATGTGGGAAAATGCGGTTACTTTTTAAAATGAGAAAGGCCAAGACTTTATGAAACTCTAGCTTTAATGTTAATTTGCGGAATCAAACACAAGGACGACAGTGCTGAAGAATACCCTTGGTTGTGGTGAAATGATCGTAATTGTCGTAAGTATTCGGTGCGCCACCGATTCCAAAGCATATTAGTTTGCTTAAGTCGTTGCGTCCAAAGTTGCTGTATGTCACTTGATGAAGTTACAGGCTTTTGAGGGCCAGCAAAGCTGCCATGACCATGTATAAAATCTGAAGGTGTGAGTGGTGAAATATCCAAAGGATCACTGCTTACGTAATTTAGAGGTCGAGCGTTTACCATGCCCTCTGCTTCTGCAATCACGGTCCGTAATTGCTCAAGCGTCAACTTCGCCTTTCCGATAACTAGCTTTAAAACATTCTTAATTGTTCTGATTAGCCGCTCCCAGAATCCTCCCCACCATGGAGCTCGCTCGATAGTAAACTTCCAACGTACACGTTTATTGGAGAGGAATCTTGGCACAACCTCATCGTCTGGCGCTTGATGGATGTCATTCAGCGGCTCTTCGAAAAGTTTTAGCATTATCTGTGTAAATTGTTGACGGAGCACCTCGTCGTGTTAATAAAACGGCGCAGTCCCATTATGCAGCTTTCGGTGGTCAAATTCGTTACAGTTTCTAGGCAGCACAAGTAAAAACCATCAAGTAACTTTTATTCATCTGGTTGGTTGAACTCTCGAAATAATAAAGAGGCCCTGCGAAATCTATACCGACACAGTCAAAGGGCTTTGACAAAGTAATTCGTTCGATTGGCAGATGTCCAAACGGTTTTGAAACGGGCCTACCAAAGAGTTTCTGGCAAATGACACACCTCTTACTTCTACCTTTGATCAATGGACGTCCTTTAAGAATCCAAAAGCGCTCCCTTAGCTGGCACAAAATGACATTGGCGCCTCCATGTAATGTTTTCTGGTGATAGTCATCGATAATTAGGTTGACAAGAAACGAATTCGATGGGAGTATCACAGGATGTTTTTGGTTTAGTGGACCCTTTAACGATTGAAGACGGCCTCCCAGTCGCATTAAACCATTTGCATCCAAAAAGGGACATAATTGAGCTATCTTAGATGTTTTGGGTACAGACTTTTCTTTCTGTAAAAGAAAAAGT
Source organism: Eumerus sabulonum (assembly GCA_951905685.1). Taxonomy (NCBI): domain Eukaryota; kingdom Metazoa; phylum Arthropoda; class Insecta; order Diptera; family Syrphidae; genus Eumerus; species Eumerus sabulonum. The sequence goes on along the minus strand of OX645060.1, from coordinate 164,967,316 downwards.
TCGTTAGGAAAAGCATTGTTTTGTATGTACCTGAGCCAATAAGTCTCGGCTGCGTGAAGCTCGCTGGTGGAGAGTTGAACGAACTCTAATTTCGACTCTCTTTTGCACAGTTTTATGAAACGTAGAATAAAAGCTATGTATCGCAATAATCGATTCCAAGAACTAAATTCAGTGTAGACTAACAGTGGTTCAGGTCTTGTAAGATCAGGAACGGAAATGTATCAATGTATGTTGGCGTTACAGTCCATGAAGAACCTGAGCCGAGCTTCTCTCAATCACCCATGTTGTGTGTGATTTCATTTTCCCATAGGTGAAAGGGACCTACAGTTTATTGCCGGTTTTGAACGGCGAATTTCGAGAAGCTTTTCATGACAATTTTACTACAGGGGTTTTTTTCAGAACCCCGCTGAGGAGAAACACCGTGAAAAACACGTTCGATGACATGGCTGTGTCGGGATTCGATCCCGTGTCATCGGCGTCAGAGGCCAACACACTACCCACTACCCGATCAGGAACGGAAATAGGTGCTAATAAAGCCACTGGAACTAAATTTTCCAAAAAAAGCATCGTTCTCAACATCATCAAAAGTTGCATCGCCTTTGGGCCACGTTGGTCCATGAGCCCATATCACCGAATATCGTAAGTCCTGGGCGGTGATTCCTCTGGTTAGAAGGTCCGCTGGATTCTCCTTCCCTTTGCAATGTCTCCAGTCCTCTATTAACGTTAGTCGACGTATTTCCGTCAATCGACTCTGCACGTACGGTTTCCAACGATGGGCATCCCCCTGGATCCAACCAAGTGCAATCCTTGAATCTGTCCACAGAAAGAACTTGTGAACACAAACCTTTAGTGATTGTTTTAGGTAGGAGCATATTCTAGCTGCCAACAATGCTGCGGTTAGTTCTAACTTCGGAAGTGAGAGCTCTTTCATCCCGTCCGTCTTTAATGGGGCCACTCTGCTTTTGGAACATAGGAATGCAACATTATTCTCGCCATCACTGAAAATTTTGATAAAAGCCACCGTACCATACGCCTTCAGGCTGGTATCTGCAAAGATGTGTACTTGTACTGGAGTGGAAGAAGAAAACGAAAGAGCTGTCCGTGGAATAGTGAAGTTGATCAATTGCTGCAAGCTACTAGCACAATTTTCCCAATGCGTCATGAGTTCAGGAGTAAGCTTTTCATCCCATGAAAGTCTTTCTCGCCAGATAGTTTGGAAAAGAATTTTCATTTGGATAACGACAGGACCAAGCATTCCAAGGGGATCATAAACTCTAGCAAGAGCTTGGAGTACATTTCGCTTTGTTCCCTTTGCTAAATTAGAGATGAGTTGATGTTCAACAAAATCCAGATCCCCGATTTCATCGCTTCTTACGAACCACGATAACCCCAAAACTTTTTGCTTAATAGGGGGTTCACTTAAATAAAGAGCTTTACGAACAAGTTCACTATTTGAGTTCCACTTTCTGAAGTTCATACTCGCTTGTTTCATCACCAATACAGCTTCCTCACCGATCCTTCTACCATCCTCTTCACTATCAACGCTCATCGCAAAATCATCCATGTATAAACTATCCAATAAAATCTGGCGGGTAGACTGGAACTTTTCTTCCTCGTTGTTCAAATGCAACCGCAATGTTGCAGTCAAGAGAAAAGGGCTGCAATTCACACCGAAAGTTACTCTTGTCATCCGATATACAACGATTTCTGCCTTCGGGTTGCTCGGCGGTTTTTATGGCGCATACCAAAGGAATCTGTGACTGTCGCGGTCCTTTTCGTTAAGTTGGATTTGCAGGAAGGCCTTCTCTACATCGGCCACTAGCGTGAAACGTCCAAGTCGAAAATTGAACAGCACCTTTAACACATCTGGTAAGAGATTAGCTCCAATATGTAGAAGATCATTCAACGATGCCGTATTTTCGGTGCGCGATGAAGCGTCGAACACGATGCGCATCTTGGTGGTCGTACTATCCGCCTTATAGACCGGTCGATGGGGTAAATAAAACACTCAACGTGAATCGTTCTTGTTGGGTAGTGGAATCGGTTCAGCAATACCGTCTGCAAAAAGCTGTTGGATACCCGCATCGTATTGCTGAAGTTTTTCAGGATGTCTCGATAATCGTGTAGAAAGGGACTTTAGACGGCTTAGTGCGTTTTCTCTGTTATTGTTCTTAATTTCAACGTCAGGAGTCTTCCACGGCAGAGAGGCTTCATATCGTTGACCCCTTTTGGTGATGCAGCGGGTCATTAGTTCCTTAAATAAGTGTGCATTTTCGTCCTCTTCACCACGAATTCCTATGGCTTCTAATGACCCAAATGTCGTGAGGTCGTTGCTGTCTAGCGCTGGCAGATGTAGAGCTGTGCTATGGACGGAAGGAAGGCATGAGTCTTCGCTTGACTTAAAACTCTTACCAGCAGATTGCGTTCCTTGTAGTGTCCAACCAAATACAGTTTTAACTGCTCTAAGTCCTGGAGAAATCGGTCGCTGTTTACCCGTGACTACCGACCAATAGTGGTCAGATCCAATGAGTAGGCTTAATCCATTTTCAGACTCAATGTCTGCATGGTAAGAGTCTGCCAACTGTAGATTCTGAAGAAGTGCACACGTTGCATCAGGGGCATGCAACACATCAATACAAATTTTTGGGACAACTACGGCTTCCAAGTTTATGTTTCTGCTACTAAATTGGCTTTTTATGAGAACATTCACTCTTTTGAACTTCTTAAATGGAGATATTTGTTTACATTCGAATGGTATTAGCGAAAAGTCCACTTCCCCCCACTTCCCCTGCAGCGGCTAAATTGAGTTTTTGCACCAAATCCTCTCGAATATATGAATATTGACTGCCGCCGTCGATGACAAAACGTATGAGAAAAGATTTATTATCACTCGGTGCTACGGCTATTCCCCGAGCAGTTTTCAAAAAGACATTTGAATTTGTGGAACAAGAATTGTACGCGCATAAATGGTTGCGCTTTGCAAAACAGAATCGAGCTCTTGTCCTGACGTTGAAGTTAAGTTACTGGCGTATAGGTTGACAGCTTTCTGACTGATACACTTATCCCGAGTCTCTGCCGCCGCCGGAGGAATCTTTTGGCTTATATGAGAAGGATCGCACATCGAGGTCAGGTGTTTACCTTGGCATTTTGCACAAGATAGCCATTTGGCACTCCGACACTTTTTAGACGAATGTCCTCGGTTTGCACAGCGAAAACATCGACCACTTTTTCTTAGGATATCTCGTTTGTCTGTAATTGACAGCTTGCTGTCACAATCCTTGGTTCTATGGTTATCTGACGCACAAAATACATACATATTCTTCTCACTTAGTGCTACTAAACTTGCTCCAGTTGTACGGGTTAAAGAAGGACGACTATCATGTGAAGTGGAAGGGAAGGATGGAAGATTCTACTTCTTTCTAAAGACTCGACTTCTCTTTTTAAGAAACGCATTATTTCTTTCACATGCTTATCACCAATTTGGACAGGAATTGAAGAGCCTTTTTTCATCACTCCCACATGTTTCCGCAGCATTGTCGTCTATTTCTGCTGATCGGTAATAGTCAACTCGTAGTTCCGGTGGTAAGCAGCGGAGCAATTTGGATTTCAGCATTACATAGTACTGATGCGTTGGTATTTGCAAAGCTGTCAGTGTGCGACAGCAAGATGTAATTGAATTATAAAGATTGCGAAGACCAATAGCATCTGATCTCGACTGCACAGGGCGAAGGGAAATGAGGTGCTGCATGTTTTTATCACCAAATTGTTCCCGCAAGAGAGAGATAGCGGCATCGTAGAACAAACCGGAAGCGGTAAAACCAGCAACTATTTTTTTTGCACTACCTACCAATACTGATTCCAGATAACTGAATTTGTCTGACGGTGTTAAACTGGTGCTCTCATGAATAGCAGTTCGATATTGCTCCCAAAACGGCAGCCAATCTTGATAATTGCCGTCAAACTTTTTCAATTGCAGTTTTGGAAGCTTCAGGGGGCAATACACTGCCGATGACATATTCAGGGATGTTTTTTCTTGATTTGATGATCTTTCTTGATTTGATATAGAGGGATTTTGGCTGCGTCGAATTTTTCGTAGACGAGAATTCAAGCGAGAAAGCACACCAATCGCTGCATCTTGGTATTTTATGATTTTTTCCAGTTCTCTGTCCAGCTCCTCTGTCTGAAGAAGTTTTTTACTTTGCACTTCCTGGTTTGTCGTGTTGAGGCTTTCATGAACTGCTGTTAGCCGCTGGATTAGTGCAACGATATTTTCTTCTATCTCATCCAAGTTCGTCGCCGAATTTAGTTGAGAATCTTCGCTGTCAAGAAAATCAGTTGCACTTAAAATGAGAAAGGCCAAGACTTTATGAAACTCTAGCTCTAGCTTTAATGTTAATTCCTTGAAAGTACAATAGCGAGTGAGTGGATATAATTCATGAGGAAGTTATCTAAATAAGGCAATAGCAATTTTATGTAAGAAGGAGTCAACAGACAGCAAAATACATGAAGAGCAAAAGTATATATTTGCATGTTAGGGTAAATAGGAAATGTGTGTCATTAATCCAACTAATTTTTTACACAGTAACACCTCTCCAAATCCCCCAGCGCCAACACCTGTTTGCTCACAAGACTTCTTTTTAACTCTTGGTAAGCAGAATCTTCTTTGGCTGTCCATTGAAACTTGCAATCCTTCCTGGTTAAATTTGTCAATGGTAGAGCTATTAGAGCTACTTGTCAGACCAATGAATTGTCGAACACTTTGCTCACTAGTCGGCCTTTCAAAGTTTTCTACGGCTGAGGTTTTTGCTTTGCCTGGTTCCATTCTTAGTTTCATGTCCGAGATATTATATTGAGTCTTGAAAAACTCACATTTCTTCAAGTTTATCATCAGATTTGCTTCACTGAGTATGTAACACACCGTTGCGTGAGGACGCATTTTATGGACAATGGAGTTCATCAGCTTCTGGAATAGCGACGGCGCATTCACTCAACCAAATGGTACAACAACAAACTCATATAATCCGTCCGGGGTTACGAAAGCTGTATAATGTCTCTGCTCTTTCTTGGTGGGTAACTGTTAATAACCAGAAGCTAAGTCCAGAACAATGAAGTACTTATAACCAGCTAATGCATTGAGTTGTTCTTCCGTGAGGGCATTGGAAAATTTACTCTTTTTGTGATCGAGTTTAGCTTTCGATAACCGAAACAAATCTCATTTGCAAGGTATGGTCGTAGGAAAGCATGCCCGACGAATGGGATCTCAGCATCGTTTGCCCGGTCCATAAAAAACGAGACCCCTATAACTGCGCCAACTTTAGGGGAATAAGTCTCCTTAATATCGCATATATGATCTTCTCTGCCGTATTGTGTGAATGTCTGAAACCGTTTGTGGATAACCTGATTGTCTCTTATCAGTGCGGTTTCAGGCCAGGTAAATCCACAATAGACCGAATATTTACGATACGGCAGATTTTGGAGAAGACCCAGGAATACCAAATCGACACTCACCACCTCTTCGTCGATTTCAAGGTTGCATATGACAGCGTGAATAGAGATGAGCTATACAAAGCCATGTCTAGTTTTAACATTCCTGCCAAACTCGTCCGACAGTGCAGGATGACAAGGGAGAATTCTCGCTGCTCTATTAAGGTCGGTAATGAGCAAACCGAGACCTTTGATGTTAAAAAAGGATTTAGGCAAGGTGACGCATTCAACTTTTTCAACATCGTGCTTGAAAAGATCGTGCAAGAGTCACTGGCCAACACAAGAGGTACGATTTATTTCAAGTCTACGCAATAACCGACGACATTGACGTGATTGGACGGACACAGCGAGACGTCAATGAGGCCTTTATAAGCATTGAAGTAGAAGCGGCTAAGATGGGTCTCAAGGTTAATGAGGTAAAACTAAATATCTGCTGTCATCTAAAAGAGACGAACAGCACCGACGTATTGGCCAGAACGTCACCATGGGCGGATATAACTTTGAAGTGGTCAAGGAATTCGTCCACCTTGGCTCACTGATGACCAGCGACAACAACACCAGCGCTTAGATAAAACGCAGAATCACTCTTGCCAACCTCTGTTTCTTTAGGCTCAAGAGGCAATTGAGAAGTAGAGTCCTCTCTCGGAAAACCAAGGTGACACTATATAAGACCTTAATCATCCCAGTCCTCCTTTACGGCGCAGAGGCTTGGACCTTAACAAAAGCGGAGGAAGATGCCCTTGGTCGTTTCGAAAGGAAAATTCTGCGCACTATCTACGGTCCCGTTTGTTCAAATAGTGTATGGAGGAGAAGATATAACGAAGAACTGTACGGGGTGTACAGCGACATCGGCCTGGTACGACGTCTACGGATACAGCGTCTAGGATGGCTGGGCCATGTAGAGCGCATGGAAAATACAGCTCCGACCCGAGGAGTCTTCGAATCCACCGCGGAAGGAAGGCACAGCAGCCGCATCAACGATGCCGCACGCAGGTGGAAGGGGACCTTTACCAGCTGGCCCAAGACCGTGCCAGCTGGAGACACTTGTTGGTTGAGGCCCAGGCTCACCACGGATTGTAGCGCCACTTAAGTATGTTGTATGTTTGTTGGCGTTACAGTCTATGAAGGACCTAAGCCGAGCTTCTCTCAATCACCCACGTTGTGGGTGATTTAATTTTCCCATTGGTGAAAGGGACCTACAGTTTATTGCCGGTTCCGAGCGACGAATTTCGAGAAGCTTTTCATAACAATTTTACTACAGGGGGTTTGTCAGAACCCCGCTGAAGAGAAACACCGTGAAAACACTTTCGATGACATGGCTGTGTCGGGATTCGATCTCGTGTCATCGGCGTCAGAGGCCAACACACTACCCACTGCGCCGCGGTGCTCTCTTAAGTCACTTAAGTAACTTAAGTAAGTAAGTAATACATCTTAGGTCGGACTTTCCTAGATTCAAAGATATAAGCTTTTGAATTTCTCATACAAAATACAGATTGGGCTTGTTTAGTCCAATCATAGCTTTGCTTGGAACTATGCATCAAGTTTCAAATAATAAAATTCTCGTAAAGACTGTGTAACTCCTAATAGTATGCGGTTTTCAATTGTTTAGAAGATGCATATACATACACCATTTTTTTGTCAGTCAGGAGTCATACTCTTATGATGTTTGTCAGATAACCTGGATGGAGTGCAGGCGGTTTGGATCGTAGATGTCAGTTCAGAGGAACCGGCCCAATTTTCATGTTGGTTGTTGTTCCCAGCAACTTTTCCTCGCACTTATGGTTTTATGCTAGAATTGCACACAAATATTATGAATTTATGGTGATCATATACTGTGAGTGTTATTCACAACAGCTGTGTTGCGTGATTTTTTTGTCTTTTTTTTAGTTATTTTATTTCTAACAAAAAACGGCTCGACCGATTTTGCTGGAAACTTCATCAGTTCTAAGTTACGCGTCGAATGAAGCCAGTCCCATGTCAATATCATATTTAGTTCTCGAGATAATCGGCACGCACATACGCACATACTGGTGACCTTGAAACGTGGGGATATGTAAAAATTTGGAATTCGCAAAATCGTCCCCATTACAATGACTTCCCACTGAGAAGTTAAAAATATACCTTTGGAGTGACATTTGAAGCTACATATGTTTGTTATTGGTTATCACCTGACCGTGACTACTCTTATGAGGAAGTTGTAATCAATAGCATCTACTTTTGTGTCACTGTTTAGGAGAGAATTTATTAGCTTTTAGTCGATGGTCATAATTGGTATCAAACATACCGATGTGATAAGATGCATACAATAATTGCTGGAAACAAATGATGACACAAAATTGTCATCACCATCCAATCTCGAAGAAAGAATCCCACAGCAGCAGCGCCACGCTTCCAAGTATTACCGTGAATAAACATTCCACAATGCAATTAAGTTTACATTGCCAGCAGGAAGCAAGCAACAAGGACTTCCAAGGGAAGTAAACAAAACCTTAATGAATCACTGAATGAAACTGAAAAAGAAAATCAAAGGAACGAACGAGTACAAGTTAAAAGAAAAGTATTTCAAAATGATAAATGAGACGAGAAATCATCCGAAGTAATATACCAGCCAAGCACAGCTAAGCCAAACAAAGGCTCACCTTGAGTCGATATCCTGGGTCCGGTTCAGCCAATGCAACCATGCCTGTTCGTAATTTTTCTTTTCATATTATGCTTGGAAACTCTCACGGAACACGGAGATTTGTTATTCACTTTTAATTAAAAGTTTAACCTACTCTCATTCACTAGCGAAACGGACGACCGAAGTCGGGTACATACTCAATCCGGATGAACGGATGCAAGGGAAATACCAGTCGCAACCAGTTTACGGGTTTACATTTCATCCTGACAGTCATTCCCTACTGGCCACCTAGGTTTGTACGTATGTATATATGCCCCTGTTCATGGCCGCATGGGGAACAGGAGTTATTACAGATTGCAGATTCTATGCAATAATTAAATCTCTTCCAGCCAAGATGCCGTACCAGATTCACTTGGTGCTCGGGTAAGAAATTGAATGGATTCCTGTTGGTATACGACCGACATTAGAGACGCCATCAGGAGCTATCAAGCATCATGCTGTCGTGCCCGCGAAAGAAATGAAATGAAAGAAAACTTAAAAGGAACGACACTAATAATAAAATAATAAGGAAAGGACATTTGCTAACCACTTTAGCTGTGCGTGTGGCAGAAATTTGTTCTTCGCTTCTTCTCTTAGATGATGATGATCCTTTTGAATCTATTCGGATGCTCATGCGACGTTCCGGCTTCATCGGATGAATTTTTTACCTTCCTTTTTGGACAAATCGTCTAGTTAACTAAAAAGAATAAAAGGTATGAACTATGTACTATGGACATACATAAGTGGGTTATATGACTACCATGGATGTGCGGTTGAAGTTTGGATCATGCTCGTTGTAGAAGAACTGATTCAGGCATGGTGTCACTTCATCCTTTTTTTTTTTGGCAAGTGGGATATAAATTGCATTGTCTAAATGAACAAAACTGGCTAGATAATTAACTTTCTTCTCTACTTGACTCGAATTGCTTTTTTTTCACGCTTCATGCTTTTGCTTTTGGCTTACACTGTGCAGTTGAGGAAGGAACTTGTCGTGGAGTTTCTTCGTCGTCCATGCGTGCTTGTGACATTTGGTTAAATGATAAAATAATAATTCCAATTTGCTTGAACTTACGATGGGGGAATTGGTTGCCCATCGCCGTTTTTAATTCCGTTGTTGTTTCTTCCGTTCATTCAGCACTCACTCGGATATGGACGAAAGGCTGGCAGAACTTGGTGATTTGGTGTGAAACGTCCCGAACCGGGATAACGACGCACACCCGCAATATCACTTAAGGTCTAAATAAAACATCGAAAGTCACCTATACTGGTGTTGTACTGACTACTTTGGAATGATAGCAAAATGGGAGAAAACTACGTCTTCAATGTTTGCGGACTAAGAAGTGAGTCCGAGTGTCAATAGCAAATTTGTATACCTTAGATAGGCGGACGGAAGGTATAATTGTGCACAGAATGGTTTACGACATCCTTGACTATTATCTAACTGTAGCTATCTCTTTCTCGAAACAAAGAAAATATCCTTGTTCTCATATCGTTCTTAAGGGGAGAAGGGAGCGAGCAAACAGAGCAAAGAAGCTGATCGCGTTTAACTTGGCAATCGCCAGCTTCGATCTCTGTCCCTGCTCAATCCAAGTTGACACACAGCCTTCGCGTGGCCTCCCCTGGATAGTTATACTGACACCCGCCAGGTAGTGTGCAGCGACCAGACCCCCTGTTCCTGAGGAAAGAGAAACCTGGCCCACCAGGTTGGGGGTTGCGCTTAGGGTTAACATCCCTATTGCGTAATATATATATTTGTTCAGAGACAACCTACAGCCTCGGATACGGACGGATTACATGTTGACGACCCCAGCAAACGTCTAAAAGGAAACGAATTCCGGATCAGCACCTGGAAGGCTAGGTCCCTCAACAGACCAGGTGCAGCCGGATAACTGGTCAACTCTTTGGACTGCTATAAGGCAGACATTACCGCGCTCCAAGAAGTGCGATGGGATGGGCCAGGCAAAAAGCGGATGAAAAACTGTGATATATACTACGGAAACTGCTACAGAGAAAATAAACAACGCTTATTCGGATGCGGATTTGTTGTTCGAGGCAGACTCAGGAAAAAGGTCTTAAGCTTCCAGTATGTAAGCGAACGCCTCATAACTATCCGCATCAAGACCAATCTCGGCAATATAAGTTTTATTATGTGTCCACGCCCCACAGAGGAGAAAGATGACCGACATAAAGACGACTTCTATTATCTTCTAGGCAGAACGTATGCGCATTGTCCCAGCTATGACACCAAAATCGTTCTAGGAGATTTCAATGCGAAGCTGGGTAAGGAGGCTGACTTTGAACGGGTCATTGAAAAGCACAGCCTACACAACACCACGTCATAAAACGGTCCAAGGCTAGTGGACTTTATGGCGGGACTTTATCTGGTAGTAACAAGTACACGATTCCCACACATCAGCATCCATAAGGGGACCTGGCGGTATTTCGATCAATCGACAACCAACCAAATTGATCGTATTGCGATTGAGGCCAGACACTCTTCCAGCATCCTAGGTGTCCGAACCTATCGAGGAGCCAACATCGACTCGGATCATTACCTTGTTGCAGCCCAGGTACGGATGCGATTTTATCGGAATCAACGGAGTCCAGTAAGAATACCAAAATTTACCGTCGGAAAGCTGCAATAGCAGGAGACCGCTACGACCTTCGCTGATCAAGTCTCCCTCAAGCTCTCTCAAGTCCCGATGCAATCTACAAAAACCATAGAACAGCAATGGAGTCGTTGTCAGGACGCCATTAGAGAGGCCGCCTCAGATGTACTCGGTTTCGAGCCACCACCGTCGAGAAACCCCTGGTTTGATGATGAATGTAGACATGCCCATGTAGGGAAACAGAATGCATACATGGCCACATTGTATCGACGGACGAGGGCTGCCCGCAAGCTCTATGAACAAAAAAGGAGGGAGGAGCATGCGCTTCTGAGAAGGAAAAAGAAGGAGCACGGGAAACGCGAGATCGAGGAGATGGAGAGATGTTACCGCAGGACCGACGTTCGAAAATAAAGCCATAGCAGAAGCCTGCAGGGATGAGCACGGACAACTGGTAGTGGAGTCACAGTCGATGCTGAGATTGTGGAAGGACCACTTCTGCAGACTGTATAACGGCGATGATAGTCAAAATGCCGCCGTTAGGCAGAGCGAATCATTCACCATGGACGATGACGAAGGAGAATCCCGTCTGTAGTGTATGCAAACAGATGTTGCGCATGCAAACAACAAGCCGTCCACCCGACCTAGACGATGTTAAGATAGCGATATCGAAACTTAAGTCTTATAAAACTGCTGGAGCAGACGGACTCAGTATCGTTTGCCCGATCCATAAGATAGGAGACCCCTATGACTGCGCCAACTATAGGGGAATATGTCTTCTTAAAATCGCATATAAGATCTTCTCTGCCGTATTGTGTGAACGCCTGAAACCGTGGGTAACCTGACCAGCTCTTATCAGTGTGGTTTCAGTCCAGGTAAATCCACAATAGACCAAATATTTACGCTACGGTAGATCTTGGAGAAGACCCAGGAATACCAAATCGACACTCGTCGATGTCAAGCAATGACAGCGTGTATAGAGATGAGCTATACAAAGCCATGTCTAGTTTTAACATCCCCGCCAAACTCGTCCGGCTGTGCAGGATGACAATGGAGAATTCTCGTTGCTCCATTAAGGTCGGTAATGAGTAAACCGAAACCTTTGATGTTGAAAAAGGATTTTGGCAAGGTGACGCGCTGTCATGCAACATCGTGCGTGAAAGATCGTGCAAGGGTCACTGGCCAACACAAGAGGTACAATTTATTTCAACGACGACATTGACGTGATTGGACGGACACAGCGAGACCTCAATGAGGTCAATGAGGTAGCAACGGCTATGATGGGTATCAAGGTTAATGAGGGTAAAACTAAATATCTGCTTTCATCTAAAAGAGACGGACAACACCGACGTGTTGGCCTGAACGTCACCATGGGCGGATATAACTTTGAAGTGGTCAAGGAATTCGTCAACCTTTGCTCACTGATGACCAGCGACGACAACACTAGTGCTGAGATAAAACCTTAATCATTCCAGTCCTCTTTTACGGCGCAGAAGCTTGGACCTTAACAAAAGTGGATGAAGATGCCCTTGGTCGTTTCGAGAGGGAAACTATGCGCACTATCTACGGTCCCATTTGTTCAAACGGTGTATGGAGGAGAAGATATAACGAAGAACTGTACGGGTTGTACAACGACATCGGCCTGGTAGACCCTGCTGCACGATGAGCGAGTTCGGATCCCGATAACATCAACGCGATCGGATATTTATTTCGCGGCGTTCCCTCTCGGCGGGGTACTAGCAAAACCCCCCGTAGTATACTTGCCTTGGAGAAACTTCTCGACTCACGCCGTTCGGAATCGGCATTAAACTGTAGGTCCCTTTCACCTGTGTGAAAAATAAATCACACACAGTATGGGTGATTGAGAGAAGCTTGGCTCTGGTCTTTCATGGGCTGTTACGCCACCAAAAGAAGAAGAAAGAAGATATGGATTATCTCCAATATTATATTCATCCGGTATTTACAGAGGCTGTTTGGTAGACCTGGTGTAAGATGATTGGATCCAATCTGATGACGCTCATGGACCCGCCAGTTCAGTAAGCTTGTACACATGGTAGGCCTCTGAAGCCTCTAGTTAGTACGTGTTCGTGATGCTGGTGATCATAAAAAGTGTGTGTTTATCCCTTAGGGTGGTGGTCAACTACATCTGAGATGGAACGGAGACTTCAAGTTGTTTTTTTCATATTCGTGATGAGGCTTTGTCAAAATGTGATATAATGAGTTCCTAGAAAGCGGAAAACCTGTCGAAGACGAAGAGTGTCTCGGACGACCATCAACTTTAACCGACGAAGCTTGCGTTAAAAAAACTAGAAGTCTGACTGATAATATCCGCATTTCAAAAGGATGTCAAATCTCCATTTAATGCTAAAACAGTGATTTTGTTGGATAAAGATTATCGCGTAGAAGTGTGCGAAACAATGTTTCCTGAGTATCAGGACAGGATGTAACGCATTATTTTGAGATTGAGATGGACTTCGATACAAACCGCATCGAGGGAAGACCCATAGATATCGTCCTTAGTAATTATTTAGAAGATTGAAGGCTACTAATAAATAAAAAAGTATTTTTCAAAAAAAATGTAGGTACAGTAGCACTTTATTTATTTCAGTTCAACTCACAATGTCAGTTAGAACACATATGTACATGTCAAGAGCCCTTAAAACTGGGAGTAGCTCACCTGCAGATAACATCAACGGAAACACAAAACACATCCTGTGCGGGACAGGGCTGACAAAACTGATTGTCAAGCAAAATGAACAGAAACGACGAAGGCCAAGCGAAAATCACAAGTCTGTCAACAGGGCAGTACAGTGATTCTTTTCACATTGTAAACTTAATGCTTTAGGCACTAAGGATCCATGGTAATATACTGAAAGTATACATGTTAGAATCAAAAACCCGAATGGAAGAGAATATGGTCTAGGACACAGGACACATTGTGCACGTACACAAATGATGAATGAAAATGAATCTCCCCTGGAATGAACAACAAGTGGCTCCTACCAGAACTTCGGGACACTTAACTCAACAAGTGAAGCCATGGGCACATATCTAACATCGTTGCCACCAGGACGACAGCAACCGCGAAGACAAAGAGTGTTTTCAATTTTAATAGAACCAAAAATGTTGCTGCCAGCAAGTTTTATCTAATTATGTGGCTAGGAGAAGGATGTACGAATAACGCGAAGATGTGGTTCCTGTATTTCATATTGGAGTACATTGTGTTGCGAATAGATGTCAAGCAAATGAGCATCGGATAAACGAAAAGGCATTTGGGTAAATGGGGGCGAATTGGCAAACAAAGTGGATGACGAAACGGGTATGGTTTGAGTGGACAGTATTATCCTTGCCGATTTCAATGGGGGCACTTGCTGTGATTATAGGCTTTTGTAGTGTTTTGGCTAAGGGAGCAACAGTCGCTAAGAATTATAATCCCTATTGAAATAAGCACTCTTGCCTTCTATCTGTCTTCCTACATCTCTGCCAATGAGAATGGAGCACAAGAAAACGGATCTGCCTTAGGAAAACGACTCCAGCAACCACGACGAAAGGACGATAGGGCAAAAGGACGAAAAGCTGAATTTAATATTTTCTAATGGAGCAAGATGGTTGGTGGTGGCCCTATGATGGTTGCTTTTGCCACTGCTGTTCCTGTCAATGCGGCTTTTGCGGTCGCTTCTAACCATTGACCTCGAGTCTTATCGGTGTTTATTCTATCACGTGGCGGTAAATAGATTTTCAATTTTCAACTTAAATTACATCCTTTTTACTGGCGCCAATTTGAAGTGATAATCTCGACAATGTGGTTCGTTGAGTATTACCTGTGGCTTCGGTGCGGATACTGAAGTAGTGAAAATGGTTGGTAGTTCATTTTCTCTTCTCAACTTGAAGAGGATTTGAAAGTTTTGCGGTTACATGAGAAATATATCCTTGGCATGTACTGTCAACGGAAAACTTTATGTATGCGGCCCTAATACCTGAACAATATTATTCAATCCTACGAAAAGATTCATGGTTTACAAAAAAGGCACTTTTCAATTCGTTTTAACTTTAACATCATCCCTTAGCGTTCATTTTCAATTATTCACAGACATATCAGGCAAAAAAGAATACCGTCATCATCTTTAGCCCCAGAGGAAGCGCTTAGCTTTTTATTTGTGATCGACATCAAAATGTCATTTCTTTCAAAAAATTTGCATACATTTGCTACTTTTTCACTTTTTCACCTCATCCTTTCGTTATCCTTGCAATCGAATACGCGCACGCCAGGCTCGTAAAGAGAATCGAAAATGTGACATTGATAATTCGATTAATCTTGCATGAAATTCAAAAGAAAAATAACATAAAAGTAAGGATATGACTGGTGTTTTATCGTATCCCCCCCAAGGATCGTTGCTTTTGTCTTAAGTGAAATCGACTACGATAAAGACAGCGAATCGTTTGGGCTTTCGAATCTGCTCATTCGTTTTGTGACAGGTAGCATGGGTACATGATGGAAACGAGGCTTTTCATCCCGGTCCTTAGTGCAATATATATGTACATAAGAAAATCATGCCTATTGCGGAGACAACTGGGGCGTATTGGTGTGTGACGGGTCTCAATTCGGGCGTCAATATGTTAACAGCCAACAAATATCAATTCGAAGTTAATTGAGACCGATATGGCGTTCAGTAATCCATTGCACGGCAGGCGGCACCGAGATGATGCCTTAGATATCTACGAATACGCAGGAGTGTACTCTCTCCTTATTTGGAAATGGATGTTTTGCGATTAGAGGGTTGCGCTAGATGTGTTGATTAAACACATATCCGTTGAGCGGTTGCTTGGGTGATGTAAAGGATACGCAAATTAATTTGTCAGATTAGCGTTTTAAATGAAGGCTGCCGGATGATGGTTGGCGAATTGAAAAAGTGATACGAGCCCTTAATTAACGTGAAATTGATATATGCATGCATTCGTGTATGTATTGGGTTTCATGTACACGTATTAGCTTTTAAATATGGGGACGTTTGTCAATCTGGTAAACTGAAGGTTTATTGGATAGTGTTTCACGTATTTCCGGATGGGGATTCGAGCTGATGGCTGTCATTGATAATGGGACAAGATGAAAAGGCGGTTACGTTGTTGTAACTTGAGACAATTTAAGTTGAAATGAGTGTGAAGCAAATAAGGTGTTTCTCTTGAAGATATGTATTGAAGTGGATATTCATCTAAAAGTAATCCTCTAACCTAGGATTGTTTATCAGGGGCTGTTCGGTAGGTACATTTTTACGAATAAAACTTTATATACATAGATACCCAGAAAAATGGTATTCAGAAGGTGAAAGATCCGGACTATTCGATGGATGCACCAACAATTCCCAACAAAGCTCCGTCATGGCGGGTATTGTCTTCATGGAATACAACTTGTTTATTGTCAATCGACAGATATGAAATAAGAGTGAGTTTCAAACTATGAGCGAAGAATCGCTACTAGTCCCTAGTAATATTATAAATACGAAAGTAACTCTGTCTGTCTATCCACTGTGCCTTCACGCCTAAGCCACTGAACTGATTTCAACAAAATTTAGAGCAGAGATACATACATATATGCCGTCCATGCCCCCACGGAAGACAAGGATAACTCCATCAAAGATGATTTCTTTGATCTCCTAGACAGAACATGATACCAAAATCATACTATGTAGGGGATGTTAACGCTAAGCTGGGTAAAGAAAGCGTCTGACACCACATCCGATAACGGACACAGGCTGATCGACCTTGCCAAGATACGTGAACGCATAACACGAACACCGCGGAGTAGAGTTAGAACACCAAGCTATGACGACGGAAAGCTACTATCGCCGGAGATCGATATCTCAATCCTCCACCCAGTCAGTACACCTCAATCCTCCACTCAGTCAGTAGAGCAGCTATGGGACCTGTGCAAACAAGCCCTGAAGAGCACAGCAACGGAAGTGATGGGCCTTAAAGCACCACCACGACGAAACACCTGGTTCGATGACGAGTGTAGAAGGAGTAAGGCGGAAAAGCAGGTGGCATACAAAGCCTCACTACACAAAAGAAAACAAAAGCGGCTCGTGAGCTCTACGAGCTTAAAAGAAGGGAGGAACATAAGCTTCTCAAGAGAAAAAAAGAAAGAGCACGAGAAGCGGGCGATTGAAAACTTGGAGAGGTGCTATTGCGGGCACGACGTTCGAAGATTTTATCAACAGATAAAACGAATGTCTCAAGGCCATAAAGCCCGAACGGAGGCCTGTGAGGATGAGAACGGAATCGCCGTCGATGCTGAGAATTTGGAAAAACCACTTCTGCTGACTGTATAACGGCGATGACACCCAACATTGCGCCGTCAGGCAGAATGATCCATTTCTTAACGACGAAGATCGCAGAGAATTCTGTCTCTCTGACCTCGACAACGTTCTCCACGTCGAAACCCAAGTCGAATAAAGCTGCTGGCGCAGATGGACTGTCTGATGAGCTCTTCAAAGCGGCTGGTGGTGAGCTGGCTAGGAGCATGCACCGGCTCATCTGTAAGATATGGTTAGAGGAAAGCATGCCCGAGGAATGGAGTCTCAGCATTGTTTGCCCGCTTCACAAAAAAAGGAGACCCCTTGGACTGCGCCAACTACAGAGGAGTAAGTCTCCTCAATGTCGCATACAAGATCTTCGCTACCGTTTTGTGTGAACGCCTGAAGCCATTCGTAAATAAGCTGATAGGTCCTTATCAGTGTGGCTTCAGGCCAGGGAAGTCCACAATCGATCAAATCTTCACACTACGGCAGATCCTGGAGATAACCAATGAATTTCAAGTCGACACTCACCATCTATTCGTCGACTTCAAGGCCGCATACGCAAGGGTAATTAGAGACGAGCTATATAACGCCATGTTTACTTTTGACATTCCTGCTAAGCTCGTCAGACTATGCAGCATTACTCTGGAAAATGCTCGCTGCTCCATCCGAATCAGTGCAGAACTGACCGATAGCTTCGAAGTCAAAAAAGGATTTAGACAGGGCGATGCGCTGTCGTGTTATTTCTTCAACATCATATTAGAAATGAATCACTGGCCAATACAAGAGGCACAATCTATTTCAAATCCTCGGAACTCCTCGCGAGTCGACGATATTGACATGATAGGCAGATCGCAGCGATATGTCAATGAGGCATTTGCGAGTATTGAGATGAAGGCGGCAAAAATTGGTTTGGCGGTTAATGAGGGCAAGACTAAATATCTGCTGTCATCGAAAAAGGACATTTACCAACGACGTCTTGGACAGAACATACATATTGGCAGATATAAGTTTGAGGAAGTGAGGGACTTCATATATCTCGGCTCCGCAGTGACTTGGAATGCTTTTGAAATCAAGCGCAGGATTACTTTTGCCAACCGCTGCTTCTTTGGGCTCAAGAGGCAACTGAGAAGTAGAGCCCTCTCTCGCAGAAACATGGAGTTTATCTGAAGCGGATGAGGAAATCCTTGGTCGTTTTGAGAGAAAGATTCTGCGTGCGATTTTCGGTCCTATAACACAGAGGGGGTTTGGAGGATAAGATTCAATCACGAACTTTACGGGTTGTACAGCGACATGAGTCTAGTGAGGCGTCTCAGTTCTCAAAAATTAAATCGACGTACAATTAATTGGTGGCCAATTTTTATCAAAATAAAAAATATCAACAGTATCCGATGCACCTCCAAAATGTGACTGATTGGTGTGCCTCGTGGTCAGATGGCATGATCAGACCTTATTCTTTTGAAAGTGAAGAAGAAATCGCCATTACCGTCAACTCTATACGTTCCCATGTTATCTTTTGTTGAAGTCGACCTCGATTGCAAAGGTTCCTCGAAAATCGAAATAATTTAACTGTTTTATGTTGCGAGCACGTGTTTTACGTGTGCAACCCGAACTCGCCAAGAAGGGCTGGATCTTGGAAGGTAACAATGCATCGGCCCATTCCTCGTTGATTGTGTTGATTCGGTGTTTTTTGTGGAGGTTTGGTTTGTAAACTGGCAATGTTGTTTCTACAGATTGTCAGTTGACAGCATAATGTTGATTTGTGGTTAGTATCTTAATTTTCCCGCGGCGAATATATTTATGCCAGAACATTGCGTGCAAATTGTGCAAATTTATTTTAAAAACCATGGTTCGGATCGCCAAACTTATCCTAAGCTACATACGTCGATTGTACGGTCGTCCATCTGAGCAAGTTATTCGGAACACGATGAATCGTTTTCGCACCACGTTAACTCTAGTGGATAATACTCATCTAAAAAGACGACAGTGCGAACAGAAGAAGCGTAGTGTTGAGAAGAGTCCGAATGAGTGGATTCACCATCGTGCACAGCAATTGGAGCTATGCCCACCGACTTTGTAGAAGATTATAAGATTTTACGGAAAGATCCACCTCGGAATGTATGGCTTTCATATGGCTTAAATTCACACTCCTTAAGCACTCCGCTCACTACTGCTTTCTTTATAGAAGCTCCAATCTAGACAGGAATGCAACATTTAGATACAAGATACAGGATTTATTTCGTATTAAAAAATATGTTTACACTGATATAGTTATCGCACAAAATATAATACAGAGATTTGGTACATTCTGCGTATCTTTCTTCTGAACTAAAGTGTTTACACAATTTTACTGCAGTCTTTAAAGACTAGGAATAGGAATTTTGAAGGAAAATACGATAAAAACCTTCAGTATAACAAAAAAAAAAAAAAAAAAAAGAAAAAAAAAAACCAAAAAAAAAACGACAAAAAAAAAATAAATACAACAAAAAAACAGAAAAAACAAAAAAAAAGAAACTAATTGGATGTATACACATACATATATGTATATATAAATAAATAAAAATAAATAAAATTAGTCAATAGATAAATAAATAAATAAATAATTAAACAAAGCAGTTATAATAATAAATAAATAAATTCAATAAATAAATGAATTAACAAATAACAGTAAATAAATAAAGTAATAAATAATCTGACAAATAGGTAAGTCTTATAAATAAGTAATATATATACATATATATGTACATATATAAGTAAATATATACACAGATACATATATGCACAAAACAAAAAATAAAATAAAAAAATTAATAAATAAATAAATAGAAAAATAAAAATATCACATTTAATTAATTTAATTAGCAGATAGATTACTGACTAGAGGACTAGAAGCAAAAGTACATGTATCAACAAATTTGCTTGTCAGTTTAGTAATTTTTGAGGATATCAATTCAACACCCGCTCTTTCATGCAGTCTTGAAGTCGAATAATCCCATGGGAGATCTAACATTATTTTCAAAATTTTGTTTTGAGTTACTTGCAACTTTTTAATGTGGCATTGTGCAGAATTTCCCCACACTGGGCATCCATAAAGGAGAATCGCCTGAAATATGACCTTGTAAATGATAATTTTATTTGATGGTGATAATAAAGATTTCCTATTTATAAAAGGGTAGAGGATGTTGGTGCAACCTTAACTTTCTTGATTGTCTGCGTGATGTGTTCACGAAATGTAATTTTTGTGTCAAGATAAATGCCTAGGTATTTAACGGAGTTCTGCCACTCAACGCTAATTCCATTTACCTCTAGATTTACTGAAGGTATAAAGCAGGCTTTCCTTTTTCGAGTGAAAAATATGACTTGCAATTTATTCTCATTCAGTTTTATCTTCCATTTATTGCAAAATTTTGATACAATTTTCATCGCATTTTTAAGATTGCTCTCAATATTGAGAGCAAGCTCATGCGATGAAAATATTGCTGAGTCGTCAGCAAACATCCCTGTTCCGCATTCAGGTAACTCAGGAAAGTCCGAGGTATACAAGTTATATAATATTGGTCTGTAAATTTTTGGTCATAAATTTTACTTAAATTGCTCAGAAGACTAATTGGACGGTAGCTTTCAGGATTTTCAGCAGGTTTACCGACTTTAAGTATGGGTGTTACTTTGGCAAGCTTCCATTTCGCAGGAAAGTACTGCATTTTTAGACAGGCATTTATGATATGCGTTACCATCTTGATCCCAATTTTTGGTAGCTTTTTGAGATATACATTTTGGACTAAGTCTAACCCACCGGACTTCTTAGCTATAAGATTATTATTAATAATGTAACATTTGATGCATTTTGAGCACTTTCTGATTCCGTCCAATGGATTGCTTCCATGTTCCCTCGCACTGAAATTGTTTTAGCAGACGATTTCAAAGCACACAATTCTCAGTGGCTTCGACATTCTGGACAGACAATACCTGAAGGAATTTATGTTGAAAGTTTTGCTGAGTTAAATGAATTAACTCAACTTGTGAATGACTCGTCGCGTGTATCTGATGTTGCTGGTCATATCGCCAACCCACTGGACTTGTTTCTTACCTCCCAGCCTAACAAATACATGATCGATGTATTGTCGCTTCTAGGCTCGTCCGACCAGTGCGTGATATCAGTTAAAATCTCGAATTCCCACCAACCAGTAAAAGAAAAAGCGTCTAAGAGAACACTATGGCTGTACGAGAAAGTCAACTGGTGCGGCCTTAAAGATCTTTCGGATCTTTAACTGGTCGTTCTGTTTCCTCGACAGCGACGTGGACACCGCAACTGATATTATCGCAAATATTATCCGAATCAACGTGGCGAATTTTATTCCCAGCAATATTAAAAGCAGAGGGCATGGGCTCGGATATACAGGATAAAGTTGTTGATCGCTCTCAACCTGGCGAGACGATCCCTGTTTAAATGGCCGGGTCAAGCTGACATACGGCCTCTTCGCGGCGCCCTCTGGATAGCAACAACCGTTGGGAGGTGAACAAACGTATGCATTGACAAAACCCCGTCCAGAATGGCGGTTGTGCGTCGGGCTAACAATCCGCCCACGTAAAAAACGTAAAAGTTATGAATGAGCAAGATTCCTCGGATACACGGACGGATACTCGACGACGACAACGCATGAAAAAGGAACACGATTTGCGAGTATGCTCCTGGAATGTCAGAACCCTGTACACTCCCGGAGCTGCTCATAAACTAGAAGGAATCCTCACGCAGTACAACGCGGATATTACTGCGGTCCAGGAAATACGCTGGATAGGAAACGGTACGATGAGGAAGAAAAATTGCGACATATACTACAGCTGTCACAAAAGATTGCACTTACTAGAATGCGGATTTGTCGTGGGAAGGCGGTTAAGGTGAAGGCCATCGAATAAAAACCTATAAGTGATCGCCTGGCTGTGATCCGCATCAGAGGCAGAGTTTATAACATCAGCCTTATATGTGCACACGCCCCTACCGACGAGGCTGAAGACCCTATCAAGGAGGACTTCTATGACCTCCTGGACAACGCCTACGGAGCTTGTCCGGAGTACGATGTTAAAATCTTGCTCGGCGACTTCAATGCCAAAATCGGTAAGGAGAACACGCTTGGCGAAGTGATCGGAAAGCACAGCCTCCACGATACAACAACAGATAACGGCTTCCGACTCACGGACTTTGCGACAGCTCATAATGCGGTGATAAGAAACACAAGATTCCCTTGTAAGCGAATCCACACAGCAACCTGGCGATCTCCGGACGGTCGAACTGCCAACCAAATCGACCATGTGCTCATCGACGCAAGGCACTCGTCAAACATCCTGGATGTGCGAACATTCAGAGGGGTAAATGTCGACTCTGACCACTTCCTCGTAGCAGCAAGATTCAGAGCTCGACTGTCCAATGTCAGAAAGCTGCACCAGCCCATCAGGAGGAGGCTCGACATTGGGCGCCTGAGCATACCCGAGGTTACCAGAGTCTACAGGGAGCAGCCGAGCGAAAGACTCTACGGTATGCCTACGTCGAACACAAATGCCAATAATATGTATGTGGCTGCATTGCCGCTCAGCCATCCAGGAAGTAGCCGAAACCACCTTAGGGTACCTACCACCCCCGACAAGAAACCCGTGGTATGATGGCGAGTGTGAGCAGAAAAAGGCAGCAACCGACTAGGCGTACCAAAAGGCACACTGCAGAATAAAACCAGGGCAGCGCAAGAAGAGTACCGAGCCAAAAGAAGGGAGGAGAAACAACTACTGCGGCAAAAGAAAAGAATCTTCGCAGCCTCCCAGCTCAAGGATATCAAGGAGTTTAGGGATAAGCATAAAACACGAGCCTTTTACAAGAAAGCCAAAAGCCTTGCAGGAGGCTTTAAAAAGGGCACCCAGGCCCTTCGAAACTGCGAGGGTAATCTTGTCACTGACCCGCAGGGAATAGTAGATGTATTTAAGCAGCTTTTCCAGCAGCTGCTTAATGAGCATGACCACAAGAGAGTGGTAGTGACCGAGGAAATCCCAACTCCAGCCGCTGAAGTAGACCTCCCACCCAGCATCGAAGAACTCGGCACAGCTATCCAGAAGCTGAAGAACAGGAAGGCCGCAGCCTCTTCAAGGCTGGCGGCGACGTTCTGGTAGGAAGCATGCACCAGATCATCTGCAGAATTCGGAAAGATGAAAGCATACCTAATGAGTCGAATATCAGCTCTATTTGCCCCATCCTACTTCTTGCAAGAACTATAGAGGTATATCCCTGCTCAATGTTGCATACAAGATCCTGTCCAGTGTATTGTGTGAACGACTAAAGCCACCGCACTGCAGCTACAAGTGCTGCTTCCGGCCAGGCAAATCGACTATAGACCAAATTTTCACACTTCGTGAAGGACTGTTTGGTGCGATGGCCGAATTCGGGATCCCGGGAAAACTGATCCAGTTGTGTCGCGCCACGCTAAAAAATACGATGCATCGTGCAACTCGGTTCCAGGACTTCGGAACCGTTTGAAACATGCACCGGATTTTGGCAAGGAGATGCGCTGCATCTAACTTCTTTAATTTCATGCTGGAGCAGATAGTGCAACGGGCAG
Source organism: Eumerus sabulonum (assembly GCA_951905685.1). Lineage (NCBI taxonomy): Eukaryota > Metazoa > Arthropoda > Insecta > Diptera > Syrphidae > Eumerus > Eumerus sabulonum. The sequence continues at coordinate 164,943,675 of OX645060.1, read as the reverse complement.
GCGTCAACAGGGAGGGCACTATCTTCTACAAGTCCGTGCAGCTGCTGGGATACGCGGATGGTATCGGCATCATCGCGTGTTCTCGCCGTGGCATTGTGGAAGCATTCACGGCGATTGAAGAACGGGCGAAACGAGTTGGTCTTAAGGTCAATGAGGACAAAACGAAGTACATGCTGTCAAGCAAAAACCAATCCGTCGCTCACCACCTGGGACAAAATATAACAATTGACAGATACAATTTCGAGGTAGTTAAGGAGTTTGTCTACCTCGTGGCAAATGTAAATTTCACAAATGACACCACAGTGGAGATCCGGCATAGATTCGCCCTTGGCAACCGCTGCTACTTCGGCTTGTCCAAACGACTTGTGTCAAAACTCCTCACTCGAAAGACCAAAGTAACGCTTTACAAAAAGCTCATACTGCCAGTCTTGCTGTACGCAGCTGAAAGCAGGACAGCGGAGCTGATTTTGGGTTCCTTCGAAAGAAAAATTCTGCGCCTGATATTGGGTCCTGTCTGTGAGGAAGGTGAATGGAGAACAAGACATAGCCGCGAACTCTACGAGCTGTACAAAGATGTGGATGTAGTCCGGAAGGCAAAGATCTGTCGACTACACTGGCTCGGCCACATCGAGCGCATGGACATCAACGCTCCAGCTAAGAGGGTCTTCAACTCCGAGCCTCCTGGTTCGGGAAGAAGAGGAAGACCGAATCTCCGGTATAAAGACCAAGTATGCGCGGATGTAAGACATCTTGGTCTTCATAACTTGAAGCAGCGGCCCGGGACCGTCAAGGATGGAAGATCCTCCATGGATCGCTGGCCTGATAAGTAAGTAATATTAAAAGCACCAGACCAAAGGATATGCGTGGTTTGACTTGAGCGGCAAAGAGGCTAGTAGGCTCAGGAAGCTAAGCTTTCGGACCTATAAGGCAAACAGTTCTGAGTAAAACCGAAAAAAGTACATACATACAGCCAGAAGTTACTGCAATACCCACATTCGACGGGTTGAACTCCAATCGGACCTTCAACGTCCAAAGCATTTCTGGTAGTCTGTAAAAAACACCTCTGAAGAGGTGTTCTTCTACGCTGGCAAAACCACTGCGTTTTCTTTTTCACCTTTCCTACTCCTCTGGGCTCTTTTCGAGTAGGTGGAGAACACCATTTGTCCAGCCTTTACCCAAAAAAGACGAATCATATTCTCCCTCCAACTATCGCCCCTCTGCACTAACTTCGCGTCTTTCCAAGGTCATGGACACGCTGATTAACCATCACCTTATGAAATACCTTGAATCATCCCAACCAGTATGCATATCGCAAAAACCGATTTACCGAGAATGCACTACATCACTTGGTGACGTAAAGTATCTAGGTATTGACCTAAGCCGCAGACTTATCTGGAACTCCAATATGAAAAATAAACTCATGAAAGCGACTAAGGCCATGTGGGCCTGCCGACGCACCTACGTTAAAACCTGGGGACATAAACCTAAGGTAGTCCACTGGTTATACACCGCGATAGTAAGACCTTTCGTCACATACGGGTCCACCGTATGGTGGACAAAAGTTGAGCAAAAAACTACTGTGTGTGTCTCGGCAACACAGGCGCTATGCCAACCTGCCCCACGGCAGCCCAAGAAGCACTCATTGGACTCACTCCACTGCACCTTTTTATCAAAAAGGTGGCATTACCCAATCAGAATTTTCTGGTCGGGAATAAATATGCCATGTAGACCCGTAGGCCACATGTACTATTACAACACCTTCCCGAGCTGGATATGATTACTACGGTCTCGGACACATTGCCACACACCTTCACCTTTGACAAGAGATTTGAGATACTGATCCCAAATCAGTCAGCATGGGAGAACAGTGATCCCCGGCTAAATGTCAAATGCCTTAGGTGGTACGCGGATGGCTCCAAGGTGGCTTCCGGCGCTAGCGCCGACATCTGTGGACCAAAACGCAAGATCTCGTTGGGGAATATGTCCCAGCATCTTCCAAGCAGAGCTGCATGCCATCCTAACATGCGTCAATCTAAATCTCGAGACTGGCATTAGAAGAGTAACCATTAATATACTCTCTGATAGGGTTCGTACAGTACGAACTCGAAAGCCGTCAAGGAATGCCATGACGTCCTACAAGACCTCGTCAGACGAAACAATATTAAACTTTGGTGGGTACCAGCACATAAAGGTATCAAGGGCATTGAAATTGCCGACCAACTTGCCAGGAAAGGTTCCAGCGATAAATACGTGTATAGGTCCGGAACCATTCTGCGGCATTCCCGGGTCTAAGATAAATTACTTTATAGACAAGTGGGAAAAATTGCAACACCTTTCCTTTTGGAACAGCGTTCGGGGACTCCGTCAATCTAAGCGACTTATACGACTCCTAAACACAAACTCTAGTGATATACTCAAACTCAATAGGGTGGATATCAGAAGACTAGTCAGCTAACTAACAGGACACTGCGGTCTGAGATATCATCTAAACAAAATTAGACTCTCGTCCGAAACGGAGTGTCGGCTTTGTTTCGAGGACGAAGAGACGGCGGAACACGTACTATGTGAGTGTGCTGCTCTCTGCGATCTTAGGAAGCGTATCCTTCTCAGTGAAGTTATGACTCCTGAGGGGATCACCTTGGCTCCTACGAGAAGCACTCTCAACTTTATTATGGAAGTGGAGGGGCTCCTCGGTTAATCGGCTAGCAGGCACAATAGATCTGCAAAGGTCGAAGTGCCGTATTGCTAATGGTAGCACTAGCCCCATATATATGTACATAAAAAAAAATAAAATGGTTTGAAAAGCGGGTTCATTCCTTCCTATGCTTGATTATTTCTCGAATTCTGGGCATTTTAAGCTATGCAATCATATTCCGCAGAGCCGACAAAAATAGTCCTTGCCTTCAAAATGTTGTCAACTCTTTCATACAGACAACTGAACATAACTCAGATCCATTAGAAGACATCTAATAATAAAAAAAAAATCCGAACACCTCTCGAAAATTGGTGTGCACTGCTCGTAAAAAATCTCACATTTCTGCTGGTAAGAAGCTCAATTATGCCACAAGATATACTGCATAAGACACATTCAAGAGATGAATATACAATAAGCCACAAGTGAGAATACAAAAAAACTGAAAATTTCGTTACATGACATGTTTGCATTGTAAATCCCTTGCGGCATGCGTTTCCATTAAAATTAACTATACTGATTGAAAAACACAATTTGCGAAAATTTCATTCTCAATTTTCATCTTCCACCCATGTCGATGTTGCTCGTAAACGGGTGCCTATCACCATAGGCAACGACATGTTCATTGAAGACGATAATATGATTCCACCAAACAACAACAAAAAGAAATTCCATTATATCATATGCGAGTGCAGAATCGAAATTTAAATACAACAATTGGGATGACAAAAGAGCACCGAACAGGAAAGGATGTGGATGGGGTGCATAGTGGCTGAGACAGTGGCATTTAAACGCAACTACCTTTCTCCTTGCAGCTTTCGGAGATATTTTTCATTCGTTTTTTCTTTTCGTTTATATTTTGTATCCTCAAGGGATTAATTCATCGTCCTACTGCCATAGAGTGGTAACGTTCGAGGGGTATAAGCGGTATACTCTTTGTACGCCTTGTACATTCATTTTAGTCGCCGTGTATGCTATTATTATTGTTTATTTTGTGTAGTATTTTTCCAAAAAACATCCTCAGGCAGGACTCGAGTTTTTATTTCATTCCACCTTATTGAATCTTTTTGTATCGCTGTAAATCAGTTTTTGCCTGCTATTTCAAACATGTGAATATTCTGTGATTTGATTAAAATGCCTTAGTTGGTTTGTCAGGAACTTCGCCGATCAAGTCTTCCTCAAGCTCTCTCAAGTCCCGATGCAATCTGCAGAAACCATAGAACAGCAATGGAGTCGTTGTCAGGACGCCATTAGAGAGGCCGCCTCAGATGTACTCGGTTTCGAGCCACCACAGTCGATAAACCCCTGGTTTGATGAGGAGTGCAGACAGCCCCATGTAGAGAAACAGACATGGCCACATTGCATCGACGGACGAGGGCTGCCTGCGAGCTCTATGAATAGTAAAGGAGGGAGGAGCATGCGCTTCTGAGAAGGAAGGAGATGGAGCACGAGAAGCGCGAGATCGAGGAGATGGAGAGATGTTACTGCAGGACCGACGTTCGAAAATTTTACCAGAAAATAAAAAGAACATGCCAAGGCTATAAAGCCAGAGCAGAAGCCTGCAGGAATGAGCACGGACAACTGGTAGTGGAGTCACAGTCGATGCTGAGATTGTGGAAGGACCACTTCTGCAGGCTGTATAACGGCGATGATAGTCAAAATGCCGCCGTCAGACAGAGCGAACCATTCGCAATGGACGAAGACGAAGGAGAATCCCGTCCACCCGATCTAGACGATGTTAAGATAGCGATATCGAAACTGAAGTCTTATAAAGCTGCTGGAACAGACGGCCTCCCCGCGGAACTGCTTAAAGCAGCTGGCGACGAGCTGATCAGGAAAATGCACCAACTCATCTGCAAGATATGGTCGGAAGAACGCATGCCCGATGAATGGAATCTCAGTATCTTTAGCCCGGTCCATAAGAAAGGAGACCCCTATGACTGCGCCAATTAGAGAGGGATAAGCCTCCTGAACGTCGCGTACAGGATCCTCTCTGCCGTACTGTGTAAGTGGCTGAAGCCGTTCGTAGACAATCTGATAGGTTCCTACCAGTGTGGTTTCAGGCCAGGAAAATCCACGATAGACCAAATATTTACACTATGGAGAATTCCAGGTCAACACACACTACCTTTTCGTCGAATTTAAAGCCGCGTATGACAGTGTTTATAGAGACGAGCTATACAGAGCCATGTCATGTCTTAACATTCCTGCCAAGCTCGTCAGACTGTGCAGGATGACTATGGAGAACTCTCGCTGTTCCATTAAGGCCGGAGGTGAACTAGCCGGCCTCTTTGATGTTAAAAAAGGTTTTAGACAGGGTGACGCACTGTCATGTGATTTCTTTAACATCATACTTGAAAATATCGTGCGGGACTCGGCGGCCAATACAAGAGGTACGATCTACTTCAAGTCCACACAATTGCTTGCCTACGCCGATGATATGATGATGATGATATGATATTATTGGACGGACAAAGCGAGGCGTCAATGAGGCGTTCGCAAGCATTGAAGCAGAAGCGGCTAAAGTGGGTATAAGGCTAAATGGGACAAGACCAAATATGTATATGCTGTCATCCAAGAAAGACGCGCAACACCGACGTCCTGGTCAGAACGTCACCTTCGGCAGTTATATTTTTGAGGTAGTCAAGGTTTCGTCTACCTTGGCTCGATAGTGACAAGGAGCAACGACACCAGCGCTGAGATAAAACGCAGAATATCTCTTGCCAACCGCTGCTTTTTCGGGCTCAAGGGGCAATTGAGTAGTAAAGCCCTCTCTCGAAAAACTAAGGTATCCCTCTACAAAACCTTAATCATCCCGGTCCTCCTCTACGGCGCTGAGGCTTGGACGTTATCAAAAGCGGATGAAAAGGCTCTTGGGCGTTTCGAGAGGAAAATTCTGCGTGCAATCTTTGGTCCCGTTTGTGTAAACGGAGAGTGGAGGAGGAGATTCAACCAAGAACTGTACGGACTGTACAGCGACATCGGCCTGGTTAGACGCCTTCGGATCCAACGTCTAAGATGGCTAGGCCATGTAGAGCGAATGCACATCAACGCTCCGGCCCGAAGAGTCTTCGACTCCAACCCCGAGTGGCGACGCAGCAGAGGACGACCGCATTTAATTTGGCGCGCACAGGTGGAAAGGGACCTCAACCAACTGGTCGTGCGGCACCGGAAACGGCTAGCCAAAGATCGGGCCGGCTGGAGAGGCTTGTTGGTTGAGGCCCTGATTCACCCCGAACTGTAGCGCCATCAAAGTAAGTAAGTTGGTTTGATATGCTTTAATTAGTTTTCAAACATTTTTTCTCTTTATTATCCTCTTTGTCACCGGAGTTATTTCATATCTTTCGCCATGGGTATATTGATTTAACAATTCATTCATTTTCTGCTGCACTTTGGCACGGATCACAAAGTACTTCTGATACATTCCAGAAAACAAATGCACTGCATGATCCTTATTGAATGATTGCAATTTCGCTCTCATCCCTTGCTTGCCGATGCATAAAGCATAGACACATAATATGTAATTGACAACAGCTGAACAGCATGCAATCGAATTGTGCATTTCCAATCATCACTTGAAAAGCAGCCATACACTTACTAAAACGAAGTCCTATGATATTCATACGTGCATCTAGAGCGAGATTAATTAGCAGAGAAGTAGGAGCAAATAATCTCTTAAACTAGCATTATCCTGTGATGGCTTAATCAAATTACACGCCAGCCCGTTAGTTGTCCCACAGAGATAATTGCTGCGAATGACCTCAGTGGTCAAATCGAATTTTCCTAATTTGATTAGGTTGATTAAATTAGAAATTCTGGCTTCCACGTATACATATACATTTGTGGTTGTGGTATTACGAGTATGATATATATGATAAGTATATGTGTGTATGTGAAGGACTTCCTGACGGTGTACGACTACTCGTGATCTTGTTGGCACATAACATTTCAACCTCAGTTATTGGCACAGAATTGAAGCGTTGGAGTGATTAAATTATGAGTTGAGAGTCTATTACCAAATTATTGCAGGGACGATTTACTTCAGGTAATATGTGTTTTGTGTCACAAGGTGAAGTAGCAGTGTAGTGATGCCTTGTGCTTGTTTTGGAAACTCAGCAAGCTGCACTGGGAGATTTGCTCCGTAGACTGTGTTTTGGAATATAAGCGGCTTTGAGGAGTAATATTACAGAAGCTGTCCCAAACCGATATGAAAAGTGACATACAGTGACTTGTCACATTTACATCCTTGGGTGGACTTAGACTTAAGCAGGACTTCGCATTAAGGTACAGACATTCAAGTAACACATGCTTGTGGCTCCTAATGACCCCACTTCTCAACTTTAATACGAAAATCTGTTTACTATAGTAGTTAAAATATAGGAGGCTACTGCGGCTAATGGCTTACACGATGACTAAACCTTGGTCGGTATTTTTGTTAAATATTTTGTACAACGAATAACAGTACATTAGGTGGTATATATAATGCATGGATGGCAAAGGACTAACAAATGTCTCGGAGGGGTAGCATCTATCCGGCGGATGCTGGCCTGCTAAAAAGCGAGAAGAGCCACCGCAGTCGAACATCTTCTGGCACTGTTAGTAAGTCCTATCCCCATCTCCTCGTGGTGCCATCTAGAGATTTCCTATGGAAATCGCAGACGGCAAAGGGCGAATAGCGAGCCTCCTGCGTCAAAAAACAGGATTAATCGACTGGGCTACGGCCTAGTAAGCCGAAACCGTAAAAATAACCACAAACTCCGAAACAACTACAAGCCTCGGATATAACGGACCGGATTTATGTTGACGACCCTTTCAAAAAACGAAAAAAAGACAACGATCTTCGGCTTTGTACGTGGAATGTTAGGTCCCTAAACAGGCCACGTGCAGCAGAACAACTCGCGGACGCCCTAGACCGCTATAAAGCGGACATAACCACCATCCAGGAAATGCGATGGAATGGAACGGGTATAAAGCGGATGAAAAACTGCGATATTTACTACGGCGACTGCTATAGGGAGAGAGGCAACGATTGTTTGTATGCGGATTTGTTGTTCGAGGTTGACTAGGGCAAAAAGTCCTAAACTTTCGGCATTTGAGCGAAGGCCTCATAACAATCCGTATCAAGGCCACATTTTTTAACATCAGCCTGATCTGCGTCCTACACGACACCACCTCCGGTAACGGACCCATACTGATTGATCTTGCTACGGGGCGAAATCTCCTTCTATTTAGTACGCGCTTCCCGCAATCAATTGATCAATCGACTACCAAGCATCGAGGAGCATAAGCCTCTCAGAAGAAAGAAGAAAAAGCACGAGAAGTGCTCGACTTCTGTTGGTCGTCTCGGAAAGCGTAAAAAAAAACTGTTTTTTTCTTTTAGAATTTTTCTTCGTCTTTATTGACTGACTTAACCGTCTTAAGGGCCAGTCACATAGAACGCGTCCGTGAGTGCGTGCGCTAATTTTCATTGAGAGCCAACGCGCGTGAGGCAAGCATCGTCACATAGAATCCGTCCACGCGTGCGTCTGTCAGAAATGAATGTCAAATAATTCAATGACATTGAATGTGCGATCAACTGGAAAACATTCCTAATTGTTGAATAGAACATAAAAATACGGACGAGCTTATTTCGACAATCATATTTATACATATGTATGTATTTTGTAGCAAACATTTTGTATTTGTATTTGTATTTTGTCGCAAGTATATTGTGGGGGAAACCTGCGATATTCTCTGGAATAACCTCGGCCATGTATATTTGTCAGTCCCGAATAAAACAGAGTGGAACTAAAGTGCCAGTGACTAAACACCAACTAAACACCCGTTCTTGTGACATCAAATCGAATAGTACTTTGAAATGTCAACCGAATTTGAAGTTTCTCTCATTGCGAGAGAGTTCCTAAACATTCTCTCAATGCATCCACCAATGAACGTGCTTACTGTCAATTTGTCTATACATATGTGAACTTCAAATTGTAAACGTGAAGCTCCAATATGTGTATGTATGAACTGTCAGCGCGTCAAAAAGTAGAAGAGTAGCTCTACTCGGCGCATCGAAGCGCGTGCGTTCGTCGGCTATGTACTTGGCCGTCAAAGCACGCACGCACGGACGCGTTCTATGTGACTGGCCCTTTACAAATGATCCGTTCACCGCGATGGCAGAACACCATTTCCCAGAGATCTTCCAAGCCGAATTACTCCCAGTGTTTTCTTAATGTTTGGGCAGCAAAATGTTTGACTGTTTGGATATTCAGATTATCGTTCGTTCCGTCAAGGATTATATTGACCCGTGGTTTTCGTCTGCATATTCGTGGGTAGATGCAGATAAGAGAATGCATCTTTGTGTGGGAGCAAGCAATTATTCATATCTCTTTACGTTTGAAATAACCAAAAGTATCCACTAACCGGATGTCTAATATACTAGGGGAGGAATGTGTCGCATACATAACTCGCGATTGAGGATTTGGAGAGGTGTTACTGCAGGCGTGACGTTCGAAAGTTTTATCAACAGATAAAGCGAACATGCCAAGGATAAAAAGCCAGAACGGAAGCCTGCAGGGATGAGAAAGGACACCTAGTAGTAGAATCGCAGTCGATGCTGAGAATATGGAAAAACCATTTCTGCAGACTGTATAACGGCGATTTTAGTCAATATACCGCTGTCAGGCAGAATGATTAATTTCTAATCGACGAAGACCGCAGAGGATTCCGTCCCCCTGACCTCGACGAAGTTAAGATTGGCATATCGAAACTCAAGTCGAATAAAGCTGCTGGCGCAGACGGATTGTCTGCTGAGCTCTTCAAGGCAGCTGGGGATGACCCGGTTAGGAGCTTGTACCAGTTCATCTGTAAGATATGGTCAGAGGAAAGAATGCCCGAGGAATGGCATCTCAGCCTCGTATGCCCGATCCACAAGAAAGGAGATCAATCTGATTGCGCCAACTACAGAGGAATAAGTCTCCCTAACATCGCCTACAAAATCTTCTCTGCCGTATTGTTTGAACGCCTGAAACAGTTTGTGGATAACCTGATCGGCCAGGTCAGGCCAGGTAAATCCATAATAGACCAAATATTTACGCTACGGTAGATTTTGGAGAATAGGAATACCAAATCGACACTCACCACCTCTTCGTCGATTTCAAGACTGCATAAGTCTGGTTTTAACATCCCTGCCAAATTCGTCCGACTGTGCAGGATGACAATGGGGAATTCTCACTGCTCCATTAAGATCGGTAATAAGCAAACCGAGACCTTTGATGTTAAAAAAGGATTTAGGCAAGGTGACGCGCTGACATGCAACTTTTTCAACATCGTGCTTGAAAATATCGTGCAAGAGTCACTGGCCAACACATGAGGTACGATTTATATCAAGTCTACGCAATTGCTGGCGTACGCCGACGACATTGACGTGATTGGACGGACACAGCGAGACGTCAATGAGGCCTTTGTAAGCATTGAGGTAGAAGCGGCTAAGATGGGTCTCAAGGTTAATGACGGTAAAAGCGATTATCAGCTTTCATCTAAAAGAGACGGACAACACCGACTTATTGGCCAGAACGTCACCATGGGCGGATATAACTTTTAAGTGGTCAAGGAATTCGTCTACCTTGGCTTACTGATGACCGGCGACAACAACATCAGCGCTTAGATAAAACGCAGAATCACTCTTGCCAACCGCTGTTTCTTTGGGCTCAAGAGGCAATTGAGAAGTAGAGCCCTCTCTCGGAAAACCAAGGTGATACTATATAAGACCTTGATTATCCCAGTCCTCCTTTACGGCGCAGAGGCTTGGACCTTAACAAAAGCGGATGAAGATGCCCTTGGTCGTTTCGAAGGGATAATTCTGCGCACTATCTACGGTCCCGATTGTTCAAACGGTGTATGGAGGAGAAGATATAATGAGGAACTGTACGGGTTGTACAGCGACATCGGCCTGATACGACGTTTACGGATACAGCGTCTAAGGTGGCTAGGCCATGTAGAGTGCATGGAAAATACAGCTCCGACCCGAAGAGTCTTTGAATCCACCCTGGAAAGAAGTCGCGGCAGAGGACGGCCGCATCAACGGTGGCGCACTCAGGTGGAAGGAGGCCTTAACCAACTGGGCGTGTGGCGCTGGAAACAGTTGGCCAAAGACCGTGCCAGCTGGAGACGCTTGTTGGTTGAGGCGCAGGTTCACCACGGACTGTAGCGCCACCTAATTAAGTAAGTATCTGCTGCCAAGCACACATCAGATGGCAGTTCTTTAAACCGGGTCTTTCCCTTTTGTCCCTTTTCAAACCCACATGATTTCATACACATATGTATATATGTACAGACATATGTATATACGTATATGTACATACGTACTTTACGGACATCAAGTAAAAACCCGAAAACGGGGAATGTTGCTTTATCTTCATCCTCATCCTCGGTCAACTGCCCACCGCAGCAATTCCTCAGATTGCTAATGAAATTAAATTATTTAAAATAAACTTTACTGAATATCATATGTACACGTTTGTTGTATCTACCCCCACCTACATACTATATGCTGTAAGTAAACCTTATTATGCGAATATTTAGTTACGGTTAATTAAAATATTAAATAACTCATCTGGAATGTACAATAATCCGGGAATCCTTTCAGCTGTAGCAAATCCCTATAGCTCGAAAATCGGACGGGTCATCGGCAAGCGAGTGTATCCTGGCGATGATGAAATTAGATGGGTCGTATTAGAATGGTTCCCTTGTCTGTTCATTTTTACGATAACCACCCTTTAAGAGTACGTACGCTAGCAAAAGCATCCTAACGCGGACGTATGAATACATACATATTCTTATTCACGTGGGCGGAACCCATATTAACAATTGAAACTCGTTCGGGATGAACGGATGCAGTGAGTTCGATGTTCCGTTGTTCGGCGTACACACAGATACAAAGGGCTTTCGTCAAATGACCGCGGGCATCAACCATCATGTATTTGCATTCTGTGTCTGCCACCATTGGCGACCGACGAAAACAATCGTTTTTTATATGTACATATGTACGAGCGGTGCTAAATGGGGTACCGGGCGACAGGATATGGTAATTTTTCGGAACGCGCTGATAATGGTGATACGCCTTGGGTGCGTGTGGCTACAAAGCGATTAAGTGATGGTCACGCTTTTTTATGACTGAACTTATTTGAATGATACAATCGGAAATCCACTTAATTAATTACTACATGCGCCACTTGTTTGCTTTGCTTGGCTGAAACAAAAATCGACAAATTCAACAAAATGGGAGTTTTACACTCTAACGGGCTATTCGGATTTTAGGATCAATTTCAGTTCGCATCTGCTTGACTAGGGGGTGCAGGAAGATTTTAGTGACAAGTGGGCCAAGTAGCAGCAACTGATTTTCATAAACTGTATTTCTGATCGATATTTTGACTGAGATGTCAAAATTCGATATACATATGTACATACATATTGGGAAATGATAACATACATACAGGGTGCCACACGAGCAGTGTGCCAAAAAGTTAAAGCGTGTATGTCTGGTCCAGACAAGAAAAAAATCGTAGGCAAATTAATGTATGAAACATTGGCCTCTTTTTTATTAGCTTTAAAAAAATCGGAGTTTTATGAGGATGCAATAAAGTGACACAGTATTGGAGTAGTCCTGGATTAATCCTTTTTTTTTTCATTGACAACGCCTGAAAACTGACCTGCCAATTTCGTCTGGGTCCGCCCACCGTCGTTGGGTTCTACCCGTTAGGACCTTAAGACAATAGAACCGCAATTTTTTTTTATTGAAAAACAAAATATTTGCAACCCAAATGTAAATAAAAGGCATCGCATTTTTAATAAAAAAAACATTTCAACATTTCAAAAACAACATGTTAACTCATCAACACATTACGATGTCAAACTCATACTCTCGAGAAGAATTAACGGATAAACACTGCTGCTACGGTCTAGCTATTGGTCGAGATCGTGAAGCCGAAAGACTATACGCTGAAAGATATCCCAATCGAAGGTGTCCCATTCGTAGCATGTTCACAAGAATCCACCGACGTCTGCGGAAACACGGACTGCTAGAGCATCGAAGAAGCGAAAGATCAATTAGAGATGGATCAGCAAACTTAGATGAAAGAATTTCGGATTTGGTCCGACGTAATCCCTCCCTTAGTACAAGGAGGATAGCTATTATGCTTGGAGTATCCAAATCTAGAATATGGAGAGTGCTTCATACCCAAAACTTACACCCGTGCCATTTTACACCAGTTCAGGAACTCACATCAAACGATGTTTCAGTTTTTGAGAGTAGAATTTCGTCGATCATTACTGCTTCGAGATGAAACTGAACGAAACTATTTTGCAAGGATATTCTGGACGGATGAAGCACAGTTTACTAGAGATGGGGTTACTAACTTCCACAATTTGCATCATTGGAGTAGCACAAAATAAATCACAACACCGCTTCAGCTTTAATGTTTGGCTTGGTATTGTTGGACAAACTGTAATCGGGCCCCGATTTTTGAATGCCGTTATTAATGGAGAATCATAGCTGCAGTTCCTATGAGACCTTACTTTGCCCGATTTGACGGACAACGTTCCCTTGGTCATAGCAGATAGTTTAATCTACCAGCAACATGAAGCACCACCACACTACAGCTTACAGGTTATAAACTGACTGGATGATAATTTTAGTGACCGTTGGATCAGAAGAAGGGGCCCCACGGAATGGCCACCTAGATCACCAAATTTAACTCCTCTAGATTTTTATGTGTGGGAATTCATGAAGAATTATGTTTACGAAGTGGAAATAGTATCTTTGGAACAACTGACAGAACGGATTGAAGTCGCTGGAGTTAAGTTGCAGGAAAATTTAATATAAATCTAAAGTACCAATTTTTATAATGAACAATTAATTTTTTTTTTTGTTGAAGGCTTCTGCTATCTGCTGTAGCACTCAGACGCAAACACTGGTCCATTGTACTCCAGACCGACACCTTCTTCTTCTTTGGTGGCGTTACAGCCCATGAAGGACCAGAGCCAAGCTTCTCTCAATCACCCATGTTGTGTGTGATTTATTTTTCGCACAGGTGAAAGAGACCTACAGTTTAATGCCGATTCCGAAAGGCGTGAGTCGAGAAACTTTTTCATGGCAAGTTTACTACGGGGGGTTTCGACAGTACCCCGCCGAGGAGGAAGGTCGCGAAATAAACATTCGATGGCGTTGGTCTTATCGGGATCCGAACTCGCTCATGGTGCGCCAGAGTCCAACACACTAACCACTGCGCCACGGCGCCCTCAGACAGACACCTTACATTACTGTATTTTCCCCGTTTTCTGGAGAAAAATGTTACGGAGCTTCAGTGATGTAGAGCTAATGGATTCGGCACACACCACGTTGGCTCCAAGGGTGCGCCACCCGTGCGCGAGCAAAGGCAGGACAATCACAGAGTAAATGCTCTGCAGTGTCATCCTCCTCTTCGCCACATGCAGCACAGGTAGGCGTCTAACTGACGCCGAGCACGTAGAGATGCTTGGCAAAAGTGTAATGGCCCGTGATAACTCCATCAAGCCTTCTGCAGTCAACTTTCCTTAAAGACACGAGGAATGCTGCAGATTTTTTGCAGACATCAGGGCATACGTGCTCAGTCATCCTGCAACCTGGACAATCCTTTCATCTACGGTTGTGTGTATTAAATACACAATCGTTAATGTAGGAATTTACCGTGGACGCAGGTTGACCTAGAGCGGGTTCAGGTCCTGAGAATCTCTCCTCTGAGCCCAGTCTGGCGAGTTCATCAGAGATCTCATTCCCTGGGATCCTAGAGTGGCATGGAATTCATACAAGCCTTAATGAATTTAGTCTGCTGACTTTGTTCAGGAAGGACTTGAGTTCAAGCACTATTTTGGAGTAAGTTAAGGGGTTACACACAGCTTTTAGTGCAGCTTGGCTGTCACTACAGACGCACATGCTTTCCCCCTTCCACCTGTGCTTCACAACATAGTGCATGGTCATTAGGATTGCGTATATCTCTGATTGGAAGACAGGCGCATACTTTCCTAACGAGAAGTGCAGTCGGATGTTTTCGCGCCAATCCTGACGCCATGGAAACTCGACTGTGAAATCACGGCGCAGTAGAATAACGGGCGTCAGTGCATCAGAAGGTATATCCGTGAGACAGGGGTCGCAGGACAATTCCTGCGCAAGCACGCCGTTATTCCTATGCGAGTTATACCAAAAGCCATTTCTCTTCAGACGAGACATGGCTTTCAGAGCACACCCTTTGATAAATATATCAAGAGCTGGAAGGCTCATCATAGCATCCAGAGCAGCGCCCAGCGTGCTGGGGAATGCTCCCGTGCAGCTGAGACAAACCGTTCTTTGGGGTTTGGTGAAAGAGACTACGACGTGTTTGCGTTTTAGTCTGTTCCACCAGACAACCGATGCATATGAGATTATAGGTCTTATCATTGCCGGTGATAAACCCCATGTTTTGCCAAAAGCTCCTTTGCATTGCCAGAAAGCTGACAACGCTTTGGTGGTTTTTGACTCAACATGCTCTGACCAAAGAAGCTTGCTATCTAAGATGACTCCTAGATACTTAGCCTCCTTGGATATCGGGATGGAAGTGGCTTTTAGTACCAGCTGAGTCATGTCAGTATTTTTCTTCCTTCTCGTAAAGAGAACGACATCGGTCTTAAGAGGATTGACCGACAGCCCATTTCTAGTACACCAGTCATCGATCACATTTAGCGTCGCCTGTACTTTGAGACGGACAGTCGCTAAGCATAAGCCGACAGAAAGAATGGCGACGTCATCCGCATAGGCCTGGGCGTAGATTCCAGAGGCATTGAGAGCATCATTCAGAAAATCGGCCACCATGCAACATAACAGCGGAGACAGGATGTCACCTTGCGGGCAGCCCCTGTTTACGCCGGATTTGACATACTGGTCGAGGCCTGCATCAGCGGTCAATGTCCTGTGCATGAGCATTGCTTTGATCCATAGGACCATTGCTTCATCTACACCATGACGTCTGGCAGCGTCGCACATGCTGTCAAAACTTGCGTTATCAAAAGCTCTCTCAATGTCAATGAAAATGCCCAGCGCGTACTCTTTCCTTTCGAGCGCGCATTCAATTCTCCCAACTAGGTTCTGATGCCCAGTCTCGCAGAATTTTCCACGCTGGTAAGCATGTTGCATCTCCTAAAGAGGGTGCATTCGCAGGGCAACTTTGCGTACGTGCAACTCTACCAGCCTCTTCATGCTTTTCAGCAGGAAGGATGTTAGACTAATTAGTCTGAGTAGTGACGAAAAGCTTTTTTATTACAAATATTCCAAGTAATGATTGAATTACATACATATGTTATCGACTTCCAATGTGAGTGAAGTGTTATTTGAATTTGAATGTATTGGAAATCCTGAAATCCTATAGGCTGTCAACGCTGTGAAATCAAATGCTCAGGGTATTGATGGTATCTCTCCAAAGTTTGTAAAGCTTATCTTGCCATTAATTATTAATTATGTACAACACGTATTTAATGCGTGTGTAGTTGAAAATGTCCATATCAAGGGTAAAAAGCTAAAATAATACCTGCTCCAATGAAGCCGAATCCATCAGGGCCATCGGTCTATAGACCTATTAGCTTGTTACCATTTCATGCAAAGAAATCTGCTCTCAAAATGGCAGTCTAGCCTTAGACGAAATTATGGCTTTGAATCTGCTGTTATAAATGTAACAACTGACCTCCGCATGGCTTTGGACTCTCATGTCGCTGCCCTATTAGTCCTCTTAGACTTTATCAAGGCCTTTGACTCCATCAACCATCAACCATACGATCTTACTGACTAAATTAAAAGATAATTTTGACTTTGGAAATCCTGCAATCAAATTATTCACTGAATATTTAAAAACCAGACCATTAATTGTTGAAACTTCTGTTGGTATGTCTGACACGTATTTTGTCAATCGTGGTGTTCCTCAAGGATCTGTGTTGGGGCCTCTATTATTTGTTATGTTTGTGTTTGTATGCCATGTAGCAAAGATTCTTTACCAATAAGAGTTTCGATGTTAAATGTTGACTTGCATAGAATACAAACATGGTCTGAGCAAAATAAACTGAGACTGAACACACAAAAAACACTTGCTATGATATGCTCTTATGCAGAAATTACTTTCGGCAATCTTCCACCGATTATCCTCAACGGTGACAATATAGTGTATGTTAGAAAAGTGAAGTATCTTGGTTTTATTATAAGCTCGTGTCTTTCTTGTTGTGATGCTATTAGAGAATCTGTAAGAAGAATTTACTTCGGAATACGTAGCTTAAGGCACTCAACCTATATTCTCTACCCGGATATGAAAATTAGATTGCTCAAGAGGATTAATATGCCATTTTTTTACCTTTAACTGTTGTGTATACCTCTCTTTAGACTTCACGTGTAATCGCAAACTAAATGTAGCATTCAGTGACTGTCTTCGTTATGTTTTAAATGTTCTTAGACGTAATAGTGTAAGTCAGTATAAGCACAGAATACTTGGAATGAAACTAGATCAATACTGAAATATGAAAATCCTGTTTTCAAGTTCATAAAATTGTACACAAAAAATGCCCATTGTATCTAAAGGACTTGATTAATTTTGCTCTATCGCGTAGAGGAATATGTTTGATCTTACCTCGCTTTATACACACAGTTGCAGAGCGGTCTTTTCTTGTCACAGCGATACGGCTATGGAATAGCTTACCAGTCGCACTGCAGAGAACAACTTCATCAGCCAAGTTCCAGAAGAATCTACTCTTACGTATGATAGCTCAAGAGTAATTAATTATCAATTATAGGTAAACCAAGGCTCACTTTTGTATTGTTAGTATTCTTAAACATTTCATGAGTCATTTTATGATTTTTCCGTTTACATTTATTTTAATACTTATACAAGAAGTAATATCTTGTAGTATTTTTGAGAGCACCGTGGCCGACACAGCCATGTCATCGAACGTGTTTTTCACGGTGTTTCTCTTCCGCGAGGTTCTGACAAAACCCCCTGTAGTAAAATTGTCATGAAAGGCTTCTCGAAATTCGCCGTTCGGAATCGGCATTAAACTGTAGGTTCCTTTCACCTGTTTGAAAAAAATAAATCACACACAACATGGGTGACTGATCGAAGATTGGCTCTGGCCCTTCGTGGGGTGTAACGCCAGCAAAGAAGAAGAAGTGAACAATAGAGCCAACAAATATAGACATAAAGTTACATCGAAGACCGTGCCTTCCACTTGCAATTCAAGGACAAGTTCTTCAACGCTACTTACAAGCGTCTCCAGCTGGGACGGTCTTTGGCCAGCTGTTTCCAGCGCCGCACGCCCAGTTGGTTAAGGTCCCTTCCACCTGCGTGCGCCACCGTTGATGCGACCGTCCTCCCCCGCGCCTTCCTTCCGGAGTGGATTCGATGCTGTATTTTCCATGCGCTCTACATGGCCTAGCCACCTTAGACGCTGTATCCGTAGACGTCGTACCAGGCCGATGTCGCTGTACAACCCGTACAGTTGTTCGTTATATCTTCTCCTCCATACACCGTTTGAACAAACGGGACCGTAGATAGTGCGCAGAATATTCCTCTCGAAACGACCAAGGCCATCTTCATCCGCTTTGGTTAAGGTCCAAGCCTCTGCGCCGTAAAGGAGGACTGTGGTGATTAAGGGCTTATATAGTGTCACCTTGATTTTCTGAGAGAGGGCTCTACTTCTCAATTGCCTCTTGAGCCAATATAGCGGTTGGAAAGAGTGATTCTGCGCTTTATCTCAGCCCTGGTGGTGTTGTCGCTGGTCATCAGTGAGCCAAGGTAGACGAATTCCTTGACCACTTCAAAGTTATAACCGCCCATGGTGACGTTCTGGCCAATACGTCGGTGTTGTCCGTCTCTTATAGATGAAAGCAGATGTTCGGTTTTACCCTCATTAAACTTGAGACCCATCTTAGCCGATTCTACCTCAATGCTTGCAAAGGCCCCATTGGCATCTCGCTGTGTCCGTCCAATCACGTCAATGTCGTCGGCGTACGCAAGCAACTTGAAATAAATCGTACCTCTTGTGTTGGTCAGTGACTCTTGCACGATCTTTTCAAGCACGATGTTGAAAAATTCGCAGCGCGTCACCTTGCCTAAATCCTTTTTCAACATCAGAGGTCTCGGTTTGCCCATTACCGACCTTAATGGAGCAGCGAGAATTCTCCATTGTCATCCTGCACAGTCGGACGAGTGTGGCAGGGATGTTAAAACTAGACCAGGCTTTGTATAGCTCTTTTCTATAGACGCTGTCATATGCGGCCTTGAAATCGAGGAAGAGGTATTCCTGGGTCTTCTCCAAGATCTGCCATAGCGTAAATATTTGGTCTATCCTGGATTTACCTGGCCTGAAACCACACTGATAAGAGTCGATCAGGTTATCCACAAGTATGCGACGTTAAGCAGACTTATTCCCCTATGGTTGTCGCAGTTATAGGGGTCCATTTCCTTATGGACCGGGCAATCGATGCTGAGATTCCATTCGTCGGGCATGATTTCCTCCGACCATACCTTGCAAATGAGATGGTGCATGCACCTTACCAGTTCATCACCAGCCGCCTTAAGAAGCTCAGCAGACAGGCCGTCTGCGCCAGCGGCTTTATTAGACTTAAGTCTCGACATCGCTATTTTGACTTCGTCTAGGTCGGGTGGACTGAATTCTGTTACATCGTCGTCCATTACGAATGGTTCGTTCTGCCTGACAGCGGTATCTTGTCTATCATCACCGTTATACAGTCTGTAGAAGTGGTCTTTCCAAATCCTCAGCGTCGACTGCGACTTTACTACCAGTTCTTCGTTTTCATCCCTGCAGGTCCGCACCCGAATAGGCGCTGTTTGTTCTCCTTGTAGCAGTTCCCGTAGTAGATGTCGTAGTTTTTCATCCGTCATTTGCCTGGTCCATCCCATCGCACTTCTTCGAGTGCGGTTATATCTGCTTTATAGCAGTTGAGGGTTTGCTCTAATTGATCGCCTGCACCCGTTCTGTTAAGGGACCTCACATTCCAGGTGCAGACTCTCAAGTCCGTTAGTCGTTTGCAGGGGTCGTCAGCTTTGTATCCGTTCATATTCGAGGCTTGTTGTCGTTTCGGAACAAGTAGATTTTTACGTGATAGGGATGTTACCCCTAAGCGCAACCCCCAACCTGGAGGGCCAGGTTCCTCTTTCTCCTGGAACAAGGGGTCGGGTCGCTGCACACATTGGCTCACTACCTGGAGGGTGCCAGGTAGCTTCCAGGGGCGGCCACGCGGAGGCTGTGCGTCAACTTGGATTGAGCAGGGACAGAGATCGAAGCTGGCGTTTGCCATGTTAAACGCGATCATCTTCTTTGCTCTGTTTGCTCGCTCCCTCCCCCCTAGTTCTTCAACATTACAAAAATTTAATTGGGTGTAGCACAAGGGAGCTTTTTATTGGACCTAACATATACTCCTGGTATCTGGACACATAATACGAAATTCGAATGAAATTCAGTGGTAAGTTCTAATTGAACTCGTGAGACAATTACGCGTTTTAGCCAAATTGTTCAACGTTTGGTAGTATCGAAAAATTATAACTTAGAGTCATGTAAATATATTGTAAACTGGTGACCTTAGGTAGTGTAGCTAAATATCTAGGGATGTGTATACGGTTCGTAAAGTACTTGATGGGAAAAAAGTTCGCAGATTGCACATTTTCCAGAAGAAGCAAATACATAGAATGAACATCAAGATCGTGCGAATCAAACCTGCAAATCAACATCAGGATCAGCTGGAGAGTAGCAAAATAATAAAATAAAATTGGACTGTAAACGTCCTGTAAACGAATCCTCGGTCGCTATTTGAGTAATACATATGTAGGTTACCACTTAAGTCTTCTGATGTGATAACAGTAGTGTGAATACCGTTTCGTAAGGTCCGGCATTTTAAATGGTAATCATTACTCGAGTGCTGCTTATGTTGTTTGCCTTTGTCTTTATTTAAAAACGGAATTAAATCGGGAGCATTTTCGTATGACAAACTAACAACTGATGAATATGCTTCAACTTTTGGTAATGAAGCACCATTTCAAAACACGTTTCTCTTGAAGGTTGTCCAAAATCGTTTGTTAAGCCGGAAAAGGTCGAACCTGTTCGTGAACTGATATTGCTAGATCGTCCCGTAGCGCATCGTGCGTTTGCAGCATGCCCCGGTATTAGTTTTACTAGTATGCATTCCATATTGTAGGAACATTAAGATACCGCATAATTTAACAATCGAGATGCTAGCAACTATATCCGTTTAAATGTCCGGGTCAAGTTGACATACGGCCTCCTCGCGGCGCCCTCTGGATAGCCTCTTCAACAACCGTTGGGTGCCGAACAAACGTATGCAGCGACAAAACCCCGACCAGAATGGCGGTTGTGCGGCGGGCTAACAATCCGCCCACGTAAATAACATAAAAGTTATGAATGAGCATGATGCCTCGGATACACGGACGGATACTCGACGACGACAACGCACGAAAAAGGAACACGATTTGCGAGTATGCTCCAGGAATGTCAGAACCCTGTACACTCGCGGAGCTGCTCATAAACTAGAAAGAATCCTCACGCAGTACAAGGCGGATATTACTGCGGTCCAGGAAATGCGCTGGATAGGAAACGGTATGATAAGGAAGAAAATATGCGACATTTATTACAGCTGTCACAAAAGATTGCACTTACTGGGTTACGGATTTGTCGCGGGAAAGCGGTTAAGGTTGAAGGTCCTCGACTTTAAGCCTCTAAGTGATCGCCTGGCTGTGATCCGCATCAGAGGCAGATTTTATAACATCAGCCTTATATGTGCGCACGCCCCAACCGACGAGGCTGAAGACCCTATCAAGGAGGACTTCTACGACCTCCTGGACAACGCCTACGATGTTAAAATCGTGCTCGGGGACTTCAACGCCAAAACCGGTAAGGAGAACACCCTTGGCGGAGTGATCGGAAAGTACAGCCTCCACGATACAACACCAGGTAACGGCTTCTGACTCACTGACTTTGCGACAGCTCGTAAGCGATTCCACACAGCAACCTGGCGATCTCCGGACGGTCGAACCGCCAACCAGATCGACCATGTGCTCATTGACGCAAGGCACTCGTCAAACATCCTGGATGTGCGAACATTCAGAGGGGTAAATGTCGACTCTGACTACTTCCTCGTAGCAGCAAGATTCAGGGCTCGACTGTCCAATATCACAAAGCTGCACCAGCCCACCAGGAGGAGGTTCGAGCTCACCGGAGGTTACCAAAGTCTACAGGGAGCAGCCGAGCGAAAAACTCTACGGTATGCCTACGTCCAACACAAATGCCAATAATATGTGGCTGCATTGGCGCTCAATCATTCAGGAAGTAGCCGAGATCACCTTAGGATACCTACCACCCCCGACAAGAAACCCGTGGTACGATGGCGAGTGTGAGCAGTAGAAGGCAGCAGCCGACGAGGCGTACCAAAAGGCGCTGCAGAGGAAAACCAGGACAGCGCAAGAAGAGTACCGAGCCAGAAGAAGGGAGGAGGAAAAACTACTGCGACGAAAGAAACGAATCTCAAGGATATAAGGATTCTAGGAATAAGCATAAAACACGAGCCTTTTACAAGAAAGTCAAAGGCCTTGCAGGAGGCTTCAAAAAGGACACCCAGGCTCTTCTAAACTGCGAGGGTAATCTTGTCACCGACCCGCAGGGAATAGTGGATGTATTTAAGCAGCATTTCTCGCAGCTGCTTAACGAGTATGACCAAGAGAGAGTGGTAGGCACCGAGGAAATCCCAACTCCAGCCGCTGAAGTAGTAGAAGATGATATCGGCATCATCGCGTGTTCTCGCCGTGGTATTGTGGAAGCATTCACGGCGATTGAAGAACAGGCGAAACGAGTTGGTCTTAAGATCAATGAGGACAAAACGAAATACATGCTTTCAAGCAAAAACCAATCCGTCGCTCACCACCTGGGACAAAATATAACAATTGACAGCTACAATTTCGAGGTAGTTAAGGAGTTTGTCTACCTCGGGGCAAACGTAAATTCCACAAATGACACCACAGTGGAGATCCGGCATAGAATTGCCCTTGGCAACCGCTGCTACTTCGGCTTGTCCAAACAACTGGAGTCAAAACTCCTCACTCGAAAGACCAAAGTCATGCTTTACAAAACGCTCCTACTGCCAGTCTTGCTGTACGGAGCCGAAAGCTGGACGATAAGCAGGACAGCGGAACTGATTTTGGATTCTTTCGATAGAAAAAATTCTGTGCCGGATATTTGGTCCTGTCTGTGTGGAAGGTGAATGGAGAAGAAGACCCAACCGCGAACTCTACGAGCTGTACAAAGATGTGGATATAGTCCGGAAGGCAAAGATCCGTCGATTACACTGCGTCGGCCACATCGAGCGGATCCAGCTAAGAAGGTCTTCGACTACGAGCCTCCTGGTTCGAGAAGAAGTGGAAGACCGAACCTCCGATATAAAGACCAAGTAATCGCGGATGTACATAAACATCTTGATTTTGATAACTGGAAGCAGCGTGCCCAGGACCATAAAGGACGGAAGAGCTATAGCTCAGGCTCAGATCCTCCATGGATCGCTGGCTTGATAACTAAGTAAGTAAGTATAATTTAACAATCGCTCAAAGAAAGGCTCGTGGTGATTGCTGCTAGGAAATATTGTATAAAAAAATTCGATCGCTGTGCTTTATAAAGACACCACAATGTCGTGACATGCATATGAACGTATGAACTAAATAATAATGGACTTTATGGATCTTTCGACTAGTCGTCTTGCGTGCTTTTCGCTAAATTTAATAGATGTAACCATCATCGTTTTGGATAAACTCACGGATAAGGAAATTCATCCAAAATTGATAGAAGATCAGACTCTGCTCCCTTGATATCAGCGGGTAAAAGGTGGGCAGCTGAATTTAAATCTGTCCACACAATAGCAATCACGCCGGAAACCTGAAACCGTTGAAAAAGTATACAAGAATGGAACATTTTGCAGAGATGCGAAAGCTCTGTGCAAGTTGGACCGTTCAAACGTAAATTCGTGAACGACTTTCACTGCAATCTTTTAACCGGTTCCATAGGTATTTGACCAATTTGAGCGACGATTTGTCGCCATTGATGAGACGCAGGTCGATAGCGAAGTTGAGCGCATCTGGGGGAAAGGTCATGGCCAGAGAAATGGATCCTTTTCGTTTCTGGTAAACGCTTCGCATGCTATGAAAAAAAAGAGGGTCATAGTAGACTATTTTCACAACCTTTTAAAATTTAATTTTCGCCAAAAAAAAGTTGAAGAAACGCTAGATCAAGTGTGTCTATGTTAAGGTAGATTATGTAGAAAATCATTTCTTAACTGAGAACTCCTATTATCAGTCAACCTCAATAAGGGTTTTATACCGTAACTCACATACTTACTTACTTTGATGGTCCGGGGTGAACCAGGGCCTCAACCAACAATCCTCTCAAGCCGGCCTGATCTTTGGCCAGCCGCTTCCATTGCCCCACGCCCAGTTGGTTGAGGTCACTTTCTACCTGTGCGTGTCACCTTAAATGCGGTCGTCCTCTGCTGCGTCGTCCCTCGGGGTTGGAGTTGAAGACTCTTCGGACCGGAGCGTTGGTGTCCATTCACTCTACATGGCCTAGCCATCTTAGACGTTGGATCCGAAGACGTCTAACCAGGCCGATGTCGCTGTACAGCCCGTACTGTTCTTTGGTTGAAACTCCTCCTACACTTTCCGTTTACACAAATGAGACCAAAGGTTGCCCGTCAGAATTTTCCTCTCGAAACGCCCAAGAGCTTCTTCATCCGCTTTTGATAACGTCCAAGCCTCAGCGCCGTAGAGGAGGACCGGGATGATTAAGGATTGTAGTTTTTCGAGAGAGGGCTCTACTACTCAATTGCCTCTTGAGCCCGAAGAAGCAGCGGTTGGCAAGAGTTATTCTGCGGTTTATCTCGGCGCTGTTGCAATTGCTGCTTGTCACTATCGAGCCAAGGTAGACGAAGTCCTTGACTACTTCAAAAATATAGCTGCCGAATGTGACGTTCTAACCAAGACGTCGGTGCGTGTCTTTCTTGGATGAGAGCATATATTTAGCCTTGTCCCCATTTACCCTTAGGCCCACTTTAGCCGCTGCTGCTTCAATGCTTGCGAACGCCTCATTGACGTCTCGCTTTGTCCGTCCAATAAAGTCGATGTCGTCTGCGTAGGCAAGCAATTGTGTGGACTTGAAGTAAATCGTACCTCTTGTATTGGCTTCAGAGTCCCGCACGATCTTTTCAAGAACAATGTTGAAGAAATCACATGACAGTGCGTCACCCTGTCTAAAACCTTTTTTAACATCAAAGGGGTCGGTTAGTTCACCTCCGACCTTAATGGAGCAGCGAGAGTTCTCCATAGTCATCCTGCACAGTCTGACGAGTTTGGCAGGAAAGTTAAGACATGACATGGCTCCGTATAGCCAGTCTCTTTAAACACTGTCATACGCGGTTTTAAAGTCGACAAAAAGATGGTGCGTGTCGACCTGGAATTCACTGGTCTTGGTCTTTGGTCTATCGTGGATTTTCCTGGCCTGAACCTGAAACCACACTCGTAGGAACCTATCAGATTGTCCACGAACGGTTTCAGGTACTTACACATTACGGCAGAGAGGATCTTGTACGCGATGTTCAGGAGGCTTATCCCTCTGTAATTGGCGCAGTCATAGGGTCTCCTTTCTTATGGACCGGGAAAACGATACTGAGATTAAAATCATCGGGCATGCGTTCTTCCGGCCATGTCTTGCAGATGAGTTGGTCCATTTTCCTGACCAGCTCATCGCCAGCTGCTTTAAACAGTTCCGCGGGGAGACTTCAGTTTCGATGTCGCTTTCTTAACATCGTCTAGGTCGGGTGGACGGGATTCTCCATCGTCTTCTTCCATTATGAATGGTCCGCTCTGCCTGACGGCGGCATTTTGACTATTATCGCCGTTATACAGGCTGCAGAAGTGGTCCCTCCACAATCTCAGCATCGACTGTGACTCCACTACCAGTTGTCCGTGCTCATCCCTGCAGGCTTCTGCTCTGTCTTTATAGCCTTGGCATGTTCGTTTTACTTTCTGGTAAAACTTTCGAACGTCGTTCCTGCAGTAACATCTCTCCATCGCACTTCTTGGAGCGCGGTAATGTCTGCCTTAGAGCAGTCCAAAGAGTTGACCAGTTGTCGGCCTGTACCTGGTCTGTTGAGGGACCTAACGTTCAAGGTGCAGATCGGGAACTCGTTTCCTTTTAGACGTTTCCGTCCGTATCCTAGGCTGTTAGTTGTCTCTGAACAAGCTTTGGTTTTATGCGATAGGGATGTTAACCCTGAGCGCAACCCCAAACTTGGAGGTCCAGGTTCCTCTTTCGCCAGGAACAAGGGGTCGGGTTGCTGTGCACATTGGTTCACTGCCTGGCGGGTGCCAGTATAGCTATCCAGGGGAGGCCACACGGAGGCTGTGTGTCAACTTGGATTGAGCAAGGACAGAGATCGCAGCTGGCGTTTGCCAAGTTAAACGCGATCAACTTCTTTGCTCCGTTTGCTCGCTCCCTTCTCCCCTACCGTAACTCACATACAACTCCTTATATTCAGTCGTATGTGAGTTACATACAACTCCTTATATTCAATTCAAAAGCGCAACAAAATTGTAGACGTCGTATGAATATGTGGGCACGTATTTGTACCTAATCTTGTTGTAGCCCAACTTTTCACTCTTGTCGTCACGTCTATCAAATTTAAATGCCCAACTCTCAGAAGCCAAGTCCACACTTAACACCAGGCAATACCAGTTGCTCAGTAAGTGCATTTTTTAATAAACCTTTTAAGCCAAATGCTAAGTTAATGAAAAGAACGTTGTAGGGTACGAACTCTCTTACACCCCGGTATAATTTAACGAGCTTTACCCTAATTTATTTCCAACCAAATTCTGTTGAACGCAAAAGAAAAATGAAATTGAAAACGGGAAGTGAAGGGAAATTTGAAATACGAATGAATGAATACGGGAAATGCTCTCCTTTTCGAAATCATCCAAAATGTTTTGATTAAGTTTAACGAATTTCTTCAATTTCAATTCAGAAACTTTGCAACTCACCCTTTTCCTTCACAATCCAATCACCTGAGGCCGTTGAGTTAATTTGCGCACCTAAACAAATTCCAACTAGTACGTATTGTACCCTCGTTCCCCCTCTGCCATTTACTTTTTGCTCAAAAGGATGCCTCCACATTGAAAAATCTGTCCCAAAGTAACTCGACTCGACGACATGCGGGGGTAAAGGGTATTAATTGCAAAGCATGTAGTTGAGAACTTAAAATTGAAAATGAATTTCGACCTGGACAGAACAGATGGTATACGGAACTGGAACTGACGAGAACAAGACAGTGAACCAATGATGTAAGTGTGTGAAGCGATAGCATTTGGTTCTTCCTGAAAAGGGACTCGGCTGGGAAGAATCTATCTGACCACTATCGACGTCATCCTCTACGTTCTCTGGTGACGAAACCTCCTAAGGCCAGGTACCTCAGTTAGTTTTGTGAAATGACGAGTGTATTTCCAGCTTTCACTGTATCCTGGATGTGTGTATTCATTTCTTTTTCAGTCCTTACTGAATTTTTTCTTTCACTTCCGGCGGACCGCTTCGCTGCGAATGTACATATGCTGACTACCGGAAAAAGGAAATGGAAACGCAAATGTTTCTCCAACTCAGATGGAATTCTTGCGGTTGATTTAGTGGAAAACTTTTCCACTTCCATATCCCGTTCACCGGTTACAATGTGTATTTCAATACCCCGTTAACTCAGTCTTCCACAATGAGTAATGCCACAAGCGGGGTTGCTCAGGTGTGCGCTGTTCCACTATGTAAGTGCCTCCATTTGACCGGAATAGTCTTCAAGGGGAAAACAGGAAAAATGAAAAATTTCGTTTGGAATTAAAAACCCACAAAGGGATCACTCCCACCGACGGAACTGAATAAAGTCCCACCGACTAAGGCTATTTATCAGTCGACGGTAAAGGTGTTTAGCACACAATTCTTCTAGAGCATTTGCTGGCTGTACACATCTGTATCTTTTGTTATAATTGAGGTGAAAATTTCCCTTAAATAGTTGGAAGCTCATTTAAGTAAGTAAATTGTACGTAACTGAATCATAAGGGTGGAGGCAAAATAAATATTTTTGAAACCATTGGTTCTGTTGTTCTTGTTGCCGTTACAGATTGTATTTTGCTTCTGGGAATCCCTTTCATCTGGGCTTTTGCACAAATAAGGACGAAAAAAGGTTGAAGGATCCTTTTGGGTGTAGAGAATGCTGCTTTCCGTGGGTAAGTGATGCGAGAAATTTACTCATTTCCGTTTTCCGTATTCCTGTTTCTTACCGGTCGGAAGCGGAAATGAGAAGCTTAGTCAAGTCGAACGGTATCAGTACTGTATAGCGAAACAATACCTGATGAAATTGATATATTATGAAAGGTCTATTGAAAATATCAGATTTAATTGAATAAGAATGAAGGGAGATGAATAGGATTCACATGTCAGATGTTGACCGGTGAAGCAAGAAGGATTGTTTGCTCGAATTTTGGTTTGAATTAATTGAATGTTGAATAAGCTTCATGACTGACTTGTGGAATAAAATGAGGGACCAAAAGTCACTCTGTCAACTATTTGGTTCGGTATCTGAGATAACTCGTAGCTATTATTGCCAGGTTGGTCTTTCCAGTACTATTATTGTTTTTTTGAAGTAGAGGTACAATTTGCTGCCATTGTAATGTTGACAATATGAAGTGGTGTGTACACAATGCACATGCATTGTTAGAGTAGATTTGGTATATTGTGTAGTACGATATTCTTCTTCTTCTTAATGGGCGCTACAGTTCGAGGTGAACCTGGGCCTCAAACAACATGCCCCTCCAACTAGCACGATCTTTTGCTAGCCTTTTTCATTGTCGCACACCCAGATGGCTGAGGTCCCCTTTCACCTGTGTGCGCCATCTTAAGTGCGGCCATCCTCTGCTTCTTCGTCCCTCGGGGTTGGATTCAAAGACTCTCCGGGCTGGAGCTGTGTTGTCCATTCGCTCTACATGGCTCAGCCATCTTAGGTGTTGAATCCGTAGACGCCCGACTAGGCTCATGTCGCTGTACAGTCCGTAAAGTTCGTGGTTGAATCTTCTCCTCCATCCCCCGTCTGCGTTTATAGGCCCAAAAATCACACGCAAAATCTTTCTCTCGAGCCGACCAAGGGCCTCCTCATCCGCTTTTGATAGTGTCCATGCTTCTGCGCCGTACAACAGGACTGGGATGATAAGGGTCTTATACAGAGTCAACTTTGTCGTTCGGGAGAGGGCTCTATTACTCAGTTGCCTCCTGAGCCCAAAGAAACAGCGATTGGCAAGAGTGATTCTGCGTTTGATTTCGGAACTGATGTCGTTGTTCCAGGTCACTGCGGAGCCAAGGTAGACGAACTTATATCTGCCAATACAAACGTTCTGGCCAAGACGTCGGTGGTGAAATGAAAATGGAGAACTGGTAGTAGGGTCGCAGTCGATGCTGAGGATTTGGAAAGACCACTTCTGCAGACTGTCTAACGGCGATGAAGACAAGATACCGCTGTCAGGCAGAATGAGCCATTCATAATGGACGACGATGTAGGAGAATTCCATCCACCCGACCTAGACGAAATCAAAACAGCGATATCAAGACTTAAGTCTAACAAAGCCGCGGGCGCAGACGGCTTGTCTGCTTCTTCTTTAGGCGGCTGGAGATGAGCTGGTAAGGTGCGTGCGCCATCTCATTTGCAAGGTTTGGTCGGAGGAAAGCATGCCCGACGAATGGAATCTCAGCATCGTTTGCCCGATCCATAAGAAAGGAGACCCCTATAACTGCGCCAACTATAGGGGAATAAGTTTCCTTAACATCGCATATAAGATCTTCTCTGCCGTATTGTGTGAACGTCTGAAGCCGTTTGCGGATAACCTGATCGGCACTTATCAGTGTGGTTTCAGGCCAGGTAAATCCACAATAAGCCAAATATTTACGTTACGGCAGATTTTGGAGAAGATTTCGTCGATTTCAAAGCTGCATATGACAGCGTGTATAGAGATGGGCTATACAATGCCAAGTCTAGTTTTAACATCCCTGCCAAACTCGTCCGACTGTGCAGGATGACAATGGAGAATTCTCGCTTCTACATTAAGGTCGGTAATGAGCAAACCGAGACATTTGATGTTAAAAAAGGATTTAGGCAAGGTGGCGCGCTGCCATGCAACTTTTTCAACATCGTGCTTGAAAAGATCGTGCAAGATTCACTGGCCAACACAAGAGGTACGATTTATTTCAAGTCCACGCAATTGCTTGCGTACGCCGACGACATTGACGTGATTGGACGGACACAGCGAGACGTCAATGAGGCCTTTGTTAGCATTGAGGTAGAAGCGGCTAAGATGGGTCTCACGGTTAATGAGGGTAAAACCAAATACCTGCTTTCATTTAAAAGAGACGGACAACACCGACGTATTGGCCAGTGCGTCACCATGGGCGGATATAACTTTGAAGTGGTCAAGGAATTCATCTACCTTGGCTCACTGATGACCAGCGACAACAACACCAGCGCTGAGATAAAACACAGAATCACTCTTGCCAACCGCTGTTTCTTTGGGCTCAAGAGGTAATTGAGAAGTAGAGCCCTCTCTCGGAAAACGAAGGTGACACTATATAAGACCTTGATCATCCCAGTCCTGCTTTACGGCGCAGAGGCTTGGACCTTAACAAAAGCGAATGAAGATGCCCTTGGTCGTTTCGAGAGGAAAATTCTTCGCACTATCTATGGTCCCGTTTGTTCAATCGGTGTATGGAGGAGAAGATATAACGAAGAACTGTACGGGTTGTACAGCGACATCATATTAAAAATGATTGTGCAAAAATCACTCTATTTCGAATGTTCGTAACTCCTTGCATACGCCGATGACATTGACATAATAGGTAGTTCACACCGAGATTTCAATGAGGCGTTTGCGAGTATTGAGGCCGCGAAAATTGGTTTGGTAGTAATCGACGGCAAATCTAAATCATCAAAAAAGGACGCTCACCACCGACGTCTTGGTCAGAACGTTTGTATTGGCAGATATAAGTTCGAGGTAATTAAGAACTTCGTCTATTTTGGCTCCGCAGTGACCTGGAACAACGACATCAGTTCGAAATCAAACGCAGAATAACTCTGCGTTTTTTGCCATTCGCAAAATTGGGCTCAGGAGGCAATAGAATAATAGAGCCCTTCGCGAGCGAAAAGGCTGACTCCAGCTCCTGCCGGAGAGTCTTTGAATCCAACCCCGAAGGACGAAGAAACAGAGGACGGCCACACTTAAGATGGCGAAATGGAAGAGGCTAGCTCGTGCTAGTTGGAAGGGCATGTTAGTTGAGGCCCAGGTTCACGCCGAACTGTAGCGCCCGTTGAAAATAACTCACATTTCAAGCAACGTGTTGTGATTCGATAATCAGTGAAATCCGGTGAAAAACCCACGACAATCCACCGAAAATTGCAGATGGTGTACGTATGAAGATTAGTGTATGTCGAAAACGCGCATGTATGAATAGGCAAAGCGGTTCGGAAAGGAGATCCCGTCACCTCTCGTACTGGTAGGGACATCGTGCATATGTTCCTACCGGCAACACAGTGACTGGATAGTTCTATGTTGGCATCCTGAAGTGGATGTGAGCACGTGTTTTCCGTGGGCGATCCGAACTCGCCATTAAGGGCAATTTGCACCAAAATAATGCGCCGGCCTATTCCTCGTTGATTGTTTTTTGGCGGGAAAAAAATATTCTAACGTTGTCGCATGAGATTGTGGAAGGACCACTTCTGCAGACTGTATAACGGCGATGAAAGTCAAAATGCCGCCGTCAGGCCGAGCGAACCATTCACAACTGACGAAGACGAAGGAGAATCCCGTCTACCCGACCTAGACCATGTTAAGATAGCGATATCGAACTTAAGTCTTATAAAGCTGCTGGAGCAGACGGACTCTCCGCGGAACTGCTTAAAGCAGCTGGCGATGAGCTGGTCAGGAACATGCATCAACTCATCTGCAAGATATGGTCGGAATCTCAGTATCGTTTGCCCGGTCCATAACGAAGGAGACCCCTATGACTACGCTAATTACAGAGGGATAAGCCTCCTGAAAATCGCGTAAAGATCCTCTCTGCCGTACTGTGTAAGTGCCTGAAGCCGTTCGTGGACAATCTGATAGGTTTTTTTTTTTTTTTTTTTTTTTTGTTTGTTGAAGGCTTCTGCTATCCGCTGGAGCACTCAGACGCAATCACTGGTCCATTGTACTCCAGACAGACACCTTACATTACTGTATTTTCTCCGTTTTCCGGAGAAAAATTTGAAGGAGCTTCAGTGATGTAGAGCTAAGGGATTCGGCACACACCACGTCGGCTCCAAGGGTGCGCCACCGTATGCGAGCAAAGGCGGGACAATAACAGAGGAAATGCTCTGCAGTATCATCCTCCTCTTCGCCACATGCAGCACAGGTAGGCGTCTCACTGATGCCGAGCACGTAGAGATGCTTGGCAAAAGTGTAATGGCCCGTGATAACTCCCACAAGCCTTCTGCAGTCGATTCTCCTTAAAGACAGGAGGAATGCTGCAGATTTTTTGCAGACATCAGGGCATACGCGCTTAGTCATCCTGCAACCCGGACAATCCCTCCATCTACGGTTGTGTGTGTTAAATACACAATCGTTAATGTAGGAATTTACCGTGGATGTAGGTAGACCTAGAGCGGGTTCAGGTCCTGAGAAGCTCTCCTCTGAACCCATTCTAGCGAGTTCGTCAGAGGTCTCATTTCCTGGGATCCCAGAGTGGCCTGGAACCCATACAAGCCTTAATGAATTTAGTCTGCCGACTCTGTTCAAGAAGGACTTGAGTTCAAGCACTAATTTGGAGCTAGTCAAGGGGTTACACACAGCTTTTAGTGCAGCTTGGCTGTCACTACATACGCATATGCTTTCCCCCTTCCACCTGTGCTTCACAACATAGTAAATGGCCATTAGGATTGCGTATATCTCTGATTGGAAGACAGACGCATATTTTCCTAAGGAAAAGTGCAGTCGAATGTTTTCGCGCTCAAAGAAGACCCCAGCACCGGACCCCCGCCCAGATCTGGAGCCATCCGTGAAAATGCGAAGACTGTCCTTTCCAGGTTCAGTATCCGGCCATAGCCAATCCTGACGCCATGGAAACTCGACTGTGAAATTACGACGCAATAGGATAACGGGCGTCAGTGCGTCAGAAGGCATGTCCATGAGACAGGGGTCGCAGGACAATTCTTGCGCACGCACACCGTTATTCCTATGCGAGTTGTACCAAAAGCCATTTCTCTTCAGACGAGACATGGCTTTCAGAGCACACCCTCTGATAAATATATCAAGAGGTGGAAGGTTCATCATAACATCTAGAGCAGCGCCCGGCGTGCTGGGGAAAGCCCCCGTGCAGCTGAGACAAACCGTTCTTTGAAGTTTGGTGAAAGAGGCTACGACGTGTTTGCGTTTTAGTCTGTTCCACCAGACAACCGATGCATATGAGACTATAGGTCTTATCATTGCCGTGTAGATCCAAAGGACATTTGCCGGCGATAAGCCCCATGTTTTGCCAAAAGCTCCTTTGCATTGCCAGAAAGCTGACAGCGCTTTGGTGGTTTTTGACTCAACATGTTTTGACCAGAGAAGCTTACTATCTAAGATGACTCCTAGATACTTAGCCTCCTTGGATATCGGGATGGAAGTGCCTTTTAGTACCAGCTGAGTCATGTCAGTATTTTACCTCCTTCTCGTAAAGAGAACGACATCGGTCTTAAGAGGATTGACTGACAGCCCATTACTGGTACACCAATCATCGATCACATTTAGCGCCGCCTGTGCTTTACGACGGACAGTCGCCTAACATGAGCCGACAGAAAGAATGGCGACGTCATCCGCATAGGCCTGGGCGTAGATTCCAGAGGCATTGAGAGCATCAAGCAGGGAATCGAGCACCATGCACCATAACAGCGGAGACAGGACGCCACCTTGAGGGCAGCCCCTGTTTACGCCAGATTTGACACACTGGTCGAGGCCTGCATCAGCGGTCAATGTCCTGTGCATGAGCATTGCTTTGATCCAAAGGACCAGTGCATCATCCACGCCATGATGTCTGGCAGCGTTACACATGCTGTCAAAAGTTGCGTTATCAAAAGCTCCCTCAATGTCGATGAAAATGCCCAGCGCGTACTCTTTCCTTTCGAGCGCGCACTCAATACGCCCAACTAGGTTCTGAAGCGCAGTCTCGCAAGATTTTCCGCGCTGGTAAGCATGTTGCATCTCCGAAAGAGGGTGCATTCGAAGGGCAACTTTTCGCACGTGCAACTCTACCAGTCTCTCCATGCTTTTCAGCAGGAAGGATGATAGGTAGGTACCTACCAGTGTGGTTTCAGGCCAGGAAAATCCACGATAGACCAAAGGCCACTACGGCAGATCTTGGAGAAGATCTTTTTGTCAACTTTAAGGCCGCGTATGACAGTGTTCATAGAGAGGAGCTATACAGAGCCATGCCATATTTTAACATTCCTGCCAAACTCGTCAGACTGTGCAGGATGACTATGAAACAGATCGTGCGGGACTCTGCGGCCAATACAAGAGGTACGACCTACTTGAAGTCCAGACAATTGCTTGCCTACGCAGATGACATTGACGTTATTGGACGGACCAAGCGAGACGTTAATGAGGCGTTCGCAAGCATTGAAGCTGAAGCGGCTAATGTATGCTGTCATCCAAGACGAATGCCTAACACCGACGTCTTGGTCAGAACGTCATCATCGGCAGCTATATTTTTGAAGTAGTCAAAGACTTCGTCTACCTTGGCTCGATAGTGACAGACCGCAACGACACCAGCGCTGAGATAAAAGGCATAATGACTCTTGCCTACCGCTGCTTCTTCAGGTTCAAGAGGCAATTGAGTAGTAGAGCCCTCTCTCGAAAAACTAAGGTATCCCCCTACAAAACCTTAATCATCCCGGTCCTCCTCTTGGCTAGGCCATGTAGAACGAATGGACATCAACGCTCCGGCCCGAAGAGTCTTCGACTCCAACCCCGAGGGACGACGCAGCAGAGGACGACCGCATTTAAGGTGGCGCGCACAGGTGGAAAGGGACCTCCACCAACCGGGCGTGCGGCACTGGAACCGGCTCTCCAAAGATCGGGCCGGCTGGAGAGGCTTGTTGTTTGAGGCCCTGGTTCACCCCGAACTGTAGCGCCATCAAAGTAGGTAAGTAACGTTGTCGCATCCACCCTATAGTTTCGATATTGTCCCTTGCGGTTTTTTTTTGTTTCCCGAGATGAAGTCAATAGAACTCATCATGGCGGTGCAGAGAAAGTCAACGAGGCTATAACCGTGGCTCTGAACGAGTTGGAATCGTTGTGTAGAGTTGAAGGAAGATGATGATTTCTTGAAGATTTCATGAAGATTTCTTGTTTTTTGCTTACGAATTCCTGGGATTTAATGTCATACCTCATATGGTCCAAAATGCCCCACGCTTTGTATCATTTCGTGGCCGCAGTGATCAGGCGACTCTGTCCCACCCCCCAAGCCCTATCTATCTATCTATCATTTAAATGCTCTTTCTATGGTCTTTTGCGGTATTGATAGAAAGATGGGAGCTCATGCTGGGTCTGTAGTAGCCTTCAGATTCGATTATAGCCGAAGAAGTATTAGTTTTATTAGCTGTAGTTTTCCTCCCATCTATTTTTGCATAGGTTCTCACATATATATGTATACGAGTAAGCTACAGTGAGTTTCACCTTCAGCACCGACGCCATCCAAGGTACAACTTAATCATCCACAGGTGTAAAAGCGTTTTGTCCTTAACACAAATGGAAACTTTTAAGATAAATATTCCCCTTCGGCATTAACTCGGTAAGGCATGCTCCATTCCCGTCCAAGCGAAATGCATACATTAAATCTTGTAAACAGCAATTCGGTGTATGAAGCGAAAAGGGACGAATAAATAATACATTCCAGGACATCCGTTGCATACGCTAGATTAACTGCAAGCTTCGCAAAAGTGAATTCAACTATAAACTAATATTTACCGTTAAATCATTTGTGTAAATTTCCACAAAGTAAGGAAAAATATATTGTGAACAACGAAGGACAATAGCCGCAGGATTAACATCTTTTTTAATTTATTGTATTTTCTCTTTTTGTCAGTTACATGAATAATGGAGGTCTTGGACGTTGTTATTCTCGAGAATGAAGATGTCGACCACTTTGATGTTACACGAGTAGAAGAGCCTCCATAAGCCAGAGCGTTTCCCATCGAATAGCCAACCATTTCGAAAAGGGTACATTTATTGTGTTTTTACCTTGCGCCATTGATTTCTAGGATGTAATCGTAGGCCTTTTCGAATCTCCTGATGCGGGGAATGAATTTTCGTTTCCCCATGGGACACGATGTTTCGGCCCGACTAACAAATCATCCGTGAAAATCAGGACAAATTTAAGATGACCCTAATGACGTGTCAATGTAGGGCGGCAAAGTAATCCTGACCTCGTGCGTATCACTTTTCAATTTTTAATATGAAGTGAATAGATTCGAAAAAAAGGCTCGGTGATGCTGTGATGCTTGAAAATGAATTTATTTTTATGGTCCTGATGAAAAGAAAGGTGTCTGTTGAGGAATGGGGATTAACCTGCTTTTGTTTACTCTCGACATTGGGTTTGAATGGTATTTTGAGGACTTCGTCATGTATGGGAAGATGGTCATTGGGTCCGTTGAGTCTTTTGTTAAAGATTCTTTCACTGAAATATGTAGAATGGTATGGAATGATGGTAATAAAAGGGCCCTTCATGGAGTGGTAATTTAGAATGGAAGACTGCGTTCGAATGAAGTCTTCATATACATGTATATACACTGAACTGTAGAATTTTTCGCCTTAAAATTTTAAAATGGATAAAATCGATATGGAGTTGAAGTGAATTTTGGCTTGCGATAGATCGGCCATTTTGGTTGGAGCAATAGTCCCAATTTGCGGGGAGGGACTTTGCGAGTAAACAGAGCAAAGAAGTTGTTCGCGTTTAACATGGCAAACGCCAGCTTCGATCTCTGTCCCTGCTCAATCCAAGTTGACACGCAGTCTTCGCGTGGCCTCCCTGGATACCTACCCTGGCACCCGCCAGGTAGTGCACCAATGTGTGCAGCGACCCAACCCCTTGTTTTTGGGGAAAGAGGAACCTGGCCCTCCAGGTTGGGGGTTGAGCTTGGTAACATCCCTATCACGTAAAAACCTACTTGTTCCGAAACGACAACAAGCCTCGGATACGGACGGATACAAAGCTGACGACCCCTGCAGACGACTAACGGACTAGAGAATCTGCACCTGGAATGTGGGGTATCTTAACAGACCGGGTGCAGGCGATCAATTGGAGCAAACCCTCAACTGCTACAAAGCAGATATAACCGCACTCCAAGAAGTGCGATGGGATAGACCAGGCAAAAGACGGATGTAAAACTGCGACATCTACTACGGGAACTGCTACAAGAAGAACAAATAGCGCCTATTCGGGTGCGGATTCGTTATTCGAGGAAGACTCCGACAAAAAATTTAAAAAGCTTCCGAGATATAAGCGAACGCCTCATAACAATCCGTATCAAAGCTAATTTTGGAAACATTAGCTTAATATGCGCTCACGCCCCAACGGAAGAAAAGGACGATCGACTCAAAAAAGAATTCTTCGGTCTCCTAGACAGAACCTATGCCCAATGCCCCAGCTACGACACAAAAATAATCCAAGGAGATTTTAATGCAAAACTGGGAAAAGAGGACATATCTGAGTCGATCATAGGAAAGCATAGCCTCCATAACACCACATCCGACAACGGACTTAGGCTACTCGATTTCCTAACGGGGCGTAACCTCCTTGTAGCAAGCACGCGATTCCCCCATCTCAACATCCACAAGGGTACCTGGCGGTCTGTTGATCAATCGACCACCAACCAGATTGATCACATTGCGATCGACGCCAGACACTCCTCCAGTATTCTCGACGTACGAACCTTCCGAGGGGCCAACATCGACTCGGACCACTACCTTGTCGTAGCCAAGGTACGCATGAGGATATCAGGAATGCTTAGGAGTCGAGTAGGACTACGTAAGTTTTACGTCGGAAAGCTACAATCGCAAGAGACTGCCAGAATCTTTGCTGATCATGTCTCCTCCAGGTTCTCTCAAAATCCGCCCACAGCATCACAAACAATAGAGCAGGAATGGGCTCACTTCCAGGGTGCCGTCAGAGACGCTACCTCAGAGGTGCTGGGTTTCAAACCGCCACCACCTAGAAACCCCTGGTTCGATGAACAATGCGAACAAGCCCATGCAGCAAAACATGAGGCATACAAAGGCATGCTGCAATGACGGACGAGAGCTGCTCGCGAGATATATGAGCAGAAGAGAAGAGAGGAACACACGCTTTTCAGAAGAATGAAGAGAGAGCACGGAAAGCGTGAGATCGAGGAGATGGAGAGATGCTTCCGCAGGAATAACGCCCGTAAGTTCTACAATACGGTAAAACGAACATACGGGCCATGGCTACAGAGCCAGAGCGGCGGCCTGCAGGTATGAAAATGGAGAACTGGTAGTAGAATCGCAGTCGATGCTGAGGATTTAAAAGGACCACTTCTGCAAACTGTATAACGGCGATGATAGACAAGATTCCGCTGTCAGGCAGAATGAGCCATTCGTAATGGGCGACGATGTAGGAGAATTCCATCCACCCGACCTAGACGAAATCAAAACAGCGATATCAGGACTTAAGTCTAATAAAGCCGCGGGCGCAGACGGCTTGTCTGCTGAGCTTCTTAAGGCGGCTGGAGATGAGCTGGTTAGGTGCATGCACCATCTCATTTGCAAGGTATGATCGGAGGAACGCATTCTCGCTGCTGAGACCTTTGATGTTAAAAAAGAATTTAGGCAAGGAGACGCGCTGTCATGCAACTTTTTCAAAATCATGGTTGAAAAGATCGTGCAAGAGTCACTGGCCAACACAAGAGGTACGATTTATTTCAAGTCAAGACATTGACGTGATGAGACGGACACAGCGAGACGTCAATGAGGCCTTTGTTAGCATTGTGGTAGAAACGGCTAAGATGGGTCTCAAGGTTAAAGAGGGTAAAACCATATATCTGCTTTCATCTAAAAGAGACGGACAACACCGACGTATTGGCCAGTACGTCACCATGGGCGGATATAACTTTGAAGTGGTCAAGGAATTCGTCTACCTTGGCTCACTGATGACCAGCGACAACAACACCAGCGCTTAGATAAGACGCAGAATCACTCTTGCCAACCTCTGTTTCTTTGAGCTCAAGAGGCAATTGAGAAGTAGAGCCCTCTCTCGGAAAACCAAGGTGACACTATATAAGACTTTGATCATCCCAATCCTCCTTTACGGCGCAGAGGCTTGGACCTTAACAAAAGCGGATGAAGATGCCCCTGGTCGTTTCGAGAGGAAAATTCTGCGCACTATCTACGGTCCCGTTTGTTCAAACGGTGTATGGAGGAGAAGATATAACAGAGAACTGTACGGGTTGTACAGCGATATCGGCCTGGTACGACGTCTACGGATACAGCGTCTAAGGTGGCTAGGCCATGTAGAGCGATTGGAAAATACAACTCCAACCCGAAGAGTCTTCGAATTCACCCCGGAAGGGAGGCGCGACAGAGGACGGCCGCGTCAACGGTGGCGCACGCAGGTGGAAGGGGACCTTAGCCAACTGGGCGTGCGGCGCTGGAAGCAGCTGGCCATAGACCGTGTCAGCTGGAGACGCTCGTTGGTTGAGGCTCAGGTTCATCACGGACTGTAGCACCACCTATGTAAGTAAGTAAGTAATAGTCCCAATTTACAGACAGTGGTTTAGTTATATTTCGGAGTGTGTGAGAATGTAGAAAAAATACGCAAATCCATTTGAAAACCAATTAATCCGTAGTAATATCTTACTATAAAATTCCATTCGCTACCAAATCCCCTAAGCCGACAAAGAATTGAATTTAATTATTTATTGCGTTCATTTCTTCCAAAAACAAATATACCATTCTGCCCACTCGAAAGCTATAACGATTCACAGCCCCATTAGACGAGTAACCAGCATACCATACACAAGCGATTTGCCTTATTCTTCAGCCACCGGATGTCGAGTGGTGAATATTGTATCATGGCACCGTTATTTTATTATAATTATGCCTCTTTGACTTCTGTATCTGGTTGTCTTGTATTCCAGGTAAAGTCAAGAACACACACTCCACTTCAGCGTATTATCCTCGCGATAATCATTAATTAATATGTATGTACCGTTACCTCATGTAAGGACCTTTTATCCCCCAATTAGCCAGCATCCTTACGTCTTTTCGTACCGAATGAGGCGATTGATTGTGTCTATGGCAGCAGCGTATTCGTATACATATACGTTGACTCAAGCGTTCAACCGCAAGAGCTCTCGAAACTATTATCCGTTTCGGTTACGTCCTTATCTTCAATATGGTTTAATTATGAAGAATAAGATTCTGAAGGGATTGTAGAATATGATACATCCTGCCTCTCGTGTATTCCACGAAATTTAAATTACGTATCGGATACATTTTCATTTTTCACTGCATTGCATCCTTGTTACGTGCGATTTCCATAAAACAATAAAAAAATAATACAACAATTGAAGCACATTCAATGTTCAGAATTGAAACAAAAGAAAAGGAAAACTTCTTTTATATCTGGAAGATAATACACTAAGCTTGAAACCGGCATAAT
Source organism: Eumerus sabulonum (assembly GCA_951905685.1). NCBI lineage: Eukaryota > Metazoa > Arthropoda > Insecta > Diptera > Syrphidae > Eumerus > Eumerus sabulonum. The sequence continues at coordinate 164,903,120 of OX645060.1, read as the reverse complement.
AAAACTAACAAAAAAGAATGGAGAGCTAGGAGAGGTTGGGAAAGGAAGTTTTTACAGAACTTCTGTTTACGAACAAATTAAACGAAAGCCTCCAGCTGTTTTGGGTAACGTTAATAGAATTTCACTAAGGTATGTTGAAAGCAGTCACGAAAAGGACGCGAGCCTTTCAAAGTTACCGCCCTATTATAATGGTTTGTACCTAAGGCGCGAATTCAGTGGGTGTCAGTGGATGGATCTGGCAGCAGCAACGTGCTGGAGCAACTATGATTGTGAAAACTAAATAAACTGACTACCTATTACTTGCTACTTGGTGGATTGTAATGATGAGGTAAAGAGGTAAACAATGGATTGTTTATTTAAACAATATTCTATGTTGATCTTACTTTTTGTTTTGTTTTTACTCACCTTTGCTTGTTGGGTTTTTATTTTTCTCGCTGCTAGCGACAAGCAGGAAGGTTACTTACGTTCTTTCTCTTAGTGATTCATTTATAGATGAAAATAAGCAATAGAAAGTATCTGTTGCGATACTTAGGAAAGAGAGCAGAAAGCTCTTTAACAAAGCAAAATGTACCCGCTTGCAAGAGGATTGGGACCTCTACAAGGAGCCACTTAAATCCTTCAAAGCAGCGACCAGAAGGCCAAAGGGAATTCTTGGAGGAACTACTGCGAAAATATCAAGGCGGTCTCCGAATCCTCTAGAATAAGAAAGATTCTGGCTTCGGCCCCGTATAACCCAAGCCACCTAATGCGGAATGATGGTTCCTGGACGATCTCCTGAACGGAAGCCCTGGAACTTCTTCTGAACGCACACTTTTCGGGTAGTAGTGACTCAGCTTTGACACCTCCTTGAGTCATCCAGCCGACGAAATCCTCCTTTGAGCGTGCTCCCAACCTGGTCAAAAACAACATTGTCCTATGGGCTCTGAAAAGCTTTGAACCCTACAAGTCTCCAGGACCGGATGGGATCATACCAGCAGAGCTCCAGCAGGTAGCAGATCACATCCTTCCCTGGCTTGTGGTAATATACAAGAAATGCCTCTCCCTGTCCTATATCCCCAGCAAGTGGAAGGTCACCAATGTCATTTTCATACTCAAGGCAGGTAAAAGATCCCACACGTATGCAAATAACTTGAGGCCTATCAGTCTTACTTCCTTTCTATTAAAAACTCTAGAGAAGATCTTAGACGCCCACATACGTCATAGCTGTATCTCAAGAAAGCTGTCGAATAACCAACATGCCTACAACAAAGGCAAATCGGTGGAAACAGCACTCACTGGTCAGCAAAATATAAAGGTCACTGGAGCGCAAGGCATACATTTTAGTCGCCCTCGATATTGAGGGCGCTTTTAACAATGTTGAACCATGGGCCGTCACCAAAGCGCTGTCTGATCTGATCGTTACGGGTTCAGTGATAGAACTGGTATGACAACTGCTAACGCAAAGAGTAGTCAAAGCCAACTTCGCTGGTGTCATCTCAACTAGAATTGTCAGCAGAGGTACACAACAGGGTGGAGTACTCTCCCCTCTCCTCTGGAACGTGGTGGTCAACGAACTACTACTGTTGCTAAATCAGGAAGGGTACGCTGTGACCGCCTATGCAGATGACATTGCTATTGCCACAACAGGAAAATTTTCCAGCACTCTAAGCGACCTAATGCAGGGTGCAATCCTAAGAAAACCGACCTAGTACTGTTTACCAATAAATATAAAATTCCGCCCTTCAACCCACCGAGGTTGGATGGAACCCAACTAATAATCAAAGATTATGCTAGATACCTAGGCCTAGTCCTTGGCAGGAGGCTGAGTTGGAAACCTAACATTCTTGATCGTGTCAAGAAAGCAACCACTGCCCTCTACAGCTGTCAGAAAGTGGTGGACAGAGGGTTGGGTTTCCAACCAAGTATTTATGCACTGGCTCTACACAGCAGGTCATAAGGCTCATCCTCCTATATGGCATCGTAGTCTGGTGGACTGCTCTGGACAAGACAGTCTACCGAATCCTTTTGGGGAAGGTACAAAGATCGGCCTGTTTATATATAAGTGGAGCGATCAGATCAACCCCCACGGAGGCCCTAAATATCTTATTACATTTTCCACCGTTGGACCTCTTCAACAAGCAAGTTGCTGCCTGCGCGTCCCTACGAATTAGGGGCATAGGAAAATGGCACACATTACAAAAAGGACATACTACCATTCTTAGGCACTTCAAAGTACCCTACATCATCCCGCAGAATGTGTTCACTAGGAACTTCGAAGTTGCCTTTTCCTCCAGGGATGAATGGGCTGAAGGAAAAGTTATATCAAAGGACTCGATCTCCCTCTATACTGATGGCTCCAAGATGGAGTCGGGTAGTGGAGTCTTCTCCAAGGACCTTAACCTCGACCTATCATTCAGAATCCCAAATCAATACAGTGTGTATTAGGCAGAATTAACAGCGATAACTGAGGCCCTTGCATGGCTCAGGATCAATGTAATATCCGCTAAGGATATTATCATTTGCACGGATAGCCAAGCTGCGATAAAATCCCTAGCCGCGGAAACCCACAAATCAAAGACATCCCTAAACTGTCGCCTATCTCTAAACGACATGGCTGAAAAGTTCATCATTAAAGTATTGTGGGTTCCCGGGCATAGAAATATTTCAGGAAACTGCGCGGCCGACGAACTCGCAAAGTTAGGGTCACGCACACTCAGTCCTCCTACCCTCGCGTACCTTAAAAACACCAATAAGCACGGTAATGCACATGATAAAACTTCGAACCATAGAGGTGACCAACCTCCAATGGAATGAAAGTAATATCGGTTTTATCACTAAACAAATCTGGCCTAAGTTAAACCTAGGACGAACAAGGGACCTAGTAGCAACCAAAGGGCTCCTTTGACCGCTCTAGTGGGTGTCATTACAGGTCATTGCATCATTGGAAAACACGCCGTCAGACTAGGGCTGCCCTCCAATGACTTTTGCCGCGGCTGCATGGACGAGGAAGAAGAGGAATCAATACATCACCTTCTCTGCTCATGCCCCTCTTTTGCGAACCGATGGAGGATCTACCTTGGCACGCCCTTCTAAGAAAATCTAAGTGAGCTAGCAAACCTAAAAATAGCTCAACTCCATCGCTTCATCAGAAGCACCGGCTGGTTCTCAGGTAGCGGATCAGGGTAATGATCCATGTGGTATCACTATGGGCCGACTCCGGCCTACGTGTGGCTTATGCCAACCACTTGTACCTAACCTAACCTATCTGTTGCGAACCAGGCAGCATCTGAATAGATGGGCAATGACAGCACTTAGGCAGATGAGCAGTGGCGGCGTCGGAGACGGTTTCCCGGAAGAGAAATCAAGAGGCTTCGGCACGAGGAGGACGAATGAAAAGCGCTTTGAAGTTTCTTCTTTTCTTGCTGTCGTTTTTAATTCGTCATTGTATTTTCTATTGTATAATTCAACTATAAAATTAAAGTAAATTTAATTAAAGTTACAAAAACACGAAAAGTCGTCCATTTAATTTCCCTTTACTTAAGTAGGTAGGTAGGTAGGATCGAAGCCTTCCCAGAAATGAGAAGAACACACATAGGCCAGGGAGGCCCGTTGTGCAGCTACGAGGAGGCTTAGCCCCCTATTCGTAGAACAATTTTGTGCTTCTTAAGAAGTTAAGAAGATCAGGTATCCCTACTTGCTGAACCTCTGGCAGTTTGTTAAGGAAGTAAGAGCCTAGGTATCGTTTCCTGATTGTGCAGAATACCGGGCAAGTGCAGAGAAGGTAGTGAATGGATTCGACTTCCTCCTCGTCTAGACAGCTTCTACAGAAATCATTCGGAACTATACCTAGTTTTTGCGTGTGACTGCCGATAAGGCGATGTCCGGTGATGACACCTATAACTTTGTAGATGCCAGTTCTTTGTAGGGAGATTATACTCCTTGTCCGTTGACTTTCGAGCCGGGGCCAGATTTGCCTGGTGATGACGCAGGTGTGTCCCTGAGTCCATCTCCAGTTCGTCTCGGCCCTGGCGAGATTAGTAAGATTAAGTTTAATGGTTGCAAAGGGTATTCCCTCACAAGCCACGATCGGTTGTAGCGTCGTCCCCTGTTTGGCGAGTGTCGCTGTGTCCTGGTACCCAGATAAGTTGTATGTTGAACTGTTCGCCATATAAGAGATAGGCGACAGTCGAAACTAGTTTTTGATGTGTACACATAGGACTCCAACGACTATAACGCTGCTTGGCTATCCGTGAGAATGCGGATATTCGTAGTGAATAACACGTTCCACTTCAGACAGGACAAGGCCTCTTTTATTGCCAACAGTTCCGCCTGGAAAACGCTGCAGTGATTTGGTAATTTTAGAGCTTTGTTCAGCTTAAGTTGTTTGCAGAATACTCCACTACCCACCCCGTCTTTGGTTTTAGACCCGTCAGTGTAAAAATCAACGTAGTTTCTGCGGGGTTGAGTCTGGCGAGTCCAGTTTCGTCTGTCCGGGTAAATCGTCATGAAGTTTTTTTTTCCAAGACCGTGGTGGGTTCTGTGAGGCCCAAGTTTACTGCCATGGTTGTCCTGTTGTTCAGGATGGAGGACTGGCCAGTGACATAGCTCGTCCATTTCGAGTCGGCTTTTAGTCTAATGGCCGTGTGTGTGGCAATTTGCTTGCCGAAAATGCCGAGTGGTATAAAGTCGATTATCGTGTTAGGCGCAGCCGTTGGGGTGGACCTGAGGGCACCGGTAATGCACATACATGCCAACCTTTGTACCTTCTCGAGTGGTTTGTGGTATGTTGTCATGTCCAGTGCAGTCCATCAGACTATCACTCCATATATTAGAATGGGTCTAACGACCGTGATGTAGAGCCATGGGATGATCTTGGGGTTGAATCCCCATTTTTCCCTATGGCTTTCTTGCATGTGTAGGGAGCTATTGTTGCTTTTTTAGCTTTTTCGATTGAGTTGCCCTTCCAGGTTAATTTCCTGTCTAGAATAATGCCAAGGAATTTGGAATTGGAGGAATAGTTTAATCTGGTACCAAGCAAAGTGATAGGGCAGTGTTCCGGGATCTTATGCTTTTTGGTGAAAAGCACGAGCTCCGTTTTCTGGGGATTCACCCTGAGCCGTTGCTATGCCCCCATTTGCAAAGGATTGAGAATGCCATTTGCATACGGTCATTCAATGTGGATAGGTATTTACCTGAAATTGAAATGGCAACGTCATCAGCGTAGGCAATAACGTCCAGGCCTTCTTTCTCCAGTCTAATTAGTAGTTCGTTTATAACTACATTCCAGAGAAGAGGTGAAGAACCCCTCCTTTCGGGGTTCCCCTGGTAAACATTCTGGTGGTTACTTGGCTTCCCCATTTGGAGACAATCTTGCGTGTTAATAATAACTCGCTGATCAGCTCTATCAGAGTCCTCTCCACCTTTAGCTTTTCTAGCCCTTCTATTATTGCTTTCGGAGTAACGTTGTTAAAGGCCCCCCCTTGTCAAGAAAGGCTGTTATAGTGTATTACTTAAGATGGATTAATCTTTCGATTTTCCTCACTGGTGTTTGCAAGGCTGTTTCGACAGATCTACCCTTACAGTAGGCGTGCTATGCCTTAGAAATTAGGGACGGATCCAAGTTGTGGCGTATGTGTAAGTCTATCAGCCTTTCCAAAGTTTTTAGTGCAAAAGATGATAGACAATTAGATCCTTGCCCTCGCACTTCCACTTTTCTGGAATGTGACTCTAAGCTAGGCGTCCTTAAAGATAATCTCTAGCCAGTACCCCTTTGTACAAAGGTTCGCTATAGGGAAACATCAAATTTGACAATCAAACCAAAGCTCACTGTGCCATATTCGAGCGTAAAAAATCCCGAAATATCACCAGATTCCTTGCCAATGCCAATGGTGACTAAAAATCAGATGGCCCCCAGACAGATAATGTCAAAGAAGTATGTAAAGTTCTCAGGTCGACCGCAAGAATGGCCGCTATTTATAAGTTGGTATGATAACTCCTCAAAGATATGCGCATAAAGCTCTTATGAAAATCTCAATCGATTTCAGCGATGCCTTATCGGTGAAGCCCTCGAAAGGGAACGATTCCAGTTAACGCATCCAGACCAGGTTCCTAATGTTATTTCGGCCTTGCAAATGCTACATGGCCGCCCTGAAATTATTATTCAGACAATTTTAGACAAGATCCGAAGCGAGCAACCGCCTTAGTCTGACAAGCTTCACACAATTGCTTTAAAACAATTGTACAAGCAGAACAAGATAGCTGACCAAGAAGCGACGAAGGACTCATCCAAAAGATACATTACATACTTGGAATCAATACCCTTCTACATGTATGTATGTAAGTTGGCGTTACAGTCCATGAAGAACCTGAGCCGAGCTTCTCTCAATCACCCATGTTGCGTGTGATTTCATTTTTCCCATAGGTGAAAGGGACCTATAGTTTATTGCCGGTTCCGAACGGCGAATTTCGAGAAGCTTTTCATGACAATTTTACTACAGGGGGTTTTGTCAGAACCACGCTGAGGAGAAACACTGTCAAAAACACGTTCGATGACATGGCTGTGTCGGGATTCGATCCCGTGTCATCAGCGTCAGAGGCCAACACACTACCCACTGCGCCACGGTGCTACCCTTCTACATAGGCACATTGAGAAAAGCAATACATCTGTCTTACTGGCACTGAAAACAAGATCTTCAACTAGCCATACACAATATCTTAAACCCAAAGAGATATGGTAACAGACAAATCGCAAGTTACTCCTCGGATCACTACAGCCTCTTCACATGCTAAGTCTATCTTTCGAAACTTAGTTCAGACTCTGCCTAGACGACGAAATGTCAGAGCCCCACTTTTTGCTCTCAGAAACGTACTCTCTTCAAAGAAATTGTGTACGTAGAAGAATTTGTCGATAGCTTGGCTAGCTCGACCACTGACTTCATAAGGAAAGTTGTGAATTTTCTTTCCTCGCAGTGCCCTCTCTCACTGCTGAAGCAGCATCATTATGACACCTTAATAAAAAAAAAACAAAAATGCAAATTTTATTATCAACCATCCTCGGAAAGTGTAGAAAGCTTTTCGGACACGTTTGTCTCATACATATAAAGTTGAAAAGTAAAATCCGTCTTACTCTGAACACTCAGTAGGAAAACCCCCTAATGCATGGAATAAGGGCATCGTAGCTCTGCACATATCCTAGTTATTTGCATTTCGATGAAGACTAATGGGGATCACATCAACATCCTTTTCTCCCCTGCACGACGAAAATCCTTTTACTGTCCTCGTCGTGATCCACTAACATGATGCGAATTCAATGCAAGGGACAACCTAATATTCTCATGCTGAAATATCATAATGTCGATGCTCACTGGTACAAATTTGTTTTCCCAACCACCTCCAGTGGGAATAAAGTATGAAGAAGAAAAGGAATATGACGGCGGATACGATTTATTCGTTTTCAGCTCTTATGGTCCCGTGCTGTGAAACCCAACTTTTAATTAACATACAGCCCCATGTGGATCGAACTAATTGACAATATGGAGAGGCCGCCTTGAAATTAGATGACTTACTATGCCGATATCCAGTTGAAAACACAATAAATTTCGATATTTTTGGATAATAATAAAGCCCAATATTTCCGCCTCAATAACAGGAAACTCAACCCTATTTATACCCATTTAACATAATTCCATTTCATGTCAACCCATTTAGGAATGCTTGGTATTCACCAGCAGAAGTACACTCGAACAATTCCCACGCAAAAACGAAAAGGGGTAGTAAAAACGACCAGGAGATAAAGAAGAGGAAAACATTTGTTTAAGCCCACATCCGATTGGTTGCCATAATAAAAACCGATTCACTACTTTAGCTGTTTATTTGTGGTATGATAAGCTTGCTCTGTAATTAATTAAATTAACTTACGTGTACACAAGCTCCACTGGCTCGAACCAGGTCAGGTGCATTACACACAAATCACCGTACCGATACCGTGACCGGGCAACGAGTATTGTACGAGAGTGTACCGAGCCCTCAGCACCACATACATACATTGTAGTTATACAGATTCTGGAAAAATCATATTGCAAACAGGATGCATTTCCTTTATCCGGGCACATTCGTTGCCCGTGTGCTCTGCATGGAGCAGTGTTGTGTATTTTTTGGTTATGAACCGACAAGGACTTGTTGAATTCCAACCCAAGTTCCGGCCCTCACATCTCGGGCAGTTGAATTTAATTCAGGAAAATAAATATTTACCTCGTTGACCTCATCAGCCTATGGTAATTGGTCGAAATGTGCAATGTTTACTTATTTGCATACGTTTGTGTCAAACATGGTGCCTACTGACCGATGCGTTTCCATTAAACATGATGGCTTCTCTTACCCGCATGCCGGTCAGCTTTACAACTAAAGAAAAAATACATTAAAAAAAAAAAACACGAATGAAGGACTAGGCAACAAAAGACCCCAAGTGGCCACAGAGCCAGCCGGATACAGGATAACGGATGTGTGCCTTTTGGTACGGCAGAGGCTTTTTGCCAAGTACGCACTATAAAATTCAATTAGCCTGCGCTGACAGACAGCTGTTCGATTTGAGAACTACTCGTACATCGATAGATGCATGCATCACGTGTGGATGCATATCTACGGAACAGAGCAAAGCGGAAGGTGATTGTGTGCTGTTTGCGGTTTTGTAGTAATTAACAGAATGAGATTAAAGCCACATTCCGATGAGAAGTGTTCTCCAACCAAGTGCGGTTTCAATAGAAGCTTTAATTAAGCATCGTGCTTGATATATGATAACACGAAAACGAAAACGAAGCAAAGTTATTTGAATTTCTTCAACCCACTACGAGAATTATGGTTGGTTAGCTATGTAACTGGATGTAATATGGTAATTCATCTGACCTCGACGTAATAGATGACGAAATGGAGGTCAGTGTTTACAATTTGTTAGGTAACAACCAATACTATAGAACTTACTTACTTACTTTGATGGCGCTACAGTTCGGGGTGAACCAGGGCTTCAACCAACAAGCCTCTCCAGCCGGCCCGATCTTTGACCAGCCGCTTCCAGTGCCGCACGCCCTTTTCACCTGTGCGCGCCACCAGGTCCAGGTCCCTTTTCACCTGTGCGCGCCACCTTAAGGCCAGGCGCAAATTGAGACACGTATAGCGCGCGTGAGGTGACATGACACGAGTGCCATGACGAGTATGTGCCAAACGCGTAGCGTGGTGATCGGCAAATTTAGACGCAGGTACTCGCAGATCGAACGCATAAGAGTGGTCAATTCATAATTTTCTCTTCATGTAGTTGGCACATTGGGTATCATATAGTTCTTTATGCGCCCCAACTGCCTCTACTCATTTTTCTTTTGCCATTTCTCCAAAACCAAGAACCACACGCGAGAAAATGGCAGGTGAAACTGTTTCTTGACTTTTGTGCCGCGCGTCGGTCGGCTCACGCGGGTCGCGACACGTCACACGTGTTTACCAATTTGCGCCGATCCATTTAATCCCGTAGCTTACAAAATAATGCGTCACGCTGCGCCATCTCACACGCGCTGTACGTGTCTCAATTTGCGCCTCGCCTAAATGCGGTCGTCCTCTGCTGCGTCGTGCCTCGGGGTTGGAGTCGAGACTCTTCGGGCCGGAGCGTTGATGTCCATTCGCTCTACATAGCCTAGCCATCTTAGACGTTGGATCCGAAAACTTCTAACCAGGCCGATGTCGCTGTACAGGACAGTTCTTGGTTGAATCTCCTCCTCCACTGTCCGTTTACACAAACGGGACCAAAGATTGCACGCAGATTGCACGCAGAATTTTCCTCTCGAAACACCCAAGAGCCTCCTCATCCGCTTTTGATAACGTCCAAGCCTCAGCGTCGTAGAGGAGGACCGGGGTGATTAAGGTTTTGTAGAGGGATACCTTAGTTTTTCGAGAGAGTGCTCGAAAAAGCAGCGGTTGGCAAGAGTTATTATCTCAGCGCTGGTGTCGTTCCTGCTTGTCACTATCGAGCCAAGGTAGACGAAGTTCTTGATTACTTCAAAACTATAGCAGCCGAAGGTGACGTTCTGACCAAGACGTCGGTCTTTCTTGGATGACAGCATATATTTGGTCTTGTCCCCATTTACCCTTAGACCCACCTTAGCCGCTTCTGCTTAAATGCTTGCGAACGCCTCATTGACGTCTCGCTTTGTCCGTCCAATAACGTCAATGTCATCTGCGTAGGCAAGCAATTGTGTGGACTTGAAGTAGATCGTACCTCTGGTATTGGCCGCAGAGTCCCGCACGATATTTTCAAGAATAATGTTAAAGAAATCACATGATAATGCGTCACCCTGTCTAAAACCTTTTTTAACATCAAAGGGGTCGGTTAGTTCACCTCCGACCTTAATGGAGTAGCGAGAGTTCTCCATAGTCATCCTGCACAATCTGACGAGTTTGGCAGGAATGTTAAAACATGGCATGGCTCTCAATAGCTCGTCTCTATAAACACTGTCATACGCGGCTTCTAATACGACAAAAAGATCTTCTCCAAGATCTGCCGCAGAGTAAATATTTGGTTTATCGTGGATTTTCCTGGCCTGAAACCACACTGGTAGGAACATACCAGATTGTCCACGAACGGTTTCAGGCACTTACACAGTACGGCAGAGAGGATCTTGTACGCGATGTTCAGGAGGTTAATTCCCCTGTCTCCTTTCTTATGGATCGGGCAATAGATACTGAGATTCCATTCATCGGGTATGCGTTCTTCCGACCATATCTTGCAGATGAGTTGTGCATGTTCCTGACCAGCTCATCGCCAGCTGCTTTAAACAGTTCCGCGGGGAGTCCGTCTGCTTCAGCAGCTTTATAAGACTTAAGTTTCGATATCGCTATCTTAACATGGTCTAGGTCGGGTGGACGGGATTCTCCTTCGTCTTCGTCCATTGTGAATGGTTCGCTCTGCCTGACGGCGGCATTTTGACTATCATCGCCATTATACAGTCTGCAGAAGTGGTCCTTTCACAATCTCAGCATCGGCTGTGACTCCAGTACTAGTTGCCCGTGCTCATCCCTACAGACTTCTGCTCTGGCTTTACAGCCTTGGCATGTTCGTTTTACTTTGTGGTAAAATTTTCGAACGTCGTTCCTGCAGTAACATCTCTCCATCTCCTCGATCTCGCGCTTCTCGTGCTCCTTCTTTTTCCTCCTCAGAAGCGCATGCTCCTCCCTCCTTTTCTGTTCATAGAGCTCGCGGGCAGTTCTCATCCGTCGATGCAATGTGGCCATGTATGCATTCTGTTTCTCTACATGGAACTGTCTGCATTCATCATCAAACCAGGGGTTTCTCGACGGTGGTGTCTCGAAACCGAGTACATCTGAGGCGGTCTCTCTAATGGCGTTCTGACAACGACTCCATTGCTGTTCTATGGTTTCTGTAGATTGCATCGGGACTAGGGAGAGCTTGAGGGAGACTTGATCGGCGAAGGTCCTGGCGGTCTCCTGCGATTGCAGTTTTCCGACGTTCAATTTTGGTGTTCTTACTCGACTCCGTTGATTTTGAGAATTTCGCATCCGTACCTTGGCTGCAACAAGGTAATGATCCGAATCGATGTTGGCTCCTCATCTGGGATGCTGGAGAAGTGTCTGCCGTCGATCGCAATATGATCAATTTGGTTGGTTGGCGATTGATCGAAAGACCGCTAGGTCCCCTTATGGATGTTGATGTGTGGGAATCGTGTACTTATTACTACCAGATGATGTCCCGCCATAAAGTCCACTAGCCTTAGTCCGTTTTATGACGTGGTGTTGTGTAGGCTGTGCTTTTCAATGACCCCTTCAAAGACGGCCTCCTTACCCAGCTTCGCATTGAAATCTCCTAGAACGATTCTGGTGTAATAGCTCCTTTGTGGGGGCGTGGACACATAATAAGCTTATATTGCCGAGATTGGTCTTGATGCGGATAGTTATGAGGCGTTCGCCTACATTCTGGAAGCTTAAGACTTTTTTCCCGAGTCTGTCCCGAACAACAAATCTGCATCCGAATAAGCGTTATTTATTTTCCCTGTAGCAGTTTCCGTAGTAGATATCACAGTTTTTCATCCGCATTTTGCCTGGCCCATCCCATCGCACTCTTTGGAGCGCGGTAATGTCTGCCTTATAGCAGTCCAAAGAGTTGACCAGTTGTCCGGCTGCACCTGCTCTGTTGAGAGACCTAACGTTCCAAGTGCAGACCCGGAATTCGTTTCCTTTTAGACGTTTGTGGGGGTCGTCAACATGTAATCCGTCCATATCCGAGGCTGTTAGTTGTCTCTGAACAAGCTTTGGTTTTATGCGATAGGGGTGTTAACTCTAAGCGCAACCCCCAACCTGGAGGGGCACGTTCCTCTTTCCGCAAGATCAAGGGGTCGGGTCGCTGCACACATTGTTTCACTACCTGGCTGTAGTAATGGAAAAAATTGGAATCTATATACTTTTAGTTAAAGATGTCGTACTTTTTAGGCTTTATAGCATGTGGCATGTTATTTCCATTATTCACAAGTTTTTTGCCTAGCTTCGAGTGATAAACCAATACCAACAAAACAAAAGCAAAACCATTCTCATAATAGTTCATTTAAAGTTTAAACATCATGATTTATGTGAATGCAGAAGATGTGGAATAGAAGATACATTCTTCTTTATTGTAATACTTTATTGAATTTCCGTCTGTGTTGGTGTTCTATGATTTCATTATTTAATTTTTTTATCCTAAAATACATGCTAGCCCTATTTTAGCGGTATATAGGTTGTTGGCCTGTACCCGCCCAGTTCGGTGATAGGGCTTCTAACTTTTCCTCGATTTATACGGGACTTGGCTTCTGAGCTCGCAGGGTCTTCGACGATACTATTGACAACTCCTTCATATAACAGCTGAGGGGGTATGGATATTTCGCCAAGCACTCAGTCGTCATCGCCCCTCTTTGGGGTAACGAGGGACACCGTGGAAGGGTCGCAAAAGGCTTGTGTGGTGTGTATATCAGGCAAAGTAGTGGCCCAAGTACACTGTCCTGGGGGCGCCAGCTTGGTTTCATTTTCAGTAGTCGATTTAACTGGAATCAGATCGTTTCTATTTCCGTATTTTGGGTTGATGCTTCCTTCATTTGTGAGGCACCTGAAAATGAATTTGGCTGAATGTGTGGCTTTATCTACATTCGTGTTAAACTACGATTTGTTTTCATTTAGTATCAGGGTTGCTGGTTGGTGTGGAGTAGTTTGCTATCTTTTTCAATTTTGTATATTTCTCCAGAAAGGGTATTCAAAGATAGAATACAAATGCGACTTTGTTTTTTGAAAGTATCGTAACATTTTTAAACTGAATTTGAAGCAAATTGGTATAAAGATGTGCGAAAACAATTCCAGGTATGCCCTATTTTGATTTTCGAAAAATGTAAACGGGAATCAGTAGCTCCTATAGAGGTCTCCATATCTACATATATGAATATGCATCTTCAAGATCGAAGTTGTTTAGTAACGCATTACCGGCATAATTTCCTGTTCTTTGAAAATGTCCAAAAACGGCGATGGATATTCTGCAATGCCGAAAACAAGAGCACGAAGAAAGCCATCAAGTTGGAAGTTTGGGTTAGGCCAGGTTAGCTGGGTGCACTATTGACATGAGGTCAATGCTCACTTAGACTACGAGGAGTCCATTTTGCCCGGTTTAAAAGTTCAACCCGAGGGGTTGACGCTGAGCTGAACCTCCTAGATGCAGTTAAGAATCTTAGCAGTTTGATCACTTTAATGTCTCTTGCCTACTCTAAACCCGAAAAGAAGTAACTCTCGAAGAACGTATATGTTTTCCGGGCCAGTGTTGAGCATTCGCACGGTAGGTGACGAATGGACTTTACATTTTTCCTCTTCGTCCCTAGGGCTTCTGCAGAAGTCGTTGTAGAGTTGGCCTAGCTGCATGATATGATGTCTTGTAATACCCAGTGAGGGCACCGACAATCAGTCGTATATTCTCTCTACTAAGATTTAGCAGATTTTCCATCCTTTTCTTGTTGGCTTTTTCTAGTAGTTCACACCTCTATTTTGCTGGCGTTCTAGCCTCAGTTGTGATCTAAGTAGTATCTGCGCCTGAACCCAGTCTCGCTAGTTCGTCCGCCTTCTCATTTCCGGAAATATTCACATGCCCTGGTATCCAGCAGATGGTCACCTCATTCACATCCGATATCTCTTCTAGTCCCTCTTTACAGAGTTTTACGAGTTTGGATCGTATCCATGTGGCCTGCAGAGCCTTAATGGCTGCCTAACTGTCCACATAGATTTTAATTCTCTTACCTGTGAAATTCTCCCTAAGAATCAGATCCGCAGCCTGGAAGACACTACAGCCATTATTAAGTCTGTAGGAGTGATATGCTTCCTGAGGTTCGAAGTAGACTCCGGCTCCTGTACCGGTATCCGTTTTGGCTCCGTCGGTACAGATTGCCAGTTCCTCTTTCGTGCTTACTATACCACTGGCCCATTCCTCCCTGGTGGGAAACCTGATAGAGAATCCACTCTCGCAGCAAAAAAGTGGGGTGGTATAGTCCGTTTAGCTTGCGGACCTCAGCATAGCCCATCGATCCAGAATTGATGCATGGCCATGAAGACACCTTTTCTAAAGACTGGCTTCCTGCATCCTTAACGCAGCCTTGGCTGCAATATTTTGGCAAGATATGTATGTATGTCTAGTGTCACCTCCAGGCAGCCAGCGCTCTGAATCCTTGTGATGCTTTGGAGGTTGCATTTCTCCTCAAGTGCTTCTCAGGTCTTACCACCGGGGTGTATAGCTAATGTACCACCTTTGGTATGAAGTTGAAAACTTGCCCTATCCAACAGCCCACGATGGCAGAAGAAAACGGGGACATATTAAGAAGAATCGTACTCGAATCTCGTTAGTTACTGGGTTTCCTTAAAACGGTCAAAGTCACTGAAAAGTCAAAGCTTTGATCACTGTTTGTTCGACATTCGATCGATATTCGATTTCATGATTCTGCGATGTTGGTACACTCGTTTATTTGCTCGTACGCATATATAAATTTAATTTTGTTGACGACTAATAAAGGTAGTATAGAGTCGAGTGCAGGCATACTAAAAGTTAGCAACCCTAGAAGGGTAACCTTCGTCGATTCGACGAACATGAATTTAATTTTTTTAGGTTTCTTCTTAGTCCTCTTACTGATTGGATCCTCTTTTCGTGTAACCCTAGCCATCCCTAAGTGCTTTTAGTGTGTGGACGTACGGTAGTGTACCTGCTTGGGTAAGTGAATTTTTTATTGAAGGTTACCTTTTTTGTAACTTTTAGGGCGTGATCAGAATTTTAATATGCAGGTAAACACCATCAGTGGTGACGACCGGGTTGGCTGTCGCGGCCGTCTTCCCGATGCCGTTTATGTGCAACATTGCGTTGATAATGCAATATCCTGCACATTGTGTTTCTTGCAAGGGTATCATAAAATGGCGGTGATCGTGGCGAGCTGGCTTACTATGCGAAACGGGCAGTAGAGTTAGGACTATTCTTTAGCATTTAAGTTCATTCGCATTTGGAACGGCACAGAAGCGAAGGTATTTCCGTAAATATAATAGAGGGAATACTCGTAGTACCATGGATGAAGAAATGGTTGGAAGCACCATTTTTACCCTCTAATATTAGATCTTGTATTGAAAAAAATAACCTCGAAAATAAAGAACCGTTAAGGGAGCACAACGTGAGTGTAACAAAAACAAAAACAAGAAAAATTTGCAAATATTGTCCGTACACACAAGAACGCATGACTAAGTCAACGTGCAATAAATGTGATGCAAGCAAAGTCGAACTCTGCAGTAAATGCTCGAAACAATTTTGTTTATTTTTTACTTTTATTATGTTTTGTTATACCAACAATTATTTAAGTTCCTACTTTTTTTGATTAAAAAGAAAATATATTTATAATAACAAAAAACAAGCCATCTCAAAAATGCAAGCTCATGTGAAAAGCATAAAGTTGACCTCTGCAACTATTTGCCAATTTCTTTATTTTCGTTTTTTTATTTTTAATGTGTTCTGTTAACTAGTGAATAAATATTTGAGCTCCCACTTCTTTTCACAAAAAAAAAAAACCAAAAACGCCTTTTACTAAAAATTAAAAAAGCAAGTGATCTCAAAAACAATGGCTCCAAAGACTGTTTCGAAAATAAAAACTCAAGAATTAAAAAAAAAAGACAATTTTTTTTTACGTTTTCTTAATAAGCAACACCTAATAGACAAAAATTATTTTACTTCACAAGGGTTACTTAATAACTTTTCTTTAAAAACGAAGTTCAATATCACTTCACCGATTCGACGAATGGTTACCTGTAACATACTAAAAAATAAGGTTACCTTTCAAGGGTTAAGTCCAATTATGTATTACATACTTACTTACTTATCAGGCCTGCGATCCATGGAGGATCTGAGCTTGAGCTATAGCTGCCTTCCATCCTTGACGGTCCCTGGCACGCTGCTTCCAGTTATCAAGACCAAGATATCTTACATCTTCTTCTCGAACCAGGAGGCTCGGAGTCGAAGACCCTCTTAGCTGGAGCGTTGATGTCCATGCGCTCGATGTGGCCGAGCCAGTGTAGTCGACGGATCCTTGCCTTCCGGACTACATCCACATCTTGGTACAGCTCGTAGAGTTCGCGGTTGTGTCTTCTTCTCCATTCACCTTCCTCACAGACAGGACCAAATATCCGGCGCAGAATTTTTCCTTCGAAAGAACCCAAAATCAGCTCAGCTGTCCTGCTTATCGTCCAGCTTTCGGCTCCGTACAGCAAGTACGGTCTTTCGTTTTGACCCCAGTTGTTTGGACAAGCCGAAGTAGCAGCGGTTGCCAAGTGCGATTCTATGCCGGATCTCCACTGTGGTGTCATTTGTGGAATTTGCGTTTGCCCCCAGGTAGACAAACTCCTTAACTACCTCGAAATTGTAGCTGTCAATTGTTATATTTTGTCCCAGGTGGTGAGCGACGGATTGGTTTTTGCTTGACAGCATATACTTCGTTTTGTCCTCATTGACCTTAAGACCAACTCGTTTCGCCCGTTCTTCAATCGCCGTGAATGCTTTCACAATGCCACGGCGAGAACACGCGATGATGCCGATATCATCCGCGTATCCTAGCAGCTGTACGGACTTGTAGAAGATAGTGCCCTCCCTGTTGACGCCTGTCCGTTGCACTATCTGCTCCAGCGTGAAATTAAAGGTGCATGTTTCAAACGGTTCCGAAGTCTTGGAACCGAGTTGCACGATGCATCGTATTTTTTAGCGTGGCGCGACACAACTGGATCAGTTTTCCCGGGATCCCGAATTCGGCCATCGCACCAAACAGTTCTTCACGATGAATGCTGTCGTATGCGGCTTTGAAATCGATGAAAAGATGGTGTGTATTGATTCGAAACTCGTTGGACTTTTCCAGGATTTGTCGAAGTGTGTTACCTTTCCAGGGTTAAATCCAATTATGTATTACATACATATATGTATAACTAAAAAAAAAAAATTTTTAGATGAGGGTCTCGAAAGACAAGACTCTTGCTAGAAGTGTCCCGTATTGTATATCACAATGTTGAAGTCAACCATTCAACCCGTATCTGAATGAGCGACTTGGGTGGCTGGCTACATTGACGAATTCCATCAAATCCTAAAACAAACTTGAACTTATTAAATAAATAATTCAATTACAGTTAATTTCGCTGCAGATCCATGGCTAATTCAATTCTCAATATGCATACTTTGGTTTCAGGGCATTTTTGCCGGATAAGGTACGAGCGCGGGCCAAAAATCCAGTCATCTGTCCCCTTCGACTTGGTTGCATGATTGTGATGAATAAGAGTAAATCACTTTCAGCTGGAGGCAAACTGTTTTCAATCAAGAACGTAAAACAAAATGAAAGTCGTATACAAAATAAAACAATTTCTCTTCTGTTTGTTATTTTTTATTCCCTTAGCTCTCCTCTTCGTAATTTAAATTAATTCTACATCGAAAAAAAGCAATAGAATGACGGAACAAAAACATCATCCATGCGAAGGAAACAATCGAATTATGCTTCCTTCTGAGCATATTCGTTTGGTTTTGTCTTCTTCCCAAGTGCCAAGGTATTTGTTTAAGTTTTTTTCTGGTTTCGTTTTTATCTTTTTTTAAGCGCGTGCCTGCAGGATGACATTTTAAAAAATTAACGAATCCGGCCTTTTGTACCATTTGCGCATCTCAATTAGACTTAAGTAACTTGTCGCAGATTCTTGTTCGTTCCTATTGAGTTGTTTGCTCATCGCTTAGGTTAATTAAATTTTAAACTATTTTAAGAAATATCCAACTCAGAGGTGCCCTAATGGAAGTGTTGAACAAATCCATTGTATTTCGTTGTCCTTGTGTTTAATTTTCTTTTTTCTTTTCTCTTTTTGTTCTACCCATTTTGTATCACCATCTTATGTCCTTTATTCGCGCCGTGACTGCTATGTGGTTTTTAAAGCCGCCCACCTGTGTGAATACACGTCCTCATTCACGTCAGGATATGTGATTGCGGGCGGCCGACCAGTCACGAAAGACTTTACCAACCTAACATTAGCTCACGACCGCAGTTCCGATTCAGAGTGTACATAACTGGCAATGGCCAGCAATTAGGGCGACAGATCTACTCCATATGTGCAATTAACGTTAGGGCGCAAAGGACATGTGATCCTAGTAGGCCACTCGTAGCACTTGGTGGTGTGACTTAAGCTCCCTGTAATAGTTATGGTTATTTGATCCGACTAGATGGAGCGGTGCACATTAGTTGCATTTACAATTAACGACCGTAATTAGAGGGCACAGGAAGCATCTACATTCGTATACTCGTACGATTTTTCCCCGCTCGTATGCCTCTTTTTCTACAAGTTGTATCGGCAGTTTTGTCCGCATTTAGGTTTTTATGAGAGTTCTGAGGGTGAATATTTGTTTTTTCGCTTGCGTCTCATTTAACTGAGGTTAACAATAATTTCAAATATTTAATCCAGTGAATAGTGATTAGTTGATGTGCTGATTTTTTTGGTCATCCACATATCAAGATGACATAATGGATGGGTAAAGGGGAAATGTTTTTGCATTTTACAATGGAAACAACGTAAATATTGAAAACGCCATGCGTGTGGTGATCTATCTCCCTGACCCAAAATAGTTCAATTTCTGGTCTTGTTAGTTAGAAAAAACCGGCCAAGTGCGAGTCGGACTCGCGCACGAAGGGTTCCGTACCATCTGTATATAAAAATATGAAAGAGACGTTGTATGATAGCTCATCAGTGATCACATTAAAACGGCTAATCCGTTTGAAACGATTTTTAGCATGATGACAGATCTTGGTTACAGGCAGGTTATAGGCATATTACTTTGATGATCAAAAATCTACATGATGAAGTAGTTGTTCATCAAAGTGTCCATTGAATTCAAATCAATTATCTTACTTGGCAGCAAGTAGGTGAAAAAGTGAATGACAATAATTATGGGAAATAGGTTTGAAGCTAGGATTAATATATCAAGGACACAATAGGGATCAAAGCTCGGAAGATTGTTATAGGAAAAAGGTTTGCAGCTAGGATCAATATATCAAGGACACAATAGGGATCAATGCTTGGAAGTGTTTTATTGGTTGTGGGATATGATCGAAAGTTAATTTCACAACAATTGAATTTGTTACAACATTTGATGTCTTAACCTATCAGGATGGGAAAGGAGGGGAATAGCAATTGTACGAAAGGGTTTGTAGCAAGGATTAACTTAGCAGTGACACAATAGGGATCATCATAGCTTGAAGGGTATTTATTATTGGTTGTTCGTAATTATAAAAAAAAGGGTTGCAGCTAGGATTAATACCTCAAAGACACAAAAGGGATAAAAACTGGGAAGTTTCAAGCTCATAAACTAGAAAGAATCCTCACGCAGTGCAAGGCGGATATTACTGCGGTCCAGGAAATCGCGACATTTATTACAGCTGTCACAAAAGATTGCACTTACTGGGATGCGGATTTGTCGTGGGAAAGCGGTTAAGGTCGAAGGTCATCGACTTTAAACCTATAAGTGATCGCCTGGCTGTGATCCGCATCAGAGGCAGATTTTATAAAACCAGCCCTATATGTGCACACGCACCTACCGACGAGGCTGAAGACCCTATCAAGGAGGACTTCTATGACCTCCTGGACTTCGACGCCAAAATCGGTAAGGAGAACACCCTCGGCGGAGTGATCGGAAGGCACAGCCTCCACGACTTTGTGACAGCTCGTAATGCGGTGATAAGTAGCACAAGATTCCCTCGTAAGCGAATCCACACAGCAACCTGGCGATCTCCGGACGGTTGAACCGCCAATTAAATCGACCATGTGCTCATTGACGCAGGGCACTCGTCAAAAATCCTGGATGTGTGAACATTCAGAGGGGCAAATGTCGTCTCTGACCACTTCCTCGTAGCAGCAAGATTCAGAGCTCGACTGTCCAATGTCAGAAAGCTGCACCAGCCCACCAGGAGGAGGTTCGACATTGGGCGCCTGAGCACACCAGAGGTTACCAGAGTCTACAGGGGGCAGCTGAGCGAAAGACTCTACGGTATGCCTACGTCGAACACAAATGCCAATAATATGTGGCTGCATTGCCGCTCAGCCATTCAGGAAGTAGCCGAAACCACCTTAGGATACCTACCTGCCCCGACAAGAAACCCGTGGTATGATGGCGAGTGTGAGCAGAAAAAGGCAGCAACCGGCGAGGCGTACCAAAAGGCGCTGCAGAGGAAAACCAGGGCAGCGCAAGAAGAGTACCGACCCAGAAGAAGTGAGGATAAAAAACTTCTGCGACAAAAGAAAATAATTTTCGCAGCCTCCCAGCTCAAGGATATCGAGGAGTCTAGGGATAAACATAAAACACGAGCCTTTTACAAGAAAGCCAAATGCCTTGCAGGAGGCTTCAAAAAGGGCACACAGGCGCTTCGAAACTGCGAGGGTAATCTTATCACCGACCCGCAGTGAATAGTGGATGTATTTAAGCAGCATTTCCAGCAGCTGCTTAACGAGCATGACCAAGAGAGAGTGGTGGGGACCGAGGAAATCCCAACTCCAGCCGCTGAAGTAGTCCTCCCATCCAGCATCGAAGAAGTCGGCACAGCTATTCAGAAGCTGAAGAATAACAAGGCCGCAGGCTCAGATGGCTTGCCATCAGAGCTCTTCAAGGCTGGCGGCGATGTTCTAGTAGAGAGCATGCACCAGATCATCTGCAGAATTTGGGAAGATGAAAGCATGCCCGACGACTGGAATACCAGCTCTATTTTTACCCATCCACAAAAAAGGCGATCCCACCTTTTGCAAGAACTATAGAGGTATATCCCTGCTCAATGTCGCATACAAGATCCTGTCCAGCGTATTGTGTGAGCGTCTAAAGCCATTTTGCGCCGCACTAATCGGCAGCGGCTTCCGGCCCGGCAAATCGACTATAGACCAAATTTTCACACTTCGACAAATCCTAGAAAAGACCAACGAGTTTCGAATCGATACACACCATCTGAAGTCCATGAGCCGCATACGACAGCATTCATCGTGAAGAACTGTTTGGTGCGATGGCCGATTTCGGGATCCCGGGAAAACTGATCCAGTTGTGTCGTGCAACGCTAAATAATACGCGATGCACCGTGCAACTCGGTGCCAGGACTTCGGACGCTGTCATGAGACTTCTTCAACCTGGCGCTGGAGCAGATGGTGCGACGGGCAGGCGTTAACAGGGAAGGCACTATCTTTTACAAGTCCATCCAGCTGCTAGGATACGCGGATGATATCGACATCATCGCGTATTCTCGCCGTGGCATTGTGGAGGCATTCACCGCGATTGAAGAACAGGCGAAACAAGTTGGTCTTAAGGTCAATGAGGACAAAACGAAGTACATGCTGTTTAGCAAAAACCAATCCGTCGCTCACCACCTGGGACAAAATATAACAATTGACTGCTACAATTTCAAGGTAGTTAAGGAGTTTGTCTAACTCGGGGCAAACGTAAATTCCACAAATGACACCACAGTGGAGAGCCGGCATAGAATCGCCCTTGGCAACCGCTGCTACCTCGGCTTGTCCAAACTACTGGGGTCAAAACTCCTCACTCGAAAGACCAAAGTCATACTTTACAAAACGTTCATACTGCCAGTCTTGCTGTACGGAGGCGAAAGCTGGACGATAAGCAGGACGGCGGAGCTGATTTTGGGTTCTTTCGAAAGAAAAATTCTGCGCCGGATATTTGGTCCTATCTCTGAGGAAGGAGAATGGAGAAGAAGACACAACCGCGAACTCTACGAGCTGTACAAAGATGTGGATTTAGTCCGGAAGGTAAAGATCCGACGACTTAACTGGCTCGGTCACATCGAGCGCATGGACACCAACGCTCCAGCCAAGAGGCTGGTTCGAGAAGAAGAGGAAGACCGAACCTCCGGTATAAAAACCAAGTAATCACGGATGTAAGATATCTCGGTCTTGATAACTGGAAGCAGCGTGCCCGGGACCATCAAGGATGGAAGGCAGCTATAGCTCAGGCTCAGATCCTCCATGGATCGTTGGCCTGATAAGTAAGTAAGTAAGTAACCTTAGGTCAGTATGTGACCAAGGGGATTTTTTGGATGAAAATCATGTCTGTTGTATGGGAGCTCCCTTAGATGTTATTATTTGTTTTAGGTATTTGTCGTTATAGCGGCGACAGAAATACGTTATCTGTGAAAATTTCAACTGTCTAGTTATCAAGGTTCATGAGATACAGCCTGGTGACAGGCGGACGGACAGACGGACAGCGAAGTCTTAGTAATAGGGTACCGTTTTATCTTTGGGTACGGAACCCTAAAAAAGAAAAACTAAAACAACACTAATACGAAGGATATGTATGTCTTTCTTTGTCAAATAAAAGTTTGTTTTTAAAAATACAATAAAATGAACGAAATTAAACGTTTTCCATATATAATGGCTTTATTCTTAAGATCATTAATTATGAAATAAATCGTCGTTCAAGTGACTTCCTCGGCCGCCTTCGCAATAGTGCATACTGTCACCCCGATTTTCCAAGACCTTGTTGATGGTTTCGGGCTGTAGCTCACGGATTGCTCAGATGATATTGGCCTTAAGTGCTTGAATCGTTTCCGGATTGTTGGCATAACATCGATCCCTCAAGGTTCCCCACAAAATAAGGTCCAAAGGGGTCAAATCGCAGCTCCGAGGCGGCTGATAACACGATTTGGAAATTTGGTGCGCAAACGATCGATCGTGGCATGGGCTGTGTGGCATGACGCGCCATTCTGCATGGACCAGAGGTCATTTAATTCCATGTCTTAAATTTCAGTAATAAAAAGTTGATAAACATGGCTCTGTAACGCCCATCGTTGACAGAAACATTGTTCTCAGCCTCATTTTCGAAGAAGAGTAGTCCAATGATGCCACCACTCCACAATCCGCACCAAACTGTCACTCTCTGTGGATGCATAGGTTTCTCGACAATAACGTGCGGGTTTTCGAGCCCCAGATGGGGCAATTTTGTTTGTTAACGTAGCCGCCGAAATGAAAGCGTGCCTCGTCAGAAAATGTGATATTTCGCCGAAAATCGTTGTCCAACTCAAGCTGCTCTAAGGCCCAAACTGCGAAGCGATAACGCAGCAAATGGTCGTGCGCCTTCAATTGCCGGGTCAATTGGACTCCGTAAGAGAATAACCCGATATCTTTGTGCAGAATTCTCCTCAGGCTAGTGCGTGAAATGTTGAGCTCATGATGTTTACGAATTGAGTCTCACACTCTCGGCCACAGCAGCAACATTCTCATCCGTGCGCACCGTACGACGACGGGGACCATGAGTGTTGTCCACTAGCATACCAGTCTTACGAACTTGCGTACAGTAGTCGCGGTGGGTGCCTCATTTCGGCCTAAACTTCTTTTCAGAATGCGCACTATTTTAGCTACCCAGCACTCACTTTGGAAATAAGTTTTCAATATTTCCCAACGTTGTTAAAGTATAGAGCGACTCAATTCGCAACTCGTTCCGCGGAGATATGATACTGACTGTCAAGATTTCAAGCGGGAAACAGCCGTCAGTGTCAAAAGAATTTACGATTTAAAAAAAAAAACACTAAAATACTAGATGGCCCATCCTAAGTATGTATGTATATACATATGTCTCTCATCACCGAACTGAACCACAATAATTTTTACATCTAAAATGTAACCTTCGGCTTATTGCTGATTTCGTCGGAAAGCTACAATCGCAGGAGACCGCTAGGTCCTTTGACTACCGAATTTCTCTCAACCTCTCGCAAACACCAATGCACCGGAACAGTCCATAGAAACAAAAGTGCGAGCATCGCCAGCGTGCCATCAGAGACGCTGCCTCTGATGTGTTGGGTTTCAAGCCACCGTCAGACAGAAACCCCTGGCTAGAGGAGCTATGCGGGCAAGCAGAACGCCTACAAGGCCACGCTACAAAGACGGACGAGAGCCGCTGGTGAACATTACGAGCATAAACGGAGAGAGGATCACAGCTATCACAGGAATAATGCTCGCAAATTTTACGAAAAAGTATAACGAACATGCCAGGTCTATAAAGCCTGTAGGGATGAAGACAGATAACTAATAGTAGAGTCACAGTCGATGCTGAGAATATAGAAAAACACTTCTGTAGACTGTTTAACCGATCAGCAAGAAAGGAGACCCCTCTGATTGCGCCAAATATAGAGGAATAAGTCTCCTTAACATCGCCTACAAAATCTTCTCTGTAGTGAACGTTTTGTGTGAACGCCTGAAGCCTTTTGTAAATAAGCTGATTGGTCCTTATCAGTGCGGATTCAGGCCAGGGAAGTCCACCATCGACCAAATCTTCACACTATTTGTATTTGTATTTATTCATTTAAAAACACTTACAATGTAAGACGTATGTCTTATAAATTACTGCAAGCCTTTAGTATTTCAAAATCTAAGTAAAATAAATAAAGAAAATTAATAACGTTTAATAATAAAAGTAAAACAAAAGAAAGAACAAAGTTCAACGATTTGCCAAGAACGTGAAGAGTAGTGTTGTGAATCTTTTGGTGCTTCTAATTCCTCTTATGGAGATGGCAGATCCTGGAAAAAGCCAATGAATTTCAAGTCGACACTCACCACCTATTTGTCGACCTCAAAGCCGCATACGACAGCGTAATTAGAGACGAGCTATACAAGGCTATGAGAGCACCGTGGCGCAGTGGTTAGTGTGATGGCCTCTGACGCCGATGACACGGGATCGAATCCCGACACAGTCATGACATCGAACGTGTTTTTCACGGCGCATCTCTTCAGCGGGGTACTGACAAAACCCCCTGTAGTAAAATTGTCATGAAAAGCCTCTCGAAATTCGCCGTTCGGAACCGGCAATAAATTGCAGGTCCCTTTCACCTATGGGAAAATTAAATCACACACAACATGGGTGAATGAGAGAAGCTCGGCTCAGGTCCTTCATGGACTGTAACGCCAGCATACGTACATACATATACACGCTATGTCTACCTTTGACATACCTACTAAACTCGTCAGACTATGCAGGATGACTTTGGAGAATGCTCGCTGCTCCATCCGAATCGGTGAACACCTTACCGATAGTTTTGATGTCAAAAAAGGATTTAGGCGGGGCGATGCGCTGTCGTGTGATTTCTTCAACATCATATTGTATGATTGTGCAAAAATCACTGGCCAATACAAGGAGCACAATCTATTTCAAATCCTCGCAACTCCATGCATACGCCGACTATATTGACATAATAGGTAGATCACAGCGAGATGTCAATGAGGCGTTTGCGAGTATTGAGTTCGAAACGGCGAAAGTTGGTCTGGCGGTAAACGAGGTCAAAACTAAATATATGCTGTCATCAAAAAAGGACGCTCACCACCGACGTCTCGGCCAGAACGTTTGTTTAGGCAGATATAAGTTCGAGGCAGTTAAGGACTTCGTCTACCTTGGCTCCGCAGTGACCTGGAATAACGACATCAGTTCCGAAATCAAACGCAGAATCACTCTTGCCAATTGCTGTTTCTTTGGGCTCAGGAGGCAACTGAATAATAGAGCCCTCTCCCGAACGACAAAGTTGACTCTGTATAAGACCCTTATCATCCCGGTCCTGTTGAACGGCGTAGAAGCATGGACACAATCAAAAACGGATGAGGAGGCCCTTGGTCGGTTCGAGAGAAAGATCTTGCACGTGATTTTTGGGCCTTTAAACGCAGACGGGGGATGGAGGAGAAGATTCAACCACGAACTTTACGGGCTGTACAGCGACATGAGCCTAGTCAGGCGTTTACGGATTCAACGCCTAAGATGGCTGCGCCATGTAGAGCGAATGGACACCACAGCTCCAGCCCTGAGAGTGTTTGAATCCAACCCCGAGGGACGAAGAAGCAGAGGACGGCCGCACTTAAGATGGCGCACACAGGTGGAAAGCGACCTTAACCAACTGGGAGTGCGTCGCTGGAAACAGCTAGCAAAAGACCGTGACAGCTGGAGAAGTTTGTTGGTAGGGGCCCAGGTTCACACCGAACCTTAGCGCCTCCTAAGTAAGTAAGTAAGTATTAATATACATTTTCACTTATTACTACAATCATTTCTGAGAGCACCGTGGCGCAGTGGGTAGTGTGTTGATCTCTGACGCCGATGACACGGGATCGAATCCCGATACAGCCATGTCATCGAACGTGTTTTCAGGGTGTTTCTCCTCAGCGGGGTTCTGACAAAACCCCCTGTAGTAAAATTGTCATGAAAAGTTTCTCGAAATTCACCGTTCGGAACTGGCAATAAACTGTAGGTCCCTTCACCTATGGGAAAATTAAATCACACACAACATGGGTGATTGAGAGAAGCTCTGGCTCTGGTCCTTCATGGACTGTAACGCCAACGTACATACAATCATTTCTTCTTGTTCATTCATTTCTAAATGATTTGAGTTCGGTATCGACTTTATAATTCGGTCGGCTGGTAGTTAGGCTGGCAAAGGTGGGCAAAGTTGTTTGGCAAGTGGCCTAGGTGGCTGACTGGTAGCTAGGTTGGGTTTGTGGAGGCCAGGTTAGCTAGCTGGTGGCCAGGTTATCTGGCTGATGACCAGGATCTCTGTAGATTGGCCAGGTTGGCCGCCCGGTGGCTAGATTAGCTGGCCGATGGCCAGGGTTTCTGGCTGTTGGCCAGGTTCGTGGTCTGGTGGCAGGTTTGGCTGACCGGTGGCCAAGTTGGCGGGCTGGGGCCAAGTTGACGGGCCAAGTTGGCTGGGTTTTGGCCAGGTTGGTTGGCTTGTGGCCAGATTGGTTAACTTTTGGCCAGGTCTTAGTTAGAGGTCCATGACCTTTTAAATCTCCCGCCATGAGAAGGCGACCGAAGAAGGGAGGTGTCTCGGGCTAGGTGTGAACCCGGGTCGTAAAATCGACACGGTTTATAGATTATGCTAAGAGGCTGGAGCATTATTTTGGAATATAAAGTTATCTTTTCATTTTATTACAAATAATTTTTTCTCTTTTTTTTAAATTAATTTGAGGGATTTTTTTTTATTTTGTTATTCATTTATTGGGATGGTACCATCACCGCTATTTGTGATATTCTATTTAGTATTATTCTTAATGAAGATTGCGACACCTCCCTTATGTCCCTTCTTATTATGTTATAGGTATTGTGCTCATTTTCATTCCTCTGGTTTAGCTTAGTTTCCCAGGGCTACCTGCAACAAGTTAAAGAAAATGAAATAATGCTCGATGCCAATCATTCATCATTAATAATCTCTATCGGTGTACCCATTATGCCTGTAGAAGTGCTATCTTTGGTGGAAGCGCGTAGTTCCTGTTCCTGATGTTAGCCGATCTGCGCTTGAATAAAAGGTAGAATTGTGCGCGGACTTACCTCGACCTACGTTGTCTTAGGCCCAGGCACAGAGCTAAGCTTTGTCTTGCCGCCATTTGGAAGTGGTAAATTGCGGTGTGACGGCTGGAGTTTGAATACGTCCCGAGGGCTATATCTACTCAACTCTCTATGAGCTTCTTTTTTTGTCTAACTTCTTGGAATGTGGTACCTCGGGTTCCCACTGAGAACGCATAAGAGTTGCTTTTTTTTTTTTATGACATGGCTGCTGATTGTTTTGTTGTTTCAGTTGTTATGGTTAGTCGCTGCTGCTCCTGTTGTTGCTTCTTCCGCTATTCAATATCTGCTTCTTCCCAATCTCCTCCATTTGCTGTAATTCGAGCTTGAGCGGAGTGGTGGGAAATTATTTTCACCTGTGATTTTGTTGCTATTGCACTGCTTTTCGATAAGCTTTCGTTCTTCAATGTAAAGAGTATATTCTGAATTAAAATCGAAAAGAGGGGGGTGGCAATGTGCCAACAATTGGTAAAGAAAGTCTCCATACATCATCAAAAGTCATTCACCAAAGGGCAGAAAACTTCGCCACAACATTCAAACAACACAAAATGGAAAGACATGCTGCTATCGTTGGCATAAGTATGTGCGAAACAAACTGATTTTGGAATATCTAATTTTCATAATATTGCCGAGAGTCGTGCCGTGAATGGGAAGCATCAGCTTATGGTACAGAATCTGTTGTAGAGCGTAATGAACTTGGAAAAGGTTCAGTCACTATTAGAACAAGGTAATCTATTCAACAATTCGCCATAAATTGTTCGTTATGCGCAGAAGAAGTTTACGAGGTGTGGCAATTAAGTACCGGGACTTCAGTCATAATTCGCGCCATCCGTAACTCTGGTCTAAAGAGGGTATCCCTTTCTCTCAATTTTTATATAGGGCTGAGGTCGACAGCAGGCTTTGTGTGTATGTTGTATATTATATGTATATTTTTTAGGGATGTCAAAAACTGAGTGATTCACATTAAATGCAACGTCTTCTGATAACTAGTTTCTTGTGGAATCTTTGGGTCAACATGAGTTACACTAATTCTGGTTGTTTAACATTAAAATGTGTAATATGTGAGTTGTACTTCTCACTGCAATATTCAAAAGAATAACCCCTCCTTGAAATTATCTACATATACATATATAGGTGCTTAGACAGAGAGAGAGAGGGTACAGGGGTGGGACAAAGTCGCTTGATCACTGCGGCCACGAGTGGGCCTATTGGGATGTCCCCCACTTACAGTTCACTCAAGAATCCTGAGTTAGTGATAAAACTTAGTATGCTTTTGAGTGAGCTTGGAGTGCCTAAGTGATGATGACGTGTACTGACAAGGCAGTTACGATGGTATAGTATGTGCTCTGCTGTTTCTTCGTCTTCATTACAAATTCTGCAAGTGTCATCTTGTATAATGCCCATCGTTTTTGAGGTGTTTGTTGACTGGGCAGTGTCCAGTAAGGAAACGTGTGATTAAGCGAATCTGACTCCTCGAAAGCATGAGGAGTTGTTTCGTTCTTCTGAGAGATGTAGTTGGGAGGAACAATTTGGCTTGTCTGCTACCTTTCGTTTGTAACCAGTAGTGATCCGTCGTGTTCCTTAACCATTTGTTTATGCAGCATTTGGTGGTGCTGATGGGTATGCCGCAGAAAGGCAGTCCCATACCAGCTTGGATGTGATTTCATAGCTCTTTAGGGCTAGAAGTGCAGCCTTGCTGTCAGAGAGTTCTATAGCAAATATCTCTGATTGAAAAATGGAGTTAAATCTGTTCATGCCAACGTAGATGCATGTGACTGTATTTGCTCCGTATACTCCAGCCCCAACGCCTTCGTTCGTTTTGGAGCCATCTGTGTACCACACGTAGGATCCACGATTGAAGGAGGGTCTATCCTGTTCCCAGTTTTGTCGGTTGGGGAATGTGATCTTATAGTTTTGGCTGAAGTTGTATCTGGGGAGACAGTTGTCTGTGAGAGATACCTTTAGGATTTCATGCCTGTTTATTTCGGTAAGGGTGAAAGAGCCTACGGTTAGAGTCATCCTCCACGATCAGTCTATGGGCGAAGACCATTGCTTCTTTCTTCAGTTGGAAATGAAGAGGTGGTAGATCTGTGATGACTTCTAGTGCTGCTGTGGGGGTTGATTTCTTGGCCCCGGTGATACAGATGCAAGCTAGTCTTTGCAGTTTGTTGAGCTTGGCTTGCACTGATACTTGTTTTGTTTTGTGCCACCAGACGGGCGCAGCATATGTAAGAATTGGTCTGGTGATTGCTGTATATAGCCAGCGGGACATTTTGGGGTGTGTGCCCCAGTTTTTTCCTGTGAGACTTTTGCTGGTCCATAAAGAGGTCCTGGCTTTCTCAATGGTCTTTGTAATGTGAGAGTTCCAAATGAGCTTTTCGTCTAGAGTTATCCCTAGATATTTGACTTCTTTTTAGAACTTTATCGCTTCACCAAAGAGGGTAGGTTTGGTAAGTTTGTGCTTATTCCGTCTTTTGGTGAAGGCGACAATGGTGCTTTTCCTAGGATTGACAGTTAGTGCAACCTTTATGCACCAGTTTGCAACAAGGTTTAGTGCCCGTTGAAGGAGTTCCGAGACTGTGGCTTTGAATTTGCCTCTAATAAGAATCACTATATCGTCAGCGTAGCCTTGGACATAGAAGCTATTGTTGCTAAGTATGCTGATCAGTTCATTAACCACGGTGGACCACAGGAGCGTGAGAGAACCCCGCCTTGAGGGCATCCTTTCGCGGCGTTTACGCTGATTTTATCATTGCCTAGTGAGGTGTTTATTTTCCTGTTGTTAAGCATGTGTTGGATCCAATTGCATGTGGTATTATCCAACCCTGTGCTGAGGATGCAACGTTTTATTTGGGTGTATTTGGTGTTATCGAAAGCACCCTCAATATCGAGAAAGCAACCTATCGCAATTTCTTTGTCGCTCAGGGATTTGTTGATCCGGCCGTTAGTTCCTGAAGAGCATGCGTGGTCGATTTCCCAGGCTGGTAGGCATATTGGTTTTTGTGAAGTGGTGATCTTTTCAGGGCACCGTCCCTGATATGCCTATCTAGAATTTTTTCCATTGTTTTTAGGAAGAAAGAGGTAAGGCTTATCGGTCTGTAGGACTTAGGCAGGTCTGTGGGTCTACGGCCTACATTGGGAATGAATTCTACCTTCATCTCAGTCCAGCTCGTTGGTATGTATCCCCATGCATAGCTGGTTCTAAAGATGTTGATAAGCATGCGGCTAATTAGCGCACTTCCTTTCTGAAGGAGAGCTGGGAAGATGTCATCCTCGCCCGGGGATTTTTACGGGTCAAAAGAATTAATGGCCCATTTTATGCTTCCCTCGTGGAAAATTTTTCGTGCTCTTTTCCAGACCTCCTTGTTGGATATAGTCGCCCTAATCTGCGGTGGTATGTTAGAGAGATTAGAGGGAATGATGTTGGAGTCTGGGAAGTGCGTACTGGGTAAAATTTTTAGTACTTCTGTACCATTCTCCATGTAGGTGCTTACAAACTAGCTAAAGCAATTTTCCGATATCGCCAATCTCCTTGTCAAGCTCATGCATCTGAAATGAGTTTATTATGTATATGTATATATTTTGGATAAAGCTTTCAGGCAGATTAGCAAGAACTCATCTCTAAAGGATACGTAGAATATATTGTGCCTAAATTAAAAAAAGATCACACCATGGAAAACCACTTGCACTTAAAGAAGGCACGCTTTTTGCGGTTTTAGCTTATTCAGAACTCGTACTTAGCCTAAAGTGAAAAAATTAAATTATGGTGAAAACTTGTACTAAAATGTCAGGTAGACAATACCATAGATATCCTAGCAAATTCAAGAGACATTCGCTGAAAATGTCCGAGCAAAACAACTTTCTGTATCCAAACAATGAATGTATGTATCGGGGTAGCTTTCGGTTTACCTTCCTTTTCTTGTTTTGTTAGCGAAAGGGTTGTCATGTGTAAAATTTGAAACTCAACATGTCTCTCGTTCCTAGCACTCCACCCAGCTTTTAAAGGATTTTAATTTTTTTTTGTTGCTTTCTGTAAGATGAAACCATCATCCGACGATATTATCCTGGCGGAAGACACACATACAAAGACGAGCAGTGAACCACAGCGGTACTTGGGAGTGTACAAGTGAATCCTTTTTGTAAATTGAAACATCTGCTCTTCAGGTGAGTGATTACAATCAAATTGAGTCGATCCTATTTCGCATCTGATGAAGAAAAAACTTTGTTTTAAATAAAATAAAAAACAAGTTACTAACGAAAGTTTAATTTAGTAAGCTATTTGAAAAATTAGACGTACATAGGATCAGTCGACAGAGGAAACAACTGCGACTCCTGGATTAGCGTGAGGATATGTAATTAATTACTTCAATACATATTTACTCATTTAGGTCTGGTTACAAGCTCCTGTATGCCTTTCCTTCTCTTTGTCTTTTATGGACTCTAGCGTTAACCTAAAAAAAACGAATACCTCTCGATTGCAATTAATTGAATTTCCTGTTCATCCGACTTTTCTTAACAATGAACAGGAAACAATTATGGTACATACAAGTATGTGTATTCTGAGACAGCAATACATATTTCGGAAAAACACAAAATCATCGATTCGAACCAAACGTACATATCTCGAAAACTGGAGCTATAATCCATGATGTTAAATGAAACTCATCCGGTTGTGCCTGAACAACAAAACTGAATGGCTAGTGCCCCTATCCCTGGAATTAGCTTCTATTAAGGAATACTTATAGCAGCAACAAGTAAAACCGTAGCAGAATAATGTCGTCGCCACGCCATAACAACGATGGCATTTACAATAATTTTGCCCCCGGCGCCTGTTATCCCTGTCCGTGACATGGATTCCCAGCCGCAATTTTTCTTTTATCCTTTCGAAACATTATCAATTCAATATTTTCCGCAAGAGGTCCTTTAATTCCCTTCTTCCCTCTCACCACCTGTACTTTCGGTTCTTCTCTGTTTCCTTCAATACTTCAGTACAAAGGATGAACAACAAAAAACGACCATCATACATGGAATTCGATTAAATTTATTTCGGAATGTCCTCCCGAGAACGAATGGATGCAGTGTGTGTCACATTCTACGCGTATGTATTCGTTCGATTAAGGACGATGTTGCAGATTATTTGCACGTCTTCCATATTCATCCATTCAGCCGTTGAGCACTTAAGGTTAATGGTACTAGCGCGAGGAAGCATTCAATACTTTGCCATCCACTTGTTCGCCCTTAAGAGTAATTTTGATTGAACTGTGTGTGTGTGCGTGTGTGTGTTTTTTTTTTATTGACACATATTCGCCCGATGGATACATGTCGTGGTGATAATATTAAATTGAATTTCTTTTTCATCAATTCTCAGTTGATAAAACGCCTGCATTGTAGATGCTGATGACACAGAGCGTATTTGAAATCGCATAGGTGCACTTGCGGCCTTGCTGGGTGAAGGATGTGTATGCGTGGATGGATGGCGGTTAGTCCTTTCATTTCAGTGAAGTAAAATATGATGAGCTCTTTTTTCCTTTTTCTGTGAGCATACAAATGTACAGACATACATCTGAACAGAGTATCAAAGGGACGGAAGATGCTTTTGGAAAAAGGGTTCTGCTCCGTTCTGGAAATTTGATTACACTTGAATGGATTTCAGATTAGGTAACGATTTTTTTTGTTACAAAGAAAGCCATTACAAGCACAACAGAGCAAAATTTGATTAAGGGAACAAGTTTGGAAAAGGATTTAATTCTATTGTGCTAATTCAAGCACATCTGGATTGGATTGCTGTCATATGCGGTTTACGTAATTTCTTTTTTTTTTTTTATCAGGCCAGCGATCCATGGAGGATCTGAGCCTGAGCTATAGCTGCCTTCCATTCTTGACGGTCCCGAGCACCCTGCTTCCAGTTGTCCAGACCAAGATCTCTTACATCCGCGATTACTTGGTCTTTATACCGGAGGTTCGGTCTTCCTCTTCTTCTCGAACCAGGAGGCTCGGAGTCGAAGACCCCCTTAGCTGGAGCGTTGATGTCCATGCGCTCGATGTGGCCGAGCCAGTGTAGTCGACGGATCCTTGCCTTCCGGACTACATCCACATCTTGGTACAGCTCGTAGAGTTCGCGGTTGTATCTTCTTCTCCATTCACCTTCCTCACAGACAGGACCAAATATCCGGCGCAGAATTTTTCTTTCGAAAGAACCCAAAATCAGCTCCGCTGTCCTGCTTATCGTCCAGCTTTCGGCTCCGTACAGCAAGACTGGCAGAATGAGCATTTTGTAAAGCATGACTTTGGTCTTTCGAGTGAGGAGTTTTGACCCCAGTTGTTTGGACAAGCCGAAGGAGCAGCGGTTGCCAATGGCGACTCTATGCCGGATGTCCACTGTGGTGTCACTTGTGGAATTTACGTTTGCCCCGAGGTAGACAAACTCCTTAACTACCTCGAAATTGTAGCTGTCAATTGTTATATTTTGTCCCAGGTGGTGAGCGACGGATTGGTTTTTGCTTGACAGCATGTATTTCGTTTTGTCCTCATTGATCTTAGGACCAACTCGTTTCGCCTGTTCTTCAATCGCCGTGAATGCTTCCACAATGCCACGGCGAGAACACGCGATGATGTCGATATCATCCGCGTATCCTAGCAGCTGGATGGACTTGTAAAAGATAGTGTCTTCCCTGTTGACGCCTGCCCGTCGCACTATCTGCTCCAGCACCAATTTGACAGCGAATCTCCTTGCCGAAATCCGGTGCACGTTTCGAATGTTTCCGAGGTCCTAGAACCGAGTTACACGGTGCATCGCGTGTTTTTTAGCGTGGCGCGACACAACTGGATCAGTTTTACCGGGATCCCGAATTCGGCCATGGCCTTCACGATGAATGCTGTCGTATGCGGCTTTGGAAACGATGAAAAGATGGTGTGTATCGATTCGAAACTAGTTGGTTTTTTCCAGGATTTGTCGAAGTGTGAAAATTTGTTCTATAGTCGATTTGCCGGGCTGGGAGCCGCACTGGTAGCCGCCGATTAGCGCGGTGCAAAACGGTTTTAGACGTTCACACAATACACTGGATAGGATCTTGTATGCGACATTGAGCAGGGATATACCTCTATAGTTCTTGCAAGCGGAAGAATCGCTTTTTTGTGGATGGGGCATATAGAGCTGGTATTCCAGTCGTCGGGCATGCTTTCATCTTCCCAAATTCTGCAGATGATCTGGTGCATGCTCCCTACCAGAACATCGCCGCCAGCCTTGAAGATCTGATGGCAAGCCGTCTGAGCCTGCGGCCTTGTTGTTCTTCAGCTTCTGAATGGCTGTGCCGACTTCTTCGATGCTGGGTGGGAGGACTACTTCAGCGGCTGGAGTTGGGATTTCCTCGGTCCCTACCACTCTCTCTTGGCCATGCTCGTTAAGCAGCTGCTGGAAGTGCTGCTTAAATACATCCACTATTCCCTGCGGGTCGTTGACAAGATTACCCTCGCAGTTTCGAAGAGCCTGGGTGCCCTTTTTGAAGCCTCCTGCAAGGCCTTTAGCTTTCTTGTTAAAGGCTCATATTTCATGTTTATCCCTAGACTCCTCGATGTCCTTGAGCTGGGAGGCTGCGAAGATTCTTTTCTTTTGCGCAGTAGTTTTTTCTCCTCCTTCTTCTGGCTCGGTACTCTTCTTGCGCTGCCCTGGTTTTCCTCTGCAGCGCCTTTTGGTACGCCTCGCCGGTTACTGCCTTTTTCTGCTCACACTCGCCATCATACCACGGGTTTCTTGTCGGGGGTGGTAGGTATCCTAAGGTGGTTTCGGCTACTTCCTGAATAGCTGAGCGGCAATGCAGCCACATATTATTGGCATTTGTGTTCGACGTAGGCATACCGTAGGATCCTTCGCTCAGCTGCTCCCTGTAGACTCTGGTAACCTCCGGTGTGCTCAGGCGCCTAATGTCGAACCTCCTCCCGATGGGCTGGTGCAGCTTTCTGACATTGGACAGTCGAGCTCTGAATCTTGCTGCTACGAGGAAGTGGTCAGAGTCGACATTTGCCCCTCTGAATGTTCGCACATCCAGGATATTTGACGAGTGCCTTGCGTCAATGAGCACATGGTCGATTTGGTTGGCGGTTCGACCGTCCGGAGATCGCCAGGTTGCTGTGTGGATTCGCTTGCGAGGGAATCTTGTGCTACTTATCACCGCATTACGAGCTGTCGCAAAGTCAGCGAGTCGGAAGCCGTTATCTGTTGTTGTATCGTGGAGGCTGTGCTTTCCGATCACTCCGCCAAGGGTGTTTTCCTTACCGATTTTGGCGTTGAAGTCCCGAGCACGATTTTTACATCGTACTCCGGACAAAGCTCCGTAGGCGTTGTCCAGGAGGTCATAGAAGTCCTCCTTGATAGGGTCTTCAGCCTCGTCGGTAGGGGCGTGTGCACATATAAGGCTGATGTTATAAAATCTGCCTCTGATGCGGATCACAGCCAGGCGATCACTTATAGGTTTAAAGTCGATGACCTTCGACCTTAACCGCTTTCCCACGACAAATCCGCATCCAAGTAAGTGCAATCTTTTGTAACAGCTGTAATAAATGTCGCAATTTTTCTTCCTTATCAAACCGTTTCCTATCCAGCGTATTTCCTGGACCGTAGTAATAACCGCCTTGTACTGTACTGCGTAGGGATTCCTTCTAGTTTATAAGCAGCTCCGGGGGTGTACAGGGTTCTGACATTCCAGGAGCATATTCGCAAATCGTGTTCCTTTTTCATGCGTTGTCGTCGTCGAGTATCTGTCCGTGTATCCGAGGCATCTTGCTCATTCATAACTTCAAGTTTTTTTTACGTGGGCGGATTGTTAGCCCGCCGCACAATCGCCATACTGGTCGGGGTTTTGTCGCTGCATACGTTTGTTCCCCTCCCAGCGGTTGTTGAAGAGGCTATCCAGAGGGCGCCGCGAGGAGGCCGTATGTCAACTTGACCCGGGCATTTAAACAGGGATCATTGCTGGCATCTCGCCAGGTTGAGAACAATCAACAACTTTACCCTGTATGTCCGAGCCACTGCCCTCTGGTTTATGTCGTCATTAGAAACTAAGAAAATTGTATCCACAAATGTAGGAAATATTTACTATTAGTTCTAAATCCGAGAAGACCACGGTTTAGTGAGGCGATTTCAGAAAACTGTTAGTAGGAACGGTGATCCGGTTAAAGTATTCTTATTTTTTTTCTTTAAATAATTTGCGCGCACTTAAGGTCTAATAACCTTATTATGTCGGCCACACACTCCGGGCAGAAGGTAGAAAGGCTGAGGGATAGAGGAGATGCCGATGGACATTGGTCTTAAATGCTTGCATGTTGAATTGAGGGGGGAAAACCGAATCCGGCAGGGAGTTACAGATTCGTGTGGTTCGGTCAATGAAAGATTCTCTATATTTGACGGTATGTCCGAAAGCGGGCTTCAGGGTGAGACTTGTATTGCGGGAGAAATGTTGAAGGGGCGGAATACAACTGGCTATTTCATTAGAGTATTTTTGGTGGTAGTAACGATAAAACAGGGAGAGGCAGGTAACATTCCTGCGGTGTTCCACTGAGTCTAATGTTTTGGTAAGGCTGGAGTCACCTGTCAGTTTTATGGCGGATTTTTGCATTCTGTCTTGTAGGTGCAATGAGATCTTGGAAGCACAGGACAAGACATGAGCGTTAAACTCTAATTTGGGGCGAATGAACGCCTTATGTACTGTAGCCAGATCTTCTTCTTCTTAGTGGGCATAGTTCGGGATGAATCTGGGCCTCAACCAACATGCCCCTCCAACTAGCACGATCTTTCGCTAGCCTTTTCCATTGCCGCACACCCCGTTGGCTGAGGTCCCCTTCCACCTGTGTGCGCCACCTTAAGTACGGCCGTCCTCTGCTTCTTCGTCCCTCGGGGTTGGATTCAAAGACTCTCCGGGCTGGAGCTGTGGTGTCCATTCGCTCTACATGGCCCAGCCATCCTAGGCATTGAATCCGTAGACGCCTGACTAGGCTCATGTCGCTGTACAGCCCGTAAAGTTCGTGGTTGAATCTACTCCTCCATCCCCCGTCTGCGTTTATAGGCCCAAAAATCCCGCGCAAAATCTTTCTATCGTACCGACCAAGGGCCTCCTCATCCGTTTTTGATAGTGTCCATGCTTCTGCGCCGTACAACAGGACCGGAGTGATAAGGGTCTTATATAGAGTCAACTTCGTCGTTCGGGAGAGGACTCTATTACTCAGTTGCCTCCTGAGTCCAAAAAGCCAACTGAGCGATTGGCAAGAGTGATTCTGCGTTTGATTTCGGAACTGATGTCGTTGTTCCAGGTCACTGCGGAGCCAAGGTAGGCGAAGTCCTTAACTACCTCGA
The DNA here is from genome assembly GCA_951905685.1 of Eumerus sabulonum. Taxonomy (NCBI): domain Eukaryota; kingdom Metazoa; phylum Arthropoda; class Insecta; order Diptera; family Syrphidae; genus Eumerus; species Eumerus sabulonum. The sequence continues at coordinate 164,864,886 of OX645060.1, read as the reverse complement.
ACTTATATCTGCCTACACAAACGTTCTGGCCGAGACATCGGTGGTGAGCGTCCTTTTTTGATGACAGCATATATTTAGTTTTGCCCTCGTTTACCGCCAGACCAACCAGGTCATCCCCAGCTGCCTTGAAGAGCTTAGCAGACAGTCCGTCTGCGCCAGCAGCTTTATTCGACTTGAGCTTCGATATGGCAATCTTAACTTCGTCGAGGTCAGGGGGACAGAATTCTCTGCGGTCTCCGTCGATTAGAAATGGATCATTCTGCCTGACAGCGGTATATTGACTAACATCGCCGTTATACAGTCTGCAGAAGTGGTTTTTCCATATTTTCAGCATCGACTGCGGTTCTACTACTAGGTGTCCGTTCTCATCCCTGCAGGCTTCCGTTCTGGCTTTATAACCTTGGCATGTTCGCTTTATCTGTTGATAAAACTTTCGATCGTCACGCCTGCCGTAACACCTCTCCAAATCCTCAATCGCGCGCTTCTCGTGCTCTTTCTTCTTTCTTCTAAGAAGCTTATGCTCCTCCCATCTTTTTAACTCGTAGAGCTCACGAGCTGCTCTTGTTCTTTTATGCAGCGAGGCCTTATATGCATCCTGCTTCGCTGTATGAATCCTCCTGCACTCGTCATCGAACCAGGTGTTTCTTCGTGGTGGAGCCTTGAAACCCAAAACTTCGGATGCAGAGCTTTTAAGGGCTTGTTTGCAAAGGCTCCACTGCTGTTCTATTGATAGTGTGGAGGATCCAGGTGTATTGGAGAGCTTAGCAGATCTAAGGGTGAGAAATATTTCTTGCATCTGTATAACAAGCCTAGGCAATTCGCAGCATTCTTGGCGACACTGAATATATGGTCGTTCTAATTAAGATGGAACCCAGGATGGAAAGCTTTTCGGTTTCCGAAATGCAAGTGCCATTCATGGATAATAGCTGCAGGTTAGTTATACGCTTTACCGACAAGAGACAGCATTGTGTTTTGGATGCATTAAAGTCCCCTCTATTGTTTTTACCTTATTGGATGATGCTGTCGACATCGGAATTTAATGAGCTTAAGATACGCTGCCGCTCATTATCTACAACCGAAGTAGAGGGTCGTTAACTAGTGAACGAATATGAGAAGCTAAGGGTACTGTCGTCAGCGAAAGAGTGAATTGGATTAGGAGCAACAGACAAGAGATCACTTATAAAAATAAAGAGAGTGTCGGAGACAAAACGGAGCCCTGGGGAATACCAGCATTTACAAAGTGAGTATCAGACTTGAATCCGCCCAAAACAACTTGAATTGAACGATTCGAAAGGTAGCTTCTAAACCATTGAAGGAGAGACTTATCGATCCCAAAAGTACGCATTTTCGACAAAAGGGCTTCATGCCAAACCCTGTCAAATGCTTTCGAAATATCCAATGCAACTACCTGTTAGGTGGCCATCAAATCGCCAGTGGATCTGTGAAACCGTATTGACGGTCAAGGAGGAGTTCCCGTGATTCAAGATATTTCATAAGCTGACGGTTAGTCAGCGTTTCCATGACTTTGGAAAGAAGGGACGTTAGTGCAATGGGTCTGTAGTTGGAGGGAGAAGATGATTCGCCTTTTTTGGGTGTAGGCTGGACAAATGCTATTTTCGACCTACTCGAAAAGAACCCAGAGGATTAGGAAAGGTGAAAAAGCTTACGCAGTGGTTTTTCCAGCGTAGAAGAACTCCTCTTCAGTACTATTGGGGCAATACCATCTGGACCAGCAGATTCGTGTATGTCAAGGTCCTTAAGAACCCTTGCGACTGTACGAGTGCGGAAGTGAATTAGTCCCATGGTGGAATTGACGCGCTCTAGTACAGGCGGAGACAAAGTACAAGTTGGCAGCTGAGAACTGGTTGCGAAATGGGCAGCAAGTAGGTTAGCTTTGTCTAAGGGGGTGACAGCTGGAATGTCTTTGTGGATGAGCGTCGGTATAGACGACGTAGTTGAGTTTTTGACGTTTTTTACAAACGACCAGAAACTTTTGCTACCTTTGGGACATTGAAGGATCTTACGCCTTAATTTTTGGTGGGATTGAAATTTACCCCGTCGATTGCAGTCATTTCTGGCTCGTACGTATTTTTTTCGGTTTTCTTCTGAACTGTTTGCCTTGTAGGCCCGAAAATCTCTGAGCCTCTTTGCAGCTCAAGTCAAACCACGTATTATCCTTAGTCCTGGTGCTTTTAATCTTGTTGGGAATAAAATTTGCCGTGCCGATTTGGATAATATTTGCGATAATATTAGTTGCGACGTTCACGTCGTTGTCGAGGAAGCACACCGACCAGTTAAAAATCCGAAAGAAGTTGTTAAGGCCGCATAGCCATAGTGTTCTCTTAGGAGCTTTTTCTTTAACTGGATGGTGGGAGCTCGAGAATTTTGCTGATATTACGCAGTGGTCAGACGAGCCTAGGCGCGACAATACATCGATCGTGTATTTGTCAGGCTGGGAGGTAAAAAACAAGTCCAGTGTGTTGGCAGTAGGACCAGCAACATACGTGATGGCTCATTCACAAGTTGAGTTAATTGATTTAACTCAAATTACAACATACCTTCCTTCGGGTGTTGTCTGTTCATATTGTCGAAGCCACTGAGAAAAGCCACTGATAAAGAAAACAGTAGTGAACGGAGTGCTTACGGAATGTGAATTTAAGCCATATGAAATTAAACTCCGAGGTGGATGTTTGGCTATACTGTGGAAGTAGCTGGTAAGCAATGTCACTACGGACATAGATGACGAGACCGCGATGAGAAAGGAATAATGGCAATAGGCTATATCCAGAAATACTGAAATCTGAAGTATCAGACTTTTCATCGACCTGTGTTTCACAAAGTGTCAAAACAGCCGGTTTGCGGAGAGAGAGATGGACATACGTGACCAAGAAAATCTTCCGAAACCCACGAATATTGCAGAACTGCACACAGAAATCCGTCATCAATAAAAACTACAAAACATGTTTGATACAATACCGTCAAAGCAGAGACGTGTAAGTGAAGTTCTATCGCCGGATTTGCAAGAACTATCTATCGTAGGTGTTATGCCCTTACGACAGTAAGATTTGCTCTACCAGCAAAGAACAACACACTCGACCCGTTACCTTTGAATATGAAAGGTAAGATAGGCTCTATAGAATCATGTACGGATACGACTTGGATGCAAAGGCTCCCACACAGATCAGGAAATCTGATGGTAGCTGGACAGACTCAAACAAAGGCATGCTTAACGCCCTACTAAGATGTCACTTATCTGACTTAGTAAACACAAGAACCTTCGAGACGGCAAATACACTGTCAAGAGACGGTGCATATCCGAAAATGCTGCAAGAACCAGGAGAGCCTATAATCCCCTGGCTAAAGCGCTTATATTACTAGTGCCTCAGGATGGGTTATGTCACACAGACATGGATGGGTGGTGTTTTTACCCAAGTCGGTGGTAAGACCTATTTTAGTATATTGACCAAATATCTGGTGGAAAGCACTTGAGAAGAAATTCAATCTTCAAAGTCTTACAAGGATTCAGAGGGCTGGCTGTCTGGCGGTGACCGGATTTATGAAATCTAAGGATGCAAGAATCCAGTCTTTGGAAAAGACGTCCTTATGGCCACGCATCAATCCTGGATCGATGGGCTATCCTGATTCTCTATTAGGATTCCCTCCAGGGAGGAATGGGCCAGTGGTATGGTAAACACGGAAGAGGAACTGGCAATCTATACCGACGAATCCAAAACGGATACTGGTACAGGAGCCGGAGTCTACTTCGAATCTCAGGAAGCGCGTCACTCCTACAGACTTGATGATGGCTGTAGCGTCTTCCAGGCTGAGATCTTCGCAATCAAAAAAGGCGCGGATCTGATTCTTAGGGAGAATTTCTCAGGTAAGAGAATCAAAATCTATTTTGACAGTCAGGCAGCCATTAAGGCTCTGCAAGCAACATGGATAAGATCCAAGCTCGTAAAACTCTGTAAAGAGAAACTGGAAGAAATATCGGATGTCATGGAGGTGACCATCTGCTGGGTACCAGGGCATGTGAATATTTCCGGAAATGAGAAGGCGGACGAACTATCCAGACTGAGATCAGGCGCAGATACTTCGCAGATCACAACTGAGGCTAAAACGCCACTCAGCACACTATTCAGAAAAATAGGGGTGGAACTACTAGGAAAGGCCAACAAGCGATGGTGACAATTAGATACATGCGCTACGGCAAGGCTAACATGGCCTGTCTATGACAAAAAAAGGACTTAAAGTCTGCTAAATCTTGGTAGAGGGAATATACGACTGGTAGTCGGTGCCCCCTAGACTAGGCCAGCCCTACAACGATTTTTGCAGAAGCTGTAGGGCCGAAGAGGAAATAGAATCCATTCGTCGCCTACTGTGTAAGTGCCCTGCACTGGCCCGAAAAAGACTTACGTATCTCGGGAACTATTTCTTTTCGGGTTTAGAGGAGGCAAGAGACATTAAGCGGAGCAAACTGCTAAGGTTCTTAATTGAATGTGGATGGTTCAGCTCAGCGGGTAACTAACAGGTTCCCCTCGGGTTAGTCTTCAAAATGGGCACAATGGACTCTTAGTAGTCTAAGTGAGCCGTGACAAAATGTCAATAGGGCACCCAACTAACCTAACCTAACCTAGGCTATCGTGTACTTTTCTGACCTAAAATCACATTGATAGGAACCTACCAAATTGTCCACGAATGGTTCCAGGCGTGCACACAGCACGGCAGAAAAATCTTGTACGCGATGTTAAGGGGACTTATTACCCTATAGTTGCCTCAGTTATAAGGTCTCCCTTTTTATAAATCGGGCAAATGATGCTGAGATTCTATTCATCGCGCATGCTTTCCTCCGACCACAACTTACAGATGAACTGGTGCATGTTCCCAATCAACTAATTCCAGCAGCTATAGATAGCTCAGCAGGCAGGCCGTCTGCGCCAGCAACTTTACTAGGCTTCAGTTTTGATATTGCTATCCTAACCTCGTCTATGTCGGGTGGACGGAATTCCCTCTCATCTTCGTCCGCTGCCTGACAGCGGCATCTTGGCCATCTTCACCCTTCTACAGCCCGCAAAAATAGTCTTTTCACGTGCTCAGCATCGACTGTGATTCAACTACAAGGCGCCTGTGTTCATCCCTGAAGGCTTCCGCTCTAGCTTTATTACCTTGACATGTTCGCTTTACCGGTAAAACTTACGAACGTCGTTCCTGCGATAACATCCATCCATCGCCTCGATCCCGTGATTCCCATACTATTTTTTTTCCTTCTAAAAAGCGAAGGTCCCCCTTTTCTTTTCCGCTCATGCAGCTCAGGAGCAGCTCTCGTACGTCGATGCAACGTGGCCATGTATGCATTCTGCATGTACCTGTCTGCACTCGTCATCAAACCAAGGGTTTCTCCTAGGTAGTGTCTGGAAACCTAATACATCAGAGGCAGCATCCCCGATTGTGCTTTGACATGTTCCATTGCCTGTTCTATGGTTTGTGCAGCTTGCAGCGGATCTTGAGAGAGCTGGAGGTCTTTTGCGATTGCAGTTTTCCGACGTCCGATTTTGATTTTCCTACTCGATTTCGCAGCGTGCGTGATATCCGCATACGTACCTTGACTGCAACAAGGTAATGATCTGAGTCCACATTGACTCTTCGGAAAGTTCGAAAAGAACAAGATGCTGGAGGAATGTGTGGCGCCGATCGAAATACGATGGATTTGAATAGCAGATAACTGATCGGAAGACCGCCAAGTCCGCTTATGGATATTTAGATGTGGGGATCGTGTGCTAACTACTAGGAGATTATGGCGCGTTGCAAAGTCTTTTAGCCTGAATCCGTTTTCGGATATGGTGGTGTGTAGGCTGTGCTTTCATACGACTTGCTCAAATATATCCTCCTTACTCCTCCTTATCCAGCTTCGCGTTGAAATCCCCTAGAATAATCTTGGTGTGATAGCTGGGACGTTGATAGTATGTTTTATCTAGGAGGTCATAGAAGTCATCTTTGACTCTGTCGTCTTTTTCTTCTGTGGGGGGGTGTGAACGCATATCAGGCTGATCTTCCCGAAGATAGCTTTAATGCGGAATGTTATGAGGCGTTCGCTCACATGCCGGAAGCTTAAGACTTTTTGTCTAAGTCCACCTCGAACAACAAATCCAAATAGGCGTTGTTTGTTCTCCTTGTAGCAGTTTCCGTAGTATATGTCACAGTTTTTCTCCTCTCTTTACCCGGTCCATCCCATCGCACTTCTCGGGGTTCAGTAATGTTTGCTTTAGCAGTTTAGGGCGGTTCCTAACTATTCGGCCGCACCCGGTCGGTTAAGGGACCTAACATTCTAGATGCAGAATCGATACTCCTGTTCTTTTGTACGTTTGAGGGGGTTGTCAATATGTGATCCGTCCATTAAATCCGAGGCTTATGGGTGTCTCTGAGTTTCTACATTTTTTAAGGATACGGCTTACTAGGCCGTAGACCAACGGACTGATACTCGCCATTCGCCCTTCCTCGTCTGTAATTTCCAGAGGAAATCTAACGATGGCCCCACGATGAGATGGAGATGGGACTTACGCACAGTAAAGCAAAGTGTTCATCTGCGATGGCTCTACTCGCTCTTAAGCAAGCCAGCTAGTCCTTTGCCAACTGAGCCTTCAAAACTTGTTCTCAAATATATATAAAGGAGGTAAACCCTTGCTCTGCTGATTTTATACTTTAGGTTCCTTGGTTTCTCAATATCATAGAAATTAGATCTTTAGCCATACCAGTTCTTTGCAATTTGAAGAACCGTTGTTTTTAATCACTATTAATCTACTTTCACCTATGGGAAAATGAAACCACACACAACATGGGTGATTGAGAGAGTACCTCGGCTCAGGTCCTTCATGGACTGTAACGCCAACATCCATACATACATACAATCTACTTTGTTATTGAATTTGTTCCAGTACCGTCCGAAATATCTGACAATTTTTTGTGTAATCTTTGAACTTGTCATTGTATCCTCCAAGCTCCAATTACGCCTTTCCATTACGCCTCCATTAGCTCGACAAGCCTATAACAATATAATCACGGCGACCATTTCGCTCCAGCACCGTAATCTACTTTGCTCAAGTTCAATAAATTCTCATCCACCTGAATTTGTATCCGACTTACAGTCGTTATTGTGTTTCAGTGCGATCGTAAATAAAAACAGACTCGGGACGGATGCAACAATTGCACAGTTTCAACGGCTTTACTGGAGCTTTCCCGCACAGTGCTTCGCGTGACTGGTGGTAATGTCCAGCGTGGCGGCCTCTAGATACATGTAGTTACTCTAGATAGGTTATTTTTTTCTTTCTTGTTTTCATTCGGCCTCCATCTCCTTGGGGAATAGGTCTAATGTGAATTACACGTGAAAATCCTCTTTGGGAATGGATATACCTCGGAAAATAGGGGTTTGTTGGGGAGTATTTTTCAATGGAAACACATTTCCTATGGCTTGATATCCTGTTGAACTGAACATGAACGACATTTATGGTTGCATGTGGAAGCCTAATGAATTCAGTGAGGTTGCAGCATATTTTTCGTTGCAACAAGTACATACATACTCGTATATGGGGCGGCTCTCTTCTCTGACATATATCACCGCCTCATGTGACTACCATCACAATTGATCACCTGTTACATCCGTATGCATGCATGACGTTTCATCGTCATGCCAAGCATCCATTGGCACGGACATGGCAACATGAACGACTGCGAAGCAGAGTCCTTTATGTATTTTTCTTTTGTTATTTTATGCTTGCCTTGTTGGTGTGTCCTTTCGCTATGTAAATTTATTTAGCCATCCTGATCGGTAAATTCAGTTGTCCGACAACAGAATCAACTTGCCACAACAGAAAAGCATGCGAGTGTTTGCTTTGGGTACTAGTTGGCCTCATTCTGGTACTGAGTTTTGTTCGGTATAATGGACAAGGAGAATGTTTTAATAATTATGCCCAGGACGTCGCGTCGGTGTAAATGAGTAGACAGATTCGGTATCCACTACGTTTTATACGTTCCTTTTTTTCTGTCCTCTGCAGATACAGTAAAGCATTCTATATCGGAGGGAGTTTGGATTTATTGAAACACACTTTGTTTGGCATTCCGCTCACTGTGGTAATTGCGAGCTAAACCGATTGGCGATTCAGACGATGGAGAATGAGGAATTTCAAATCGCTTTTATGAAATACCGCATTCTTGATAGTCCCCGAGATAGTAGAGAGCTAGGAGACTGCTCTCCTTTAAATGGGATACAATGGAGCCTATCGTATGTAACCGAATGGAGCCTGCAACTGAGAAGGGTGGACGACAATAATGATAAAATCTTATTATTCACTTGTGTCCCAATGGTCAATAAACTCGACCAAATTAGATTGATTGTATCTTTCTAAAGCGTGAGAAGATTACCGACAACTTTTTTCATTTTCGTTTCATTTCATTTCTCTTCTCCCATGATTCCGATGATTCTTTAATCATTGCATATACGGGAATAACGCAGTCGATGCTGAGGATTTGGAAAGACCACTTCTGACACCGTTTGTGGATAACCTGATCGGCTATTATCAGTGTGGTTTCAGGACAGGTAAATCCACAGTAGACCAAATATTTACGCTATGGCAGATCTTGGAGAAGACCCAGGCATACCAAATCGACACTCACCACCTCTTCGTCGTTTCAAGGCTGCATATGACAGCGTGTATAGAGATGAGCTATACAAAGCCATGTCTAGTTTTAACATCCCTGCCAAACTCGTCCGACTGTGCAGGATGACAATGGAGAATTCTCGCTGCTCCATTAAGGTCGGTAATGAGCAAACCGAGACCTTTTGATGTTAAAAAAGGATTTAGGCAAGGTGACGCGCTGTCATGCAACTTTTTCAACATCGTGCTTGAATCGTGTGAATCGTGAAATGACTCAGACGTGAATATTTTTGCTCCAAAATAAATTCATTTTTCATGAGTCGAAATTAAATACCTGTATAAAAAGTTAATTTTATTTGAATCTTGTGTGTCACAGTGTCATCCTCACGTAACGTTGTTGTGTCAGATTGACACAACAGCTGGGTTGCGCGCGATCAGTGCGCACACGGCTAGCTCCTGAGGGATGGGTTTGGGGATTCGGTAATCGGGATGTATAGGGCGCCACGTAGTTTTGTCAAAACTACGAAAACTAAAAAGGAAACGATCAGCTTCTTTTGGAAACGAGTGGGGACACTTTATTGGGGGTTTTATCTTTTCCTCTTATTGACTGCGGGGTGCTCGGCATCCGTAATGGGAGACGCGATTCCCAAAACGGGGTCAGATTTTTAGGGGTTGGGGATTAGCAGGTAGTTCGAGGGATAAAAACAAATTTAATATATGAAAGAAATACTTCCCGGGGACTAGTGAATGCTTCGGCTACTCCTCCCTTTTACACGCTTCCTGTCTATTGCCTCCGCTTCACGTCTTTTGTGCTCCTCGTTTCTTCCTTTTCTTTTTTTTATTATTGCCTCTGCCTTTTCTTTGTTTTCTTTTGTTCTCTCGCCTTTGTTCTTTGTCTCTCAGGTGGTGGCCCCTATCCACTCACCGACAGTCTCTTTGCCTCGATAGTTCTTCTCCAATTGAATTTGTTCGTACGGGTTACCTTCCCGTCTACTCCTCCAACCGGTTCGCACACACGCCACACACACATTTGGGGCGAATTCGGCCATCTTTATTTTGGGTTAAACTCCCGGGTCTGGCGAGTTTAATCCATTCTGGTGATTTCTCTTCACACTTATTTTCTATTTAATTTTTGGGATTCTCTACTTCCCTTTTTTCTTCAATAGAAATAAATTACTGGCTTTCTCGCCGCCCTGTCCTTTTGGCGGTTGAAGCCTAAGGTGGTGTGTGAGAATTCGCCCCAGTCCATTGGCTTTCGGAACAAAGGAAATCACCTCCAGAGTTACAATAGCCTCCACACTCACTTCATTCAGCTCTGGTTGGAAGAGGTTGTTGTCTTTGGTAACGGAAGCATTCACCACCCCGGGTGTACTAAAATTATTAAAGTTAAAGTTAAACGTCTCCCTCCAATAACCCGGTGGTCTAGGTGCGCTCAAGCACTCTTTGTCTTCGAGGAACTTGTAATTATCGAAGCCCTTGCCGAATGTCGAGCTACCCGCTCACAAGTTAAGTATTTACAATGTTTTTTTCTCTTAGAACATATAGGGGCGAGGCAACAATTTACTCTTTGGGTTTACAATTCTTTTGGGGTTTCAACATTCATTTGCTTTTAGACGACACTTTACTGTTTGGGGGTGACATTCTTCTTTTGCTCAAACAATTATTTGGTTAGGGTGGGGCCTTCGCCCTTGTCGTGGTTGCTGGTCTCGATGGGGACCGTCCGTCCCTGTTGTCAGCGTTTGGGGACCGTCCGTACCTGCTGTCAGTGTTGGGGACCGTCCGTCCCTGCTGTCGGACCGTTCGTCCGGTCTTACCTGCTTTGTTGCCCCCTCAAAGAGTCGGACCACGATACCGCAAGATCCTCCTGATCCGCGTATGCACCGAGGCCACCCTCAAAAGAGAGCAACGGACCAAAATGACGGGTAGAAATACGGGAGAGGGAGGGATGGAGCGAAAAATGTTTTTGATGGGTATTTGTACGCAACAACGTTAGTGAGAGTACCTAAATATAAAATAATAATAAAAGAAAAACGTGACAAACTAACTTCATCTGTGGAGTGATTTTCCTTTTTTGTTCATCTGTAAACAAATACATACAAAAAAAAAAAAATTGCAATGTCAAACATTAACGAAACACAAAGAAAATTCCGGTCGTCTGAAAAAATTCTTTGTTCTCTACCTCCCACAGTTTTGCTGGGGTCCAGTGCCCAGCAAAACTGTGGAAACGAATTGAGAATCGGATAGATCTGCTAACGGATTCTATTGTAAAAAAAAAATAAAAATTTAAATATCCCCAATGTTTGATTTGCTCTCTGAACGAATTCAATCAATAGAAAATATGATGAATAAGAGGCTAAAAGCAATAGAGTCAGACTTTGCGGAAAGACATGCATCGATTAATCATTGTGTTTTTGCTTGCCAAGAAAAAATCAATGATCTTGAAAATAATTAATTGACCAACTTGAGGATGAGCTGGCAATTATAAAAGCACAGCTGATTGAAAATGAGAAGAGTAATTCTCAACTCTAATCTCAACTTGATGCCATTGCCCGCAAAAATATATCAGGTGAAACGTCCTGCATGGAATTCCTTTGCATCCAAATGAAAACTTATTTAACATATTTCACAAATACTGTGATAAAATTGGCTTTCCACAAACAACACCAATTTACATAAGGAGAACTAGACCTGTAAGAGGATCATCGTCCAGTGCCGTCATAATCCACTTAGCTGACGCAAACACTAAGTCTAATTTGTTAATTAAAAACGCGGAGTAATATAAAACAAACTCGAAACATGTATGTTTAAGTGACATTGGCTTTGATAGCAATAGATTTATTCGTGTGTATGAGTGCCTTACTAAGCAAAACCATGCACCCTTCGACGAAAAAAAAAACACCTTCATGCTGTTTTTACACGGAGTGGGAGGGTTTTTGTCAAAATTACAGCAAATAACAATCCACGCTCACTCATTAGACACTATGTGCTCCATGACCACAATTGACGGAGTTGATGAAAAAGAAATAAGTCTTTTTATATAATATTACATGGTGTCAGGTGTGGGGTGGTGTTAAAAAAAAAACAAACAAAAAAAAATGGAAAAGAACCTTAGTGAAAAAACAAAAAAGCACTTTCTCTGGACAAAATTTGGCATCCACGATCCCACAATTGAATTTAAAAAGCAGCAATATGGCTGCCACGTGGAAAAATTGGTTTAGTCAATTCAAAATTTTCATGAGAGCAGCAAATCTTGAGGAACAGCCTGATTCGCGTAAAGTTGCCCTACTATTGCATCATTTGTGGCCGGAATCCTGCGAGATATTCAACTCGTTCGATAGGGATTTAGATGAAATAAGAGAATGAAGTGTCGAAGTGATTAGTCGTGTTTTCGAGTAGCTCCAACCAGTAACATTATCTAAACGCTAAAGTCTTTGCTTTGAGGTTCTTGAAATCGTTATTAAAGTTTTTGTTATAAATTTCCAAACTACAGTACGAATACATTATTGCCATATTACGTTTACTTTTCTAAAAAACAAAAATAAAAGTGTTATTCCTACAAGAAGTATGTCAACGTCATCCGGCATATTAACTCGCAACAAATCACAGAAAGAGACTCTCTCTTCCAATGTGAGCTCTCCTTCATCAATGCCAAAACTCTCAAGTAACGATATAGGGACTCTCACTGTCAAAACCCTTGAGGAACAATTGCTTAAGCGATCGGCATCATTGCAACGTAGCCTTACTGCTGAAATTAATAAGATGCTTTGACGAATTTTTCAACAAAATTGAAGAAATCAAGCAAAGCTGGGTTAAACATTTTGAAAGTGTTGACAACACAATCTCAAGCATAGTCGCTCGCGTTGACAAAATATAGGAAACCTCCACCGTCGCCTCCGAAAAGTTTACCTACGTGATCCAAGCTCTTCGTCAACAAATAAATGTCATCGAGAGAAGAGAAGTCGCATGTAAGGCTGTGCTCTCTGGTGTACCGAAAACCTACCACAACTAGTCCATAAACTCTGCGGAACCCTTAACTACAATCCGCCTCTCTTAGAACAAGTTTTTGTGCTAAAAGGCATATTGGCAACAACGACAACTCTGTGTTGAACACTTCAAACCAATTGTTATAAAGTTCAACTCTTCTTATGAGAGAAATTCACTTCTCATTGCTGCTGCAAACTACCGTAAGCAACACAAGAGTGTGCTAAGATTGAGCGACCTGGGTATTGCCATGAACGGAAACTGCTACTTAAATGAGAGCTCAACTAAGCACTCACGCTTTCTGTTGCAATCCGCACTGCTCTTAAAGAGGAAAAAATAAGTGTTCTCTGTTTACACCAAATCTGGAACGATATATGTTAAGAAGACGGCAAATGGAAAGAGTTTTGCTATAGTAAGTTCTGAAGATCTTCGCCCTATTGTTGCTGATGTTCCTGACGCTGATGCTGCTGTTGTTGCTGATGCTGCTGATGCTATTGGTGCTGCTTTATAAAATCACCGTATTCTTTTATTTACATAATCACTTTACTGTATTCTTTTGTTCTACTTAAAATTTATTGTTACCCTGCACTTCCTTAGTTTCTCTTTGCTTATCTGTTTTTCTCCTCTCTTTATTCCTCCTTTTTATTTCTCCTCTTTTTACTTGAAATATGAATAGAGTTCGTGCTCCTTACAGTGTGGATAAAGAGTTAACGCACACCATGATTAATGTTCTTTCAAATGTTCGTGATGGTTTTAGGATTTGTAATCTAAATGCACGTAGTCTTAACCAGCATAAATTAGATTATTTAAAGCATATATTTTCAAATTCTTGCGTCGATGTTATTTGTGTCTGTGAAACTTGGTTCAAAAATGTAATTCCCGATTTGCAGTATAATATAACTAACTACAGTATTTGCAGAAATGATAGGGAAACTCTTACAATAGGAGGTGGGGTAGCTATTTATTATAAATCCTGTCTTAAATGCATAGTCATTTGTAAATCAACTAACTTGAATTCTGAGTTCTTAATTGCTGAATTACATGATGGTTCATCTAAATGTTTAATTGCATGTGCATATATTCCAGACCGCAGCTGCTCTCCTCAAGCTTTTTTCGCTACTTTCTCTGAATTCTCAGCTCAGTATTAATATGTTATTGTCTGTGGAGACTTTAATACTGATTTGCTTAAAAGTGACTCTCGTGCCTTTCAATTAAGAGATTTCGCATCTTCTTTAGGACTTCACACATGCAACGGTAACCACCCCACTTGTTTTGCTATTGATTGCTCTCCCAGCCTCCTCGATCTAGCCTTAGTATCAGACCCTTCATCTGTTCTTCTCTTCAACCAACTGTCTCTTGATTGTATTTCTGATCATGACCTCATTTTCTGTACTTACAATATTCACTTCAACTACTCAGCTGTCCCTTCGACCTTAACGTATAATGATTATAAGTCATTAAATCTTGCTGGCCTTCAATCCGCGGTTTTATCTGCTCCATGGGGAAACTGTCATCTTAATAATGATCCTAATGTTAAGCTAAACCACTTTCAAGAGATTATTGCTGGATTATTTCATGATTTTGTACCTATCAAAACAGTCAATATCTAAAATAACCACTGTCCTTGGTTTACTGCTGAAGTCATGAATACCATCAAATGGAAACGTAATCCCTCAAATTCCAATTGGCTTGCTTACAAAACTATGCGTAACCGCTCGATTATCATTACACGTAATGCAAAAAGAAATTTCTATGCTTCTAAGTTAGATACTTCACTTCCCTCTAAGAAGCTCTGGACTAATCTTCGAAAAATTGGGATCTCTGGTAATAAAGCTTATTCTAAATGTGAAATTGACCCTAACTTTGCGAGTTCGTCGGCCGCGCAATTTCCTGGAATATATGCCCGGGAACCCACAGTATTTTAATATTGAACTGTTAAGCCATCTCATCTAGAGATAGGCGGCAGTTAAGAGATGTCTTTGATTTGTGGGTTACAGCTGCCAGGGACTTTATCGCAGCTTGACTGTCCGTGCAAATGATAATATCCTTAGCGGATATTACATTGATCCTGAGCCATGCAAGGGCCTCTGTTATCGCTCTTAATTCTGCCTGAGACACACTGCAGTGATTTGGGGGTCTGAAAGATAGGTTGAAGTTAAGTTCCTTGGAGAAGACCCCACTACCTATACCCGAATCCATCTTAGACCCTTCGGTATAGAGGGAGATAGAGTCCTTTGGTATTACTTTCCCTTCAGCCCATTCCTCCCTGGATGGAAAGACAACTTCGAAGTTCCTAGTGAACACATTCTGCGGGATGATGTAGTCCGTGTGCATGGGTACTTTGAAGTGGTTTAGAATGGTCCGTTTTCTTAAGCTCCTCATTCTTAGAGCCGCACAGGCAGCAACTTGTTGCTGAAAAGGTTCAAAGGTGGAAGAATGATTAGGGCCTCCGTGGGGGTTGATCTGATCGCTCCGCTTATGTATAAGCTGGCCGGTTTTTGTATTCTCCCCAGAAGGCTTCGATTTACTGCCTTATCCAGCGCCGTCCACCAGACTACAACGCCATACAGGAGGATGGGCCTTATGACTGCTGTGTAGAGCCAGTGCATAATGCTTGGTTGGAGACCCCACTTCCTGCCCACCACTTTCTTACAGTTGTATAGGGCAGTAGTTGCTTTTTTGACGCTATCAAGAATATTGGGTTTCCAATTCAGCCTCCTGTCAAGGACTAGGCCTAGATACTTAGCCTGCTCTTTGATTGTTAGTTGGGTTCCACCTAGCGTCGGTGGATTGAGGGACGGAATTTTGTATTTGTTGGTAAACAGTACTAGATCGGTCTTCTTAGGGTTCACCCCAAGTCCACAGTACTGCGTCCAGGTTTCTACTGTATGTAATGCACTCTGCATAAGGTCGCATAGGGTGTTGGGAAATTTACCTATGACGGCAATAGCAATGTCGTCTGCATAGGCGGTCACAGCGTACCCTTCCTGTTCAAGCAACCGCAGTAGTCCCAGAGGAGAGGGGAGAGTACTCCACCCTGTGGTGTACCTCTGATGACCATTCTGGTTGAGACGGCACCAGCGAAGTTGCCTTTGACGACTCTTTGTGTTAGCATTTGTCGTACCAGTTCTATCACTGATTCCGTAACAGCCAGATCAGATAGCGCTTTGATGATGGCCCATGGTTCAACATTGTTAAAGGCGCCCTCAATGTCGAGAAAGGCGACTAGAGTATATTCCTTGCGTTCTAGTGACCTTTCTATTTTACTGACCAGTGAGTGGAGTGCTGTTTCCACCGATTTGCCTTTGTTGTACGCATGTTGGTTATCCGACAGCCTTCCTGAGATGCAGCTGTACCGAATGTGTGCGTCTAAAATCTTCTAGATTAAAGCCATTACTATTATTGTTGATCGATTTATATGTTAAAATGTTTTCGTTTTCCGTACACCCCCGGCAATAAAATTAACCCCACTTTGTTCGTGAAGTAATTCCTTCATTTCATTCGTAATCCCTTCACTCTGACTTTCAAATATTATTGCCCACCTTTTAAACCTTCCGTGTACTCATTTCCATACCAATAACAAAATCAGCACGGAACCAAGCACAGTAATGAAATTGCGCATATGACCGCGTCTGAACAATTTTTCGTCGCACTCCATATTCATCGAGGATACTGAACAGGATAAAATCTCTCTGTCTGTTCGTTCGTTCAACAGTTGAAGCCACTCATGCTTCATCTCACTCCTATAGTCAACCAATTCGACTTGCCATGAATTTTTATTATCAGAAAGCAAGGCAGTGCCACCCACACTCCTATGTTCCATGCTGCTGTTACAACAACTTTTATGGATAGAAGTGTAATCATATTCCACGCGATTTTTCATTTGGTCAAATTATTTAAGAGTTTCGCGTTGGTAAGTGCTGAGGTTCATAGGAAACCACCAGCAAGTTAATTACGCGAATAAACGTGATGAACGCTCCATAGCCAGGTGGTGGCTGTATGGCGGAAGCTAAGAGGACTCGAGGTACGGATAAAAAAATCTGATACAGATTTCCGGAATTTTCATTTTTCGTTACTTGCTTTTCGGTTCTTGACCAGTTGTCTTCCTGTCCACATGGAGCAAATCTACCACTGGCTGGATGGTCGATGCTCGAGAATTTTCTTTTTTTGTGAGTTAGGTCGAGGTGGTGGTGATGATGGTCATAGTCCACGGGTGGCGGTGTATAATTGCCGCAATTATTTGATCTGCAGACCGCTCTGGCGTTGTATGAAAAAAAAAAGAAAAAATCGGACAAATGGAATAGGACAAACGGCAGGAAAGCCGGAAAGGACAGTAGCGTTACGGACAGTGGTTGGCCAGTTAATGGCCATTTTAGCCATTCATGGATGTAATCTGTGGTTCATTGCATTCCATTCCGTTTTTAATATTTTCTTTTCCTTTTGTCATTCTGATGTTGGTTGTTTCAGTCTCACCTTTGGAGCGGCAGGGTGGCTCGGTAAATTAATGTCCGATGAATACTAAATTAGAACTGAACAAGAACTGGTTGTGGTCAGATGGTCAAATGGTTATCGTTGTGGTGTGCAATTTGACTGGAACGTGTTAGTAATTATTCATTGAATTCATTTTAGGATTCGCACTGGTGGCGATGTGTGATGGCTTTTGGCGCAGGTATGGCCGACGAGGTAGGAGTTGTGATAGATGTGCTCGTGATGCAGGTGTAAAGAGATAAATGGCTTAGGATTGGTGCAATTTGTGGAGGGCAAATTGTTTTGTGAAGGATGTAAAGAATAAAATTGTGACGAAGATAAATTCTTGGAATTGAATAGAGGTATTATGTTGTTAAGGGCTCTTTTGTCGAGTCGTGGTAATAGTCAGTATACATGAATATGCCTTATATCGAATCGTTTTAACACGCTTCCGTGAGAAGGATGTGGTTATTGTCGTAATGGAAGCCATCTTTTAACTATCTGCTGATGTTTCCATTACCCTACAGTAATAAGACAGCCACATTCGTACTTTACTTGGAGTCGTCGCACTCTCCAATAGATGCACAGAAGCCTCGCATCCTTATCGTTACACTATCATATACATACATACGTCCATCTTGTGTTCACTGGTAAATGCTCAACATTTAGTTTCTGCCAAACAATTCGCCTATCATCCACCACAAACAATAAATTTGAAAAATGTCTAGGTTTCGCAGAAGTGTATTTCCATATAACAGATGAAAATAATCTATTATTAACTTCCCAACTGGAAGTTATTGCAGTGGGGCCGATTTTGCGTTTTCAAGGTCACCAACATCTAAATCCAATTTATTGAGAGGGATGCTTGTGTGTGTGTATGTGTATTCGGAATTTTTGGTCTCGATTATCTCGAGAACCAAAGATGATATTGACATGATGATATTTCATTCGACGCGTAATTACGTAACTTAGAACTGATTGAGTTTCCAGCAAAATCGGTCCAGCCGTTTTTTTGTTAGAAATTAAATAATTGAAAAAAAGGCAAAAAAACTATGCAGCACAGCAGTTGTGAATGAGAGCTGATCAAACATACTGATGACGGCATAACACACACAGTATATCTTCTTCTTAGTGGGCACTACAGTTCGGGGTGAACCTGGGCCTCAAGCAACATGCCCCTCCATCTAGCACGATCTTTCGCTAGCCATTTCCATTGCCGCACACCCAGTTGGCTGAGGTCCCCATCCTCTGCTTCTTCGTCTCTCGGGGTTGGATACAAAAACTCTCCGGGCTGGAGCTGTGATGTGCATTCGCTCTACATGGCCCAGCCATCTTAGGCGTTGAATCCGTAGACGCCTGACTAGGCTTATGTCGCTGTACAGCCCGTAAAGTTCATGGTTGAATCTTCTCCTCCATCCCCTGTCAGCGTTTATAGGCCCAAAAATCACGCCCAAAATCTTTCTCTCGAACCGACCAAGGGCCTCCTCATCCGCTTTTGATAGTGTCCATGCTTCTGCGCCGTACAACAGGATCGGGATGATAAGGGTTTTATATAGAGTCAACTTTGTCGTTCGGGAGAGGGCTCTATTACTCAATTGCCTCCTGAGCCCAAAGAAACAGCGATTGGCAAGAGTGATTCTGCGATTGATTTCGGAACTGATGTCGTTGTTCCAGGTCACTGCGGAGCCAAGGTAGACGAAGTCCTTAACTACCTCGAACTTATATCTGCCTACCCAAACGTTCTGGCCGAGACGTCGGTGGTGAGCGTCCTTTTTTGATGACAGCATATATTTAGTTTTGCCCTCATTGACATCTCGCTGTGATCTACCTGTTATGTCAATATCGTCGGCGTATGCAGGGAGTTGCGAGGATGTGAAATGGATTGTGCCTCATGTATTGGCCAGTGATTTTTGCACTATCATTTCCAATATGATGTTGAAGAAATCACACGACAGCGCATCGCCCTGCCTAAATCCTTTTTTGACATCAAAACTATCGGTAAGGTGTTCACCGAGTCGGATGGGGCAGCGAGCATTCTCCAAAGTCGTCCTGCATAGTCTGACGAGTTTAGCAGGTACGTCAAAGGTGGACATAGCGTTGTATAGCTCGTCTCTAATTACGCTGTCGTATGCGGCTTTGAAGTCGGCAAATAGGTGGTGAGTGTCGACTTGATATTCATTGGTTTTTTCCAGGATATGCCGTAGTGTGAAGATTTGGTCGATGGTGGACTTCCCTGGCCTGAATCCGCACTGATAAGGACCTATTGGCTTATTTACAAAAGGCTTCAGGCGTTCACACAAAACGGCAGAGAAGATTTTGTAGCCGATGTTATGGAGACCTATTCCTCTATAGTTGGCGCAATCAGAGGGGTCTCCTTTCTTGTTGATCGGGCACACGATGCTGAGACTCCATTCCTCGGGCATGCTTTCCTTTAACCATATCTTACGGATGAGCTGGTGCATGCTCCCAACCAGGTCATCCCCAGCTGCCTTGAAGAGCTCAGCAGCTTAACTTCGTCGAGGTTAGGGGGACAGAATTCTCTGCGGTCTCCGTCGATATACAGTCTGCAGAAGTCGTTTTTCCATATTCTCAGCATCGACTGCGGTTCTACTACTAAGTGTCCGTTCTCATCCCTGCAGGCTTCCGTTCTGGCTTTATAACCTTGGCATGTTCGCCTTATGAACAATGCGAACAAGCCCATGCAGCAAAACAAGAGGCATATAATGCCATGCTGCAACGACGGACGAGAGCTGCTCGCGAAATCTATGAGCAGAAGAGAAGAGAGGAGCACACGCTTTTCAGAAGAAAGAAGAGAGAGCATGGAAAGCGTGAGATCGAGGAGATGGAGAGACGCTTCCGCAGGAATGACGCCCGTAAGTTTTACAACAAGGTAAAACGAACATGCCATGGCTACAAAGCCAGAGTGGCGACCTGCAGGGATGAAAATGGAGAACTGGTAGTAGAGTCGCAGTCGATGCTGAGGATTTAGAAAGACCACTTCTGCAGACTGTATAACGGCGATGATAGACAAGATACCGCTGTCAGGCAGAACGAGCCATTCGCAATGGACCACGAAGTAACAGAATTCAGTCCACCCGACCTAGACGAAGTCAAAATAGCGATATCAAGACTTAAGTCTAATAAAGCCGCTGGCGCAGACGGCCTGTCTGCTGAGCTTTTTAAGGCGGCTGGAGATGAGCTGGTAAGGTGCATGCACCATCTCATCTGCAAGGTATGGTCGGAGGAAAGCATGCCCGACGAATGGAGTCTCAGCATCGTTGGCCCGGTCCATAAGCAAGGAGACCCCTATAACTGCGCCAACTATAGGGGAATAAGTCTCCTTAACATCGCATATAAAATCTTTAACAATGGACAATTCTCGCTGCTCCATTAATGTCGGTAATGAACAAACCGAGACCTTTGATGTTAAAAAAGGATTTTGGCAGGGTGACGCGCTGTCGTGCAACTTTTTCAACATCGTGCTTGAAAAGATCGTGGAAGAGTCACTGGCCAACACGCCGACGATATTGACGTAATTGGACGAAAACAGCAAGACGTCAATGAGGCTTTCGTGAGCATTGAGGTAGAAGCGGCTAAGATGGGTCTCAAGGTTAATGAGGGTAAGACCAAATATCTGCTTTAATCTAAAAGAGACGGACAACACCGACATATTGGCCAGAACGTCACCATGGGCGGATATAACTTTGAAGTGGTCAAGGAATTCGTCTACCTTGGCTCACTGATGACCAGCGACAACAACACCAGCTCTGAGATAAAACGCAGAATCACTCTTGCCAACCGCTGTTTCTTTGGGCTCAATAGGCAATTGAGGAGTAGAGCCCTCTCTCGGAAAACCAAGGTGACACTATATAAGACCTTGATCATCCCAGTCCTCCTTTACGGCGCAGATGCTTGGACCTTAACAAAAGCGGATGAAGATGCCCTTGGTCGTTTCGAGAGGAAAATTCTGCGCACTATCTACGGTCCCGTTTGTTCAAGCGGTGTATGGAGGAGAAAATATAACGAAGAACTGTACGGGTTGTACAGCGACATCGGCCTGGTACGACGTCTACGGATACAGCGTCTAAGGTGGCTAGGCCATGTAGAGCGCATGGAAGATACAGCTCCGACCCGAAAAGTATTCGAATCCACTCCGGAAGGAAGGCGCGGCAGAGGACGGCCGCCTCAGCGGTGGCGCACGCAGGTGGAAGGGGACCTCAACCAACTGGGCGTGCGGCACTGGAAACAGCTGGCCAAAGACCGTGCCGGCTGGAGACGCTTGTTGGTTGAGGACCAGGTTCACCGCTGACTGTAGCGCCACCTAAGTAAGTAAGTAAGTATGTTCGCTTTATCTGTTGATAAAACTTTCGAACGTCACGCCTGCAGTAACACCTCTCCAAATCCTCAATCGCGCGCTTCTCGTGCTCGTTCTTCTTTCTTCTAAGAATCTTATGCTCCTCCCTTCTTTTTAACTCGTAGAGCTCACGAGCTGCTCTTGTTCTTTACGCAGTGAGGCCTTATATGCATCCTGCTTCGCTGTATGAATCCTCCTGCACTCGTCATCGAACCAGATGTTTCTTCGTGGTGGAGCCTTGAAACCCAAAACTTCGATGTTAAAAAAGAATTTAGGTAAGGTGACGGGCTGTCATGCAACTTTTTCAACATCGTGCTTGAAAATAACGTGCAAGAGTCACTCGCCAGCACAAGAGGTACGATCTATTTAAATTCTACGCAATTGCTTGCGTACACCGACGACATTGACGTGATTGGACGGACACAGCGGGACGTCAATGAGGCCTTTGTAAACATTGGGGTAGAAGCGGCTAAGATGGGTCTCAAGGTTAATGAGGGTAAAACCAAATATCTGCTTTCATCTAAAAGAGACGGACAACACCGACGTATTGGCCAGAATGTGACCATGGGCGGATATAACCCTGAAGTGGTCAAGGAATTCGTCTACCTTGGCTCACTGATGACCGGCGACTACAACACCAGCGCTGAGATAAAACGCAGAATCACTCTTGCCAACCGTTGTTTCTTTGGGCCCGAGAGGCAAGTAGAGCCCTCTCTCGGAAAACCAAGGTGACGCTATATAAGACCTTAATCATCCCAGTGCTCCTTTACGGCGCAGAGGCTTGGACCTTAACAAAAGCGGATGAAGATGCCCTTGGTCGTTTCGAGAGGAAAATTCTGCGCACTATGTACGTTCCCGTTTGTTCAAACGGTATATGGTGGAGAAGATATAACGAAGAACTGTACGGGTTGTACAGCGACATCGGCCTGGTACGACGTCTACGGATACAGCGTCTTGGGTGGCTAGGCCATGTAGAGCGCATGGAAAATACCGCTCCGAACCGAAGAGTCTTCGACTCCACCTCTGAAGGAAGGCGACGAGGCCTTTCCTAGTCGAATAAAGCTCCAGGCTCAGGTAGACTGTCTTTTGAGCTCTTCAAAGCAGCTGCGGCTGGGCTAGTTAGGAGCATGCACCGCTCATCGGTAAGATATGGTCAGATGACAGCATGCCCGAGCAATGGAGTCTCAATATTGTTTGCCGGATCCAAACAAAAGGGGACCCCTTTAACTGCGCCAACTACAGAGGAATAAGTCACCTTAATGTCGCACTACTGCAGATCCTGGAGAAAACCAACCGACTTTAAGACCGCATACGACAGCGTAATTAGATACGAGTTGAACTGGTCAGACTTAGCAGGAAGACTCTAGAGAACGCTCGCTGTTCCATCCGAATAGATGCAGAACTGGCCGATAGTTGCGAAGTCAGAAAAGGTTTTAGACAGGGCGGTAAAATGTCGTGTGATTTTTTTGTACAAAAATCATAGGCCAATACAAGAGGCACAATCTATCTCAAATCCTCGCAACTCCTTGCATACGCCGACGACAATGACATAAATGGTAGATCACAGGGAGATATCAATAAGGCATTTGCGAGTATTGAGATGGAGGCGGCAAAAATTGGTTTGGCAGTTAATGAGGGCAAGACTAAATATAATTTAATAAATTGGAACAACGACACCAGTTTTGAAATCAAGCGCAGACGCACTCTTGCCAACCGCTGTTACTTTGGGCTTAAAATGCAATTGAGGACCAGCCCTCTCTCATACGACCATGTTGACCTCATATAAGACCTCAATCATCCCGTTTCTGCGGATGAAGAAACCCTTGGTCGTTTCGAGAGAAAGATTCTGCGTGCGAGGTTCACCCCGAACTGTAGCGCCCGCTAAGTTAGTAATTAAGGCTCGAATTATGACTATAAAGTCTTCAAAGAAGTTAATCGTTTAAAGATATAAATTACTTCCATTGATTTCAGCAAACTTTACGCTTTCAATAGTTTCAAAAATATCCAAAGGTTCCAAAGGTGGATTCAGTGACATTGTATTTATGAACTGTTTCAAGCGACTTCAAAGACGTAAGTGGCATCGACGATCTTAACCAATCGAAGGAATTAAATGATTTCAATAACTCACAGGAATACAATGATCTTAATTTTGTTAATGGTTTCGAAGACTTCAATGAACTTTAACGGCTATAAAAGGCTTGGACGAGATATCAAGAACTTTAGTGATGTAAAGAGCACAATGGGTTACAACAGGTTCAAGGTCCTCGAAAAGACCAGTGAATGCAGGATGCAAATAACTCAAGGATTTCTTCAATGTGTCAAATGTTTGAATTTCAAAAAAGTGTTGACTATAAGTTGATTCTAAAGGCGAAAACAAATCAAATGCCATATGACCGCGTTCAATTAGATATTGTTATTGAATCAATCAAATAGCGTATTGAACTAGGATAAATGCCCGATCCGCTGCCTATTCCTGAATATCGCCTCCCAGAAATTTGACGCAGCAATACTAAAAATGTAATCGTAGACGAGGATACTTGGCATTAGTGTCCAATCCACAAAGTTTTTGTAATAATGTTAGCAGTTCATTTAAAACTACAAACATTCCCTGCAACGCGTGTTAATTTAATGAATCAACACTTTGATCGAGGAACTTCCGTACACTAGGTTATTGAAGGAGCGTCAATAATGAAATTGTCGACGAAAGTTTTTCAATTTGCAATGAGAATTGCAACAAGTGACCTCCAGTCGTTTTGTTTGTAAGAGAAGAGTCTATTCAGTTCATCGGTTGCATGCAGTCTTATCGTTTCTTTTTTCCGGTGTAATGAGGGAGTAATGGGAAAACTTCACTTAATCGAATTGATCCAATTAACATTCAGTGAGATGAAAAAGGGCATGGGCTCGGATATACAGGGTAAAGTTGTTGATTGCTCTCAACCTGGCGAGATGCCAGCAACGATCCCTGTTTAAATGCCCGGGTCAAGTTGACATACGGCCTCCTCGCGGCGCCCTCTGGATAGCCTCTTCAACAACCGTTGGGAGGTGAACAAACGTATGCAGCGAAAAAAACCCCGACCAGAATGGCGGTTGTGCGGCGGGCTAACAATCCGCCTACGTAAAACAAACTTAAAGTTATGAATGAGCAAGATGCCTCGGATACACGGACGGATACTCGACGACGACAACGCACGAAAAAGGAACACGATTTGCGAGTGTGCTCCTGGAATGTCAGAACCCTGTACATTCCCGGAGCTGCTCATAGGATATTACTG
This sequence comes from Eumerus sabulonum, assembly GCA_951905685.1. Taxonomy (NCBI): domain Eukaryota; kingdom Metazoa; phylum Arthropoda; class Insecta; order Diptera; family Syrphidae; genus Eumerus; species Eumerus sabulonum. Next base: position 164,840,164 of record OX645060.1, on the reverse strand, counting down.
CGGTCCAGGAAATACACTGGATAGGAAACGGTAGGATGAGGAAGAAAAATTGCGACATATATTACAGCTGTCACAAAAGATTGCACTTACTGGGGTGCGGATTTGTGGTGGGAAAGCGGTTAAGTTCGAAGGTCATCGACTTTAAACCTATAAGTGATCGCCTGGCTGTGATCCGCATCAGAGGCAGATTTTATAACATCAGCCTTATATGTGCACGCGCCCCTACCGACGAGGCTGAAGACCCTATCAAGGGGGACCTACAGGACAACGCATACGGAGCTTGTCCGGAGTACGATGTAAAAATCGTGCTCGGGGACTTCAACGCCAAAATCGGTAAGGAAAACACCCTTGGCGGAGTGATCGGAAAGCACAGCCTCCAAGATACAACAACAGATAACGGCTTCCGACTCGCTGACTTTGCGACAGCTCGTAATGCGGTGATAAGTAGCACAAGATTCCCTCGCAAGCGAATTCACACAGCAACCTGGCGATCTCCGGACGGTCGAACCGCAAACCAAATCGACCATGTGCTCATTGACGCAAGGCACTCGTCAAACATCCTGGATGTGCGAACATTCAGAGGGGAAAATGTCGACTCTGACCACTTCCTCTTGGCAGCAAGATTCAGAGCTCGACTGTCCAATGGGTGCCTAAGCACACCGGAGGTTGCCAGAGTCTACAGGGAGCAGCTGAGCGAAAGACTCTACGGTATGCCTACGTCGAACACAAATGCCAATAATATGTGGCTGCATTGCCGCTCAGCCATTCAGGAAGTAGCCCAAACCGCCCCCGACAAGAAACCCGTGGTATGATGGCGAGTGTGAGCAGAAAAGGGCAGCAACTGACGAGGCGTACCAAAAGGCGCTGCAGAGGAAAACCGGGGCGGCGCAAGAAGAGTACCGAGCCAGAAGAAGGGAGGAGAAAAAACTACTGCGACAAAAGAAAATAACCTTCGCAGCCTCCCAGCTCAAGGATATCGAGGAGTCTAGGGACAAACATAAAAGACGAGCCTTTTACAAGTAAGCCAAAGGCCTTGCAGGTGGCTTCAAAAAGGTCTCCCAGGCGCTTCGAAACTGCGAAGGTAATCTTGTCACCGACCCGCAGCAGCTGCCTAACGAGCGTGACCAAGAGAGAGTGGTAGGGACAGAGGAAATCCCAACTCCAGCCGCTGAAGTAATACTCCCACCCAGCACCGAAGAAGTCGGCACAGCTATTCAGAAGCTGAAGAATAACAAGGTCGCAGGCTCAGAGGGCTTGCCATCAGAGCTCTTCAAGGCTGGAGACGATGTTCTGGTAGGAAGCATGCACCAGATCATCTGCAGAATTTGGGATGATGAAAGCATGCCCGATGACTGGAATACCAGCTCTATTTGCCCCATCCACAGAAAAGGCGATCCTACCTCTTGCAAGAGCTATAGAGGTATATCCCTGCTCCCTAGACTCCTCGATATCCCTGAGCTGGGAGGCTGCGAAGATTCTTTTCTTTTGTCGTAGTAGTTTTTCTCCTCCCTTTTTCTGGCTCGGTACTCTTCTTGCGCTGCCCTGGTTTTCCTCTACAGCGCCTTTTGGTACGCCTCGTCGGTTGCTGCCTTTTTCTGCTCACACTCGCCATCATACCACGGGTTTCTTGTCGGGGGTGGTAGGTATCCTAAGGTGGTTTCGGCTACTTCCTGCACGGCTGAGCGTCAATGCAGCCACATATTATTGGCATTTGTGATCAACGTAGGCATACCGTAGAATATTTCGCTCAGCTGCTCCCTGTAGGCTCTGGTAACCTCCAGTGTGCTCAGGCGCCCAATGTCGAACCTCCTCCTGGTGGGCTGGTGCAGCTTTCTGACATTGGACAGTCGAGCTCTGAATCTTGCTGCTACGAGGAAGTGGTCACGGTCGACATTTGCCCCTCTGAATGTTCGCACATCCAGGATGTTTGACGAGTGCCTTGCGTCAATGAGCACATGGTCGATTTGGTTGGCGGTTCGACCGTCTGCAGATCGCCAGGTTGCTGTGTGGATTCGCTTACGAGGGAATCTTGTGCTACTTATCACCGCATTACGAGCTGTCGCGAAGTCCGTGAGTCGGAAACCGTTATCTGTTGTTGTATCGTGGAGGCTCTGCTTTCCGATCACTCCGCCAAGGGTGTTCTCCTTACTGATTTTGGCGTTAAAGTCCCCGAGCACGATTTTGACATCGTAACCCGGACAAGCTCCGTAGGCGTTGTCCGGGGGTCATAGAAGTCCTTCTTTGATAGGGTCTTCAGCCTCGTCGGTAGAGGCGTGTGCACATATAAAGCTGATGTTATAAAATCTGCCTCTGATGCGGATCACAGCCAGGCCATCACCTATAGGTTTAAAGTCGACGACCTTCGCCCTTAACCGCTTTCCCACGACAAATCCGCATCCAAGTAAGTGCAATCTTTTGTGACAGCTGTAATAAATGTCGCAATTTTTCTTCCTCATCATACTGTTTCCTATCCAGCGTATTTCCTGGACCGCAGTAAAATCCGCCTTGTACTGCGTGAGGATTCTTTGTAGTTTATGAGCAGCTCCGGGAGTGTACAATGTTCTGATATTCCAGGAGCATACTCGCAAATCGTGTTCCTTTTTCGTGCGTTGTCGTCGCCGAGTATCCGTCCATGTATCCGAGTCATCTTGCTCATTCATAACTTTTGTTTTTTTTACGTGGGCGGATTGTTAGTCCGCCGCACAATCGCCATACTGGTCGGGGTTTTGTCGCTGCATACGTTTGTTCCCCTCCCAGCTGTTGTTGAAGAGGCTATCCAGAGGGCGCCACAAGGAGGCCGTATGTCAACTTGACCCGGCCATTTAAACAGGGATCGTTGCTGGCATCTCGCCAGGTTGAGAGTGAGATAAACTTCGTAAGCCCGTCTACTATCACGAAGAGATGTTTTTTCTTGTAAGGGGAATACGAGAACGGGCCAAGATGATCTATATGTAGGGTGTCGAAAGGGGAATTCCCCTTTGTTATCGGGTGTAGAGTGCATCCGGTTTTTCCAGACTCAGGACAGAAGTAAATACATTTAAGACATCCTTTAATAAATGACTTGACTTTGTCCTTCATCTTAGGAAACCAGTAATTTTCAGATAAGTTAGCAAAACACATCTTCCATATGTAATGGAACATAAGAGAGGACCTTGCCATTATGTTTACGGTAAATCAACCCGTCAATCATCTCGAAACAGGGACTTTCATTGTTGTCTAACTCACGAGCAATCGCAGACATTTTTGAATCCTGCATTGGTGCAACCGCAAGGATAAACTCGAAGAATTCATCGTCGACGTGAAGAACGTTGAATGATCGACTCAGAGAGTCAACATGCGACATTGACCACCCTATGTTCAACCGTATAGTCGAATGACTGGACTTCTAATACCCAACGAGAAATGCGAGGATTAAACATATTTTCGTTCAATGTCAGGGCTAGTACTTGACAATTCGTTATTATTTTAAATGGTAGCCCTGTTAGAAAAACCCGAAACCTACTTCTTCTTGAGTACGGCGCGCAAACTCCCCAATTCTTCGTCCCGATGGTCTTCGTCGTCTATTTTGTTGTTAGAAACTTTCTGGGATAATGATCGATCGACGGTTTCCACGCCACTTTGCTCCTGGATCAATTTTCGTAGATCGCCGTCTGCGTAATCTTGAGCTACATCCTGCACTCGTAATTTTAGTTCCGCCTTATTACCTCTAGTCTGCATCTTAAAAGATCGCAAAATGTTTCGAAGCGTTGCAACTGTTGCAGTTTCAACGATACAGATTACGGTGGTGGCATATAACAACGACTATGGAAACTTACACGCGTTAGGCAAAAAGAACCTTAACGTAAAGTCGAGCACTGATTCCACTTCTGAAATTTGTAGGGGATGAATAAAAGCAACCGACGCTTGGCTCGAACTTAAATATTCTGAGGTAACCTGGAGAAAGGGCGCCGTGGCGCAGTAGTTAGTGTGTTGGACTCTGGCGCACGATGAGCGAGTTCGGATCCCGATAACACCAACGCCATTGAATGTTTATTTCGCGGCGTCCCTCCTCGGTGGGGTACTGGCAAAACCCCCATAGTATAACTTGCCTGGAAAAAGCTTCTCGACTCACACCGTTCGGAATCGGCATTAAACTCTACGTCCCTTTCACCTGTGTGAAAAATAAATCACACACATCATGGGTGATTGAGAAAAGCTTGGCTCTGGTCCTTCATGGGCTGTAACGCCACCAAAGAAGAAGAAGAACCGGGAGAAAGGTGTGATCAGGGCTACCAGGAATTAACGGGATTTACTAATGTACTCCGAAATGTTAAAAACATACAGGGTATACAGAGTGTGCATAAATTATAAGTAGACTTAGTAGAAGAAGCACATTTTATAAATCGCCTACAAAGTGAACCTAACTCTGGTTTGTGTGATTTTGTGGTTTTGTTTTTGTTTTATTTTTTTTTTTTATTTGCTATTGACCAATTTCTTTTTTTACTAAAAGAGTCCAACATTGGTTCATCTTATGTCCGCCTACGAGCTTCCATTATTTTCAAAACCCTTTACTTTCCTTTTGCCTGGATGTGCATAGCCTTTGGCTGACTTTTAGAAGAGCCATACAATGTTGGGTTGTTCGATATCGTTTACAGAAATGAATGATACCTCTATTCAGTTCATTGTTCCTGTCACGCATCAATGTAAAAACCTTTTGACCTTAGGCGTCATTAGCAATTGCACAGCGGTGAAATGCCTCAAGAAAGCAAATGACAACTACGTTCATTCGTACAATTCAACACAATAAATTGCCTAATGGTCACTATGGCAGAGTAATTAAAACCATACCATACCGCCGCCGGAGCACTTTCAATTGGTTTGTTAATTTCATTGTCCGGAAATATGTTTTCGTCCTTTGATGTGCAGATGTCAATGGCATTCCAATGGCCGAAGTAAAAATATTCACACCACGACTTCCGGACTCCATGCCAACTGGATGGAGATGGAAATGTTCCAGTATGCAAATAAGTCATAAAAGCAAAACAACCCCCAGAGTGGACTGGTGTTTGCTTTTCATTTTTCAAAAACACCATTCAATTGACGTAATGCAAAATAAGCTTTCATTCCTGGGTCCGGTAGTTGGGATTAGACGAAGAAAAAGTGAATTAATTTCAAAGCAAATTGATTACCGTTGTCATTCGCCTTATGAGTGCCCTTAATTGGGTACAAATTTCCTCGTACTTAACAGCTCATATGCACAGCAGGATATGTGGCCTAATGGAATGCAAATCAGGTTCAAAGGAATGCCCGAAATACAACAAAGTAAAACAAAAAAAGGTCCAACTCCCACATTTGCACGTGTAAATGAGTCCTTTATGTCCTTTTTATCTTTCCCTAATTCTTTTTTTTTTTGTTCGTAGTTTTATTATGGAATGGAATTAATTTTACGAAAATGTTTGCAATTAGCTATAATGGAGTTTTACTTAGTTGTAAGGACTCTCAATTAGCTTAACCTTATTCCAGGAATGAAATCTTATTATCCCCATGTTCGTTAACCTGAGGCTGCGACGGACAGCAAGCCGGTAGCACGGCTAGCTATATCTGAAATAGAATTTAAAAGCTTACATCGCCCCTTCTGTAGTTAAGTGTTTGCGTTCATTTGCCCGTAAACAACTCGCCAGTGAGATGATGGTCGGGACGATGATGTTTGGCAAGAGATGTAAGGTACAAATGCAAATCTGCGTGTCGATGATGGAACGTCTTTCAGCTTTCATCTCATATCCTCAATTTGCCACTCTCTCTATCTATCCTTTCCCCATCATCCTGCAGAAGTCCATCGTCTTGTAACGTTAGAGCGGAAGTGATTCGTTTCGTTTGTTTTTTCTTTCTTTTTCGATTTAAATTCGGTTCCATGCATACAGACAATATTAGGAGAGCGTAAAGAAGCGACTTAACACTTGGCTGGACGAGCGAAAGAGATTCCTAAAGCTTAGGGATTTGTTAGTCACACGGATGAGAACACAACTTCAATTCTCATATTTGCTTCGTTTCATTTGTCCCTACGGAAGACACTGTCGTCATTCGCTTCTGTTTTTTCTTCAGGTTGCAGAATTATAATGATGTCCTTTATGGACGCATTTCATTTATTCCTTGCCACAGTGGTCTTTTAAAAAATCGAAAGCAATGTATGGTCATACATATGAGGGAGGATAAATACTTCCAGAGGAGTCTAGAAGTAACTGATTTTTTACCCTCACATGGGAATATTAAATCCTGAAATACTTTTCGCTTGGTTTCATCGCTTGTCGATGAGAATCGGAAAAATTGAAATTAAACAAGAGTGAAGAATTATACCCTTGGGATTCGCATGATTCGGATATGGCCCTTGCACCGATTCCTGGAATTTATTTTTGCGATAAGTTGCTATCGATAGCATTTTCCTTTCTCATAAGTGAAGGATATTAGCTGGATGAGTGGTTATCCAACGAACTGTAAATGAAGGTAATTGCATGCTTTCCTTACAGAAAACGAAACACTGGAGGAGATGATATTCGCGCATTCTTGAACTGATTTTCAATACGATCAATTTTAATGCACGCAGGACTATAGTATATTAAAACAATCCATACATATTTACATTTATTTTCCTGTTATGCAACAACAGCCACGTCTTATTATTTCGAAGATATTTACATCTTCATACAACTCCACTATGCAGGCCTTGAAACGCATCATGATAACTCATAAGACTCAACCTATCGACATCCTTTTTCATCTCTTACTTACTTACTTACTTACTTATCAGGCCAGCGATCCATGGAGGATCTGAGCCTTAGCTATAGCTGCCTTCCATTCTTGACGGTCCTGGGCACGCTGCTTCCAGTAATCAAGAAAAAGATGTCTTACATCCGCAATTACTTGGCCTTTATACCGGAGGTTCGGTCTTCCTCTTCTTCTCGAATCCTCTTAGCTGGAGCGTTGATGTCCATCCGCTCGATGTGGCCGAACCAGTGTAGTCGACGGATCCTTGCCTTCCGGACTACATCCACATCTTGGTACAGCTCGTAGAGTTCGCGGTTGTGTCTTCTTCTCCATTCACCTTCCTCACAGACAGAACCAACTATCCGGCGCAGAATTTTTCTTTCGAAAGAACCCAAAATCAGCTCCGCTGTCCTGCTTATCGTCCAGTTTCCGGCTCCGTACAGCAAGACTGGCAGTATGAGCGTTTTGTAAAGCATGACTTTGGTCTTTCGAGTGAGGATTTTTGACAAGGGCGATTCTATGCCGGATCTCCACTGTAGTTTTTGCTTGACAGCATGTATTTCGTTTTGTCCTCATTGATCTTAAGACCAACTCGTTTCGCCTGTTCTTCAATCGCGGTGAATGCTTCCACAATGCCACGGCGAGAACACGCGATAATGTCGATATCATCCGCGTATCCTAGCAGCTGGATGGACTTGTAAAAGATAGTGCCTTCCCTGTTGACGCCTGCCCGTCGCACTATCTGCTCCAGCACCAGGTTGAAGAAGTCACATGACAGCGCATCTCCTTGCCGAAATCCGGTGCATGTTTCGAATGGTTCCGAGGTCCTAGAACCGAGCTGCACGGTCCATCGCGTGTTTTTTAGCGTGGCGCGACACAACTGGATCAGTTTTACCGGGATCCCGAATTCGGCCATCGCCCCAAACAGTTCTTCACGATGAATGCTGTCGTAGGCGGCTTTGAAATCGATGAAAAGATGGTGTGTATCGATTCGAAACTCGTTGGTCTTTTCCAGGATTTGTCGAAGTGTGAAAATTTGGTCTATAGTTGATTTGCCGGGCCGGAAGCCGCACTGGTAGCTGCCGATTAGTGCGGTGCAAAATGGTTTTAGACGTTCACACAAAACGCTGGACAGGATCTTGTATGCGACATTGAGCAGGGATATACCTCTATAGTTCTTGCAAGAGGTAGGATCGCCTTTTTTGTGGATGGGGCATATAGAGCTGATATTCCAGTCGTCGGGCATGCTTTCGTCTTCCCAAATTCTTCAGATGATCTGGTGCATGCTTCCTACCAGAACATCGCCGCCAGCCTTGAAGAGCTCTGATGGCAAGCCATCTGAGCCTGCGGCCTTGTTATTCTTCACCGCCTGAATAGCTGTGCCGACTTCTTCGATGCTGGGTGGGAGGACTACTTCAGCGGCTGGAGTTGGGATTTCCTCGGTCCCTACCACTCTCTCTTGGTCATACTCGTTAAGCAGCTGCTGGAAGTGCTGCTTAAATACATACACTATTCCCTGCGGGTCGGTGACAAGATTACCCTCGCAGTTTTGAAGAGCCAGGGTGCCCTTTTTGAAGCTTCCTGTAAGGCCTTTGGCTTTCTTGTAAAAGGCTCGTATTTTATGTTTATCCCTAGACTCCTCGATATCCTTGAGCTGGGAGGCTGCGAAGATTCTTTTCTTTTGTCGCAGTAGTTTTTTCTCCTCCCTTCTTCTGGCTCGGTACTATTCTTGCGCTGCCCTGGTTTTCCTCTGCAGCGCCTTTTGGTACGCCTCGTCGGTTGCTGCCTTTTTCTGCTCACACTCGCCATCATACCACGGGTTTCTTGTCGGGGGTGGTAGGTATCCTAAGGTGGTTTGGGCTACTTCCTGAATGGCTGAGCGGCAATGCAGCCACATATTATTGGCATTTGTGTTCGACGTAGGCATACCGTAGAGTCTTTCGCTCAGCTGCTCCCTGTAGACTCTGGCAACCTCCGGTGTGCTTAGGCGCCTATTGGACAGTCGAGCTCTGAATCTTGCTGCCAAGAGGAAGTGGTCAGAGTCGACATTTTCCCCTCTGAATGTTCGCAAATCCAGGATGTTTGACGAGTGCCTTGCGTCAATGAGCACATGGTCGATTTGGTTGGCGGTTCGACCGTCCGGAGATCGCCAGGTTGCTGTGTGGATTCGCTTGCGAGGGAATCTTGTGCTACTTATCACCGCATTACGAGCTGTCGCAAAGTCAGCGAGTCGGAAGCCGTTATCTGTTGTTGTATCTTGGAGGCTGTGCTTTCCGATCACTCCGCCAAGGGTGTTTTCCTTACCGATTTTGGCGTTGAAGTCCCCGAGCACGATTTTTACATCGTACTCCGGACAAGCTCCGTATGCGTTGTCCTGTAGGTCCCCCTTGATAGGGTCTTCAGCCTCGTCGGTAGGGGCGCGTGCACATATAAGGCTGATGTTATAAAATCTGCCTCTGATGCGGATCACAGCCAGGCGATCACTTATAGGTTTAAAGTCGATGACCTTCGAACTTAACCGCTTTCCCACCACAAATCCGCATCCCAGTAAGTGCAATCTTTTGTGACAGCTGTAATATATGTCGCAATTTTTCTTCCTCATCCTACCGTTTCCTATCCAGTGTATTTCCTGGACCGCAGTAATATCCTATGAGCAGCTCCGGGAATGTACAGGGTTCTGACATTCCAGGAGCATACTCGCAAATCGTGTTCCTTTTTCGTGCGTTGTCGTCGTCGAGTATCCGTCCGTGTATCCGAGTCATCTTGCTCATTCATAACTTTTGTTTTTTTGACGTGACAACGTCTATTAAATCGGTTAGCGCTGAAATATTGGAAGCCGAAAGCCAAAAAACGCAGAAAAATGTAGACTAACCGTGTGAGTAGGCGTGGCCTAGCGAATGTGTAGTAGTGAGCTCGCGCGAAAATGATCAACATGTCAGATAAAAAAAAATTCGGCGTCGTTTAGTGGAATTAAATCAAATAAAATCATATCATAGACCTTTTGTTGATAGAATATTAGAAATAAAGAACACTTAAACGTTTGAGTATAAAATTGTCTTATTCAATTAAATACATGTATAATACTGTAATATGAAAATAAAACATTGAAATCAATAAAAAAATTATATGTAATTGTTGAATATATAATATTTATACCTCATTCATAAAATCGTATAATAGACGTTGTCACGAAATAATGGATTTGGCTAGTAACAGCCAATCTAATAACAGTTTTTTACGTGGGCGGATTGTTAGCCCGCCGCACAACCGCCATACTGGTCGGTGTTTTGTCGCTGCATACGTTCACCTCCCAGCCGTTGTTGAAGAGGCTATCCAGAGGGCGCCACGAGGAGGCCGTATGTCAATTTGACCCGAGCATTTAAACAGGGATCGTTGCTGGCATCTCGCCAGGTTGAGAGCGATCAACAACTTTACCCTGTATGTCCGAGCCCATGCCCCATAAGTTGGTGTTGTGGGATATGAAATGTTAATTGGGAATAAGTTGCCAAGGTTTGTAAGTATGTTCACCCAGACATTTACCCTACTGTAACCCCAATCTCTACTTCTACAATTAAAATCTCAACCAATCAGAAAATCACCGTTTGTACTAAATAATTTTATGAAATCATTAGCTAGGCCGGCTCTTTTGTTGTTGTTAGTTACACCTCCTGGGAAATATGCACAGATAAGAGTAATTGCTTTTCCTTCTCTAAGTAAATAAGTAAATCATCGTATAATATAATGACTTGCTATGTGTAAATGCGCGTGGTTACGACTGAAGCTATTGAATTTGCTGTGGCATCCTTCGATGGCTCCAAATCGCCGGGCACCGACGGGATATATCCTGTTATGCTGCAAAAAGGTATAAGGCAGCTGCTTCCTATTCTGAAAAGAATTTTCACTGCTAGTCTAGCACTTGCTCACATACTCGTTTCTTGGCGCACAGTGAAAGTGGTCTTCATTCCCAAAATAGGAAAAGACGAATACTCACTTGCCAAGAGCTTCAGACCAATTAGTCTAACAGAGTTGCACATGCGAAATGCACCCTCTTTCGGAGATGCAACATGCTTACTAGCGCGGAAAATCTTGCGAGACTGCGCTTCAGAACCTAGTTGGGCGAATTGAATGCGCGCTCGAAAGGAAAGAGTACGCGCTGGGCATTTTCATCGACAGCATGTGTAACGCTGCCAGACATTATGGCGTAGATAAAGCACTGGTCCTTTGGATCAAAGCAATGCTCATGCACAGGACATTGACCGCTGATGCAGGCCTCGACCAGTGGCCTGCTGCCTGTGGCGTCCTGTCTCCGCTGTTATGGTGCATGGCGGCCGATTCAGTGCTTGATGCTCTCAATGCCTCTGGAATCTACGCCCCGGCCTATGCGGATGACGTCGCCATTCTTTCTGTCGGCTCATGTCTGGCGACTGTCCGTCGTAAAGCACAGGCGGCGCTAAATGTGATCGATGATTGGTGTACCAGAAATGGGCTGTCAGTCAATCCTCTTAAGACCAATGTCGTTCTCTTTACGAGAAGGAGGAAAAATAATGACATGACTCAGCTGGTACTAAAAGGCACTTCCATCCCGATATCCAAGGAGGCTAAGTATCTAGGAGTCATCTTAGATAGTAAGCGTCTCTGGTCAAAACATGTTGAGTCAAAAACCACCAAAGCGCTGTCAGCTTTCTGGCAATGCAAAGGAGCGTTTGGCAAAACATGGGGCTTATCGCCGGCAAAGGTCCTTTGGACCTACACGGCAATGATAAGACCTATAATCTCATATGCATCGGTTGTCTGGTGGAACAGACTAAAACGCAAACACGTCGTAGCCTCTTTCACCAAACTCCAAAGAACGGTTTGTCTCAGCTGCACGGGGGCTTTCCCCAGCACGCCGGGCGCTGCTCTAGATGTTATGATGAACCTTCCACCTCTTGATATATTTATCCGAGGGTGTGCTCTGAAAGCCATGTCTCGTCTGAAGAGAATAACGGTGAATAACGGAATAACTGTGTGCTTGCGCAAGAATTGTCCTGCGACCCCTGTCTCATGGACATGCCTTCTGACGCAATGACGCCTGTTATCCTATTGCGTCGTAATTTCATAGGATAGTCTTCGCATTTTCACGGATGGCTCCAGGTCTGGGCGGGGATCCGGTGCTGGAGTCTTCTTTGAACGCGAAAACATCCGACTGCACTTCTCGTTAGGAAAGTATGCGTCTGTCTTCCAATCAGAGATATACGCAATCCTAAAGGCTATGCACTATGTTGTGAAGCACAGGTGGCAGGGAGAAAGCATATGCGTCTGTAGTGACAGCCAAGCTACATTAAAAGCTGTGAATAACCCCTCAACTAGCTCCATATTAATGATTGAACTCAAGTCCTTCTTGAACAGAGTCGGCAGACTAAATTCATTAAGGCTTGTATGGGTTCCAGGCCACTCTGGGATCCCAGGAAATGAGACCTCTGATGAACTCGCTAGAATGGGTTCAGAGGAGAGCTTCTCAGGACCTGAACCCGCTCTAGGTCTACCTACGTCCACGGTAAATTTCTACATTAACGGTTGTGTATTTAACACACACAACCGTAGATGGAAGATCGCCGGGTTGCAGGATGACTAAGCGCGTATGCCCTGATGTCTGCAAAAAATCTGCAGCATTCCTCCTGTCTTTAAGGAGAATCGACTGCAGAAGGCTTGTGGGAGTTATCACGGGCCATTACACTTTTGCCAAGCATCTCTACGTGCTCGGCATCAGTGAGACGCCTACCTGTGCTGCTTGTGGCGAAGAGGAGGATGATACTGCAGAGCATTTCCTCTATGATTGTCCCGCCTTTGCATACGGTGGCGCACCCTTGGAGCCGACGTGGTGTGTGCCGAATCCCTTAGCTCTACATCACTGAAGTTACTTCAAATTTTCAACGGAGAAAATACAGTAATGTAAGGTGTCTGTCTGAAGTACAATGGACCAGTGATTGCGTCTGAGTGCTCCAGCGGATAGCAGAAGCTTTCAACAAAAAACATCTCAACTTGAAATTTTAAAAATATATGTATCAAGGGTCAACTGGTCAGATGTGCTTACTTCTAACACATACAACAATACTGCTAAATTCTCCCTCCCTAGCCAAACTTCGCGCATCTTAGTAGTTCCGAATTAAGTACATAGAAGTGATTCTGTATAAAGGTAAAGGCAAAAAGATTAGCACAAGCTCATCTACGATTCACTTTCTTTCGTCAACGCGGAATACATTAAGCCGATGGATTTATTCAACAAACCTGTCGTTTTCATCTTTACTCCTGTACAATAAGCCACTGTGTCACATGCATAAATTCACAAAAGGAAATCATAATCACTTTATTGCGATGGGAAATGGATAACAGACGATTGCTGTTCGTGAAGGCAATTGAAGCGAATAACTGGCACGTTGCTGACGGTGATCAAAAGAAATAATCAGATACTGTCTTTATTACCGAGTTGTCAATTTTTCATTTTAGTTTCAATCGGCTATATGGTAGCTGCAGATTCGCACTGGGCCTGAAAGAAACATACGAACTTTGGTTGTGAATATTGTCATCATTTTTTTCTGTGTAATTTTGTGCATGTTTTCTATATACATTTCATAGCACAAGAGATGAATAACGTATGTACAATACATTACAATAAAACTACTAGTCGCTACAAATTAGAAATAGAGCGCACTCTGTTACCAGGGACCTACCAGCCTTAAACTATCTTATTGGCGACTTCCTCATATCATTCTAAATTGAATGACTATACTTGATCGAAAAGCCAACCGTTGATATATCATTTTTCATTTCTTCTCTTAAAAATGTGTAATTATAAAATAACTACTATAGAGCAGTATATGAATGGTAAAGAATAAAAAAAGCCGCGCAGAGTCTCGTCCCGACTCTGACGACCATATCCTAAATTAGGATTGAGGGCACGTTTCAAAAATTTTGAAGTTCCGTAGAGTTCAACGCAAAGAAATTGTAGATAAAATTTTCTCTTCGATCCGAGCTTGTATGTCGTGTTGGGCGATCACGAGAGTCTGCTAGCGTTTATATAAAATTTTCTCTTCGATCCGAGCTCGTATGTCGTGTTGGTCGATCACGAGAGTCTGCTAGCGTTTATATAAAATTTTTTTCGATCCGAGCTCGTATGTCGTGTTGGTCGATCACGAGAGTCTGCTTGCGTTTATATAAAATTTTCTCTTCGATCCGAGCTCGTATGTCGTGTTGGTCGATCACGAGAGTCTGCTAGCGTTTATATAAAATTTTCTCTTCGATCCGAGCTCGTATGTCGTGTTGGTCGATCACGAGAGTCTGCTAGCGTTTATATAAAATTTTCTCTTCGATCCGAGCTCGTATGTCGTGTTGGTCGATCACGAGAGTCCACTAGCGTTTATACAAAATAAAATTTCTCTCGTCGATCCGAGCTCGTATGTCGTGTTGGTCGATTACGAGAGTCCACTTGATATATTTTTCTAACCAAAATTTTATTTTTGTATGATGCATGTCGTGTCGCGAAAACATGTCGATCGCAAAATTTTTGAAACGTGCTCTCAATCCTAATTTAGGATAAAAACACACATTTTGCGCACTTACGAGTTCTGTGAATGATAAGCCAGCAGGCCAAAAACGTTCGCACACCCGATAATATCGCTGCTGGGAATCATGTGTTACGAACTATGCGCAAGGACTTGATTCTACACGCACGAAGGATTCAAATAACATAAGTTCAAACCAACTGTTAAATATCAAATTCGTACTTCCATCGATTGGTTCCTGCAGCACAGAGCAATTGAAAATCAATTTTCATCAAAAATCACTTCGGTTTCTAGCATGATGTTAAAAAAATCACAAGACAGCGCATCGCCCTGTCTTAATCGAAACTGTCGGTCAGTTCTGCACCGATTTTCCAAAGTCATCCGTTTCCTCCTCACACGCCTACGTTCGGGCTTTATAGTCTTGAGACATTCGTTTTATCTGTTGATAAAACCTTCGAGCATTGCGCCTGTGGTAGTACCTCTCTAAGTTTTCAATCGCCCGCTTCTTGTGCTCTTTCTTTTTTCTCTTGAGAAGCTCATGTTCCTCCCTTCTTTTCAGCTCATAGAGCTCACGAGCCGCTATTGGAGAGAGCGAGCAAACAGAGCAAACAAGTTGTTCGCGTTTAACATGGCAAGCGCCAGGTTCGATCTCTGTCCCTGCTCAATCCAAGTTGACAGACAGCCTCCGCGTGGCCCCTCTGGATAGCTACCCTGGCACCCGCCAGGTAGTGAACTAATGTGTGCAGCGACCCAACCACTTGTTTCTGGGGAAAGAGGAACCTGGCCCTCTTAACAGACCGGGTGCAGGCCATCAATTGGAGCAAACCCTCAACTGCTATGAAGCAGATATAAACGCACTCCAAGAAGTGCGACGGGATGGACGAGGCAAAATATGGATGAAAAACTGCGACATGTACTACGGGAACTGCTACAAGAAGAACAAACAGCACCTATTCGGGTGCGGATTCGTTATTCGAGGAAGACTCCGACAAAAAGTCTTAAGCTTCCGAGATATAAGCGAACGCCTCATTAAATCCACATCAAAGCTAAATTTGGAAGCATTAGCTAAATATGCGCTCACTCCCCAACGGAAGAAAAGGACGATCGACTTAGAGAAGAATTCTACGATCTCCTAGACAGAACATGTGCCCAATGCCCAAGCTACGACACAAAAATGGTCCTCGCAGATTTTAATGCAAAACTTGGCAAAGAGGACATATTTGAGTCGATCATAGGAAAGCATAGCCTCCATAATACCACATCCGACAATCGATTTCCTAGCGGAGCGTAACCTCCTTGTAGCAAGCACGCGATTCCCCCATCTCAACATCCACAAGGGTACCTGGCGGTCTTTTGATCAATCGACCACCAACCAGATTGATCACATTGCGATCGACGCCAGACACTCCTCATGTATTCTCGACGTACGAACCTTCCGTGGGGCTAACATCAACTCTGACCACTACCCTGTTGTAGCCAAGTTACGAATGAGGATATCAAGAATGCTTAGGAGTCGAGTAGGACTACGTAAGTTTGACGTCGGAAAGCTACAATCGCAAGAGACTGCCAAAATCTTTGCCGATCGTGTCTCCTCCAAGCACTCTCAAAATCCGCCCACAGCAGCACAAACAATGGAGCAGGAATGGGCGCATTGCCAGAGCGCCGTCAGAGACGCTGTCTCAGAGGTGCTGGGTTTCAAACCGCCACCACTTAGAAACCCCTGGTTCGATGAACAATTCGAACAAGCCCATGCAGCAAAACAAGAGGCATATAAAGCCATGCTGCAACGATGGACGAGAGCTGCTCTCGAAATCTATGAGCAGAAGAGAAGAGAGGAACACACGTTTTTTTGAAGAAAGAAGAGAGAGCACGGAATGCGTGAGATCGAGGAGATGGAGAGATGCTTCCGCAGGAATGACGCCCGTAAGTTTTACAATAAGATAGGACGAACATGCCATGGCTACAAAGCCAGAGCGGAGGGATGAAATTGGAGAACTAGTAGTAGAGTCGCAGTCGATGCTGAGGATTTGGAAACACCACTTCTGCAGACTTTATAACGGCGGGGATAGACAAGATACCGCTGTCAGGCAGAACGAGCCAATCGTAACGGACGACGATGTAACAGAATTCCGTACACCCGACCTAGACGAAGTCAAAATAGCGATATCAAGACTTAAGTCTAATAAAGCCGCTGGCGCAGACGGCCTGTCTGCTGAGCTTTTTAAGGCGGCTGGAGATGAGCTGGTAAGGTGCATGCACCATCTCATTTGCAAGGTATGGTCGGAGGAAAGCGTGCCCGACGAATGGAATCTCAGCATCGTTTGCCCGGTCCATAAGAAAGGAGACCCCTATAACTGCGCCAACTATAGGGGAATAAGTCTCCTAAACATGGCATATAAAATCTTAACTGCCGTATTGTGTGAACGCCTGAAACCGTTTATGGATAACCTGATCGGCTCTTATCAGTGTGGTTTCAGGCCAGGTAAGTCCACAATAGACCAAATATCTACGCTACGGCAGATCTTGGAGAAAACCCAGGAATACCAAATCGACACTCACCACCTCTTCGTCGATTTCCAGGCCGCATATGACAGCGTGTATAGAGACGAGCTATTCTCGCTGCTCCATTAAGGTCGGTAATGAGCAAACCGTGACCTTTGATGCTAAAAAAGGATTAAGGCAAGGTGACGCGCTGTCATGCAACTTTTTCAACATCGTGCTTGAAAAGAACGTGCAAGAGTCACTCGCCGACACAAGAGGTACGATTTATTTAAATTCTATGCAATTGCTTGCGTTCGCCGACGAAATTGACGTGGTTGGACGGACACAGCGAGACGTCAATGAAGCCTTTGTAAGCATTGAGGTAGAAGCGGCTAATATGAGTCTCAAGGTTAATGAGGGTAAAACCAAATATCTGCTTTCATCTAAAAGAGACGGACAATACCGGCGTATTGGCAAGAACGTCACCATGGGCGGATATAACTTTGAAGTGGTCAAGGAATTCGTCTACCTTGGCTCACTGATGACCAGCGACAACAATACCAGCGCTGAGATAAAACGCAGAAACACTCTTGCCAACTGCTGTTTCAATAGGCTGAAAAGGCAATTGAGAAGTAGACCCCTCTCTCGGAAAACCAAGGTGACACTATATAAGACCTTAATCATCCCAGTCCTCCTTTATGGCCTCAACAAAAGCGGATGAAGATGCCCTTGGTCGTTTCGAGAGGAAAATTCTGCGCACTATCTACGGTCCCGTTTGTTCAAACGGTGTTTGGAGGAGAAGATATAACGAAGAACTGTACGGGTTGTACAGCGGCATCGGCCTGGTACGAGTCTACGGATACAGCGTCTAAGGTGGCTAGGCCGTGTAGAGCGAATGGAAAATACAGCTCCGACCCGAAGAGCCTTCGAATCCACCCCGGAAGGAAGACGCGGCAGAGTACGGCCGCATCGACGGTGGCACACGCAGGTGGAAGGGGACCTTAACCAACTGGGCGTGCGGCGCTGGAAACAGCTGGCCAAGGACCGTGCCAGCTGGAGACGCTTGTTGGTTGAGGCCCAGGTTCACCGCGGACTGTAGCGCCACATAAGTAAATAATAAAATTAATTAATAGAGGCTTTGTATGCCTGCTGCTTTTCTGCATGAATCCTTCTACAGTCTTCAGCGAACCAGTTGTTTCGTCGTGGTCCAGTTTTAAGGTCCACCACTTCTGTTGCTGAACTCTTCAGAGCTTGTTTGCACAGGCTCCATTGTTGCTCTGCTGACTGAGTGGAGAATTGATGTGTTTCGGAGAGCTTCAGGGAGACGCGCTTGGCAAAGGCACTGGCGCTTTCCGGCGACAGTAGCTTTCCGCCTAATAACTTGGTGCTCGTGTTATCCATTGATAGTGGAGGAGAGTCTGACGTCAATGGCGATGTGATCAATATGGTTTGTGTATATCGAGGCGCGGAAAGCGTGTGCTTGCTAGAAGGAGCTTTCGCCCCGTGGCAAGACCGATAGGCGTGTGTCCGCTATCGTATACGGTATCATGTAGGCTGTGTTTGCCGATGACTCGCTCCTCCTTTCCTTACCCAGCTCAGCCTTAAAATCTCCTCGTATAATTTGGTGTCATAGCTGGGGTATAAGGCATACGTTCGAAGAAATCATCTTTGGTGTAGTCATCCTTATCTTCCGTGGGAGCATGGACATATATGTATGTGCGAGGCCCGAGGGGGCTTAGCCCCCTATTCGTGGAACCATTTTGTGCTTCTTAAGAAGTTAAAAAGATCAAGTATCCCTACTTGCTGGACTTCTGTCAGTTCATTAAGGAAGTAAGAGCCTAGGTATCGCTTCTTGATTGTGCAGAATGCCGGGCAAGTGCAGAAAAGGTGGTGAATGGATTCGACCTCCTCCTCGTCTAGACAGCTTCTGCAGAAATCATTCGGAACGATTCCTAGTTTTTGCGCGTGACTGCCGATAAGGCAGTTTCCGGTGATGACACCTATAACTTTGTAGATGTCAATTCTTTTTAGGGAGATTATACTCCTTGTCCGTTGACTGTCGAGCCGGGGCCAGATTTGCCTGGTGATGACATACTCAGGTATGTCCCTGAGTCCATCTCCGGTTCGTCTCGGCCCTGGCGAGATTAGTAAGATTAAGTTTAATGGTTGCAAGGGGGATTCCCTCACAAGCCGCGATTGATTGAAGCGTCGTTCCCCGTTTGGCGAGTGTGTCGGCCCTTTCGTTCCCTGGAATGTCGCTATGTCCTGGTACCCAGATAAGTTACATGTTGAACTGTTCGACCATCTCGTTAAGAGATAGGCGACAGTCGAGACTAGTTTTTGAAGTGTACACATAGGACTCCAACGACTTTAAGGCTGGTTGGCTATCCGTGAGAATGCGGATATTCGTAGTGGATATAACGTTCCACTTCAGCCAAGACAAGGTTCATGGTTATCCTGATATTCAGGATGGAGGAGTGGCCAGTGACATAGCTCGCTTGTGTTACAGAATGTGCACATGCCTGGACGCTTGTATCCACCAAACTTGAAATGCATTAACTCTGATTAAGAGAAGGCATATTGGTCATGCAGCAGCCAGTGGAGAACGCATCAAAGTCGAGCCAGAAAAAAATGTTACGTATACGCCCCCATATGCGATGTACAGTTTAAGGCGTTTAGGAAAACGAATTAATTTCTTAAACGCCTTTATAAGCACAGTTTGTCTCCGTTCTGCGTGTCGATTCGTTTTTTTTATAATTTGTTCCCTGGCTTAAGGGAATGGCAGATTATATCAATTGGCCGATGGTTCGTCATCGAATGAATCGTCCTATTATACTTGACAGTGGCAAGTAAAAGGAGATCAGCGGTATCAAAAATGTTTTGTTCCTGTATCGTGCATCTTGTGATCTCCGATAGAGTATTATGAAACCTTTCTACTTGTCCATTCGCTTGACTACGGAATGGCGGTGTATTGAACATATAGTTAAATAAAAGAAATCGGAGTTATAAATGAAAGGGACTGTTGTTTTTTTTATTATTTATTTATTTTAAACTAATAATTTGATTAGCGATCTTAAACACGTTTGCGGCCGATCAGGTCACAACAAAGAAGAAGGATTTGGAAGAGCATGCTCTCTCTCTTTGGTCTTTGTACTTCGAAAGATCAAGAGAGAGGGCGTAATGAGTCGCGGGCACGCTGCTTCCAGTTGTCAAGACCAAGATGTCTTACATCCGCGATTACTTGGTCTTTATACCGGAGGTTCGGTCTTCCTCTTCCTCTCGAACCAGGAGGCTCGGAGTCGAAGACCCTCTTAGCTGGAGCGTTGATGTCCATGCGCTCGATGTGGCCGAGCCAGTGTAGTCGACGGATCCTTGCCTTCCGGACTACATCCACATCTTGGTACAGCTCGTAGAGTTCGCGGTTGTGTCTTCTTCTCCATTCACCTTCCTCACAGACAGGACCAAATATCGGGCCGGGTTTATGACTGCAGTTGCTAAGTGATAGGCTAAAGAATGGTGCAAAAAGTTCCGGGGCGATTTTGGGGTCGTCAGAGGTAGTGTTGTTCCATTTGAGAGTGGAAGGGACCCCATTTGATTTTTTTTGAGGTTGTTGAATTGGTAGAAGCGTCTAGGATCAGTAATAAGGGACGTCTGCATTCTTTGAAGATATGAGTTGTAGAGGGTGTTACAGAGGATAGAGAAGCGTTGGTACCATGGTACCATCTTGGTACTATGTCCAGTCTTAAGACCGAATTGGTGGTATGTTGTCATGTTCAACCTATTTTAAAAAGGCTCTATGGAATATTCTATAGAATAATTCGCAGATAATCGACAGAAGACTCATTGAGCGGGCACATTCCAATCACTGAATATTAGTATATGCTTTATTCATCTTATTTATTCAATGTTCTCAATGGAAAGATTGTGTTACTAAAAAGTCTGTATTGATTGTGGAATATGTATATACATACATATATGGATCTATGCGACATATGGTTCAAGCAAGGCGATGTAATAACTCCATTGCTACATAAGTCATTTGTTAATCTTGTAATCGGATCTTAATCGTATTGCGCCTAGGTCAGGGAACTGGCCATCATCTAACCCCTTTCTAAACGTTTTTGCTTGAATCCACGGCAAGATTCGGCAGCACATTCTTGGAGATTATTTATCCGATATGCTATCACATATATGTATATCCTTATACCATGTACCTATACATGTACTATAATCCTCCTAACACTTTCCACACTTGCTCAGCTTGTATATATATTTGTTTTTGGGATCAGAATTCCGCCCAAACTAATTGCTTGCGGCTTAAATAATTGATCGAACCTCCTCAGCCACAGTTAAAACTGTTTAACAGCAATTCAAGCGAATTAATTGAATCCATTATAAAACGAAGTACTTGCATGCAAACGAAGGGGATAAATGCAAACAATCATTCAACTCGCAAATTAAAAGTTCATTAAGTCAGCATTTAGCAGATACTTTTAGTATCAACAAAGCGTTTATTATGGTACACCCATCTATAGGCCTGGTCGAAGATCCCTAACATAAGTCGCTTCTGACCCAAATCCGTTCGTTTGTTTAACTTGAAGGATGTTCGTAATTAATCGAATCCAGATCCTTAGTTATTCACAACATTTCTGCGATTTCCATTCTCTTTTTGTTTTTTTTTTTTTTTTTTGTGCTTATCCTTTTCTTCACTCGATAGCGTGGAATGGATGACATAATAGGATTCATCTGAATCTCCGAGACTTTTTTTCTGAATGAAACCCTTCCGAAGCAATACAAGCAGAAGAGAGTCATTGAAGAATAAGAAGAAGTAGAAAAATGTACTGGGTAAGGTACACCAAATGACTCCTTGAATGCTAAGGATAAGATGTCAAAATCACGACCCATGTCAAATTTAAGGTAATCACCGGTTATACTCTGAAAACTTTTACACGTCATTAAATCGAACAAGCAAGGGTGCACACAGAAGTAATCCTCTAATACCATCTCTACGGTCTTGCTTTATCCTTTCAATGGGCCACGTCTCCTTCTTCCCGTTTCCCCCCTTTCCATCGTCGAACAACAAGTTGAACAACCATCGACAGACTTCAAGGACTTGTTCACAGCACGCTGTGAAGTTTCATAATGGGTTAGATTTCCCTAAGATACTATCGACATTGAAGTCACATATGTAGCATGAAATTTAATGTATTAGAGTGTGGTTAAATTATAATCACCATGTAATCACTGTGCTTTACATTGTCTCAGAACTAAAGACACCTACAAGGGTACAGACATGAATTTACGGCAAAATATCTGTGTTGAACTGAAATCTGGTCGACAAGTTGCTAGTTTAAGGATAAGTTGTCAACAAAACGCGACGTGAGACACGTTCGATTCGATTTAACGTTAATTACTCACATACCCAGCGTATGTTACCTTGTCTCATTATGCCCGCCCACTCAAGCTATATACACTTGCTCACGAAATTATCCGCTCAAGAATTTCTGCAACAAATAAGTGGAAAATAGAAAATTTTCTTGGACTTAATTGTCATAAAGCAGTAATAAGGAAAAAATGAAAAAAACGTAAGTCAAAGGTTTCACGAATTGATTGATGTTTTCAGGTGCGAAAGGGCATTAAAAAGTAGCCACATCCTATCATTATGGGCAGTATGGGCAGTGGTCATTGTCTTGCTGAAAGACTTAGTTTTGTGGCACTTTGTTGTACATTTTGTTTTAGGATATTCAAGTACCAATACTAATCCATTTTGTAGTCAATAAACTCAATTCGTCATACACCCCCAGACCGTATCTTATGGTTGCTTGGATATTAATATTTTCTAGCTCGGTGTTAGCTTTTCGCCAAGCTGTTTACCTTCCATCACTTCCATGTAAGTTGAATTTGCTTTCGACGCTGAAAATTACAGACTTACACACTCCGGGCCCTTGTTAATATATTCTTTTGCGCAATGATGCCGTGGCTCGTTTTTCAAATATCCTTCAAATTTAATGTAAAACAAAAAACTTGAGGCGTGCTTGAAAATTGTGCAAACAGGCTGACAAAGCCGAAGGCACAATGGTGGAGGCTAAACCTCTGGGTGAACCAGTTAAGAGAGTTAGGTCGACGGAGGTATCTCGTACCGAAATCGATCCGACCCTCCTTCCTGAGCTCCATCCCTCTCTCGAAGGTGCGTAGCGCGGAAAGCATTGGCGATTGGAAAAGGTTGCTGAAGGAGGTATAAGCCTGTCTGTACTTTCGGCATGCGCCTCTAACTCTCTTCCTCGTATTGGGAAGGTTCAACTACCCAGTAAGAGCGTGATCAGTTCCCGTAATGATGGAGCCTGAGCCGTCAGATTTCTGTTATGGCCGGCGCTGCAGCCGAAAAAGGTGACGGGTTGACAGGCAGACTCCGAACGCGGAAGGCGAAGTCGTTACGGGACCCAGTAATCCTCGAACTGGTAAGGCTGTCCCAAACCGGCGTCCGACGGGAGCAGGAGCTTTAACCGAAAAAGGTAAAGGCTCCCGCAAACGGAAGACCGCCGCTAAGGATAACCTCGCTAGGGAGAGAGTGTGCGATGCCTCCCTCTCCGGTGGGGCGGTGGGAAATCAGAGTCCAATGGCAGATGTGGCGACCCAGGAGTATCAAAACATAGACCAGAAGGCGAAGATAGCCAAAAACTACTTCTCGGAGGCGGGCACATCACACAACAAAACCCCCTCCTCCCTCGTAGAGTACTGTGAAGCCACAAAGATTGGTCTTATCTTGTGTTGCGATCCTAATGCCCAAAACACTGCTTGGGGCAGCAGCAAGTGTAACACAAGAGGGGACCGTCCTTCAAAACTGGGCAGAGAGGAAATTTTTGAGTCGATCATAGGAAAGCATAGCCTCCATAATACCACATCCAACAACGGACTTAGGCTAATCGATTTCCTAGCGAGGCCTAACCTCCTTGTAGCAAGCACGCGATTTCCCCATCTCAACATCCACAAGGGTACCTGGCGGTCCTTTGATCAATCGACCACCAACCAGACTGATCACATTACGATCGACGCCAGACACTCCTCCTGTATTCTCGACGTACGAACCTTCCGAGGGGTCAACATCGACTCGGACCACTACCTTGTTGTAGGCAAGGTACGAATGAGGATATCAAGAATGCTTAGGAGTCGAGTAGGACTACGTAAGTTTGACGTCGGAAAGCTATAATCGCAAGAGCCTGCCAGAATCTTTGCCGATCGTGTCTCCTCCAAGCTCTCTCAAAATCGCCCACAGCAGCGCAAACAATAGAGCAGGAATGAGCGCATTTCCAGAGCGCCGTCAGAGACGCTGCTCAGAGGTGCTGGGTTTCAAACCGCCTCCACCCAGAAACCCCTGGTTCGACGAACAATGCAAAACAAGAGGCATATAAAGCCGCAACGACGGACGAGAGCTGTTAGCGAAATCTATGAGCAGAAGAGAAGAGAGGAACACACGCTTCTCAGAAGGAAGAAGAGAGAGCACGGAAAGCGTTAGATCGAGGAGATGGAGAGATGCTTCCGCAGGAATGACGCACTTAGGTTTTACAATAAGGTAAAACGAACATGCCATGGCTACAAGGCCAGAGCGGCGGCCTGCAGGGATGAAATCGGATAAAATCTCCTAGAACAATTTTTGTGTCGTAGCTGAGGCATTGGGCATAGGTTCTGTCTAGGAGATCGTAGAATTCTTCTTTGAATCGATTGTTATAAGGCATTCGCTTGTATCTCGGAAGCTTAAGACTTTTTGTGGGAGTCTTCCTCGAATAACGAATCCGCACCCGGATAAGCGCTGTTTGTTCTCCTTGCAGCAGTTCCCGTAGTAGATGACGAAATTTTTAATTCGTCTTTTGCCTGGTCCATCCCATCGCACTTCTTGCAGTGCAGTTATATATGCTTTATAGCAGTTGAGGGTTTGCTCCTATTGATCGCCTGCACCCGGTCTGTTAAGGGACCTCACATTCTCAAGTCCATTGGTCGTTTGCAGGGGTCGTCAGCTTTGCATCTGTCCGTATCCGAGGCTTGTTATCGTTTCGGAACAAGTAGGTTTTTACGTGATAGAGAAGTTACCCCTAAGCACAACCCCCTACCTGGAGAGCCAGGTTCCCCTTTCCCCAGGAACAAGGGGTTGGGTCGCTCACACAACATGGGTGATTGAGAGAAGCTCGGCTTTGGTCCTTCATGGATGGACTGTAACGCCAATATACATACATACATTCCCTGACAATAGAGCGCACTTCACCTTTACACAGCCGTCTTAGTCTTGGCAGACGAAATAGATCCCCACGTTTTTTCAAACCGAATATGAAGATTCGAAAACGGATGTTTCATCCTTTAGAAGAAATTCCTAACGTATAAGCTTCTAGTTAGACACTTTTTGACGCATAAAAAAGACGGCATTTTATTATTACCGATTATATTCACATATCTTAGTATAAGAAGAGCACCGTGGCGCAGTGGGTAGTGTGTTGGCCTCTGACGCCGATGACACGGGATCGAATCCCGAAACAGCCATGTCATCGGACGTGTTTTCACGGTGTTTCTCCTCAGCGGGGTTCTGACAAAACCCCCTGTAGTAGAATTGTCATGAAAAGCTTCTCGAAATTTGCCGTTCGGAACCGGCTGTAGGACCTCCCATAGGTGAATGGACCGGGTATAAAGCGGATGAGAAACTGCGATATTTACTACGGCGACTGCTATAGGGAGAGAGGACAACGATTTTTGGATGCGGATTTGTTGTTCGAGGTGGACTAAGGCAAAAAGTTCTAAGCTTTCGGCATGTGAGCGAACGCCTCATAACAATACGTATCAAGGCAAAGTTTTGTAACATCAGCCTGATCTGCGTCCACGCCCCCACGAAAGACAAGGATGACTCCGCCAAAGATAAGTTCTACGATCTCCTAGACAGAACGTATGCCCAATGTCCCAGCTGAGACCTCAAAATTGTACTAGGAGACTTCAATGCTAAGCTGGGTAAAGAAAGAATCTTTGAACGAGTCATCGGCAAACATAGCCTACACGACACCACCTCCGATAACGAACACAGGCTGATTGATTTTGCTACGGGGCGAAATCTCCTCCTAGCCAGTACGCGCCTCCCGCACCTCGATATACACAAGGGCACCTGGCGGTCTTTTGATCAATCGACTACCAACCAGGTTGATTACATCGCGATCGACGTCAGACACTCCTCCACTATTCTTGATGTTCGAACTTTCCGAGGGGCTAACATCGACTCAGACATCTATCATGTAGCAGCCAAGATGCGCCTACGGATATCACGAACGCAGCGGAGTAGAGTAAGAACACAAAGTTATGACGTCGGAAAGCTACCACCGCCAGAAACCGCTCGTGATTTTACTGACCGCGTCTCCCTTTAGCTCTTCAATACACCTCAACCCTGGTGTTGAGGTGGAACCTTTGCAAACAAGTCTGGAAAACTCTGCAGCCGAAGATTTAGGCTTCAGGGCTCCACCACGAAGAAACACCTGGTTCGATGTAGAGTGCAGGAGGATTCACACAGCGAAGCAGGATGCATATAAAGCCTCGTTGCATAAAAGAACAAGAGCAGCTCGTGAGCTCTACGAATTAAAAAGAAGGGAGGAGCATAAGCTTCTCAGAAGAAATAAGAGAGAGCACGAGAAGCGCGCGATTGAGGATTTGGAGAGGTGTTACTACAGGCGTGACGTTCGAAAGTTTTATCAATAGATAAAGCGAACATGCCAAGGTTATAAAGCCAGAACGGAAGCCTGCAGGGATGAGAACGAACACCTAGCAGTAGAATCGCAGTCGATGCTGAGAATATGGAAAAACCACTTCTGCAGACTGTATAATGGCGATGTTAGTCAATATGCCGCTGTCAGGCGGAATGATCCATTTCTTAAAGGCGAAGACCGCAGACCTCGACGAAATTAAGATTGCTATATCGAAACCAAGTCGAATAAAGCTGTTGGCTCAGTCCGTCTGCTGAGCTCTTCAAGGCAACTGGGGATGACCTAGTTAGGAGCATGCACCAACTCATCTGTAAGATATGGTCAGAGAAAAGCATGCCGAGGAATGGAGTCTCAGCATCATATGCCCGATCCACAAGAAAGGCAACCGGTCTGACTGCGCCGACTACAGATGTATAAGTCTTCTTAACATCGCCTACAAAGTCTTCTCTGCCATTTTGTGTGAACGCCTGAAGCCTTTTATAAATAAGCTGATAGGTCCCTATCAGATCCTGGAAAAAAACCAATGGATTTCAAGTCGACACTTACCACCTATTTGTCGACTTCAAAGCCGCATACGAGAGCGTAATAAGAGACGAGCTATACAACGCTATGTCTGTTCCTACTGAAATACGAAATAACGTTTGTACTAAATAATATTATAGCACTAACCTAGTACTGGTACTAAGTAAAATTTGTCGATTGTACTAAAGGGTTAAAAAAGGCACATGGCATCGGCCATTCCTTTTCCGTAACTCAAGGAGTCAATAAGGTTAAAGTCAGAATTTAAACCAATAAAATATTTTCTTGTATCAAGTAATCATTTTTGTTTCTAAGAACTTGAGCTTAATCAAAAACGCTTGATTAAGGTTTTACATGGTGACCCCGACGTGATTTGCGTCTCTCATTCAACTTACACGATGACCGACAACGGGAAGGATGAAGAAGGTGGCACCAATTCTGCTACATCCAAAGATGTGAAGAAATTGGATAACCTCAAAACTCGTCGCCTTGTCTGCACCAAACAAATGGATCGCATAAGCGATTTTTCGTCCAACATTTCGTCGGAAACACTTCTCGCGGAATTTGAAGTAAGACTCGATGCTTTGGAATCGGGATTCAAGGCATTCCAGCTGCTTCAAAGCAAAGTGGAAGAAATCGACCCAAAGGAAACTACGGCCAAAATCGATATTCGAGCCAACTACGAAGAGATGTACTACAAATCGCGATCAAGAATACTGCATGAAATCCAAATTCGGAAGGGCACGTTACTCACGGAAAATGTTGTATCTGTCCAAAGCAAATCATCTAATCAGTTAAAACTTCCGAAACTCAATATTCCTATCTTTTCAGGTGAAGTTACCCAGTGGCTATCCTTCCATGAAATCTTTAATTCCCTAATCCACAACAATCCCACATTGAGCAAGGTATCCAAGTTGCATTACCTCATTTCATCTCTATCCGGTCAAGCTGCTCGCACTGTACAATCGCTAGAGATTACTGACGACAATTATGAAGTAGCACTCAAGCTTCTCATCGAAAATTACGACAACAAACGACTAATTGCTACCGAACATATCAAGAAAATTATGCTGTATCCATCTATACGAAAATCTTCATCGACAAATCTTCGTCAATTTTGCGATGAAATCAATGGTCATCTCCGTGCCCTAACAACTATCGGACGTCCAGTAAGTCAATGGGATGATTTACTCATTCAAATACTTCTGCCCAAGCTCGACTCTGTGACTCTCAGTAAATGGAACGAAGAAGGACCAACCGAAAGAATGCCCAGTTATCAGGAACTGCTAAAATTTCTCATCAAGCGTAGTCAAATCATCAACGACGACAGTTCACAGGCAAGTACATCACTTCACGTTAAAAACAATCAAATTTCT
This sequence comes from Eumerus sabulonum, assembly GCA_951905685.1. NCBI lineage: Eukaryota > Metazoa > Arthropoda > Insecta > Diptera > Syrphidae > Eumerus > Eumerus sabulonum. Next base: position 164,811,778 of record OX645060.1, on the reverse strand, counting down.
CACCGGAAAACCTTCTCAATTCAACGATCAAATACTGACCACAGTAATCGATCAATTTGTTTATTTTGCAAGAAACATAACCATTGTATCTACAAATGCTATCAATTTCTCAACTTGCCTTTATCTGAAAAACAAAAGTTTGTTACCAACAATCACCTATGCTTCATTGTCTCAAACGCGATCATGATACAAACGATTGCCAATCCTCTAAATGCCGTAAATGCAACAATTCGCATCATACTTTGCTCCACGTCGATACTTTTACGCATAACTCTCCGGATATTACACAATTCGCCTCTCATAAGATCGCACATCAGCCTCACGCTACAAATAATATGGCTTGCTCTGCCTATATCCAACAGCCAGAAATATTACCGAAAGGTCGCCAAAGCTACCATTTACATGAGCACCCATCTTCAGATCTACATAATTTACAAAATGCTCCCGCGCATGCAATTCTTGCCACAGCCATTGTCCTTGTCCTAAATAAGCAAAATACTCCAGTCCCTTGCCGAGTTTTGCTGGACTCTGCCTCTCACCCAATACCCATGATTGGCCAATACCTGCTAACATCAATCTTGCAGACCCATTATTTGCAACGCCAGGTCGAGTCGATCTTCTAATAGGAGCTGGACACTTTTTTAGTTTACTATCTGTCGGTCAAATTAAGCTCGGGCCATCTCTTCCAATTCTTCAAAATACCGTCTTCGGCTGGGTGGTGTCCGGAAGCATCGTCCAAAAAGAGTGCAATAAGATAACCTTATGCGCAAATATAGCCCCTGATTTCAACAAAAACAATGATCTTACCTTCATACTTAAGTCATTCTGGGATATTGAAAATCACGAGTCCGTCCAAAATCCGCTTACAAAGAGTGAAACATTATGCGAAGAACATTTCCTTAAGAATGTTAGGCGTCTTGCAGATGGTCGAATCGAGGTTAAACTGCCCTTCAAGCAAGACCCCTCCTTGCTAGGCAATTCGTATGAAACAGCTCTTCGTAGATTCAATGCCTTAGAAAGAAAACTGAGGGCCAACCGAGATCTTTTAGCGCAATATATAGCGTTCATGAAGGAATATAAACAGCTTGCACACATGAAGGAAGTCCAAGATCACGATTTCCGCGAACCGCATTACTTCATTCCTCATCATTGCATAATGAAACGGGGAAGCGAACGAGTAGTGTTCGATGCTAGCGCCAAGTGTCATAATGGTGTGAGCTTGAATGACATTCTGTATGTAGGCCCAGTTGTGCAACCAGATCTATTTTCCTTACTCGTTAAGTTCAGATCACACAATTATGTCTTCACCGCTGACATAACAAAAATGTATCGACAGATCGCTCTCAATGAAAACGACCGCGCCTTTCATCAAATTTTGTGGAGAGACAGTCCAGAAGATGAGGTAAAGATTTATCGTCTCTGCACTGTGACATATGGTATTGCCTCAGCGTCTTTCCTTGCTACCAGAGCACTTTCATATTTAGCAGAGAAAGAGAGCGCTTCATTTCCCATCGGAGCGGCGGCGCTAAAATCGGAATTCTATGTCAATGACGTACTCACCGGTGCCAATACATTAGAAAAGCTTAAATGCGTCAGATATGAACTCACATGTATATTAAAAAGCGGCGGCCTGGAATTAAAAAAATGGTGCTCCAATCATGAGGCTTTATTGCAGAGCATTCCATTGGAAGATAGGGAACCATTTTTTCAACTTAAAGATAATGATGTTGTAAAGGCACTCGGTGTGGTTTGGGATCCAAAGGTCGATGCATTTTTATATAAAGTCAATATCTCAGAACATGCGAAAATAACCAAACGAGCCGTATTGACAGATAATGCACGGTTGTATGATCCACTTGGTCTTATAAATCCTGTTATAGTCTTGGCGAAGATATTTCTTCAACAACTATGGAAGAATGATTTTGAATGGGATGAAGCCCTTCCCCAATCTTATTTTCAAATGTGGTGGAGTTTCCGAAAGGAGTTGTTGGAGCTGGATAAGATATCGATCGAAAGACAGGTTATGTGGGGGGATGTGCAGAGAGTTCAATTGCATGCCTTCTGCGACAGTACCGAAAAGGCGTATGGAACTTGTATTTATTTGCGTTCGGTTCTGTCAGATAACAACATACAAGTACGACTCTTATGCGCAAAGTCTAAAGTAGCACCCGTGAAGAATATGTGTATTCCGAGGCTTGAATTATGTGCTGCACAGATTATGGTGCAATTGGTAAAAAGAATTCGGCTTATTTTCGGAGAAAAATTTGAAGAAATTTATTACTGGACAGATTTCAGTATAGTTATTGCATGGCTATCATCGGAATCGCATCATTGGCAAACATTCGTTGCGAATCGGGTTGCTTTAATACAAAGCTTGTCTTCTATAGAACAATGGCATCACGTGGGCACCAAAAATAACCCTGCAGATATTGTGTCCAGGGGGGCGTCTCCCGCTGAATTGAAAAAATCCAAACTATGGTTTCATGGACCACCATTTTTATCTCTTCGCTGCGAGGATTGGCCCAAACCGAAAATGTTTGAGAAGATAGATGAGCAATATTTGGAGCGCAAGCCTGTTAAACATGTATTTTCCATACAAAGGGACGATGATCTTTTAAACAGCATAAAGTTTAGAAATAATTATCAGAGAACTGTGCGTGTGATTGGTTACATTATAAGATTTTGTACAAATGCATTATCGAAATATAAAGGAGAATCGAAAGCAATTGGATCACTATCAGTAGAAGAAGTAGATAAGGCTCTCCATTGCATTATAAAAATGATTCAACGATCTAAATACGCAAGTGACATCGCAGCTTTGGAACATAATAGACCAATTTCTCCAAGATCGCATATTTACTCCTCGAGTCCTTTTCTTGATGAAAGGGGAATACTGAGAGTTGGTGGGCGCTTACGCAATGCAAATATTGGATATGAGCATAAACATCCAGCACTCCTTCCTAACAATCACATATTTACAATTGCTTTAATAAAGGACAAACATGAAAAATATCATCATGTAGGAGTGCAAGGATTGCTTTCAATAGTTCGTGAACATTTCTGGCCTGTTCATGGGAAACAAGTCATTCGCCGAGTTATTAGTCGCTGCATTCTTTGCGCTAGGGCAAATCCTCATTTTAAACATCCCCAGATGACGAATCTCCCGGAACATCGTGTACTTCCATCTCGACCATTTACTATAGTAGGAACCGATTTCTGCGGCCCCTTTATGGTCCATTCTCGACGTCGTGGAAATGCTGCGGTCAAAGCATATGTAGCGGTATTTATATGCCTCAGCACGAAAGCAATTCACCTTGAATTAGTGGGAGACCTTACTACATCGGCCTTTTTGGGTGCTCTGCGGCGTTTCATAAGTCGAAGGGGCCTTTGCCGTACAATATACAGCGATAACGCTTCAAATTATGTTGGGGCACGTAATGAGTTGAGAGCACTATACGACATGTTTCATGATCAGCAATCGACCTCTGAAATCGCCAAGTTCTGCTTGGATGATGGCATTGAGTGGAAGAACATACCTCCCAGGTCCCCACATTTTGGTGGGTTATGGGAAGCTGCCGTGAAATCTGCAAAACATCATATGAAGCGCCTCTTACACCTCGCGGCTTTGACCTATGAAGAATTGAATACACTGATTACCCAGATAGAGTGCATCCTTAATTCCCGTCCTCTCTCCCCTCTCTCTGAAGATCCTAACGACCTTAAGCCCTTAACTCCAGGCCACTTTTTAACAGGTACTTCACTTGTTGCGCTCCCAGAACCAGATTTACGCGATAGGAATATTTCGTATCTCAACCGTTGGCAGAGAGTTCAATGGCTCATGCAGCAATTTTGGCATCGTTGGAAAAATGAATACCTACACACTCTACAAGCGCGAAGCAAATGGCGAAAGGATAAACCGAGTCTTCGATTGAATGATATTGTCATAATCAAGGATGACAATAGTCCTCCCCTCAAATGGAAGCTTGGTCGAGTTATCGAAACACACCCTGGCGAAGATGGCATAGTTCGAGTCGTTACATTGAGGACAGCAAGTGGAAACACGAGAAGAGCCGTTGCGAATCTTTGCCGGCTGCCAGTGGTTTAAGTCCCTTTAGTCCTTCAAGAGGGGGAGAATGTTCCTACTGAAACACGAAATAATACTATAGCACTAAAAGCCGATGTATAGCTAACCTAACGTTTGTACTAAATAATATTATAGCGCTAACCTAGTACTGGTACTAAGTAAAATTTGTCGATTGTACTAAAGGGTTGAAAAAGGCACATGGCATCGGCCATTCCTTTTCCGTAACTCAAGGAGTCAATAAGGTTAAAGTCAGAATTTAAACCAATAAAATATTTTCTTGTATCAAGTAATCATTTTTGTTTCTAAGAACTTGAGCTTAATCAAAAACGCTTGATTAAGGTTTTACAATGTCTACCTTTGACATACCTGCTAAACTTGTCAGACTATGCATTATGACTTTGGGGAATGCTCGCTGCTCCATCCGAATCGGTGAACACCTTACCGATAGTTTTGATGTCAAAAAAGGATTTAGACAGAGCGATGCGCTGTCGTGTGATTTCTTCAACATCATATTGGAAATAGTTGTGCAAAAATCACTGGTCAATACAAGAGGCACAATCTATTTCAAATCCTAGCAAATCCTTGCATACGCCGACGATATTGACATAATAGGTAGATCGCAGCGAGATGTCAATGAGGCGTTTGCGAGTATTGAGATGGAAGCGGCGAAAATTGGTTTGATGGTAAACGAGGGCAAAACTAAATATTAGTTGTCATCAAAAAAGGACGCTCACCACCGACGTCTTGGCCAGAACGTTTGTATAGGCAGATATAAGTTCGAGGTAGTTAAGGACTTCGTCTACCTTGGCTCCGCAGTGACCTGGAACAACAACATCAGTTCCGAAATCAAACGCAGAGTCACTCTTGCCAATCGCTGTTTCTTTGGGCTCATGAGACAACTGAGTAATAGGGTCCTCTCCCGAACGACAGAGTTGACTCTATATAAGACCCTTATCATCCCGGTCCTGTTGTACGGCGCAGAAGCATGGACACTATCAAAAGCGGATGAGGAGGCCCTTGGTCGGTTCGAGGGAACGATTTTGCGCGTGAGTTTTGGGCCTATAAACGCGGACGGGGGATGGAGGAGAAGATTCAACCACGAACTTTACGGGCTGTATGGCGACATGGGCCTAGTCAGACGTCTACGGATTCAACGCCTGAGATGGCTGGGTCATGTAGAGCGAATGGACACCACAGCTCCAGCCCGGAGAGTCTTTGAATCCAACCCCGAGGGACGAAGAAGCAGACGACGGCCGCACTTAAGGTGGCGCACACAGGTGGAAGGGAACCTCAGCCAACTGGGTGTGCGGCAATGGAAAAGGCTAGCGAAAGAAGGCTAATTGGAGGGCTTGTTGGTTGAGGTCCAGGTTCACCCCGAACTGTAGCGCCCACTAAGAAGAAGAAGAAGATATGACAGCGTGTATAGAGATGAGCTATACAAAGCCATGTCTAGTTTTAACATCCCTGCCAAACTTGTCCGACTACGCAGGATGACAATGGAGAATTCTCGCTGCTCCATTAAGGTCGGTAATGAGCAAACCGAGACCTTTGATGATAAAAAAGGATTTAGGCAAGGTGACGCGCTGTCAGGCAACTTTTTCAACATCGTGCTTGAAAAGATCGTGCAAGAGTCACTGACCAACACAAGGGATACGATTTATTTCAAGTCTACGCAATTGCTTGCGTACGCCGAGGACATTGACGTGATTGGACGGATGCAGCGGGACGTCAATGAGGTCTTTGTAAACATTGAGCTAGAAGCGGTTAAGATGGGTCTCTAGGTTAATGAGGGTAAGACCAAATATCTGCTTTCATCTAAAAGAGACGGTCAACACCGACCTATTGGCTAGAACGTCACCATGGGCGGATATAACTTTGAAGTGGTCAAGGAATTCGTCTACCTTGGCTCACTGTTGACCGGCGACAACAACACCAGCGCTGAGATAAAACGCATAATCACTCTTGCCAACCGCTGTTTCTTTGGGCTCAAGAGGCAATTGAGAAGTAGAGCCCTCTCTTGGAAAACCAAGGTGACACTATATAAGACCTTGATCATCCCAATCCTGCTTTACGGCGCAGACGCTTGGACCTTAACAAAAGCAGATGAAGATACCCTTGGTGGTCTCGAGAGGAAGATTCTGTGCACTACCTACGGTCCCGTTCGTTCAAACGGTGTGTAGAGGAGAAGATTTAACGAAGAACTGTACGGGTAGTACAGCTACATCGGTCTGGTACGACTTCTACGGATACAGCGTCTAAGGTGGCTAGGCCATGTAGAGCGCATGGAAAATACAGCTACGACCCGAAGAGTCTTCGAATCCACCCCGGAAGGAAGGCGCGGCAGAGGACGGCCGCATATACGGTGGCGCACCTAGGTGGAAGGGGACCTTAACCAACTGGGCGTGCGGCGCTGGAAACTGCTGGCCAAAGACCGTGCTAGCTGGAGACGCTTGTTGGTTGAGGCCCAGGTTCACCAGGGACTGATGCGCCACCTAAGTAAGTAAGTAAATAAATAATAAAAATAATACAAAGCTTTCTAAGCGATCGAAAGTTTTTAGTTTTAGTGATTGGTTCGATTTCTTGTCCGAAAGTTGTACCTGCTGGGGTTCCACAAGGTTCCGCTTTGGAACCAACTTTGTTCAATACCTATATCGCCGGCTTTCCCGAAATTCCAAACAGCCATATAGCATTATATGCTGACGACTGGGCTCTATATGCGTCCCATGTAAATGGAACAGTCATTAAACATTGTTTACAGAATGGCCTTAATATAATCAACGAATATTACAAGCACTGGAAAGTTAAGATTAATGCTGAAAAATGTCAATCAATCTTCTTCACTAGGAAAAGATTACCTTGCTTATTTCCTTAGAATAACATTACAATTAACAATCGTGATATGCCGTGGGTTAGTTCCGTCAAACACCTCGTGGTGCACTTAGACCCGAAATTGGCTTTTGCTATAGATTCAGAAAAAAATTTAAACAAATTATATAATACCGTAAGTCAAAGCTGAATCAATAAAATAGACTGATCATGTTTAAAATAGTTTTTCCAGCCTTGATATCCTACGGTCCACCTGTGTGGGGGAAAGCTGCGAAAACACACGTTGAAAAACTTCAATTAGCACAAAGTAAAATACTGAAAATGATACTAAACCTCTCTTGGAACTTTTCAACAATTACTTTACATGAAAGAGCTGGCATAATCCAAGTTGCCAGACGAATTGAAATTCTCAATGAAAAGTTTTTTACTAAATGTCTAACGCTGAAAATCCACTAGTTACACTTCTTGTCGAAGAAGAGGAAGCTAAGATCCTCTTAGCTGGAGCGTTCATGTCCATGCGCTCGATGTTGCCGAGCCAGTGGTGTCTTTGCCTTCCGGACTACATCCACATCTTTGTACAGCTCCTAGAGTTCGCGGTTGTGTCTTCTCCATTCACCTTCCTCACAGACAGGACCAAATATCCGGCGCAGAATTTTTCTTTCGAAAGAACCCAAATTCAGCTCCGCTGTCCTGCTTATCGTCCAGCTTTCGGCTCCGTACAGCAAGACTGGCAGTATGAGCGTTTTGTGAATCTCCACTGTGGTGTCATTTGTGGAACCTACGTTTGCCCCGAGTTAGACAAACTCCTTAACTACCTCGAAATTGTAGCTGTCAGTTGTTATATTTTGTTCCAGTTGGTGAGCGACGGATTGGTTTTTGCTTGGCAGCATGTACTTCGTTTTGTCCTCATTGACCTTAAGACGATCTCGTTTCGCCTGTTCTTCAATCGCCGTAAATGCTTCCACAATGCCACGGCGAGAACACGCGATGATGTCTATATCATCCCCGTATCCCAGCAGCTGGACGGACATGTAGAATATAGTGCATTCCCTGTTCACGCCTGCCCGTCGCACTATCTGCTCCAGCACTAGGTTGAAGAAGTCACATGACAGCGCATCTCCTTGCCGAAATCCGATTTCAAAACTGTTCCGAAGTCCAAGAAACGAGTTGCACGGTGCTTCGCGTATTTTTTAGCGTGGCGTCACACAACTGGATCAGTTTTCCCGGGATCCCGAATTCGGCCATCGCACCAAACAGTCCTTCACGATGAATGCTGTCGTATGCGGCTTTGGAAACGATGAAAAGATGGTGTGTATCGATTCGAAACTAGTTGGTTTTTTCCAGGATTTGTCGAAATTGTGAAAATTTGGTCTATAGTCGATTTGCCCGGCTGGGAGCTGCACTGGTAGCTGCCGATTAGTGCGGTGCAAAATGGTTTTAGACGTTCACACAATACACTGGATAGGATCTTGTATGCGACATTGAGCAGGGATAAACCTCTATAGTTCTTGCAAGAGGAAGGATCGCCTTTTTTGTGGATGGGGCAAATAGAGCTGGTATTCCAGTCGTCGGGCATGCTTTCATCTTCCCAAATTCTGCAGATGATTTGGAGCTGCACCAGCCTTGAAGAGCTCTGATGGCAAGCCATCTGAGCCTGCGGCCTTGTTATTCTTCAGCGCCTGAATAGTTGTGCCGACTTCTTCGATGCTGGGTGGGAGGACTACTTCAGCGGCTGGGATTTCCTCGGTCCCTACCACAGCCAGGTTGCTGTGTGGATTCGCTTACGAGGGAATCTTGTGCTATTTATCACCGCATTACGAGCTGTCGCAAAGTCCGTGAGTCGGAAGCCGTTTTCTGTTGTTGTATCGTGGAGGCTGTGCTTTCCGATCACTTCGCCAAGGGTGTTCTCCTTACCGATTTTGGCGTTGAAGTCCCCGAGCACGAGAGGGTAGGGAAGTCCTCCTTGATAGGGTCTTCAGCCTCGTCGCTAGGGGCGTGTGCACATATAAGGCTGATGTTATAAAATCTGCCTCTGATGCGGATCACAGCCAGGCGATCACTTATTGATGAGTCGATGACCTTTGGCCTTAACCGCTTTCCCACGACAAATCCGCATCCATGTAAGTGCAATCTTTTGTGGCAGCTGTAATAAATGTCGCAATATTTTTTTCCTCATCATACCGTTTCCTATCCAGCGTATTTACTGGACCGCAGTAATATCCGCCTTGTACTGCGTGAGGATTCTTTCTAGTTTATGAGCAGCTCCGGGAGTGTACAGGGTTCTGACATTCCAGGAGCATACTAGCAAATCGTGTTCCTTTTTCGTGCGTTGTCATCGTCGAGTATCCGTCCGTGTATTCGAGGCATCTTGCTCATTCATAACTTTTGCTTTTATTACGTGGGCGGATTGCTAGCCGCCGGCGGTTGTGCGGCGGGCTAACAATCCGCCATACTGGTCGGGGCTTTGTCACCTCCCAACGGTTGTTGAAAAGGCTATCCAGAGGGCGCCACGAGGAGGCCGTATGTTAACTTGACCCGGGCATTTAAACAGGGATCGTTGCTGGCATCTCGCCAGGTTGAGAGCGATCAACAACTTTACCCTGTATGTCCGAGCCCATGCCCTTGTTAATTCTACTGTTGAATAAACATGACTATGACTTATTATAAACCAAAATTCGAATTATAGTATAGCTTATCAAACATACTTAGAGGAAAACAACCTTTCAACAAATCGCAATTTATTAATTAACAAAGGAGTATGTCTTTCACCACATCGCCCAAGCGTAACATCCCAGCAACAGATTTCATGAAGATATGTATAATGTAGATTATCGTATATCGAACTAGACGGACAGCATTTCATCATAAAAGCTAGCATCTCCCTGTGCACTTAACGCCGCCAGGCCAATCAAGTCTCTAGCTTATGCAACAATAGACGAGAATTACCAAATAATATCCTACAATCTAACGACAGTAAGGAAAAGATACATATAATATATTATAGATACACCCTCCGGTTAGGGATCATCACTTTCTATCGTTTTTGCGTTCGTCTTGTTGATTCTCCTACATCAAGCTAACTTTGGTACAAGCCCATATCTCTTCTGAAGCTGAAAAGAACAGGAGTGAATGTATGTATGTGAATGCCCCCACCTGGGATTAGAAGCCCCAGACGAGAGTTTTATAACGAGGTAGCAATCCTCAAATGAAACGAATGGATTACGTTCACGTTTACGTAGTAGGAATTTATTAATGCATAAGCTTTATAAAGGTTTTTCGTATTTCGTCTCAGGTTCATGGCACACAGGTGACGTCATTGTACAACTGAGTGGCCTCGACCATTGCTTTAATGTATTCTGTAGAGGAGATATGATAGAAAGCTTGATTGGCCAACGGCGTTACGTAATTGGAAACTAGTTTGCTCAAGAATGCACGATTTGTCTGCAGGAAAAGTTTCACCACGTCGGCAAGGTAATTGTTGATGAAATTGTTGACGGCTACACTCCATTGGGTGTCGAGGATATTAGAAATAATGTCGCCAACTTGGACGTAGTATTCCATATCGGAGAAGAGCATTCCACCTTCTTTGTTCTGACCGATGGTCACTCCTCCTGTAACGCGAATATTCACAATTTTCAAATCCAGAGCGCTCTTAACGTCATGAATGAACCGATAGCCGGCAAGGTCGGCGTTGACATGAAAATCGGCATCACCATGAATCTGAATGTCTTTGTAAATGTAATCGAATGTTGTGCGATTGTTGGAAGAGTTTGTCGCCAGGCTGATAAAAAACATGTTTTCAAGTCCAGAAATGACCAAGTTTTTGATTTCGCCCTTCAACCTATAGAGCAAAGAAATGTTACCAACTTGTCAAAATGAAGTTTGAAGGAAGGGCTTACGTCAAGAGCTCTTCACTGATGTTAACTGGTAGGCGTGGAACTCTGAACGGTGCCAAGGCAGGAATACCTAGGCTTTCGACTCCACAAGGCATGACTCTGTGAAAAGCCTTTAAGAGGTTTGTTAGGGCAACGGCAAAATCAGGCATATCTGTCACATTAGCCTTAGCACTATTTCGTTCTTCCACGGGTTTGATTACATTTTTCTGACTGGCAACCGCTTCTACCGAGACCGAGTCTTCTTCCTCACTAACATTTGTCTTATCTACAAGGACAATATACAATAAGTCACTGCATTTGGCAGGACTGACTCACAAATACTTGCCTTTTGAAGAGAAAATGCTTGATTTCTCTGTAAAAATATAAAATGATCACCGCAATTCATTTGAAGAAAAATATAAATAAAATAAATATAGTTACCATTCAGCCGAGCTGCATTCGTGGCAACCACAGCCAGTGAGATGACCAACAATGAAGCGAGTAGTCTGTTCATTTTTCCACTTTTCGTACAAGTTTTATGGATGGAAGTGTCTTTTATAAGAAACCATTGCCAACCAAACTATTGTTAACAAATTCTATCTGTATCTTATCAGTGTAAAATACTCTGTTGGGACATCTCTTTTTGGCAGAGAACAAGATCGATCTTAATGCTATTAGTCGAAACAATGTTTTGTGATCAATCGTGGAATTTTTGGTGAGGAAGAACACACGTACGAGTATGTTAGCGGTTGTGATGCTGGTTTTTCAATAACATGTTTAGAAAGTTCCTGGAAATTAAAATGTTTTTTTCATCATACATGTACTTTACAGATAAAAATTAGTGCACTTGACACTCGCTAACACTTAATAAAATGCCATTCATTCGAAAAACAAGATACTGTTATCGATCGTTTGTTTTCACTCAAACTATAATAAGATTGTCTTGATTGATCATATTTGAAAAAGGGTATCGCACCAGCCTTGAGCACTCCTCAGTGGGACGATTTTATAGCTCTTAGGCCTCCTTAAATTGTTAAGGACAATAGTGCAAATTCTAATTTGATATTTAACAGTAGCCCGAGACATACTCGTGTTAAGACTGTTCATCTGCTTATTTGTTTACTCAGATAATGCTCGAGTGCGGAGTGAATCAGTGTCCAAGCTAAACATCTTTCCAATGCGAAATGGTCAGGAGTCTCCTCGCTCTCATAGATGAAGTCCTAGACTCTATAAGCAGGAGACTTTGGGTAAGATCGCACTCTTCTTCTCAATTACTTTTAGCAGCGAAAAAATTGGTAGTTGGCAAGAGTTCTGATCTTAATTCTAATGTCATTGTTGCTTGTCCCTAGTGAGCTCAGGTAATTTCTCTATCTGGAAATGATGGCCTCAGGTAGTGATGTGTGTCTCTTTTGGTGACAGAATAAGGTTGGCTCCGCACTCATTTACGCCAGTGAACTAAACATGATAATTTTGAATATGATATCCAAAAATCATTTTTCACATCGAAAGTCTAATCTAAACCAATCTCAGGTCCCCGCTCTCATCTTTCATAACACTTTCTATTTTGGTTGCGCCAAAAAATGTGAAACTTTCAAAGGATACTATTAGCCTCAACTACCAGTATGCATTGAAAATTTGATGTCCTTCACTACTTATTTCAACCACTCTCCCGATGGACCACTGTTAAGCATGACTTTCAAGTGATTGTTAGCCTTATGCGTCTAATTTTACTTACGAAGGCAGCCATGTCCGGTAAAGAACCGAACAAGTTAAAAATCCGTTCCACCGTGGGACCGATTAGGACAAATTTTAAAGTCAAAAATGAGGCAATAAGTCCATCTTCCATTAAAGGTCCATCTAGGGACCTATGCTTAATTCCACCTCTCCCTCCAAGTCATCACATTTCGTCGCCTCTCTTCCAGCTTCTTCTTCTTAATGGGCGCTACAGTTCGGGGTGAACCTTAAGCAACATGCCCCTTCAACTAGCACGATCTTTTGCTAGCCTTTTCCATTGCGCAAACCCAGTTGGCTGAGGTCCCCTTCCACCTGTGTGCGCCATCTTAAGTGCGGCGGTCCTCTGCTTCTTCGTCCCTCGGGGTTGGATTCAAAGACTCTCCGGGCTGGAGCTGTGGTGTCCATTCGCTCTACATGGCCCACCCATCTTAGGCGTTGAATCCGTAGACGCCTGACTAGACTCATGTCGCTGTAGAGCCCGTAAAGGTCGTGGTTGAATCTTCTCCTCTATCCCCCGTCTGTGTTTATAGGCCCAAAAATCATGCGCAAAATCTTTCTCTCGAACCGGCCAAGGGCCTCCTCATCCGCTTTTGATAGTGTCTTCTGCGCCGTACAACAGGACCGGGATGACAAGGGTCTTATATAGAGTCAACTTTGTCGTTCGGGAGAGGGCTCTATTACTCAGTTGCCTCGCGAGCCCAAAGAAACAGCGATTGGCGAGAGTGATTCTGCGTCTGATTTCGGAACTGATGTCATTGCGCCACGTCACTGCGGAGCCAAGGTAGACGAATTACCTAACTACCTCGAACTTACATCTGCCAATACAAACGTTCTGGCCAAGAGGTCGGTGGTGAGCGTCCTTTTTTGATGACAGCATATATTTAGTTTTGCCCTGGTTTACCGCCAAACCTATTTTCGCCGCCTCCATCTCAATACTCGCAAGCGCCTCATTGACATCTCGATGTGATCTACCTATTATGTCAATATCGTCGGTGTATGCAAGTAGTTGCGAGGATTTGAAATAGATTGCGCCTCTTGTATTGGTCAGTGATTTTTGCACAATCATTTCCAATACGATGTTGAAGAAATCACATGACAGCGCATCGCCCTGCCTAAATCCTTTTTAGACACCAAAACTGTCAGTAAGGTGTTCACCTTATCGGATGGAGCAGCGAGCATTCTCCAAAGGCATCCTGGATAGTCTGATGAGTTTAGCAGGTATGGCAAAAGTAGACATAGCGTTGTATAGCTCGTCTTTAATTACGCTGTCGTATGCGGCTTTGAAGTCGACAAATTGGTGGTGAGTGTCGACTTGAAATTCATTGTTTTTTTTCCAGAATCTGCCGTAGTATGAAGATTTGGTCGATGGTTGACTTCCCTGGCCTGAATCCACACTGATAAGGACCTATCAGCTTATTTACAAAGGGCTTCAGGTGTTTACACAAAACGGCAGAGAAGATTTTGTAGGCGATGTTAAGGAGACCTATTCCTCTGTAGTTGGCGCAATCAGAGGGGTCTCCTTTCTTGTGGATCGGGCAGACGATGCTGAGGCTCCATTTCTCGGGCATGCTTTCCTCTGACCATATCTTACAGATGACCTGGAGCATGCTCCCAACCAGGTCATCCCCAACTGCCTTGAAGAGCTCAGCAGACAGTTCGTCTGCGCCAGCAGCTATATTCGACTTGAGCTTCGATATGGCAATCTGGGCGACAGTCTGCAGAAGGGGTTTTTCCATATTCTCAGCATCGACTGCGATTCTACTACTAGGCGTCCGTTCTTATCCCTGCAGGCTTCCATTCTGGCCTTATAACCTTGGTATGTTAGCTATATCTGTAGATAAAACTTTCGAAGGTCACGCCTGCAGAAACACCTCTCCAAATCCTCAATCGCGTGCTTCTCGTGCTCTTTCTTCTCTCTTCTAAGAAGCTTATGCTCCTCCCTTCTTTTTAACTCATAGAGCTCACGAGCTGCTCTTGCTCTTTTATGCAGCGAGACCTTATATACATCCTGCTTCGCTGTAGGAGTCCTCCTGCACTCGTCATCGAACCAGGTGTTTCTTCGTGGTGGAGCCTTGAAACCCAAAACTTCGGATGCAGAGCTTTTCAGGGCTTGTTTGCAAAGGCTCCACTACTGTTTGAGGATTGAGGTGTATTGGAGAGCTTAAGGGAGACGCGATCGGTAAAAGCACGAGCGGTTTCTGGCGATAGTAGCTTTCCGACGTCATAACTTTGTATTCTTACTCTACTCCGCTGCGTACGTGATATCCGTAAGCGTATCTTGGCTACTACAAAGTAGTGGTCCGAGTCGATGTTAGCCCCTCGGAAAGTTCGAACATCAAGAATAGTGGAGGAGTGTCTGACGTCAATCGCGGTGTGATCAATGTGATTGGTAGTCGATTGATCAAAAGATCGCCAGGTGCCCTTGTGTATATCGAGGTGCGGCAAGCGCGTACTGGCTGGAAGGAGGTTTTGCCCCGTAGCAAGATCAATCAGCCTGTGTCCGTTATCGGAGGTGGTGTCGTGTAGGCTATGTTTGCCGATGACTCGTTCAAAGATGTGTTCCTTACCCAGCTTAGCATTAAAGTCCCCTAGTTCAATTGTGATGTCATAGCTGGGACATTGGGCTTACGTTCTGCTTTGGCGGAGTCATCCTTGTCTTCCGTGTGCGTGGACGCAGACCAGGCTGAAGTTTAAAAAGTTTAGCCTTGATACGGATTGTTATAAGGCGTTCGCTCACATGCCGAAAGCTTAGGACTTTTTGCCTTAGTCCACCTCGAACAACAAATCCGCATCCAAACATTCGTTGCCTTCTCTCCCTATAGCAGTCGCCGTAGTAAATATCGCAGTTTTTCATCCGTTTTATACCCGTTCCATTCCATCGCATTTCCTGGATGGCGGTTATTTCCGCTTTATAGCAGTCTAGGGCGTCCGCAAGTTGCTTGGCACGTGGCCTGTTTAGGGACCTAACATTCTACGTACAAAGCCGAAGATCATCGTCCTTTTTTCGTTTTTTGCAAGGGTCTTCAACATAAATCCGGTCCGCTATATCCGAGGCTTGTGGTTGTTTCGGAATTTATAGTTTTTTTTTTTACGGTTACGGCTTACCAAGCTGTAGCCCAGCCGACCAATCCTGTTTTTTGGCGCATAAGGCTCGCCAATCGCCCGTCCTCGTCTGCAATTTCCATAGGAAATCTCCAGATGGCACCACGAGGAGGTGGGGATAGGACTTACTAACAGTGCCGCAAGATGTTCGACTGCGGTGGCTCTTCTCGCGTTTTAGCAAACCAGCATCCGTCGGATAAATGCCACCCCTACGAGGCCTTTTCCAGCTTAATATATTTAAATGAGACTATGGTATCTTCAATGTTGGACTCGTAGGTCATCTGTATTTTATTGGTCAGTATGTTTGCTAGAGGGCTCTGTGGGGCAGTGGTTAATGTGTTGGACTCTGACACACGTAGGTCCCTTTCACCTGTGTGAAAAATAAATCCACACAGCATGGGTGGTTGAGAGAAACTGGAATCTGGTCCTGCATGGACTGTAACGCCACCAAAAGAAAGAAGAATGTTTGCTGGGAGGGAGAAGTTTTAACGCACGTTGCTTCACGATGTATGTTGGCGTTACAGTCCATGAAGGACCTGAGCCGAGCTTCTCTCAATCACCCATGTTGTGTGTGATTTCATTTTCCCATAGGTGAAAGGGACCTACAGTTTATTGCCGGTTCCGAACGGCGAATTTCGAGAGGCTTTTCATGACAATTTTACTACAGGGGGTTTTGTCAGAACCCCGCTGAGGAGAAACACCGTGAAAAACACGTTCGATGACATGGCTGTGTCAGGATTCGATCCCGTGTCATCTGCGTCAGAGGCCAATACACTACCCACTGCGCCACGGTGCTCTCAGTTGCTTCACGATGCTTCTTAAAATTTAGCTTTATAACCTGTTTTGAAGAAATGGTATGAAATCCGATTGTGTAGGAGAATGCCTCCCTTTTATTACACCTGCTCTGGTACGGTCATATTGGCTACCATGACAATAGCAATTGCCTTGTTTGACACCCACGATAATTGCAAATATCATTGACAAAACCCAAGATCTATTGCTAAGTTGATACAATTAGTCGTAGGACTTTTTCGTACATGACGTCCCACAGCATAGATTCTAATGCTGACTAGTGGAACTCTCACTAGTTACGCGATATTGCTTTACTCTTCATCGGTGTCAAATAATAGCACCTGACTGGTGGATCTCATTCGCGCTCTATGGTGACTCTTGGCGCTATGTTGGCACCTTCTGTCCTGGCACTGACTTTTTGAATTTATATCAGCTTGGTTGTTAAATTCTCTGTTTTTCCGGATCGCTAATTTTAGATCAATCAATGATAGAATTTCTCAATATGTCTGCCATTTCCTAGTTTCACCAGTATATTGGTGGCCTACAGTTTGTTTTGCCATTCAAGAGTGCCTCATATGCTCTAGTTACAATCCTTGATAGACCAGGGGCCATGTTGTTTGCTAATCCTAGATAGATAGATAGGATAAGCGGGTGGGACAGAGTCGCCTAATTACTGCGGCCACGAGTGGGCCTATTGTGATGTCCCCCACTTACAGTTCACTCAAGAATCCTGAGTTAGTGATAAAACTTAGTATGCTTTTGAGTGAGCTAGCAGCGATTTCTTCTGCTTCAAGATAATACTTGCCTAGGTGACGATGACGTGTACTGACCAGGCAGTTACAGTGGCATAGTATGTGCTCTGCTGTTTTTTCGTCTTCATTACACATTCTGCAAGTGGCATCTGTATAATGCCCATTTTTTTGAGGTGTTTGTTGACTGATCAGTGTTCAGTAAGGAAACCTGTTATTATGCGAATCTGTCTCCTCGAAAGCATGAGGAGTTGTTTCGTTCTTCTGAGAGATGTAGTTGGGAGGAACACCTTGGCTTTTCTGCTACCTTTCGCTTGTAACCAGTAGTGATCCGTCGTGTTCCTTTACCAATTGTTTATGCAGCATTTGGTGGTGGTGATGGGTATGCCGCAGAAAGGCCGTGGCATCATAAATGGTGATGCAGAGCCTTTCCTTGCTAGTAGGTCCGCCTTTTCGTTGCCTGTATGGCCGCTGTGTCCAGGTATCCAAATGAGATGAACTCTGTTTGTGCTGGCCGGCTGGTGAAGTAGCTGCAGGCAGTCCCATACCAGTTTGGATATGATTTCATAGCTCTTTAGGGCTAGAAGTGCAGCCTTGCTGTCAGAGAGAATGTAAATGTTTTTGTCAAGTATATTTCTGTTTATATTTTCTCTGAGGCAGAGTTCTATAGCAAATATCTCTGCTTGAAAAACGGAGTTAAATCTGTTAATGCCTACGTAGATGCATGTGTCTGTATTTGCTCCGTATACTCCAGCCCCAACGCCTTCGTTTGTTTTGGAGCCATCTGTTTACCACACGTAGGATCCACGATTGAAGGAGGGTCTATCCTGTTCCCAGTTTTGTCGGTTGGGGAATGTGACCTTGTAGTTTTGGCTGAAGTTGTATCTGGGGAGACAGTTGTCTGTGAGAGATACCTTTAGGATTTCAGGATATCAGGGTGAAAGAGCCTACGGTTAGAGTCATCCTTCACGATCAGTCTATGGGCGAAGACCATTGCTTCTTTCTTCAGTAGAAGATAAAGAGGTGGCAGGTCTGTGATGACTTCTAGTGCTGCTGTGGGGGTTGATCTCATGGCCCCGGTGATACAGATGCAAGCTAGTCTTTGCAGTTTGTTGAGCTTGGATTGCACTGATACTTGTTTTGTTTTGTGCCACCAGACGGGCGCAGCATATGTAAGAATTTGTCTGGTGATTGCTGTGTATAGCCAGAGGGACATTTTGGGGTTTGTGCCCCAGTTTTTGCCAGGGAGACTTTTGATGGTCCATAAAGAGATCCTGGCTTTCTCAATGGCCTTTGTAATGTGAGAGTTCCAAGTGAGCTTTTCGTCTAGAGTAATCCCTAGATATTTGACTTCTTTTGAGAACTCTATCGCTTCACCAAAGAGGGTAGGTTTGGTAAGTTTGTGCCTATTCCTTCTTTTGGTGAAGGCAACAATGGCGCTTTTCCTAGGATTGACATTTAGTGCAACCTTTATGCACCAGTTTGCAACAAGGTTTAGTGCCCATTAGAGGAGTTCCGAGACTGTGTCTTCGAATTTGCCTCTAATTAGGATCACTATGTCGTCAGCGTAGCCTTGGACATAGAAGCCATTGTTGCTAAATATGCTGATCAGTTCATTAACCGTGATGGACCACAGGAGCGGTGAGAGAACCCCGCCTTGAGGGCATCCTTTCGCGGCGTTTACGCTGATTTTATCATTGCGTAGTGAGGTGTTCATTTTCCTGTTGCTAAGCATGTGTTGGATCCAATTGCATGTGGTGTTTATGTGGGTGTATTCGTTGTTATCGAAAGCACCCTCAATATCGAGAAAGCAACCTTGCTAATCCTAAGTTCAATCCAAAATCCTTAAGAATTGAGGTAAACACCTCTACGTCGAGAGGATTACCTTCTACATCATTTGCTGTGCGTTCCTTGTGAGAAATTTCCGACCTGTCTTCCTTCGTTGCACTTCGAAAATGATGGTCAGGTAATCGTTCTTGGTGTAATGGTCACTAACCCTTTAGCTAAGATCTTGGACACTGTTTTTTGCTGAAAGTGAGTTCACTTCCAGTGATGAAAAGTATTACCTACGCCGAGAGCCAGTAGGACCTCAGGGGAGGGCTTCACAATTTTGGGCCACAACTAATGGACCCAATGGTTAGCCATTCCGATTCATCTGGTACCCAAACATTTTCGTTGCCTACTTATTATGACAACATCTATCTCCAAATCACCAATGGCATGTGATAAACAGTCGGTGACTTGTTCTACCTTGTTTTCGTGATCTAGACTATAAATTCTCAAGTTCTTCCAAAACATTACAATCTAGTTTTGCAGGCATCTCAAAACATCACATGGCTCTGTAGGGTATTTCTATATAGGATACTGAAATGAAATGCATGGGTCTTTTTCGGTGTCTGCCGAGGCCTTGATATCGCGAATTTCCCTGGCTTGATAGGATAGGAAGCCATTATTGTATTCCTGAAGGGCTTTAAACTGTCACGCAAAAAGGCAAATGGTATCATGAAGCGCATATTTCCCCTTTCTTCTGGACTCTCAAAGAAAGGAACTCTTGTACGAATATGTTTAACTATTTCTTTGGAATGCTTTGCAGCTTAAACGGTTTGACGAATTTCATTAGATTCATCTTAATTGTGGGATGGACTTCTGCTACATATATTATCTCAGATATATCTAAAACGAAACCTATAATGACATCACGATAGTATTTTTATATGAAACTCTAGACATGTTGAAATCTAGGGATGAACCATATGTATTATAGTGTAGGCATGCTGTAGTAATAGGATCATTTTTTAGATAATTGGTTCTAAAATGAGGTACGGATAGAAAAATCTGTTCCCTAGGACGAAGAACGCGACTAGGTGCATATATTTGAAATAATGATAATAAGAAGGAGGAATCAATATCGCCTGTTATTGTGTCATGTGCGAAAAGGACAGAGCAATAGACTCTCCTTTGGGTCAGTGACTTTAGTCCGCGAAGTGCACACCTTTCTTCATACGAAGGCACATCAGAATTTAAATTGCGGAGAGCAAACTTTGTAAATCTTTCCAAACTTTTGTATTTTCTCAATGTGTAGTTCCTAAATAAGGGATTCCAAACGATGCACCCATATTCCAAAATTGAACGAAGTAAAGAATTATACAAAGACACTAGCGTGTAAGGATGGTGGAAATCTTTGCAGTTACTTACTTACTTTGATGGCGCAACAGTTCGGGGTGAACCAGGGCCTCAACCAACAAGCCTCTCCAGCCGGCCCGATCTTTGGCCAGCCGCTTCCAGTGCCGCACGCCCAGTTGGTTGAGATCCCTTTCCACCGGTGCGCGCCACCTTAAATGCGGTCGTCCTCTGATGCGTCGTCCCTCGGGGTTGGAATCAAAGACTCTTCGGACCGGAGCGTTGATGTCCATTCGCTCTATATGGCCTAGCCATCTTAGACGTTGGATCCGAAGACGTCTAACTAGGCCAATGTCGCCGTACAGCCCGTACGGTTCTTGGTTGAATCTCCTCCTCCACTCTCCGTTTACACAAATGGTACCAAAGATTGCATTCAGAATTTTCCTCTCGAAACGCCCAAGAGCCTCTTCATCCGCTTTTGATAACGTCCGCCGTAGAGGAGGACCGGGATGATTAAGGTTTTGTATAGGGAAACCTTAGTTTTTCGAGAAAGGGCTCTACTACTCAATTGCCTCTTGAGCCCGAAGAAGCAGCGGTTGGCAAGAGTTATTCTGCGTTTTATCTCATCGCTGGTGTCGTTGCTACTTGTCACTATCAAGCCAAGGTAGACGAAGTCCTTGACTACTGCAAAAATATAGCTGCCGAAGGTGACATTCTGACCAAGAAGTCGGTGTTTCGCGTCTTTCTTTGATGACAGCATATATTTGGTCTTGTCCCCCTTTCCACTTAGACCCACTTTAACCGCTTCTGCTTCAATACAAGCGAACGCCTCACTGACGTCTCGCATTGTCCGTCCAATAACGTCAATGTCATCTGCCTAGGCAAGCAATTGTGTGGACTTGAAGTAGATCGTACCTCTTGTATTGGCCGCAGAGTCCCGCACGATCTTTTCAAGAATAATGTTAAAGAAATCACATGACAATGTGTCACCCTGTCTAAAACCTTTTTTAAAATCAAAGGGATCGGTTAGTTCACCTCCGACCTAAATGGAGCAGCGAGAGTTCTCCATAGTTATCCTGCACAGTCTGACGAGTTTGGCAGAAATGTTAAAACATGACATGACTCTGTATAGCTCGTCTCTATAAACACTCTTATATGCGGCTTTAAAGTCGACACAAAGATGGTGCGTGTCGACCTGGAATTCATGTGCCTTCTCCAAGATCTGCCGTAGTGTAAATATTTGGTCTATCATGGATTTTCCTGGCCTGAAACCACACTGGTGGGAACCTATCAGATTGTCGACGAACGGTTTCAGGCACTTACACAGTACGGCAGAGAAGATCTCGTACGCGATGTTCAGGAGGCATATCCCACTGTAGTTGGCGCAGTCATAGGGGTCTCCTTTCTTATGGACCGGGCAAACGATACTGAGATTCCATTCATCGGGCATGCGTTCTTCCGACCATATCTTGCAGATGAGTTGGTGCATGTTCCTAACCAGCTCATCGCCAGCTGCTTTAAACAGCTCCGCGGGGAGTCCGTCTTCTCCAGCAGCCTTATAAGACTTAAGTTTCGATATCGCTATCTCAACATCGTCTAGGTCGTCCATTGTGAATGGTTCGCTCTGCCTGACGGCGGCATTTTGACTATCATCGCCGTTATACAGTCTGCAGGTATGGACCTTCCACAATCTCAGCGTCGACTGTGACTCCACTACTAGTTGTCCGTGCTCATCCCTGCAGGCTTCTGCTCTGGCTTTATAGCCTTGGCGTGTTCGTTGTACTTTCTGGTAAAATTTTCGAACCTCGTTCCTGTAGTAACATCACTCCATCTCCTCGATCTCACGCTTCTTGTGCTCATTCTTTTTCCTTCTTTGAAGCGCATCCTCCTCCCGAACCGAACCGAAACCGAACCTCCGAACCAGGGATTTCTCGACGGTGGTGGCTCGAAAGCGAGTACATCTGAGGGGGCGTCTCTAGCGGCGCTCTGACAACGACTCCACTGCTGTTCTATGGTTTCTGCAGATTGTATCGGGACTAGAGAGAGCTTGAGGGAGACTTGATCGGCGAAGGTTCTGGCGATCTCCTGCGATTGCAGCTTTCCGACGTTTAATTTTGGTGTTCTTACTCGACTCCGTTGATTCCGAGAAATTGGCATCCGTACCTTGGCTGCGACAAGGTAATGATCCGAATCGATGCTGGCTCCTCGAAAGGTTCGGCAATATGATCAATTTGGTTGATTGTCGATTGATCGAAAGACCGCCAGGTCCCCTTATGGATGTTGAGGTGTGGGAATCGTGTACTTGCTACTACCAGGTTATGTCCCGCCATAAAGTCCACAAGCTTTAGTCCGTTTTCTGACGTGGTGTTGTGTAGGCTGTGCTTTCCAATGAGCCGTTCAAAGATAGCTTCCTTACCCAGCTTCGCATTGAAATTTCCTAGAACGGTTTTGGTGTCATAGTTGGGACATTGCGCATACGTTCTGCCTAGGAGATCATAGAAGTCGTCTTTATTTCGGTCATCTTTCTCCTCTGTGGGGGCATGGACATATAATAAGCTTATATTGCCGAGACTGGTCTTGATGCGGATAGTTATGAGGCGTTCGCTTACATACTGGATGCTTAAGACTTTTTTCCTGAGTCTGCCTCGAACAACAAAACCGCATCCGAATAGGCATGGTTTATTTTCTCTGTAGCAGTTTCTGTAGTAGATATCACAGTTTTTCATTCACTTTTTGCCTGGCCCATCGCACTTCTTGGAGCGCGGTAAAGTTTGCCTTATAGTAGTCCAAAGAGTTGACCAGTTGTTCGGCTGCACCTGGTCTGTTGAGGGACCTAACGTTCCACGTGCATATGCGGAATTCGTTTCCTTTTAGACGTTTGCGGGGTTCGTCAACATGTAATTCGTCCGTATCCGAGGCTATTAATTGTATCTGAACAAGCTTTGGTTTTATGCGATAGGGATGCTAACCCTAAGAGCGACCCCCAACCTAGAGGGCCAGGTTCCTCTTTCCCCAGGAGGAAGGGGGTTTTGTTTAACCTATGTACGTGTCGTATTAATAGAGTTAGTTCATTTTTAGCTATCCGCTTGAGGCCAGCGCCATCCTTTTAAATAAACCATTTACGCATGAATGATTGCATAGCGAATTATTCTTTTATTTTTGTGATCGATGCATCCATATCGCCTCCATCGCCTGCGTTGCTCCTTGCGCTTCATCATTTACATGCTTAATGCCTGCAGTTACAAAACATAGATTTGCGTACCATTTAACGTATATAGTGGTCATTCCATACCGTTCATCCTGACATCTACCGTCATCAACCTAGACTACATCCTCACGAGTACATATGTACATATATGTATGTAACGAAGTACTCGTTGCCTCCATTGTTGTCATGAAATCCACCCGCCCTAACTCAAGGCGATTTCACCAGTTAGTATACGTCGTACAACCCTGCTCTTTAAATGCCCGTGACACTTGAAATATTCCACTCGTGTCTGGTTCAGTTTTGAAATGGGAAAACAGCGTTTGGCAGACTACCATTCTTGTCGGTACACCGTGTCGGGAGCAGCCTTTCACTGCCGCCGGTCATTTCAGGATAAATTGAATACAATTTTCATTCGTACCCATTCGAAATTTAGATATTCGGTCCTCAGAGCTCACCCAACCTGAGCGCACCGATTGGACATGAAATTTGTTCCTGTGTCAGATGCAATCTCATGTTATTTGGCGATTACTATTGTATCTTCATCCGAAAGCAGTTGGAGATGATGACACTGACTAATTATTGGAATGTGTACGTTAAAAATCGCCCCCAAGTCATGAAGTCTTTTATGTTTGAATCTTCCGGGCCATGAGTTATATTTGTCATAAAGGCACGCTGTGAAAATGCTATCTAATTGGCGTATCCGCGGCCATTCATTTCAACCGCAGATGTTCTTTACTTATTCATTTATGTGGTTTTTTTTTTTTTATTTCTTTTCAAGTTATTTGTGATTTAAGTTGGATTTATTACCACAAATGATGAAATTAATACTCCAGGCAATTGTGTGTTTATCTGCCTTTTAGCCCAAGGCTATTATCCTGCTCGACATCAAAGACTATCGACGCTTAAATCGCTGAAATGAAAGTAAAAATTTGCTCTGAGAGAGTTGTCATATGAAATTTTCAATATTAATTGCCAAATCTGGACAAACTCGAACAACTTACTCAACTGGAATCTGCTAGCCCTCCATGTCAATATATTTTCATCAAAAATAAAACATCAAAGGTAGGATATTAAATATATATCTTTTTGTAAATTTCCCGAGACGGTTTGCGACCGTCAAATCACTTTTAATGGTTTTCATGTTTTTTATTTATTTTTTAGGTCATCAATCAATTACAGTGTTTCAGTGGTTGAGGCCCTAAACCTCTATAAAGCGGACATAACCGCCATCCAGGAAATGCGATGGAATGGACCGGGTATAAAGCGGATGAAAAACTGCGATATTTACTGCGGCGACTGCTATAAGGAGAGAGGACAACGATTGTTCGGATGCGGATTTGTTGTTCGAGGTGGACTAAAAAGGTCCTAAGCTTTCGGCATGTGAGCGACCGCCTCATAACAATCCGTATCAAGGCTAAATTTTTGAACATCAGCCTGATCTGCGTCCACGCCCCCACTGAAGACCAGGATGACTCCGCCAGAGATGAGTACGTATGCCCAACGTATGCCCCATGTCCCAGCTATGACATCAAAATTGTACTAGGAGACTTCAATGCTAAGCTGGGTAAGGAAAGCATCTTTGAACTAGTTATCGGAAAACATAGCCTAAACGACACCCAATCCGATAACGGACACAGGCTGATTGATCTTGCTACGGGGCGAAATCTCCTTCTAGCCAGTACGCGCTTTCCGCACCTCGATATACACAAAGGCACCTGGCGGTCTTCGCTGATCAATCGACTACCAACCACATTGATCACATCGCGATCAACGTCAGACACGCCTCCTCTATCCTTGATGTCCGAACTTTCCGAGGGGCTAACATCGACTCGGACCACTATCTTGTAAAAGCCAAGATGCGCTTACGGATATCTCGAACGCAGAGGAATTGAGCAAGAATACAAAGTTGTGACCTCGGAAAGCTACTGTCGCCAGAAACCGCTCGTGCTTTTACCGATCGCGTCTCCCTTAAGCTCTCCAATACACCTCAATACTCCACTCTATCAATAGAACAGCAGTGGAGCCTTTGCAAACAAGCCCTAAAATGCTCTGCATGCGAAGTCTTGGGTTTCAAGGCTCCACCACGAAGAAACACCTGGTTCGAAGACGAGTACAGGAGGATTCACCCAGCGAAGCAAGATGCATATAAGGCCTCGCGGCATAAAAGAACAAGGGCAGCTCGTGAGCTCTACGAGTTAAAAAGAAGGAAGGAGCATAAGCTTCTCAGAAGAAAGAGCACGAGAAAGTTTTATCAACAGATAAAGCGAACATGCCAAGTTTATAAAGCCAGAACGGAAGCCTACAGGGATGAGAATGGACACCTAGTAGTAGAATCGCAGTCGATGCTGAGAATATGGAGAAACCACTTCTGCAGACTGTATAACGGCGATGTTGGTCAATATACCGCTGTCAGGCAGAATGATCCATTTCTTATCGACGAAGACCGCAGAGAATTCTGTCCCCCTGACCCCGATTAAGTTAAGATCGCCATATCGAAGCTGAAGTCAAATAAAGCTGCTGGCTCAGACGGACTGTCTGCTGAGCTCTTCAAGGCAGCTGGGGATGACCTGGTTAGGAGCATGCACCAGCTCATCTGTACGATATGGTCAGACGAAGGCATGCCCGAGGAATGGAGTCTCAGCATCGTATGCCCGATCCACAAGAAAGAAGACCCCTCTAATTGCGCCAACTACAGAGGAATAAGTCTCCTTAACATCGCCTACAAAATCTTCTCTTCCTTTTTGTGTGAACGCCTGAAGCCTTTTGTAAATAAGCTGATAGGCCAGGGATTCCAAGTTGACACTCACCACCTATTTGTCGACTTCAAAGCCGCATACGACAGCGTAGTTAGAGACGATCTATACAATGCTATGTGTGCCTTTGACATACCTGCTAAACTCGTCAGAATACTTTGGAGAATGCTCGCTGCTCCATCCGAATCGGTGAACACCTTACCGATAGTTTGGATGTCGAAAAAGGAATTAGGCAGGGCTATGCGCTGTCGTGTGATTTCTTCAACATCATATTAGAAATGATTGTGCAAAAATCACTGGCCAACACAAGAGGCACAATCTACTTCAAATCCTCGCAACTCCTTGCATACGCCGACGATCTTGACATAATAGGTAAATCACAACGAGATGTCAGTGAGGCGTTTGCGAGTATTGAGTTCGAGGCGGCGAAAGTAGGTTTGGCGGTAAGCGAGGGCAAAACTAAATATATGCTGTCATCAAAAAAGGACACTCACCACCGACGTCTTGGCCAGAACGTTCGTATTGGCAGTTATAACTTCGACGTAGTTAAGGACTTCGTCTATCTTGGCTCCGCAGTGACCTGGACTAACGCTATCAGATCCAAAATCAAACGCAGAATCAATCTTGCCAATCGCTGTTTCTTTGGGCTCAGGAGGCAATTGAGTAATAGGACCCTCTCCCGAACGACAAAGTTGACTCTATATAAGACCCCTATCATCCCGGTCCTGTTGTACAGCGCAGAAGCATGGACACTATCAAAAGCGGATGACGAGTCCCTTGGTCGGTTCGAGAGAAAGATCTTGAGCATGATTTTCGGGCCTATAAACGCAGACGGGGGATGGAGGAAAGGATTCAAACACGACCTTTACGGGCTGTACAGCGACATGAGTCAGGCATCTACGGATTCAACGCCTAAGGTGGCTGGGTCATGTAGAGCGAATGGACACCACAACTCCAGCCCGGAGAGTCTTTGAATCCAACCCCGAGGGACGAAGAAGCAGAGGACGGCCGCACTTAAGATGGCGCACACAGGTGGAAGGGGACCTCAGCCAACTGGGTGTGCGGCAATGGAAAAGGCTAGCGAAAGATCGTGCTAGTTGGAGGGGCCTGTTGGTGTAGGCCCAGGTTCACCCCGAACTGTAGCGTCCGTTAAGAAGAAGAAGAAGTGGTTCAGGCACATTTATCATACAATATCTAGAGTACCTATCTACAGGCAACAAAATGGGGCGATATTCTAGAGAATCTGGTATGTGTCTATTCGTGTTTTTCTATAGATATATATGTTTTTTTTTTTTTTTTTTTTTTTTTTTTCTTTATAATTGTTAGTGAGACCCGAACCCGTGACTGGATTACTCTACTCCGTTCCGGAAATTTCGATGTCAAAAATGCACCTCGCTCTGGTCGGCCAATCACTAAAAAAGTCGCTGAAATTGTACAGTTGGTGTAGCAGAAGTATCACGTAACGACATGGCGGCTTGGATTCATCTAAAAAGAGCAAGGTAAGCTGCACAAGTATGATCGCAGTACTCGAGTATGGCCGTCATGTAAACCCAGGAGAAAGACATTGCACAAAAAGCCGTTCGGAACCCTTTGAATAAGGTTGATGTTCTGATGGTACACAGTTAAGGGGAATTAGTTTTCTTTTTCATATTTTTAATTAACTTTATCCAAATCAATCTTATTACCATCTTACGTTAGACAAAATTACTTAAACTAGTTTACATACAACACTACATTATAAATACCTTACTGACCCTATGCGGGCACTCTAAGATAAACAATAACTACATAATATGTGTAATCCGATAGCTAAAAGAAACACTCCGAAAAAATGAAACACGTCTGTACTCTACGATCGTCTTTTCTGTTCTATCACTCTTCTTGTATTTTCATGTCTTCCATGCTTAATGCTAAGAGAGTTACATGTGTGTGTTATACAGCTACTACAATGCTAAGAGATCGTTACATGTGTATTCTATAACTACTACAATATTAAAAGACCTATAACCAAGAGAGCGTTACATGTACGTATAATATATGTAACTACTACAAATATTAAAAGACCTATAACCAAGAGAGCGTTACATGTACGTATAATATATGTAACTACTACAACTCGGCCATCCTGATTAAAATAAAGATCTCCTGATCTTTTTAACTGTTGACACCTCGAATTCCTCCAAGCCAAGGTCGTATATTTCTAACTGCCCACACACCCTGATACGGTAGACGAAACTGTTGAAAATTATCCACATCCTTGAGTAAATAACGATCATTGCGTAGAACTTTATGTACTTGGTATGGTCCTTTAAATTTAGGTATTAACTTTCTGGGTGCACCAGGGTGTGAGTCAAAATTTTTTATAACCACGTAATCTCCTACCTCATACCTTGCCGGTTTCTGGCGTTTTTTGTCGACATATCGTTTGTTATAAGCCTGAGTTTGTTTTTGACGTAACATTGCTTTTTTTCTCAGTTCTTTTTGATTGCTTTGGATTTTTATTTGCCCCATTTCTACTAGCTTTTCCCTAAGTTCATCTATCACTTTTCCTCTCTGGTTAACGCCAAATAACATGACGCTTGGATGTTGACCTATCGTTCGATGTACGGTATTCTTTAACACATATTCTACTGTTTCTATCACTTTGTTCCAAAAAATTCCTTCTTCCGGTTTGATTAACTTTGCTAACATTGGACCAAGGCTCCTGTTTACCCTTTCGACCTGACCATTTGCTTGTGGCGATCCCGTCGCGACTTGTATGTGTTGCACATTGTTTTCCGCGATAAATTCTTTAAAGCCGTTGGAAGTGAACGAGCTCCCTCTGTCAGATATTATCCATTTTGGACGGCTGTAAGATCTGAAATAATCTCTTAATGCCTGGATGACTTCCTTTGTACTCGTGGTCTTAGTTGGATATAGTCTTACAAATTTAGTGAACGCGTCGACTACCACCAAAATGTACTTTTTTGCTGTCCTTGATTGATCTACTGGTCCATAGTGGTCTATATGAACTATTTCGAACGGTACACTTCCTTTGGGTATATTATGGAGGAACCCTTCCACCTTTCCTTGCTTGGCAGAGTAGACGATGCATTTCAGACAATTTTGTATATGTTTTCCTGTCTTTTCTTTCATTTTCGTGAACTAATAACTTTTGGATATTAAGTCTATCATTTTATCAGTGCCTACGTGTCCGATTTCATTGTGGTATTTATACATTACGTGTTCTTCCATACTTTCTGGGACACAAAATGAGACTGGACCATCGTTTTTCTTTCTGTACAGTACTCTATTCCGCATTTCATACAATAGGTGCTCAGATTTTTGTAGCATTTCTCTAATTCTTAACAAGTTGCTATCTTGTCCTTGACAGATGATGAGATTTTCTTCAAAAGTGTTTGCTTCTAAAACTAAAATGTTGGTAGATCGGCTTAATGCGTCAACATGTTGCATCTTTGAGCCAGCCCTATGTTCGAGCGTATAGTCATAGTTCTGCAATTCGAGTGCCCATCTTGCAATTCTAGGATTGAGCTCTTTTTTATTGAGAGTCATAGTTAAAGCATTGCAGTCAGTTACTATCTTAAAGTGTTTGCCCTGAAGATAAATACGGAACCGTTGGAGCGCACTAACTATGGCCAAAGTTTCTATTTCAAAAGCTGTGGTATTTTGATTCCGCATCCGTTGTTCGTTTTGAAAAATAGAATATTGGATGCATTCTACCATCCCCCTTTTTTTGCAGCAGTATAGCTCCTAATCCTACTGAACTTGCGTCACAATGTAGTTCTGTCTCACTTTTCGGGTCACATAAGGCCAAGATTGGGGCTTCTACTAATTTTTGTTTGAGGAATTCGAACGATTCTAATTCTTTTGGACCAAAAACTAATTTTTTTTCTTTCTTTGTTAGATCATGTAACGGCTTAGCAATAGTCGAAAAGTTTTTAATGAATCTACGAAAATATGAACAGAGGCCTAGAAAACTTTTGACTAAGTGTACATTTTGTGGCAATGGAAAATTGATAATAGCTTCAAGTCCTTTTTCATCGGCCTGAATCCCTTCCCCTGTAATCGTATAACCTAAATATTTGACTTTCGTTTGCAAAAACTCGCATTTATCTAATCTCAGTTCCAATTTGTTCTCTACTAACCGTTTAAAAACTTCCATTAAAATTCGAAAATGTTTATTGTAGTCCTTTGTTGCTACCATTATGTCGTCTAAATATATGATAACCTCATCTTTTCTGATCATGTCAGAAAATATTCTATTGACATGCTTCTGAAAGACAGAAGGGGCATTCTTTAGCCCAAATGGCATTCTTAAAAATTCGTATTGTCCTAGTGGCGTAACAAATGAGGTATACTTTATTGAGTCCTCATGCATGTACACATGAAAGAATCCATTTTTTTAAATCTAACTTTGTGAACACTCGTTTATTTCCTAACCGGTCTAACAAATCATCTATAAGGGGAATCGGAAAACTATCTTTCGCTGTCATTTTATTTAAATTTCTATAATCTACACACATTCTTAATTCTCCTGTTTTCTTCTTGACTAAAACAACAGGGGAAACAAACTCTGACTCACTCGTCCTTATGTACCCCTTTGCTAAATATTCGTCTATCAGCTTAGTCAATTCCGCTTTTTCGGTATAGGACAGTCTACGCGGTGGGCAATGGAACGGCTTTGCATTATTTACGGTTAATTTCATTTCCGTTTTCACCTTTGGCTCGGTAGGACGTCGTGGTATCAAATAGTATTGATTATAAATGTTGTAAGGTTGTTGGCTCGTTGCAAAACTTATATCTCTACTTATGTTAAGGCTATCATCTGGACAACAAATTGTTTCGAAATTAATCATCATCATAGAGTTTTCAAAATAAATACTATCGTTTTCTAAATCGCATACATGGTTTTGAGTGTTTTCAAAATCAGAAGTAAACTTAAGTCTACCAGTTTTCAAAAAGTCCCTTCCTAAGACTGCCTCATAGCCCATGGACTCATCCCCAACAATGAACATCTCAACCCGGACTTTATTACCATTCCAATTAATAACACATAAAACCTTACCAAAAATTATTAATTCACTTTTATTGATACCGAAAAACTTAGCACTGTTATGTAAGCGGGAAAAAATTAAATTTTTGGGTAGGCAGGATCGTCTTACGAAACTGATGGGGCTGCCGGAATCTATGAGGCAATCTAGGAAAAAATCGACATTATTATCACCCTCAACTCTAACATTTAAATACCTTACAAAATCATTTGAGTCCTCCTCTACCAGCTGTACCGCCTTCTTCCTTTCCGGGCAAGTGGAAACTTGATGTCCCAGCGATCCGCATCCATAACACGCTCCGTATTCCCTTTTGGGTTTTCTGCATTCACTTGCGAAGTGCCCAACCGAGTTGCAGTTATAACATCGGAGGCCAGTAATATGTCTTCCCGTAGCAGTGACGGCCGCTGATGAAGTTGGCCGTGAGGCCCCAGATTCTATTCTTTGCTTACCTTGATTCACCTTCCCAAGTGCTTGTAACAGGTGCGCTTTGGTAGTGATGCACTGCACATGCGCGTACAGTCGGATGTGGTCGTCCGCTATGCCCTCAACTACATATTCCACTAATTCTTCTTCGGCCATCTCTATAGCCCCAGCCAGCAAACTTTGTCATTGAAATAATCGACGAACGATTCTGAAATTTTCCACTTCCTTGCCTCGAACTTTTTCCTCATCACTATCTTACTCTCTTTTGCGCTGAACATTTCCGTCATTTGCTCCACTAAACTGTCCACGTCTTCCTCCATAAAATTCGGCTTAGAGTGCAACCAGTGCTGAGCCTTGCCCTTTAGTTTGGTGACTAGCAACGTATGTAACATTTGTTTTCCCACGTCGTGTGCCTTCTCTATACTTTTTAGCTGTGACACCCAGATGTCTATTCTCGAATCACCACTGTATTCTGGCAGAATATCTCTTAATATCCCGAACTGACATCCATCCCGATCATTTTTATTGACACTTGTCGTATACACATCCGTTTGGTCCTTTTCTCCAGTGTTCGCCGGTCTCTTGATCGTTTGTTCACTCGTTCTTAGCATCGCTTTTAGTAACTCGTTTTCTCTCGCTATCAGTTCTTTTTCGCGTAGCAGTAATTCGATTTCCTTTTTGTATAATTCTGTCCTTTTCGTTGCACTATCTTTGTCTTCTACCGTTTTCGATCGTTCGATGCTCCCGTTGCCTCGATCCCGTTGTCCAACTGTGCATTCCTTATCATTTGCCTTCACATGTTCGTCGCCTTTTGCTGAAAACTCGAATTCTTCGTTGTCTCGGTCTATCTGTTGTTGTTGCGACGTCGATGCTTCTTCTTCCTCACAGTTGTCGTCTAGCGCCTCACCCCGTTGCTCGACTGGTACATCGTTGAGTCGCATTACTAACACGTTTTTTGTGCCGGTGGTGGCGAGCCCTAGTCGTTGCAACCATTTGCGTAGCTCCGCCGAGGAATAATCCGCAGCCTGAATTGTGTTTTCCATGTGTTTTGTTTGAGACGAAACAGCGAGAAAGAAGGAAGAAAGAAAAAAACGCACAAACGCACAAACAAAACAACGCACAAAAAAAAATATTTTTTTTTTTTTGAGAAAGATTTCTTTCCGCGTGGTATATCCCACTTCTGAATTGTAATCCGATAGCTAAAAGAAACACTCCGAAAAAATGAAACACGTCTGTACTCTACGATCGTCTATTCTGTTCTATCACTCTTCTTGTATTTTCATGTCTTCCATGCTTAATGCTAAGAGAGTTACATGTGTGTGTTGTACAGCTACTACAATGCTAAGAGATCGTTAAATGTGTATTCTATAACTACTACAATATTAAAAGACCTATAACCAAGAGAGTGTTACATGTACGTATAATATATGTAACTACTACAAATATTAAAAGACCTATAACCAAGAGAGCGTTACATGTACGTATAATATATGTAACTACTACATATGTATGTAATATTGTTTAATTTAATTGTTTATTGAATGGTTTAATGATAGGTTTAATGAATATTAAAATAAAATTGTTAAATACAAAACGCCTCACAGGGTCAGTACAACTTTATAAAATTCGAACAAGGGCTCCACTTTTGTTCTATTGATAGTGTGGAGGTGTGAGGTGTATTGGAGAGCTTAAGGGGGACGCGATCGGTAAAAGCACGAGCGGTTTCTGGCAATAATAGCTTTCCGACGTCATAGCTTGGTGTTCTAACTCCACTCCGCGGTGTTCGTGTTATCCGTTGACGTATCTTGGCTACTACAAGATAGTGGTCCGAGTCGATGTTCGCTCCTCGAAAAGTACATCAACATCAAGAATAGTGGAGGAGTGTCTGACGTCGATCGCGATGTGATCAATCTGGTTGGTAGTCGATTGTTCAAAAGACCGCCAGTACTGGCTAGAAGGAGATTTCGCCCCGTAGCAAGATCAATCAGCCTGTGTCCGTTATCGGATTGGGTGTCGTTTAAGCTATGTTTGCCGATGACTCGTTCAAAGATGCTTCCCTTACCCAGCTTAGCATTGATGTCTCCTAGTACATTTTTGATGAGGAGATCGTAGAACTCATCTTTGGTGGAGTCATCCTTATCTTCCGTTATGATGATGTTAAAAAATGTAGCCATGATACGGTTCGTTATGAGGCGTTGGCTCACATGCCGAATGCTTAGGACTTTTTGCCTTAGTCCACCTCGAACAACAAATCCGCATCCGAACAATCGTTGTCCTCTCTCCCTATAGCAGTCGCCGTAGTAAATATCGCAGTTTTTCATCCACTTTATACCCGGTCCATTCCATCGCAGTTCCTGGATGGCGGTTATGTCCGCTTTATAGCGCTCTAGGTCATCCGCAAGTTGTTCGGCTGCACGTTACCTGTTTAGGGACCTATCATTCCACGTACAAAGCCGAAGATCATTGTCTTTTTTTCGTTTTTTGCAAGGGTCGTCAACATAAATCCGGTCCGTGGTTGTTACGGAGTTTGTGTTTTTTTACGGTTGCAGCATACTAGGCCGTAGCCCAACCGACTGATCCTGTTTTTTGGCGCAGGAGCCTCGCCATTCGCCCTTCCCCGTCTGAAATTTCCATAGGAAATCTCCAGATGGCACCACGAGGAGGTGGGGATAGGACTTACTAACAGTGCCGCAGGATATTCGACTGCGGTGGCTCTTCTCGCTTTTTAGTAGGCCAGCATCCGTCGGATAAATGCTACCTCTACGAGGCCTTTGTTAGTCCTTTGTCATCCTTTGTTTTAGCTATATACGTTGGATTTGTATTCTAATAAGGGTAACTGTATGATCCCACTCGATTAACGTGTCATTTAATTTAATTATTGGGGTTCGAAAGGACTATTAATAGATAGGGTTTTTTTTTTTTTTGTTTTTTTTGTCGATGGCGTTGGTGTTATTGGGATCCGTACGCGCTCTCGTTCGTCAGAGTCCAACACAATAACTACTGTGCCACGGTGCCTAAAAGACAAGTATTGATCCACTTTCAGTTTGTTTTGAGTTGAAATCCTACAACAACGAATCGGTTGCCCAAGATATGTATCCAAGTAGAGTTTGTATTAAGCCTTCAAGGAATAAAACTTAGAGAGAGGCTTTGAAACCTCTCCTGCTTTAGGAGACGAAAGCGTTATTGATCTTGGGGATAGGGATTCATACCAATTGGTGAAAGGATTGCTCGCAGACTTTGCTATGTATGCGGCAATTGTAATTGTGATTTTTCTATCTGTGGAAATGATAGCAGTACATAGTAAGTGCATCACCCCAAGTTGTTGTGGCTGGGATTGTTGTGACTAGGCTTGTGCCTAACGTATTAGAAATCGTAGCATAATTTCTGGATGCATGAAGAATAATCAAGGAATCCAGTTAAGAGAAGGAGTGGCCAGTCTGTTTGGAAGGAAAGGCAGTTTAGTACATAGTTGCGTGCTGATCAGCGAAGTATCCATGAACTCTGATGGTTGAATTCGTTGTTGTATAGATTGGTTGATTTTCGTCACATGGCCAGCGAACGAACTGGTTAAGAAAGGTCTTCACTTGAGTGGTGATGAGCATTAGCCACTCATCCTACGATAATATACAGATATGCATTTTTTTTCATTAGATATCATTATTGGTTTCGGTATAGATGTGCATGTGAGTCCGGAACATAATTTAGACAACTTAAATCATATCACCTTGCGATTAAGCTTTAAGATTTTGATACAAGGGAATATAATAGATTATCCTATTGCTCCGAAACTATTCATCGTGACATACCCACTTCCAATAAACAATAGGACACATTTACCTAACTAAAGGTACAATTAAAATTCCAATTATCATAGGATAAATAGATATTATCTCCACTCCACTATTGGATTGGGAAAGTCCAACCCCCGTTTGTCCGATTCTCGGTTAGAGTTACTCAAATAAGGTAAGCGGTCTAACGAATTACCACATCCCCCAGTCCCAACATACAGAAACACATGTTTGACAAACCTTTGACCTCCCATACCACACATCACAAGAAACTTTGTCTTCCTCGTAGTCCCATAAGCTGCTTACAAAAGGTTTTCATTCAAACTTTCAAATCCTTCGTTCGCTTGAAAAGAAGAATCACATCGCCCCCTTACCATACGCTATCACTTGGCCTACTAGCCCGCATCTTCTCTGGCACTGGTAGAGACTTCATTCAATTTGCAAAACCCCAAGGCAGCCAGTAGACCCGCTTTTAGTTAGGTCTCTTCCCTGGTGAAAATTAAATAATGCCTAATAATCTGCCATAAGTTCTGTGTTATGCAAAAAAAACACAGAACCTGTGATGGGATTAATAGAACGTAATAATGTAATAAGGTGGAGCACGGAAAGTGGTTGGAAGATTACCCTGATTATCAACGATGGGTGACGGCCCAAGCGGGATTGGGGTGCATAGCATAAGGAGTGTAATTGCGAATGTTGTGGTTGTACACCGGCTATACCCTTCGTTTCAGCTGCGGTGAATGATGGTAGTTTCCTGAACTCCTGACTTGGGAGATTAGAACTTTAGAATTGGTAATCAGTTTCTTTTTGAAGACCGAACGACAGCCGATGGTGTGGGGCTCGAATTGTGGGTATAAAAGAGGACTGGGGGATTAAGGTACTCGTATCACAAAGGAATATCGTTGAATAGATCACAAAAGATTTGTTCAAAGTTGAGGCGTAGTCGGTCGGAAGTGTTTGTGCCTGCGGTTATGGGGGTTTCTTTGAACCGGCTCTAGGTATTTAGGTAGAATGAAGTCGTTTCCAAGAATAGATGCACGAGTAATCATGGTGTTGCCAGTGATGAATTGGGCCGTGATTTACAGGTAATGATGCTGGCAATGGCAAGGAATCGTGATAAAATTGATTATGTGCCGAGCTGGAGTTGGTGATGAAGAAGAGGAATAGACATTCTAAAGGGGAGCTAGGCGGCACGCCATGACTTGATAAGGTATATTGAGTGAACAATGAGCTGGGCAATTTGATATTTCTGGATAGGGGTTTAATTCTTAACATATGATTAGTTTCGCCCTTATATACAGATGCTTACTGTACTCGCTTCTTCTGCAATAGTTTCGAAAGTTTCACTGATGTCTCGCTGAGTCCTATTAACCTCTTGCGCTAGCAAATTAGTTTCTTATCAATAAGGTCAAGGAAATCACAGCACCATGCGTCGCTTTATCCGAATGTTTCTCTAAAAAAAAAGGTTTCACATTGCCGTGATATATGTATATCAATCAGATATTCGTGCTGCATCTTGACTACCTGCGGTAGACTGAATTTGACTTAGAATGACTTAAAAGACTTATTCCGGTACAATTGGTGCAGTTATGGACACTCTCTTCCTTATGGCTGGAACGTATCGTTCAGTGTAAATAATTTATCCTGCGGTCTGCGGCGTTTTACTTGTATATGTTCAAATGGCATAATTGTTTTCTCAGCACCTACCATAACTCTATTATAAGTTATTACTCCCGCTCTGACTTTATTCTGACCACTTTGTCTTTTTGCGCGTATCTTCATAATTCTGCCAATACAGAACTTCTGTGGCTTATCGTCGAAAAACTTTGTCAATAGATTTTCAGAAGCATTCGGCTGTTTTATTATCGATATGTTCTTTTTCTTAAAGGGCGCTACAGTTCGGGGTGAACCTGGGCCTCAACCAACATGCCCCTCCAACTAGCACGATCTTTCGCTAGCCTTTTCCATTGCCGCACACCCAGTTGGCTGAGGTCCCCTTCCACCTGTGTGCGCCATCTTAAGTGCGGCCGTCCTCTGCTTCTTCGTCCCTCGGGGTTGGATTCAAAGACTTTCCGGGCTGGAGTTGTGGTGTCCATTCGCTCTATATGACCCAGCCACCTTAGGCGTTGAATCAGTAGACGCCTGACTAGACTCATGTCGCTGTACAGCCCGTAAAGGTCGTGTTTGAATCTTTTCCTCCATCCCCCGTCTGCGTTTATAGGCCCGAAAATTATGCTCAAAATCTTTCTCTCGAACCGACCAAGGGACTCGTCATCCGCTTTTGATAGTGTCCATGCTTCTGCGCCGTAGAGCAGGACCGGGATGATAAGGGTCTTATATGGAGTCAACTTTGTCGTTCGGGAGAGGGCCCTATTACTCGATTGCCTCCTGAGCCCAAAGAAGCAGCGATTGGCAAGAGTAATTCTGCGTTTGATTTCGGAACTGATGTCGTTAGTCCAGGTCACTGCGGAGCCAAGGTAGACGAAATCCTTAACTACCTCGAACTTATATCTGCCAATACAAAGGTTTTGGCGGAGACGTCGGTGGTGAGCGCCCTTTTTTGATGACAGCATATATTTAGTTTTGCCCTCGTTTACTGCCAAGCCAATTTTCACCGCCTCCATCTCAATACCCGCAAACGCCTCACTGACATCTCGTTGTGATTTACCTATTATGTCAATATCGTCGGCGTACGCAAGGAGTTGCGAGGATTTGAAGTAGATTGAGCGTCTTTTATTGGCCAGTGATATTTACACAATCATTTCTAATATATTGCTGAAGAAATCACATGACAGCGCATCGCCCTGCTTAAATCCTTTTTCGACATCAAAACTATTGGTAAGGTATTCACCGATTCGGATGGAGCAGCGAGCATTCTCCAAAGTCATCCTGCATAGTCTGACGAGTTTAACAGGTATGTCAAAGTTCGTCGTTCGTTGTATAGATCGTCTCTAATTACGCTCTCGTATGCGGCTTTGAAGTCGACAAATAGGTGGTAAGTGTCGACTTGAAATCCATTGGTTTTTTCCAGGACCTGATAAGGACCAATCAGCTTATTTATAAAAGGCTTCAGGCGTTCACACAAAATGGCAGAGAAGATTTTGTAGGCGATGTTAAGAAGACTTATGCCTCTATAGTTGGCGCAGTCAGGGTGGTTGCCTTTCTTGTGGATCGGGCATATGATGCTGAGAGCTTTCCCCTGACCATATCTTTTTTTTTTTTTTTTTAGAGACTCGCGCAGGTTCAAGTGTTTTATATTCTCTTATGATGTGTTTTTAGACACACAACCTGAACGGAGTGCAGTGGTTTGGGTCGTTGATGTTCGTTCACTACTCTCAGGGGTGGTTGTCCTAGACCTAGATAGGACGAGAGCCGACCAAATTCCGCGTTGGTTGTAGTCCGTAGTAATTCGTTCGAGCACTTTAGTATTGCATACGCAGAGGATGAATTTGGGTTGACCATATACTGTGAGTGTTATGCCTGCAGCAGTACGTCTGGTAACTTTCCACTCACAACTGCGATGCATACTTTTTGTCCGTATAGGAATTACTTTTTCTTGGCTACGAAGCGAATTTGAACCATAGACCTTTCACTCGGCGGTCGATGATGTTAACCACTG
Source organism: Eumerus sabulonum (assembly GCA_951905685.1). Taxonomy (NCBI): domain Eukaryota; kingdom Metazoa; phylum Arthropoda; class Insecta; order Diptera; family Syrphidae; genus Eumerus; species Eumerus sabulonum. The sequence goes on along the minus strand of OX645060.1, from coordinate 164,772,654 downwards.
CACCACGGCCACCCCCATATCTTACAGATGAGTTGGTGCATGCTCCTAATTAGGTCATCCTCAGCTACCTTGAAGAGCTCAGCAGACGGACTGAGCCAACTGCGGTCTTCGTCTTTAAGAAATGGATCATTCCGCCTGACAGCTGTTATAGAATCTGCAGGAGTGGTTTTTCCATATTCTCAGCATCGACTGCGATTGTACAACAAGGCGTGCGTTCTCATCCCTCCAGGCTTCCGTTCCGCTTTATAACCTTGGCATATTCGCTTTATCTGTTGATAAAACTTCCGAACGTCACGCCTGCAGTAGCACGCCTCAATCACGCGCTTCTCGTGCTCTCTCTTATTTCTTCTGAGAAGCTTATGCTCCTCCCTTCTTTTTAATTCGTAGAGCTCACGAGCTGCTCTTGTTCTTTTATGCAACGAGGCTTTATATGCCTCCTGCTTCGCTGGGTGAATCCTCCTGCACTCTACATCGAACCAGGTGTTTCTTCGTGGTGGAGCCCTGAAGCCCAAATCTTCGGATGCAGAGCTTTCCAGACTTGTTTGCAAAGGTTCCACCTCAACACCAGGGCTGAGGTGTATTGAAGAGCTAAAGGGAGACGCGGTCAGTAAAAGCACGAGCGGTTTCTGGCGATAGTAGCTTTCCGAAGTCATAACTTTGTGTTCTTACTCTACTCCGCTGCGTTCGTGATATCCGTAGGCGCATCTTGGCTGCTACAAGATAGATGTCCAAATCGATGTTAGCTCCTCGGAAAGTTCGAAAATCAAGAATAGTGGAGAAGTGTCTGACGTCGATCGTGATGTGATCAATCTAGTTAGTGATTGATTGATCTGCCGACCGCCAGGTGCCTTTGTGTATATTGAAGTGCGGGTGTCGTGTAGGCTATGTTTGCCGATGACTCGTTCAAAGATGCTTTCCTTACTCAGCTTAGCATTGAAGTCTCCTAGTACATTTTTGATGTCATAGCTGGGACGTTGGGCATACGTTCTGTCTCGGAGATCGTAGAAACATCTTTGGCGGACTCATCCTTGTCTTCCGTGGGGGCGTGGACGCAGATCAGGCTGATGTTAAAAAATTCAGCCTTGATACGGATTGTTATGAGGCGTTCGCTCACATGCCGAAAGCTTAGGACTTTTTGCCTTAGTCCACCTCGAACAACAAATCCGCATCCGAACAATCGTTGTCCTCTCTCCCTATAGCAGTCGCCGTAGTAAATATCGCAGTTTTTTATCCACTCTATACCCGGTCCATTCCATCGCATTTCCTGGATAGCGGTTATGTCCGCTTTACAGCAGTCTAGGGCGTCTGCGAGTTGTTCGGCTGCACGTGGCCTGTTTAGGGGTCTAACATTCCACGTACAGAGCCGAAGATCATTGTCCTTTTTTCGTTTTTCGCAAGGTTCGCCAACATTAATCCGGTCCGTTATATTCGAGGCTTGTGGTTGTTTCGGACTTTGTGGTTTTTTTTACGGTAACGGCTTACTAGGCCGTAGTCCAACCGACTAATCCTGTTTTTTGGCGCAGGAGGCTCACCATTCGTCCTTCCCCGTCTGCAATTTCCATAGGAAATCTCCAGATGGCACCGCAAGGAGGTGGGGATAGGACTTACTAACAGTGCCGCAAGATGTTCGACTGCGGAGGCTCTTTTCGCTTTTTAGCATGTCAGCATCCGTCGGATAGATGCTACCCCTACGAGGGCTTTGTTAGTCCTCTGCCATCCTTTAATATTGATATAGTTTTGTAAAAATTGAAACAAATAGTAGTCAGGCGATGCATGGCCCGGGCTATATGGTGAATGCAACAAAACTTCCCAATCAAGTTCCATCACCTTGTTCCGAGACGTCAAAGATATGTGTGCCCTGGAATTGTCATGGTGGAACACAGCCGCACTTTCTTAATTGCTCCGTTCAAACAGTCGAGTTGTGCACAGTAGAGGACCAAACTAACCGTTTTAACAGGTGGTATCAAGTCATAATGGACAATTATTCCCCAAACCCAACAAACACGCACCTTGTTTGCTATAAATCCAGGCTTTTAAGTCATTTGCGGAAGGACACCACTATTTCCACCAGCTGAAAAATTTCATTAACTTTTTCTGTGACTGACCGACGAAAGCGAGGTGCGCCTTTGACAACCACATTTCTGAAGCAGAATAGAATAAACCAGTCCTGTGTTCGAAGCATTCACTCACAGCATTCTCGCTGTGCACTTTTCGGTACGTTTTTGCAACGTTTTTACCTTGTTTAAAGTAGAGAAGCCATATAGCACATTTCGTCAATAATTTAAGCTTTTTACGTAATAAACGAATTACAGGATGTTGTTCACGTATTTGTTTGAGATATTCGGAATAGTGCTACCCAATATAGAGCACTGATACCACCTATTGACAAAAAACAACAGAGACTTAACCGTTGAACCGAAGTTGATCGCGTTTAACTTGGCATACGCCAGCTTCGATCTCTGTCCCTGCTCAATCCAAGTTGACACACAGCCTCCGCGTGGCCTCCCCTGGATAGCTATACTGGCACCCGCCAGGTAGTGAACCAATGTGTGCAGCGACCCGACCCCTTGTTCCTGGGGAAAGAGAAACCTGGCCCTCCAGGTTGGGGGTTGCGCTTAGGGTTAACATCCCTATCGCGTAAAACCAAAGCTTGTTCAGAGACAACTAACAGCCTCAAATACGGACCCCGGCAAACGTCTAAAAGGAAACGAATTCCGGGTCTGCACCTGGAACGTTAGGTCCCTCAACAGACCAGGTGCAGCCGGACAACTGGTCAATTCTTTGGACTGCGCTCCAAGAAGTGCGATAGGATGGGCTAGGCAAAAAGCGGATGAAAAACTGTGATATCTACTACGGAAACTGCTACAGGGAAAATAAACAACGCTTATTCGGATACGGATTTGTTATTCGAAGCAGACTCAGGAAAAAAGTCTTAAGCTTCCGGTATGTAAGCGAACGCCTCATAACTATCCGCATCAAGGCAGAACGTATGCGCAATGTCCCAGCTATGACACCAAAATCGTTCTAGGAGATTTCAATGCGAAGCTGGATAGGGAAGCTATCTTTGAACGGGTCATTGGAAAGCACAGCCTACATAACACCACGTCAGAAAACGGACTAAGGCTAGTGGACTTTATGGCGGGACATAATGCGGGACGATTCCCACACCTCAACATTCATCTTTCGAACAACCAAATTGATCATATTGCGATCGACGACAGACACTCCTCCAGCCAACATCGATTCAGATCATTACCTTGTTGCAGCCAAGGTACGGATGCGAATTTCTCGGAATCAATGGAGTCGAGTAAGAACCCCAAAATTTAACGTCGGAAAGCTGTAATCGCAGGAGACCGCCAAGACCTTCGCCGATCAAGTCTCCTTCAAGCTCTCTCAAGTCCCGATGCAATCTGCAGAAACCATAGAACAGCAATGGAATCGGTGTCAGAACGCCATTAGGGAGGCCGTCTCAGATGTAATCGGTTTTGAGCCACCACCGTCGAGAAACCCCTGGTTTGATGATGAGTGCAGACAGGCATATGTAGAGAAACAGAATGCATACATGGCCACATTGCATCGACGGACCAGAGCTGCCCGCGAGCTCTATGAACAGAAAAGGAGGGAGGAGCATGCGCTTCTGAGAATGAAAAAGAAGGATCACAGGAAGCGCGAGATCGAGGAGATAGAGAAATGTTACTGCAGGAACGAGGTTCGAACATTTTACCAGAAAGTAAAACGAACATGCCAAGGCTATAAAGCCAGAGCAGAAGCCTGTAGGGATGAGCACGGACAACTAGTAGTGGAGTCACAGTCGATGCTGAGATTGTGGAAGGACCACTTCTGCAGACTGTATAACGGCGCTGATAGTCAAAATGCCGCCGTCAGGCAGAGAGAACCATTCACAATGGACGAAGACGAAGGATAATCCCGTCCACCCGACCTAGATCATGTTAAGATAGCACTATCGAAACTTAAGTCTTATAAAGCTGCTGGAGCAGACAGACTCCCCGCGGAACTATTTAAAGCAGCTGGCGATGAGCTGGTCAGGGACATGCACCAACTCATCGGCAAGATATGGTCGGAAGAACGCATGCCCGGTGAATGGAATCTCAGTATCGTTTGCCCGGTCCATAAGAAAGGAGACCCCTATGACTGCGCCAATTACAGACGAGCTATACAGAGCCGTGTCATGTTTTAACATTCCTGCTAAACTCGTCAGACTGTGTAGGATGACTATGGAGAACTCTCGCTGCTTCATTAAGGTCGGAGGTTAACTAACCGACCCCTTTGATGTTAAAAAAGGTTTCAGAGAGGATGACGCACTGTCATGTGATTTCTTCAACATTATTCTTGAAAAGATCGTGCGGGACTCTGCGGCCAATACAAGAGGTACGATCTACTTCAAGTCCACTCAATTGCTTGCCTACGCAGATGACATTCACGTTATTGGACGGACAAAGCGAGACGTCAATGAGGCGTTCGCAAGCATTGGAGCAGAATCGGCTAAAGTGGGTCTAAGGGTAAATGGGGACAAGACCATATGCTGTCATCCAAGAAAGACGCGCAACACCGACGTCTTGATCAGAACGTCACCTTCGGCAGCTATATTTTTGGAGTAGTCAAGGACTTCGTCTACCTTGACTCGATAGTGACAAGCAGCAACGACACCAGCGCTGAGATAAAACGCAGAATAATTCTTGCCAACCGCTGCTTGTTCGGGCTCAAGAGGCAATTGAGTAATAGAGCCCTCTCTCGAAAAACTAAGGTATCCCTCTACAAAACCTTAATCATCCCGGTCCTCCTCTACGGCGCTGAGGCTTGGACGTTATCAAAAGCGGATGAAGAGGCTCTTGGGCGTTTCGAGAGTAAAGTTCTGCGTGCAATCTTTGGTCCCGTTTGTGTAAATGGAGAGTGGAGGAGGAGATTCAACCAAGAAGTGTACGGGCTGTACAGCGACATCGGCCTAGTTAGACGTCTTCAAATCTAACGTCTAAGATGGCTAGGCCATGTAGAGCGAATGGACATCAACGCTCCGGCCCGAAGAGTCTTCGACTCCAACCCCGAGGGACGACGCAGCAGAGGACGACCGCATTTAAGGTGGCGCGCACAGGTGGAAAGGAACCTGAACCAACTGGGCGTGCGGCACTGAAAGTGGCTGGCCAAAAATCGGCCCGGCTGGAGAGGCTTGTTGGTTGAGGCCCTGGTTCACCCCGAACTGTAGCGCCATCAAAGTAAGTAAGTAAGTATGGAGACGAGTATATGTATGTTTGTCGAAACGCGCGTGTATGATCCACATGAAGGAGTGAATACGTTTTTAGCGACCCACAGTGACTAGAAAGTTCTATATTTGCGTCCTGAAGAGGTTGCGAGTGCGGTTTTCCTGTATGCGATCGAAATTCGCCAAGAAGATCTGGATATGCCAATTAACAAAATTTAAATTTTATTATTTAAAAAAAATAATTTTTTATTTTCCAACGTATAAAATGTACCTCTGTTCTACATCGGAGTTGCTTAAAGACTAACAACATAAAATCTAACTTAGCCTAAGGTAGGAATGGGAAAATCGGGGAGAAAAACAAATGTCTCAGGTAACGAGACATTTGAATGGTGTGTAAAGGAAGGGAAACGTTTGTTAGGAATGTGGGTGTCAGGTGAACCTCAGCGAACAACCGTGTAACCGTTGGATGTTAGGTGACCCGCGCGATATGCTGATAGATGGAATGCAACATGCGCCGGAGACGTGGTCAATGCTGATGAATGGAATTCAACATGCGCCGGAGTAATCAAGTTACTGATGCAGCATGTGTTGGGGACGTGATTGGAACTCTGATGTAAAATAAGTTCTTAACTCCTCCCCGCTTAAATTTGAACGACCTCGTTTAAAAATTATCAGAATAATGGAATTTGATTAATTCTACCGGGCTTTGAGGATCTTACTTCTTTTTGGCCCTTATTTATTGTTTCATGGACCATCACTTCAGCTGATGTTGATGCTTCGTCCGTCGCTTCCTTTCTCTTTGCTCCAAGAACATGGATTTGTGCTGAGCGTTTCTTTCGAACAAGAAAGGTTATAAAGGTCAATGCACAGATGAATATTGTTCCCGCTGTTCCTATGTTTAGCATCGTAATGACATGATGCTTAGTTTCCAATAATTTGATTTTTTGGGTGTTACTGATATGAAGCTCCTCCAGCGTCTTTAGTGAGAGTGATTCCTCTATGTCTTCAAACGTGCTAATCTGGGCTATTGCAGGTAGTAGTTTCATGGTTGACACTACAATGTCAGAAGTATAGGTTCTATTTTCCACTTTTATCGTTGAATTCAGGAACTTTATAACAAATGTACCCGCCAATTCTGTTGTTCGATTGTTATCCAGTGAAATGCTTCCATTAAATTGGTTGAGCAGAATGAGTCCGGGAGAGAGTTCATCGACAGTTGGGATATACTGATTGCTTATCTTGGGACAGTGGGCTTTAAGGCTTTGGAGTAGTTTAGGGATACAGGGAGTAGTGCTTATGTCTATTATATTACTGCTAGGGCATATTACTAATTTATTATATGACTTACAATCAATCTTAATACCGTATATTATTTTTTGACATTTTAAGATGTTTTCATATTCAAGTATATTTATGTAACTTTCTCTTTTAACAGATTTTATAAGAATTTTGTTACAATTATTCGGAAGTATTTTTGGCACATTTACTATATAGATAATTGAGCTTAGATTTGTGGCTACTTTGATTTCTGCAAAATTAAGTATTTCGTCTAAATTATCGAAAACTAAATCTTCATTTTTTAACAAATTTTTAATTAAATCTATTTCTACGTTTCTTAATATGTAGGAATTTATCATTCCTTGCTTAGCCCAATGAATGGCGTATTCAACGTTTATCAATTCTTCTTTGAGTAATCTAATTTTATATTGAATTAGTGACATATCGTTTGGTTTAGCTTTTTCTTCTATTATTTTATTTGTAATATTTGTTAGTTTATTTATTTGAACAATAATATCTTTATTTATTAATACCTGTTTATTGTTATTTATTAAAACATTATTAATTTTGTTTCTAATTATACGGAAGTCATCATGGTCCGGACTACCCGCAACCCACTTCCACGCGCTACCGATAAAGTTAAGTGATCGTTTCTTCTTAGCCATAGGTTTCAATCTATTAAGAATACTTTTTATCTGGGAGAGTTCATAGGAAAGGAGTGAATAGGTTGGATGGGTTTTGCTTATATCTTTGTGGATTGTTGTTTCGATATTGTCTATCATGTGCTCGCATGGCTCCAGATCTATAACGTGAATCAATTTAAAATTCCCTGCCTGAATTCTCGCCGTACCCGTATCTAATGCAATACTTTCGCTCCGTGAATAATCTAGAATTTGGACTTCAGCTTTGCAGCCTACTTGGATAATGATAAACCTGTGAAAAAGAAGGGAGAAAATGATGAAGATTTTTCAGTTTCTAATGTGGCTCTTGTGAATGATTCGTCCATTCTCGGTTTGAACAGTAGAGCCTCTGTCTTCCTTAACCATTTCCTCCTTAAACCTATTGGAAAGTTTTGTCCCTAACCGTTTATTTATTTTAACATAAATCAGCTGTCCTGGCAAATACTGTTTGATTTCTTGTTTTCTTTTATTGTGATAGTTTAAGTCCTTTGTTTGTTTTTGCAGTAATCTTTCATAATTTGTTCTCCTAGTTTTCTCATAGTCATCTGGCGTAAATGCAATGTTGCGTCCAAAGAAAAGGTCTACTGGTCGTTTGTTCGTAGTAGAATGAATACTATGGTTATATTCATTAACGGCTCGTTCGAGTAGTTCGTCAAAGTCGCGTTCTGTACCGTCTTCCTTGAGGCACCTCATTATTTCCATTAAGGTAGAATGGAAGCGCTCAACCTGTCCGTTGATTTCGCTCTTGTAAGGCGGTGTTGTAAAGACATTTATGCCTAGTTCATCTTTCATCATAAATAATATGGAAGCTGAATTAAGCGATGGTTCATTGTCAATAACAACCGAATTTGGTACCCCGAAAAGGAATATGAGCTCTCGTAAGGGTCGCCTAATGTCGTCGGTCGATCTGCTTTTTACAATTCTAGCTTGCGCGTATTTGGTAAACTTGTCCAGGCAGGTTAAAATCACTTTTTTTTCAGTTAACAGAATATCAAAATGGATGGTGTGACCAGGATACGTTGGAAGAGGTGTTTCGCCAAGCTTCGGTTGATTTGGATGCCTTTCATATTTGTTGCGCTTACAGATCGAGCATGCCTTAGTTACTTTCTTTATTTTTTTCATCATTGCTGGAAAGTAATATCTTTCCAGGATTTGGAGGCGGTTTTCCTGAGAATTCCTGTGAGCGCGATTATGCGTCTCTATAATAATTGTTTCCTGATCAGTTGGATTCAAAACATCCTGTACTTGCAATTGTGTAAACCGGATTTTATATGACTTGAAATACAATGGGAATAACTTTTGTATTACCCCCATGATTCGTTCGTCAGTTTTTATACAATTTATGACGGATGGATTTAAATTTTTTTTCAAGATTTCTGGGAGGTTATTTTCGTTGTAATCTAATTCGGTCAATATGTGCCGGTGGTATCTTGGAAATATAATTTCGAATTCTTGGCTTGATATTTCCCCCAGCTTAAGAAAGATCTGATTTTTAAAAACGTTAATGGGTACATTGACAATCGGAATAAGGCTATGCGAAGAACATTCGTCGGTGTTTCTCGTGGGAGTCACAGAATTCACAAAAGTGTCGTGTGGTGGTCGCGTTGTTACCCCATCGTGAAGCAAACTTCCAATTTGTTTCTCCACCTCGTCTTTCAAAGACATGGGGTAAGGATAACATCTAGTGTATACGGGGTCTTCTGTTGTTGTACGAATTTCCCCTTTCACGGTAGTCGTAAAAGTGAGTCTTTCGTTTGGTTCATCAAAAAGTAATGGATATTCAGCCACTAAGGATTCTACAGCTTCTCTCTGTTCCATAGTCATGTGGTCTGTCCTAATGTTGATGGTGTTAACGTCTTGTGATTTCTGGTATTTGATACGGATGTTAGTGTTATTGACTGTCATGTAATCCTGGCCGGTATTAATTACCACCGAGAGCGCTTTCAAGCTATCGTGTCCGAGAATTCCGTTAAACGATTTTAGGGTAGGTAAAAGGAAGAACTTAATTTTAGTGTCGTTAAGACCGAAAAGAGTGAGAAAAGTATGGTGTGTTATTTTGATGCTTCCTGCAACAGAATTGGCATAGAAGCACTGTACGTTTCCAATTGGTTTATCTACTAGCGATGGCTGAATATAATTTTTGTTGGAGCCCGTGTCGATTAGGAATCTGAGCACCTTTCCGCTCTTCGTACGACATTCAAAAAATGGCAACGAAGAGCTCGTTAATCTTAAAAAATTAACATCTACAAAATCAATACATTCGGAGTTATGGGTATCGGGAAAATGTTGGGTATATTCATTTAATGTTTCTGGGTAGATGTTGTCTTCGGACCTTATTATTTTGTTATAATCTTCAAGTTCTACTTGATCTGACTCTTCACTGGTTTCCTTAGTGGGAAGGTTCATTGTGGCTTCAACATGAAAATTTCTTTGGGGAGTATTTGGGTTTTGAGAATGCGTTCTAAGAGTATTAGGATTGGGGTTGAGTTGCTGGGGTATCTGCCCCAGCTGAGTAAGTGGTACCTGGGTCACAGGTTCTGTTTTAATTTGTGCCCTTTGAGGATATTGGCCAGGATTGAAATTTCTATTAAAGTTGTTCGGATGTTGAGTTCGCATACTTTGAGATGGCCTATAATTATATGAGGGTCTCATTTGGCCTGGTGCAAAATGGTTCGGTTGATACACTGGTCGATAGTTATTCGGTCTCGACTGAATTGGTGGAGCTGCACTTCTGAGAGGCCTTTGGAGTGCCTGATAAGAACTGTGTGCATAGCTAGCACGGAAGTTCTGATTTTCTAACTTAAGGCATAGGTGTAATGCCTGCGGCAAATCAAGGGGTTCCCTGATGGCTAGAAGTCGAGGTAGATCACCTCTGAGGCCTCTAATGAACGTGTCAAGTGCCTTATCTCTATAGGTTTGCGTTAGCAAACTCATGGATTCGGCACTTACGTTCATGCATGAAAGTTTATTTAAGATCAAGGACAGGTGCGAGTATACCTTTTGGTAAAACCCTTGAATGGTGTCTTGACCTTGGACCATTGAATGCATTTGGTACTCCAGCGTAGTTACATCGCGCTTATCAGCATAATGCATGATAAGACACTGCGATATACATGACCAATCCAGTGGTGTATTGTAAGATTCGAGGGCAATATCGGCATTGCCAATGATCTTGTTTCTTATAGTACTCAGAATACCAAAGTATTTTGGTGTTCCTTTCATGGGTTCATAGAGTTGTAGAATTCTATCCACACTCTTCTTCCATGAGCTAAACTCTGCTGGGTCCCCGGAAAAATTCCTTAAACACCGGACTATATCCGGTATGCTGTCCAGGTCCCCCAATCGATCGCGATGTTCTGGTGCGATTGTTTGGTCAACACCAGCGAATCGAGTTGGGGAGGGATTTAACATCCCCCGAATCAGATCATGTCCTTGGTCTCGCAATGTTTGACACACAATAGATGAAACAAGCGAATTGAACTCTGGAGTTGCTTGCACATTTGTTATATTGGAACGAAAGGATGGGTTTGTCTCTCTCTGAGGATTAGTGTTAGAGGAACTGGATTGAAAAGACAGGTTAGCACTGTCACCAGTGGGAGCTGGAACATTATGAGAGATGGGGTCATCTTCAACAATATTATGGACCGTATGGTCATTTCCGGATCGTAGCAATGGCATGATTCAATTTATCGCAATATTCGTTCACTTACTTAATCTAAAATTTTTATCTATAAATTTTTGTTTTTAAATGTGTAAGTTGTGTATTTTTTTAAATTGTTTTGCTAGTTTTAATTCGTTCTTCTACAAATATAATTGATATACGAGTATTTTATTATGTGCTTAAAAATTGTGTCTAGATTTTTGCATTTGAATTGTTTAAAATGGATTAGAATGCCTTTTATTTTTCTTGTTTTAATATATGTGTTAGTGCCACTTCAAAAATATTATTAAACGTATATCTTAAGTTTATTCTTACAATAATATCAGCTGCAAGGGATCCATTTGAAGGTCCTGGCTGAGATGAACGTGCTGGTGTGGCTAGTGGTTCCCGCTTCCTCCGCTGGTACGGTTGCTGAAGGCTGTTTTTTTTCCACTATTTTTTCACTGCTTTTGCACTGTTTTATTTCTCACATGCACAGCTTGTTCAAGTATTTGTCCGGGGTTACCGGGGTTATCGGGACCAGTACGTATGGTGCGATTCGCGAGAGCACGGCGGCTACTTGAGGCGACTGGCTTTTTATTACTCTGAGGGCGCGGCGACTGCTTGAGGCGGCTGGCCTTAACGAATTGTTCGCGTAATACTCGCTTTTTTTAAAAACTCACACACGACTGGTCCCTGCTCGGGCGCCAATTAACAAAATTTAAATTTTATTATTTAAAAAAAATAATTTTTTATTTTCCAACGTATAAAATGTACCTCTGTTCTACATCGGAGTTGCTTAAAGACTAACAACATAAAATCTAACTTAGCCTAAGGTAGGAATGGGAAAATCGGGGAGAAAAACAAATGTCTCAGGTAACGAGACATTTGAATGGTGTGTAAAGGAAGGGAAACGTTTGTTAGGAATGTGGGTGTCAGGTGAACCTCAGCGAACAACCGTGTAACCGTTGGATGTTAGGTGACCCGCGCGATATGCTGATAGATGGAATGCAACATGCGCCGGAGACGTGGTCAATGCTGATGAATGGAATTCAACATGCGCCGGAGTAATCAAGTTACTGATGCAGCATGTGTTGGGGACGTGATTGGAACTCTGATGTAAAATAAGTTCTTAACTTGCCGGCCTATTCCTCGTTGATTGTGCAACAGTTCTTAGCGAAAAACGGCATTCCAACGTTGTTGCATCCACTCTATAACCTCGATATTGCCCCCTGATGAAGTTACACCTCAAGGGAAAGATGGTAAACGGTTCCTTTTTGTTACATACCTACATTATCCCAGATCGAATTTTAAATATTGGCAATAACTGAAAATGCATCATTTGCTACTCTGCCCCAAAGTGATTTTAGACTTCACAATTGATTTCGTAAAATATACATATAAGAACGTATTCCAATGCGTTAAAGGAGCAACTTCTCAATTTGAGCAAACCAAATCGCCCGATTAGTATTAGTACCGCTCGTAAATTCTCATTTGCACCAGCTCCGCCTTCGTCCAGCCTCCTCTCCTCAAATACGTAGTAAAAGTCAATTTATATGAAAATAAACCAAATTTTCTTTCACGCCAATTCAATTTACCACAAATAGGTACACAAACGTGAGTATGAAAAAAAAAATTTAATTTTAAGAAAACAATAATCCTCCTCCATCCCCACTAGAAGCTGGAAGGGAAAACAGAGGAAGGAAAACGCGTTAACCAGAAAAAATGAAAAACCAATTTCACCCACTTCGAATCTGTTTAGAAAAAAGAATGAAACAAAAAACAAAAAACCAAATCAAGGGGAATCCGAAACAACCCAGCAACAGTGATGATGGGGTTGAAAATTTGCTTATTTGATAGGTGGAGCGTAACCTTTACTCCCGCAGGATAAGTGAAACCAGAAAATTGTTTATAAAAAAACGTTTGCCAAATTCAAACCCGTCGGCCGCCTGCTACCAACCACAGCCATTCAACCAACCAGTGGATATACGGTATTGCTGATGAATGTGTGAGTGGGTGAGCTAAATCAGGCAAAGCCGTAAATCCCAACTCGAATATATCCCTTGTAGTCATTGTCGTGGTTGTTCTTCAGTTTTCGAATCTATTCTGCTGTCCCGAGGATGGTTATGCTTAGTTGGAATCTATGTATGTATTTCAAATATGTATGATCAGGAGACGCTACTCGAATATGATTATAGATTCGTATGGCTTGTAAACAAAACGCGCAGAACCCATTATGCACACAAACAGGTTAGGCTTGTCGAAAAGGTCCTGTGTATTATGCAAATAGAGAACACTTCTCTCTATAAGTTTCCCTCATGCACCACCCGAGGGTGTACGAGTACAATAGTCGGAGCGGACAAGCCAACCGTTCTATCGACGTATTGTATTTCAAAAATCGGGGAGAAGGGTGGTAGGACTTAGCCCTGACCGGGAGGGAAAGAAGAAATCCTGTAGCCGACAAGAGGAATTACCTCTGGTCTGTCCAAGATACATGTTGGCTCCCTAATTGGGATGTTTCTTTTTGTTCGCCTTTTCTTCGTTTTTTTTTCTTTTTTTAATGACCCATTATCTATTGTAGGTATATGTATATATGCACATATATAGATAAGATCGATGTGGAATATATATTTTCTTTTTTCTTTTATTTTTTTATTTTGTAACGTCAATGCTTAGCGGCTGGGAACCTGTTTAATTGGAATCAATAAACAACGGGGGGCACCCAACGACAATGATAATGGTCGCCATCGACGTTGGTATTGATGTCCTCATTAAGGGAGGGTTCTGTTGTTGTACTTATATAACCGAATGCGTGATTTTGTTGAAGTTTTCATCAATTGGTGTTGAGCGACAACTTAAATTGAGCTACTGGGTGCAAAACCTCACGTGGGGATTATTCCCTTAAAGTGTTTGCAAGATTTTTACTTTTATAAAGAACATGTAATAAATAGGAGGGTGATTAAGTGTGTCTGAATTTGATAAGAGGACATGCGACAGTTGACTTTTCAACATGACTTCTTTTCCTAGACAACTTTTTGCTGGCCTTAAATTTTTGATGGTACTTTAAGATTATGTTAGAAACATCGATTAATTGGCATTTCAATTAAGCTTGACCTTCAAACGAGCATTCTCCGTGACAAGCTACCGAACTAGTTGAATCACTTCTTCTAAGATGTTAAGAAGACAGCGCTGTTGTAATGCTTTAGACCCTGAATGGCACTGCTACCGGTTCCTATTAGGGTAGTTTCAAGCCAGAAAAATCAACTTTTTTCCTGATTGCAAAGCCGCATAGGGCAGTGTCAAGACGCGCTACACAAACTTGGGAACAGACCTGACAAGCGTCTTTAAGCAAGCTTAAGTACCCTTAAGTACCCGGCGAGATGCCAGCAACGATCCCTGTTTAAATGCCCGGGTAAAGTTGACATAAGGCCTCCTCGTGGCGCCCTCTGGACAGCCTCTTCAACAACCCTTGGGAGGTGAACAAACGTATGCAGCGACAAGACCCCGACCAGCATGGCGGTTTTGCGGCGGGATAACAATCCGCCCACATAAAAATAACAAAAGTTATGAATGAGCAAGATGACTCGGATACACGAACGGATACTCGACGACGACAACGCACAAAAAAGGAACACGATTTGCGAATATGCTCCTGGAATGTCAGAACCCTGTACACTCCCGGAGCTGCTCTAAAACTAGAAAGAATCCTCACGCAGTACAAAACCGATATTACTGCGGTCCAGGAAATACGCTGGATAGGAAACGCTATGATTAGGAAGAAAAATTGCGACATTTATTACAGCTGTTACAACAGGTTGCACTTACTGGGATGCGGATTTGTCGTGGGAAAGCGGTTAAGGTCGAAGGTCATCGACCTTAAACCTATAAGTGATCGCCTGGCTGTGATCCGCATCAGAGGCAGATTTTATAACATGAGCCCTTAATGTGCACACGCCCCTACCGACGAGGCTGAAGACCCTATCAAGAAGGACTTCTATGACCTCCTGGACAACGCCTACGGAGCTTGTCCGGAGTGCGATGTAAAAATCGTGATCGGGGACTTCAACGCCAAAATCGGTAAGGAGAACACCCTTGGCGGAGTGATCAGAAAGCACAGCCTCCACGATACAACAACAGATAACGGCTTCCGACTCGCTGACTTGGCGACAGCTCGTAATGTGGTGATAAATAGCACAAGATTCCCTCGCAAGCGAATCCACACAGCAACCTGGCGATCTCCGGACGGTCGAACCGCCAACCAAATCGACCATGTGCTCATTGACGCAAGGCACTCGTCAAACATCCTGGATGTGCGAACATTCAGAGGGGCAAATGTCGACTCTGACCACTTCCTCGTATGTCAGAAAGCTGCACCAGCCCATCAGGAGGAGGTTCGATATTGGGCGCCTGAGCACACCGGAGGTTGCCAGAGTGTACAGGGAGCAGCTGAGCGAAAGACCCTACGGTATACCTACGTCGAACACGAATGCCAATAATATGTGGCTGCACTGCCGCTCAGCCATTCAGGAAGTAGCCGAAACCACATTAGGATACCTACCACCCCCGACAAGAAACCCGTGGTATGATGGCGAGTGTGAGCAGAAAAAGGCAGCAACCGACGAGGCGTACCAAAAGGCGCTGCAGACGAAAGCCAGGGCAGCGCAAGAAGAGTACCGAGCCAGAAGAAGGGAGGAGAAAAAACTACTGCGACAAAAGAAAAGAATCTTTGCAGCCTCCCAGCTCAAGGATACCGAGGAGTCTAGGGATAAACATAAAACACGAGCCTTCTACAAGAAAGCCAAAGGCCTTACAGGAGGCTTCAAAGAGGGCATCCAGACTCTTCGAAACTGCGAGGGTAATCTTGTCATCGACCCGCAGGGAATAGTGGATGTATTTAAGCGGCACTTCCAGCAGCTGCTTAACGAGCGTGACCAGGAGAGAGTGTTAGGGACCGAGGAAATCCCAACTCCAGCCGCTGAAGTAGTCCTCCCACCCAGCATCGAAGAAGTCGGCACAGCTATTCAGAAGCTGAAGAACAACAAGGCCGCAGGCTCAGATTGCTTGCCATCAGAGCTCTTCAAGGCTGGCGGCGATGTTCTGGTAGGGAGCATGCACCAGATCATCTGCAGAATTTGGGAAGATGAAAGCATGCCCGACGACTGGAATACCAGATCTATATGCCCCATCCACAAAAAAACCGATCCTACCTCTTGCAAGAACTATAGAGGTATATCCCTGTTCAATGTCGCACACAAGATCCTGTATCGGTTAATTCGCTACCGAATTCTCCATTGTCATCCTGCACAGTCGGATAAGTTTGGCAGGGATGTTAAAACAAGACAAGGCTTTGTATAACTCGCCTCTATACACGCTATCATACGCCGCCTTGAAATAGACGAAAAAGTGGTGAGTGTCGATTTGGCCTTCTCCAAGATCTGCCGTTGCGTAAATATTTGATCTATTATGGATTTACCTGGCCTGAAACAACACTGATAAGAGCCATTCAGATTATCCACAAACGGTTTCAGGCGTTCACACAATACGGCAGAGAAGATCTTGTATGCGATCTTAAGGAGACTTATTCCCCTGTAGTTGGCGCAGTTATAGGGGTCTCCTTTCTTATGAACCGGTCAAACGATGCTGAAATTCCATTCGTCGGAAAGCATGCACCGGGGTGCCGGGAGGAGGCCGTATGTCAACTGGACCCGGGCATTTGAACAGGGATCGTTGCTGGCATCTCGCCAGGTTTAGAGCAATCAACAACTTTAACCTGTATGTCTCGCTTTAAAGTCGACAAAAAGATGGTACGTGACGACCCGGAATTCAAGGGTCTTCTCCAAGATCTGCCGTAGTGTAAAAATTTGGTCTATCGTGGATTTTCCTGGCCTGAAACCACACTGGTAGGAACCCATCAGATTGTCCACAAACGGTTTCAGGCGCTTACACGGTACGACAGAGAGGATCTTGTACGCGATGTTCAGTAGGCTTATCCCTCTGTAATTGGTGCAGTCAAAGGTGTCTCCTTTGCCCGGTCCATAAGGGCAAACAATACCGAGATTCCATTCATCGGGCATGCGTTCTTCCGACCATATCTTGCAGATGAGTGGGTGCATGTTCCCGACCAGCTCATCGCCAGCTACTTTAAACAGTTCCGCGGGGAGTCCGTCTGCTCCAGCAGCTTTATAAAACTTAAGTTTCGATATCGCTGTCTTAACGTCGTCTAGGTCGGGTGGACGGGATTCTCCTTCGTCTTCGTCCATTGTGAATGGTTCGCTCTGCCTGACGGCGGCATTTTGACTTTCGTCGCCGTTATATAGTCTGCAGGTGGTCCTTCCACAATCTCAGCATCGACTGTGACTCCACTACTAGTTGTCCGTGCTCATACCTGCAGGCTTCTGCTCTGGCTTTATAGCCTTGTCATGTTCGTTTTAATTTCTGGTAAATCTTTCGAACTTTGTTCCTGCAGTAATATCTCTCCATCTCCTCGATCTCGCGCCTCTCGTGATCCTTCTTTTTCCTTCTCAGAAGCGCATGCTCCTCCCTCCTTTTCTGTTCATAGAGGTCGCTGGCAGCTTTCGTCGGTCGATGCAATGTGGCCATGTATGCATTCTGTTACTCTACATGGGCCTGTCTGCACTAATCATCAATCCAGGGGTTTTTCGACTTTCTACTACCAGATTATGTCCCGTCATAAAGTCCAATAGCCTTAGTCCGTTTTCTGACGTGGTGTTGTGTAGGCTGTGCTTTCCAATGACCCGTTTAAAGATAGCTTCCTTACGCAGCTTCGGATTGAAATCTCCTAGAACGATTTTGGTATCATAGCTGGGACATCGCGCATACGTTCTGCCTAGGAGATCATAGAAGTCGTCTTTATGTCGGTCATCTTTCTCATCTATGGGGGCGTGGACACATAATAAGCTTATATTGCCGAGATTGGCCTTGGTGCGGATAGTTATGAGGCGTTCGCTTACATACATTTTCCTGAGTCTGCCTCGAATAACAAATCCGCATCCGAATAAGCGTTGTTTATTTTCTCTGTAGCAGTTTCCGTAGTAGATATCACAGGTTTTCATCCGCTTTTTGCCTGACCCATCTCATCGCACTTTTTGGAGTGCGGTAATGTCTGCCTTATTGCAGTCCAAAGAATTGACCAGTTGTCCGGCTGCACCAGGTCTGTTGAGGTGCAGGTGCAGATCCGGAATTCGTTTCCTTTTAGACGTTTGCGGGGATCCGTATCCGAGACTGTTAGTTGTCTCTGAACAAGCTTTGGTTTTATGCGATAGGAAAGTTAACCCTAAGCGCAACCCCCAACCTGGAGGGCCAGGTTCCTCTTTCCCCAGGAACAAGGGATCGGGTCGTTGCACTACCTGGCGGGTGCCCGGGGAGGCTACGCGGAGGCTGTGTGTCAACTTGGATTGAACAGGGACAGAGATCGAAGCTGGCGTTTGCAAAGTTAAAGTCATCTTCTTTGCTCTGTTTGCTCGCTCCCTTCTCCCCTGCCGCGTAGTCACTAAGAGTAAATACTACCATCATTCAAATTGAGCCATGTGTTGTTTACTCAAGCGTCAATGTAACGCTCTTATCGATAGCCAAGTAGGGCTAGCAGTTCGTAGAGCATAAACTTAAAATCTGTCAAGAATATCAGGGTGATACTCTGGTGGATACGGTAGTACATTGCACTTCGGGCAACGAGATACATATAATACCGACCCCTCCGCTGAATACCTAAATTTTAAATTTAGACGACAACCAATGTTTAGGTCTACATTATTAAAATAGGATCATTAGCCCATTTCCTCTGAAACTGAGTGTAGTTTCCATCTGGAGGACGATGAAATGTCAGAGCCCAACTTTTGCCCTGTTTCCCTTATGAGAAAAGAGGCTTTCAGGCAAATTCCATCAATAACTTCATTTGAACGTCGAGGAAATTCTCTACTAACTTGGCCAATTGGCAGTATGCATTGGCTCTCCCCAGTGTACAACGTAACACATGCCATAAATTAAAAATTAAAAATACGTCAAGGACTAAACAAACCATGCCAACCTATGAAGCGTGATATGTGCATATGTACATATGTTCATAGAGGGAAAATCCTAATAGCATTTCAATTGCCATCAAATTTCTCAGTACAGGACTTTTCCAATACGCCCCTAACAAACAAATCACAATTTAAATTCAATGACACCCAAGCGACCGAGTAGAATGGTCCATAGCATTTGAAAGCTTAGATGAAAACAATTCCAGAAAAAGTTATATCCTATCCCAGTCCATACAGTATGCATACTTAAAATAACATTAAGTTATTATGCTGCAATTTAATCACGAAACGCTTCGTTCCACCCAATTTCGTTGTCATCATTTGTTTGTTGTTTGCTCCATGGCTGGTTCTCTCGGTCGCCCACTATACTGTGTAGTAAAAGTAAAGTAACTCGTAACTCGAATCCTAGACTACATCATATTGCATTGCGTATGAAATTAAGTCCCCTGAGGAGCAATTTCCTGATTAAATTTACCTTTACAAGGACATCACGCTTCTCTTCATCTCCATACTGCCAACCATCGTAGACGAACACTACTGCCACAACCCGCATTTGAATTCCTCGTAATAGTAAGCAAATAAACCTCAAAAGTCAACCCAATGGTGATATCACACTCGTACTTTGGTTATTTTGGGGAAAGAATACGAAAATAAAGAAGAAAATTCAATGACTCTTGTGCGTTGCTCTGCTTGCAGAAGGACTTTTAATTTCTTCGAAGTCAATGCCATTCAAGTTACATCCTACAATTGTATCTCACCACCTAACATTCCATCTCATTCTGGTATGGATGCAACGACGTATGTATGAGTTGTATGAGCCCATTCTGTTATGGGTGTGCTTAATATGGTTTGTACACCGCCTCATGGAGGGATTATTAAATCAGACAATCATGTGGTGCACTGTTGCTTTGTATTGTTGAAACGTATAACCGCATCTCCTTATGGGACCTGTTGAATAGGCACCCGTGAAACTTTTTCGAGATCAGGGGAGGTAAGTAAACATACATGAAAAAGTTTCGTGAATGTTTTCCATTCGAATGCCCTGTAGGAAAGAAGATTCCTCTAAAGGTAGTTTCACTGGTTGACTCAATTTGCAGTATGGGGCAGAAGGAGCGAATAAAGTCCATTTGTGCACTGAAAGGAACGTGGCAGTGGTTTTACTAAAAGGAATTATGGATATTATGAAATTTTGGAAACAAAAGTTGTGCTGCAATCCTTTTTTTCGCCATTTAGGGTTTTCTTTTTCTGATTATAGTGCTTTGTGCATTACCACGCCAAAGTTTGCGAGGATGTGTTTCATTTGGGGTTGAGCTTTGTGTTCACAATGCAGATGGGATTGTGCCTTTGGATGCGTGAGTGTGGTGAGTGTTTGTTGTTTGTTTTGCTTTAGGGTTTGACAAGGATTGCTATAAAGGATGGTGGAAGGTTGAAAAGTTTAATCGCTTGCTTAAGTGATAATAACAATAGAGGGGAAAGGATTTGTTTTTGTTTACGAAATCTCGAAACGATTTAGAAAACTTTGTGACTACTTTTTACAAACCTGAAGGAGACCACGTGGTTTGGATGTGTTGATCGCAATTCCGCAACTACAAATTTCTTAAGATCTGCTTTCAAAAGAGAAAGTTATGTAGAGTGAATAATACGACTTTTCACATAACATGTATGCATATGTAGACATTCGATTGATATCTGTTAACCATCCTGACAATTTTCATTTGCGCACACAGTACAAATGTAAATTGTAATAACCTTACACCGCATTGGCTCAACGGCTTTATGCCCTCTGTAATATCATCGAACCATAACCATGTAGAAGTTTGATAGACCAGCTGTCAAATGGCCCGACGACTTCATCCTTGCTGTTTTGTTCGGTACCTAAGCGTGACAACACATTACTTACTTACTTAGGTGGCGCTACAGTCCGGTGTGAACCTGTGAACCTCAACCAACAAATTTCTCCAGCTGGCACGGTCTTTTGTCGGCTGTTTCCAGGGACGCACTCCCAGTTCGGAGTCCTCTCTTGCGTCGTCCGTCGCGATTGGACTCGAAGACTCTTCCGGCCGGAGCTGTGCTATCCGTTCGCTCTGACATGGCCTAGCCATCTTGGATCCGTAGACGTCGTACTAGGCCGATATCGCTGTACAGCCCGTACAGTTCGTCGTTGTACCTTCTCCTCCACTCCCCGTTTATACAAAGGGGACCATAGATTGAACGCAGAAATTCCCTTTCGAAATGACCAAGGGCCTCTTCATCCGCTTTCGTTGAGGTCCAGACCTCTGCGCCATAGAAGAGGACCGGGATGATTAAGGTTTTGTACAGGGCAACTTTGGTCTTTTGAGAGAGGGATCTACTTCTCATTTGCCTCTTGAGCCCAAAGAAGCAGCGGTTGGCAAGAGTAATTCGGCGTTTGATCTCAGCACTGGTGTTGTTGTCGCTGGTTACTAGTGAGCCAAGGTAGACCAAGTCCTTGACGACTTCGAATCTGTAGCCGCCAATAGTGACGTTCTGGCCGAGACGTCGATGTTGCGCGTCTGTTTTGGTTGACAGCATATATTTGGTTTTACCCTCGTTAACAGAAAGACCCATTTTAGCTGCTTCTGCTTCAATGCTTTCGAACGCATCATTAACATCCCGCTGTGTTCGTCCAATTACGTCAATGTCATTCGCGTACGCAAGCAGTTGTGTAGACTTGAAATAGATCGCATATGATCTTTTGAAGCACGATGTTGAAGAAATAACATGACTGTGCGTCACCATGTCTAAATCCTTTTTTAACAATAAAGGTCTCGGTTACTTCGCTACCGACCTTAATGGAGCAGCGATAATTCTCCATTGTCATCCTGCACAGTCGGACGAGCTTGGCAGGGATGTTAAGACTAGACATGGCTTTGTATAGCTCGTCTCTATACACGCTATCATACGCCGCCTTGAAATAGACGAGAAAGTGGTGAGTGTCGATTTGGCCTTCTCCAAGATCTGCCGTTGCGTAAACACTTGATCTATTATGGATTTACCTGGCCTGAAACAACACTAATAAGAGCCGATCAGATTATCCACAAACGGTTTCAAACGTTCACACAATACGGCAGAGAAGATATTATATGCGATCTTAAGAAGCTTGGCTCTGGTCCTTCATGGGCTGTAACGCCACCAAAGAAGAAGAAGACGTTGGCGCAGTTATAGGGGTCTCCTTTCTTATGAACCGGGCAAACGATGCTGAAATTCCATTAGTCGGGCATGCTTTCTTGCGACCATACCATGCAGATGAGATCGTGCATGCACCTTACCAGTTCATCTCCAGCCGCCTTAAAAAGCTCAGCAGATAGGCCGTCTGCGCCCGCGGCTCTATTAGACTTAAGTTTTGATATCGCTATTTTGACTTCATCTAGGCCGGGTGGACGGAATTCTCTTACATCGTCATCCATTACGAATGAATCGTTCT
Source organism: Eumerus sabulonum (assembly GCA_951905685.1). Lineage (NCBI taxonomy): Eukaryota > Metazoa > Arthropoda > Insecta > Diptera > Syrphidae > Eumerus > Eumerus sabulonum. Next base: position 164,750,357 of record OX645060.1, on the reverse strand, counting down.
GCCTGACAGCGGTATCTTGTCTGTCATCGCCGATATACTGTCTGCAGAAGTGGTCTTTCCAAATCCTCAGCATCGATTGTGATTCCACTACCACTTTCATCCCTGCAGGCCTCCGCTCTGGCTATGTAGCCATGTCCGTCACGTCACATCTCACGCTTTCCGTATTCTCTTTTCTTTCTTCCTCTCTTCTCTTCTGCTCATAGATTTCGCGACTAGCTCTCGGCCGTCGTTGCAGCGTGGCTTTATATGCCTCTTGTTTTGCTGCATGGGCTTGTTCACATTGTTTATCGAACCAGAGGTTTCCAGGTGGTGGCGGTTTGAAACCCATTACCTCAGTGGCAGCATCTCTGATGGCGTTCTGGCAATGTGCCCAATCCTGCTCTATTGTTTGTGCCACTGTGGTAGGATTTTGAGAGAGATTGAAGGACACACCATCGGCAAAGATTCTGGCGACGTCAAAATGACGTTGTCCTTCTTCACTCCTAAGCCTTCTTGATATCATCATTCGTACCTTGGCTACAACAAAGTGGTCCAAGTCGATATTGGCTCCTCAGAAGTTTCGTATGTCGAGAATACTAGAGGAGTGTCTGGCGTCGATCGAAACGTGATCAATCTGGTGGATGGTCGAGTGATCAGGAGACCCCCAGGTACCCTTGTAGAGGTTGAGATGGGGGAATCGTGTGCTTGCTACAAGGAGGTTACGCCCCTTTACTAAGTCGATTAGCCTGAATCCGTTGTGAGATGTGGTGTTATGAAGGCTAAGCTTTCCTAAGATCGATCTAAATATATTATCTTTACCCAGCTTTACGTTGAAATCTCTTAGTACGATTTTGGTGTAATAACTGGGGCATTGGGTGTATTTTCGGTCCAGGAGATCATAAAAGTCATCCTTCAGTCGAACATCTTTTTCTTCCGTGGGGGCGTGAGTGCATATTAGGGTGATATTTCCCAGTGTACCCTTGATGCGGATGGTTATCAGGTGTTCGCTTACATGCCGAAAGCTTAAGAGTTCTGCCTAAGTCTACCTCGAATAAGCAAATCCGCACCCAAATAAGCGTTGCTTGTTTTCCTTATAGCAATTACCGTTATAGATATCATAGTTTTCCATCCATTTTTTGCCTTTTCCATCCCATCGCACTTGTTGGAGCGCGGTTATGTCTGCTTTGTAGCAGTCCAGGGTATTTTCCAATTGATTGCCAGCACCTGGCAGGTTGAGGGACTTCACATTCCAGGTGCAACCTCGTACGTCCATATTGCGTTTGCAGGGGTCGTCAAAATTGAAATCGTCCATATCCGAGGCTTGCTGTGGGTTCGTAACAAAATGCACGACCCCCAACCTGGAGGACCAGGTTACTCTAACCTCAGGAGCAACAGATACTATTAGAGAAGCGCGCAAAGCTTTTTGAAAACTAAACGGGACTCATGTACATATTAATAATTACGTACCAGGTAAGCATACATACAACAAGCAATGCTAAACCTGTTCACTTTCCAGCCAGACCAATCAAGTTGGGAATACAGCACAACGTCGAAAGAGAATTAATTAGGCTTATGGAAAAAAGCATAATGTCACCAGTGGACTCTAGTGACACACCGTAAGAATGGGCTATGCCTACAGTCAATGTGCCAAAAAAGGATGGCAGGATTCGTCTTTGTAGTGATTTTAGGACAACGACAAATCCAGTCCTCGTGAAAGATACGCATCCAGTTCCACTAGTTCCAGTTCGACCAACTGCGAAGGCAATTTGCATATGAAGCAAGACTTGCTGCTATCAAGAATGTACCCACCCCCACAAACGAATCCGAGCTTAGGTCAATCCTCGGGATACTTCATTTTTACGCAAAGCTCAAATTTGCATGTGATTTGTGACCTTATTATAGACCGTAAACTTCGTAAGCTTCGTTTTGGGGGGATACGAAAGCTATCAAAATTCATCAATTATCTCGTTAGGCTCTTTATGCTGACAGTACTGTTATGATATAGAGTACCACAGTTACAGATTGACCTCAGATCAATTATCTGGGCACTTTATATTTATTATAAGCTTTTACACACTTAACACTTTATTGCTTACACACACTTTACTATTCCACCATAGATCAGTTATCGGGGCGCTTCACCCTTATTGTAATGTTTGCCTCTACATCTCGCTATATGGCTTAATTACCGACTGATCACTCGTTGCTGAGCCCGAAAACTGAATGCTTCCGAGGGCGAGCGTTCGCGCTTATATAGCCCCCGGTCCTCTTTCTTGAATGTTCGCCTTCAGACGTTCCTCTTCAGAAGCCTCTGGAATGCTCTGACATTCAGCAGTATGTTGCTGAAAGTTACCATCATTTACATTTCAGCTTCACGAGAGCTTGCCAAACTTCGACAGCGAAATTGGTACATAACCGTCGGTTCTTGACAATATGATATGCATGGCTGGTGAAATGCAACACAATGAACATTTCAATAACTTGCAACTGACAGAAAAGTGCCGAAAAAAGCATCAAAGAACGACAAGACCTTCACGAGTACATTAGAGATCATGAAAAGTAATTGGCAATTCTCAACAGTAAGTTCTGATTTAAAACCCTACCTTGACAAGGGCAACGAGTTGTCCGTGGAAAACGGAATCCTATTGTGGCAAGGTCGAATGGTAGTTCCGATAACATTCCGAAGAAAAATGCCGGACCACAAAGGACATCCAGGTGTCGTTGCAATGCGTGCTTTAGCCAGATACTATGGTGGAACAACATGGGCCAGTACATAAACAGAGTTGTACAATGCCAGAACTGCCAACTAAACCGTCCAAATGTTACGGGATTACCTGTGTACTCGTAGTCTATCCCAGAGTGTGTATGGTAGAGGTTGCATGTCGCACGCCCTTTTAATCAAAGCGAACCGAAGGTGAGCTTTCTTTGTGCTGACTCGGACTCAAAACGTTGTTCGCGTTTTTGAACCACTTCCTGACATTTTAGAGAGATGACATTTTTTACACTATTAGTTGACCATATAAGTCGGGTCATGACGAAGCCGGAATTTTCAATTTCGACGTTCGCCAAAACATTATCGACGACCCTCTTCGAAACACAAACGTTGAGCAAGATCTCCAACCGATTGTAAACGAGTTGCCTATAGTTCCTAATACAGTCAACATCTTGCTGGTTAGGAAGCAGGGAGCCCAAGGTTACAAAGACTTCAGGGTCAGACGACAGGAGGTGTTTCTAAAGCAACAGAATCGCTTCTATGCTGATTTGCAAATCAATATGTCCGCCTTGGCGGCACTACCAGAAGACGGAAGCGGTCAAGATCAACTTAGACATGTCGACCGAAGTGTTGCCAACGACTCAATGCCCGATGTTGCTGAAGACAGTGACGATATGGTTATTAATGCGCTTCCCGTGTCGAGTGGTATGAGACAAACCGAGGTTGTTCGTGATGCAATCGATTGGCCCGCAGCTTCAGCAAATCCGGTCAACGAATTCACGACTGTTGAATACATCGTCAAAGCTTTTCCTCATCTGTTCCCTTCTGGTGCTGCTGACTTCAATGATAATACATGGTTTAGAGAAAATCAACCCACCATTCAGGAATGGGCTCGGTATTTGATGAGTTACCATGACAAGAGATTTGCGCAAGACCCGAGGTTTCTATTCCTCTGCCTCAACACGATGCAACACCACGACGCAATTAGCAAAGGCTTAATCTACGCCAACATGATGAATTTCAATGGATCCCCGGAGAATCTACAACAACAAGCCAGAGAGAATCCGTCGCTGATGAACCGTTTTCTCTACCTTGCTTCAAATATCAGAGGCACTGGTATCAGAAGCGTTCCAACATTTTTCTTGACGTTAAACGCGATAGATCTCTGGTGGCCATGCCTAACGAAACATTTTGGATACGATCCAACCGAGAAAATCTGAAGCTCAGGTTGCAAGGGACATGCAATCATTGCTCTCAAAAAAACCCGTCAGTTGCAGACAGTTACTTTGGCAAGAGAGTGGAACTGTTTGCGGAAGAATTGGAGAAGAAGTATCCATTCATAGACTATTGGTACCGTTTCGAGTATCAACATAGAGGAAGCCCACATGTTCATGGCGCATTTTGACTGTCTGGAGTTCCTGACGTTAGAAACTTTGAGACAATGAATATTGAAGAGCTGACAAATGCCAATCGTTTTTACGACAACCTGGTGTCAGCGATCAACCCAAATCATTCGGCAAGATCAGACCAGCACCCCAGTAGAATGAGAGCAACAGACCTCGAACTCACTGACGAAAACATAGCCAAAGGTGTGAACAGTTTCTAAGACACACAGTTTGCTCGAAGTCGAACTGTCTGCGAACAATCAATGGACATGAGCAATGCCGGTTTGGATTTCCAAAACCACTACATACACCTGTTCGAAACGATGGACTACTCAACCCATTCAACAAGTTTGTTTCATTCGCGTGGCGAGCAAACACAGACTTTTCCATTATCGCTTCTGAATATGCAGTGACATCTTACATCACTAAGTACGTCTCAAAAGGTAAACCAAAGTCTGAAAATTTCAAGCAGACGCTGAGGGCCCTTCTAGAGAGTAATATCGGTACTGAGTCAAGACAAAGAACTGTGACGAAGTTCCTCATGAAGGTTATTGTCAGCAGAGATATATGTATCTGGGTGTGAAGTGTCCAGGCTTCTACTTGCAGAACCTTTGATGGAAGCCACTCCTCAGTTTGTGAAGCTGTACATCTCCACGCAGGAAAGTGTTTTGATAATGAGACGAGGCATGAAAGATGATGAAACGGCAGTTGTGATGCTCCGCGAATAATTACAGCATATGCGTACAGAGCAGCAAATTTAAGCGACTTGACATTCATGGACTTTGCCCGAAAATACACCGTTGCTGCTGGAAAACCAAGTTTCCAATCGGTGAACCTTCCTTCTAAGTCTAGGGCCGCTGCACGCCCAGTGATGACAGTTCCCGGTTACAAGATGCATCTGGCTAAAAAAAAAAAAGAGTTGTTCAAGTCATTCCTAAAGTCGTGAAAGGTAAGTCCCGTGAAATCGACGAAATCTACTACAAACAACAACTTGTACTTCACACTTTGCTGACGCACACAACATGGGAAGAGTCATAAAGGGCACATGGCATAGCTGTTTCAAGTCAACAAACTGGCTCCTATAACAATTGATGACCAATAAAGTCATACGTAGGTTACTACTTTAACTACTTTCTCGCAAAAGCAAAATTACAACCTTCTTGTCCCTCCATCTGAGAGGATTGAGGTAGTACTGTAATAATCTCGTTGTCATCGTTTTCCAAAACAGAAATACCATCTCGCACAGAATATATGTACATATGTATGTAAGTAGGTTAAAAAGTCGTAAGTAGACACATACGTATGCGATTTCCACAGCACTTTCCGAATGATTTACAGCGTGTCCGGTGTAAACATCAAGCCCGATAAGGCATACGTAATTTTACTTACTTACTTTGATGGCGCTACAGATCCGGGTGAACCAGGGCCTCAACCAACAAGCCTCTCCAGCCGGCCCGATCTTTGGCCAGCTGCTTCCAGTGCCGCAGGCTCATTTGGTTGAGGTCCCTTTCCGCTTGTGCGCGCCACCTTAAATGCGGTCGTTCTCTGCTGCGTCGTCCCTCGGGGTTGGAGTCGAAGACACTTCGGGCCGGAGCGTTGATGTCCAATCGCTCTACATGGCCAAGCCATCTTAGACGTTGGATTCGAAGACGTCTTACTAGGCCGATGTCGCTGTACAGCCCATACAATTCTTGGTTGAATCTCCTCCTCCATTCTCCGTTTACACAAACGGGACCAAAGATTGCACGCAGAATTTTCCACTCGAAACGCCCAAGAGCCTCTTCATCCGCTTTTGATAACGTCCAAGCCTCAGCGCCGTAGAGGAGGACAGGGATGATTAAGATTTTGTAGAGGGCGCCGTGGCGCAGTGGTTAGTGTGTTGGACTCTGGCGCACGATGAGCGAGTTCGGATCCCGATAACACCAACGCCATCGAATGTTTATTTCGCGACATTTCTTAAACCTTTTTTATCATCAAAGGGGTCGGTTAGTTCACCTCCTACCTTAATGGCAGCGAGAGTTATCCATAGTCATCCAGCACAGTCTGACGAGTTTTGCAGGAATATTAAAACATGACATGGCTCCGCACAGCTCATCTCTATAAACACTGTCATACGCGACTTTAAAGTCGACAAAAATATGGTGCGTGTCGCCCTGGAATTCATGGGTCTTCTCCAGGATCTGCCGTAGTGCAAATATTTGGTCTATCGTGGATTTTCCTGGCCTGAAACTACACTGGTAGGAACCTATCAGATTGTCCACGAACGGTTTCAGGCACTTACACGGTACGGCAGAGAGGACCTTGTACACGATTTTTAGGAGGCTTATCCCTCTGATATTGGCGCAGTCATAGGGGTCTCCTTTCTTATGGACCGGGCAATACTGAGATCCCATTCATCGGGCATGCGTTCTTCCGACCATATCTTGCAGATGAGTTGGTGTATGTTCCTGGCCAGCTCATCGCCAGCTGCTTTAAACAGTTCCGCGGGGAGTCCGTCTGCTCCAGTAGCTTTATAAGGCTTAAGTTTCTATATCGCTATCTTAACATAGTCTAGGTCGGGTGGACCTCCTCTCCTTCGTCTGCGTCCAGTGTTAATGGTTCGCTCTGCCTGACGGCAGAATTTTGACTATCATCGCCGTTATTCAGTCTGTAGAAGTGGTCCTTCCACAATCTCAGCATCGACTGTGACTCCACTACTAGTTGCCCGTGCTCATCCCTGCAGGCTTCTGCTCTGGCTCTATAGCCTTGGCATGTTCTCTCCATCTCCTCGATCTCGCGCTTCTCGTGCTCCTTCTTTTTCCTTCTCAGAAGCGCATGCTCCTCCCTCCTTTTCTGTTCATAGAGCTCGCGGGCAGCTCTCGTCCGTCAACGCAATTTGGCCATGTATGCATTCTATTTCTCTACATGGGCGTGTCTGCACTCATCATCAAACCAGGGGTTTCTCGACGGTGGTGGCTCGAAACCGAGTACATCTGAGGCGGCCTCTCTAATCGCGTTCTGACAACGACTCCATTACTGTTCTATGGTTTCTGCAGATTGCATCGGGACTTGAGAGAGCTTGAGGGAGACCATACCATAAAGTCCGTTTTCTGACGTGGTGTTGTGTAGGCTGTGCTTTCCAATGACCCGTTCAAAGATAGCTTCCTTATCCAGCTTCGCATTGAAATCTCCTAGAACAATTTTGGTGTCATAGCTGGGACATTGCGCATACGTTCTGCCTAGGAGATCATAGAAGTCGTCTTTATGTTGGTCTACTTTTTCCTCTGTGGGGGCGTGGACACATAATAAGTTTATATTGCCGAGATTGGCCTTGATGCGGATAGTTATGAGTCGTTCGCTTATATATTGAAAGCTTAAGACTTTTTTCCTGAGTCTGCCTCGAATAACAAATACGCATCCGAATAAGCGTTGTTTATTTTCTCTGTAGCAGTTTCCGTAGTAGATAGCACAGTTTTTCATCCGCTTTTTGCCTGGCCCATCCCATCGCACTTCTTGGAGCGCGGTAATGTCTGCCTTATAGCGGTCCAAAGTGTTAACCAGTTGTTCGGCTGCACCTGGTCTGTTGAGGGACCTAACGTTCTAGGTGCAGTTTGCGGGGGTCGTCAACATGTAATTACGTCCGTATCCGAGGCTATTGGTTGTTTCTGAACATGTTTTTGTTTTACGTGATAGGCATGTTAACCCTAAGCGCAACCCACAACCTGGAGGGCCAGTTCCTCTTTCCCCAGGAACAAGGGGTCGGGTCGCTGCACACATTGGTTCACTACCTGGGGGGTGCCAATATAACTATCCTATACGTGATTTTAGCAGTCTTTAAATGCCGACAAATTACATTGAACACATTAATTGCCTTAACTTCCAGTACGTTTTTTGGCTCATTAACCGCGATATGTGAAAGACATGATGAGCTTCCGGCCTCCCACATTCACCGTCATTGTTGTATTGCTTTTCCGTCCCTTTACGTCTGAAATCCAAACAAGGCAATGACAAAAACATTTTCACGGCACAACAACACGTTTCAACCCTCCAACCAGAGGGCCTTATACGAGTACAAACATCGAACAATTGGCCAAGGATAATGATCCACGAACATATTGTACGTTGCTTTGTTCAACAAAATCGAGATTGCCTTAAAGGATCCCAATTGGAGCGGAACATGCACACGACATGTCAACTATCGATGTCCCCTGTAAGATAAGAAAATCTCAAATCATGTTCCACCACGCAGTTACTCTATGAATCCCCCAGGACACAATAAAAGGTGTCACCGTTACAGTCACCATTGTCTATTCGAGTTACAGTAATCTGGACAATGTGTCATTTGCTACCGAATGCAGCATTTGTCCACTTAATTCTAATTAAGTTTGCAAAGCAACAGATTAACAGGTGGACCAAGGATACAAGGAAACAAGTCACAATGGATGTGTGTAGAGCGAATTCACAATAGACAACAATTAGTGATAGTCGTCACTGTCATTGTCGTCATCGCAGCTATTCAGTATTTCCAGGTCGTTTGATTTGTTGTCGTCGTTGTCGATGGATGCAGAGATTGCCCGAAGCAAGGACAATTCGTAATTCGCTATCGTGTCCACCACGTCCATCTGTTCGACTGATCGATTGTTCAATGGTTCCATGCAAGATCTCTCTCTCTCTCTATTGAACCTATGGCTTCGCATTAAAATTCACAGCGGGATGTGACGATTGTGGCGGTCAAACTATTGTTCGTTGTCAAAGTTGTCTTTGATGTTATTGGGGTTGGATGGACCTGAATTCGGTTTCATTTGTGGGAACGTACATGTGGTGATTTGCATCCATCGGAAGTATTACCATCTCGATGTGCCTCGAGAGGAATGTGTTACTTGCTGGTATGGCTGTTATTATTGTTGGCGGCGGGGTGACAGCGGTGTGTGCTTTATGATTATACATAGTAGAGATGACATGACAATACCGTCAGGTATTGTCAATCATAGCCTGGGGTGGTTTCATTTCTACGTATAGATAGATAAATTATAGTACGAAATGGTGCATTTGAGCTCTCTGCCACATATGACTGTATTGAGGCTTCCCGATTTGCTATCGAATTTGCCGCACGTGTTCGGTAGTATTAAACAGCTGTGGGGATTTGAATTCTAATTAATAAGGCTTAGAGTGCGATTGTAGGGTGACTGGAAGCAAGAGATTTTGTTAAGCAAGCTTACCTATTGTGTCCATAGGTATTAAATGTGGGCATTGAAGGTTATCAATACAGTATTCAAAGTCAAACAGCAATTGTAAATGACAAGTAAGCTCATCCTTAAGGTAACGTATTTGATAACCAAGATCAGTAGCCACCTACCTACCCATCAAGTGGCAGTGTTGTATAATAAGAATTGTTTATTATTAATGTTTCAAGTTACATTTCAAGTAATTAATAAATGATGAAAACTTCAATATTGTTGATGCGTTGACAGACAGCACCGGAAGGAGAACGGAACAAAAAACCGGCCAAGTGCGAGTCGGACTCGCCCACAAAGGGTTCCGTACCATCTGTATGTATAAATATGAAAGAGACTATGTATGTTACCTCATCAGTCATCACATTAAATTACATTTAATTACTTTGATAATCAAAAATCTTCATGATGAGATATATGTAGTTGATTATCAAAATGTCCATTGAATTCAAATCAATTATCTTACTTGATAGCAACGATGTGAAAAGGTGAATAACAATAATAGGAAATTAGGGAAAAGGGTTTGCAGCTAAGATTAATTCATCAAAGACACAAAAGATATTGTCGACTAACCTTAGTTCAGTATGAGACCAAGGGGACTTTTTGGATTAAAATAATGTCTGTTGTATGGGAGCCCCCTTAAATATTCATTTTGTTCTGTCTTTAGTATTTGTCGTGGTAGCGGCAACAGAAATACATAATCTGTGAAAATTTCAACTGTCTAACTATCACGGTTCATGAGATACAGCCTGGTGACAGACGGACGGACGGACAGCGAAGTCTTAGTAATAGGGTTCCGTTTTACCTTTGGGTACGGGACCCTAAAAAAGAGGACAATTGAGACGTACTTATAATGACGCAACGATTACACATACACATACGTATATACACATATACGCATTTATACATATACATGTGTTTTCAGGCAGGATGTGGATCGAGCTCAAAGAGGAAGCACGGCTAAGATTTGTTATAGCAAGAATAGCATCAACGTCGGTTGGTACCATCAGACGGTAAAGGACATATTTACAGATACATTTTGCAAACGAAATACAGGAATGACTGTCATATTTATTGTCAAATTTCGTACCAACATTCTAAACAGTGTCACACTTAAGTCATCGTGCTAATACAACAAATATACGCCACCCTTAAAGGGTTCACCAAAATATCAAGTGCCAGCGTCTAAGCTTCTGTCAATCATTTGCTATAGAAAATAAAAAAAATTTGCTTATATTCCACGAACTAAGTCGTCCTTTCAGTCAATTCATTTATTTAACAAAACTGTTTCATCCGTTAAGAGCATGATGTAAACCCCAACTGAATCTATTAAGGAATCAGATGGCTCTTTAAAATCAACCATTGTCCGTAGGGCAAGCTGAGGGTTAACCATCACTCTAACAGGCAGCCTCATTACTCTGTCATCTATTTTGGGAGTACCTTGATCCTTTTTGAGCATATAACATTGGTGGATGGCAACCAGTGGATGGTTTAGAAATTCAACTTCCACGTGAGGACCAAACTTGGAGCAATAAAAGGGTGATTTGTCTACTCAAAGTGTCTATTCCTTAAAAAGGAGTAAAATAAAAGGATATAATGGATGGACTAAAGTCATAGTGTTGTTTTTGGCTTAAAATCAATTCCATTATCCACGGTAGATCCGTCGGAGGAAACACAGGAAGCGCACCTAATCCTGCGAGTGGCTGTTACTACTGATTGTGTTCGGTAATCGGAAGTGACAATTAATACCTCATGACTTATTCAAATGTCAATTTGCGGATAATTGACTGTCGCTGCATTCGGATTATAACAGGTGCCGGACGGAACTATTTGTGGTGGTGTGTACTCAACCATGCTCGGTACTATTTTGTGTGGACAGTGGTTGCTGCAAAATCCCTTTCACGGTTGACGATGTGTGTTTGCGGTGTTTACTCTTTCATAAAGTGGGAAGTGGAAATCCGTTTTAAATTATTTACAATTAGATTGCCGGCGTAGCGTATGGGCATGGACATTGCTTACATTCGAAATTATATTGATTTTTGTGGAAACTAATTACTATGGGCTTCGAATGCGCCGACTGGGAGTGGATTAAATGCTTATCTTCCTTAAAAATGTATGCTCTATACGGCAAAAGATGTTTGTGAAAAATGTACATCTGCGCCACTGTCTTTTGCATTACTATTTACTCTTTGAAGGATTTCCCCATACGCAATGGTAGATGTTATAATAGACGTAACAGCAATATTGACCTCTGGGCTCTAAAAAGCTTTGCGCCTTACAAGTCTACAGGACCGGATGGGATCATACCAGAGGAGCTCCAGGAGCCCTACGGATAAAGGCCATACTAGCATTCTTAATCACTTCGAAGTACCCATGGACACACTAAGAACTAAGAACACTAAGAACTTCGAAGTTATCTTTCCATCCAGGAATGGACTGAAGGGAAAGTCATTCCGATGGACTCGATGGCTCCAAGATGGAGACGAGTGTAGGTAGTGGAGTCTTCTCCAAGGAGCTTAACTACAACCTATAGACTCCCAAATAACTGCAGTGTGTACCAAGCAGAAATAACAGCGATAACGGAGACCCTTGCATGGCTTAGGATCAATGTAATATCTGCCAAGGTAATTACCATTTGCACGGACGACCAGTCTGCAATAAAATCCTGGCCGCGGTAACCCACAATTCAGAAACATCCCGTAACTGCCGCCTATCTTTAGACGAGATGGCTGAACAATCCAACATAAAAATACTGGGGGTTCCCGGGCATAGGGATATTCCGCACTGCACAGCCGTCGAACTCGCAAAGTATCTCGGGTAACTAAAAACACGAATAAGTACGGTAAAGCACATGATAAAACTTCGAACCATAGAGGTTACCAACCTCCAATGAAATGAAAGTAATATCGGCTTTATCACTAAACAAAGATGGCCTAAGCTAAACTAAGGACGAACCAGCGACCTGGTGGCAACCAAAAGAGCAACCCTAAGCACTCTAGTGGGTGTCATCACAGATCACTGCAACACTTGAAAACACGCCGCCAGACTAGGGTTATCCTCCAATGACTTCTGCTGCGGCTGCTTGGATGAGGAGGAAGAGGAATCGATACACCACCTCCTTTGCTCATGCCCTTCTTTTGCGAATCGCAGGAGGATCTACCTCGGCGCGCCCTTCTATGATAACTTAAGTAAGCTAGCAGATATAAAAATAGTTCAACTCCATCGCTTCTTCAGAAGCACGGTTGGTTTTCGGGTAGCGGATCAAGGTAATATGATCCATATGGCATCGCTCTGGGCCAACTTCGGCCTACGTGTGGCGTATGCCAACCACTTTAACCTAACCTAACCTATAAAAGACGTCATAAAAAAATAATCCCACAATTTTGCTGAAACTGAAGGCTTTATTTAGTATTTTTATTTGGCAAATATAATACTTACTTACCTACTTAGCGGGCGCTACAGTTCGGAGTGAACCTGGGCCTCAACCGACCTAGCACGATCTTTCGCTAGTCTTTTCCAGTGCTATTTCTTCGTCCCTCGGGGTAAGATTCAAAAACTCTATGGGCTCGAGCTGTGGTGTGCATTCGCTCTATATGGTCTAGCCATCTTAGGCGTTGGATCCGTAGACGCCTTCATACAAGGGCAGATCGACCAGCTCCAACAGCAGATCCAAAGGCAGGTGAATCGGGTGAACACGATCTACTCGCTTTGGCCGGGCCTAGCGCCTCTATAGTCGTAATGGGTACGCTGGTAGAGAGTTATTTAAAGATCCTGTCTGTGAATGTGAATTCACTGATAAGGATCGAGCGAAGAGCTGTTCTTTTTAACCTGTTGCAGAACGAAAGCCCTGATGTGCTTCTGGCTAGCGAAACTAAGCTAAACCGAAAGCACAATTCTTATGATATAATAAGAAGAGACCGACCCAACGCCACACAAGGCGGAGGTGTCGCTATCTTCATTCGTAAGAATATAAAACATAAGGTCGTATATAGCAGTGACGTATGGCGGTTCCAGGTACTAGAGGCTTGTATTGTGTGTATCCCCCTTCGGAACGGAAGGAAGATGTACATAGTGTCGGCCTATGCACCCGAAGCACCTCAGCCCAACAGGTGAGAGCTCCACACATTTTTTCGTTCTCTGCGCCTAGACTCGGTGGAGAACTATTACGTTTTGGCCGGGGATTTGAATGCCAAACATGGTGATTGGGGAAATAATGTACTCAACACCAGATGGAGCCTATTAAACCAATGGTGGGATCTGCGCAACATTGAGTACAAAACCAAGTTACTCGCAACGGATAGTCCGTCGCTTCCTAGAAGCGGTTCCTATCTAGATCTTACGCTGCTTGACTCGCGACTGAGACTGGCTGAGACGAACGAATGGTCTACGAACTGTCTACGGACCGTCGACTACGACAGTGACCATTACGGACTTGGTGCCGTAAGCCAAATACCGGACGAGTTTGCAGAAATGGCAGAGTATGTCCAAACGCATCCATACGATTATAATAGGGCACGTTGGCCACGCTTTGCCAACTGCCTGATGAGAGCACTCACTTCGAGCGCCTCCTCCCCACCGACCAACAGGAACCTGTCAAACGATGAAATTGACAGAAACCTTATACAAATGGATGAAATCATTAAACAGACGATAGACAGAACGATACCACGCCAACGGCATTACGATACGACTGACGTATACCGAAACGTGACCATAGACGCACTGCACAGACAGACAAGTAGACTCCTGTCAAGACTCAAACTCTTGTATAGGCAGTTTACCGACCGACAAAACTCAGAGGTCAGGATACTGAGTCGCTGATTAAAAATCTCCAACAACTAATCAAGGAAAATTACAAAATATCTGTAAGTCTTCACTGGAACAACAAAATTCGAGCTGTAAAATCCAGCAACGCGAATATGTTCCCACAGATATATAAAATATTTAGGAGGAAAAATCAGAACGACATTCGGGATCTCAAGCTTCCGAGAACATTCGACAACGAACGTCTACTACGTACAATCAGCATTGATCCAGAGAGCGCTGTCCTGGACGACGATTTCTTCGTGATCGAGGATCCTCAAGAGAAAGTGGCAACAGCGGGAGCTGTCTTCCAGGGAGTGTACAAGGCGAATGAAAGCATTCGCCCGAACCACGACATGGAGAAAAGAGCCCTGTTAAACCACTTCTACCTACGAAACGATATTGAACATTGGCGATCCGAGAGCCTAGGTTACACCAGGTTCAGTGACGATTTCACGGCAAACAATACCGTCACAAATGAAGGGGCTAACCCACTATTCGTTTCGACGGAGGATCTCCAGTTGATCTTCATGTCACTCAGAAAGAAAAAGTCCGCGGGTAATGATGGTATATCCGCGTCGAAACTCGTCTCGGATGTCCAATGGAATAAATGCAAGAACCAATGTACGGGTGCCTGCCTGGTTGACTTGGAAAAACCCTTCGACACCGTATGGTTAGAAGGACTCTACTACAAGCTCAAACAATTGGGCATAAGTAAACCATTGCTATATATGATCTATGACATGATGAAGGGTAGAAAGTTCGTTGTGAAAATTGCCAACGTGACGTCTACTCTAACATTCGAAATTAAAAATGGACTGCAACAGGGCACAGTGAACACGCCGATCCTTTTCAGTATTTACATCAGCGATCTGATAGTTTCTCTTCGCCAATCGATAGCGTACGCGGACGACTTAATTGCGTACAGATCAGGCCCAACGATCGACATCATTGCTATTTTATTGCAGCGTGACTTCGACAAAATTCAGCAGTCCTGTGATGACTGGAAGTTGAAAATCAACTTCCAGAAATCAGAGAATATTTTATTCAGAACGCCTTTGTCTAGGGCCTCTAGGGACACTAGAAAGCACGGGCGAATGTTCTCAATCCTTGGACCCTTGGATAGGCTTCCGAAGGACTGTTTATGGGCTCTATCGTTTCGCTAATTTTTGTGAATTCTCTTTTCGTCCAACCTTTTAAAGGCAAAATTATAGCTTTTACTGATGACACCTCATTATCCTACTCAGAAAAAAACTATTTTAACTTGTATTTACCTGTAATAATGATTTAGATATCCTACGCAAATGGTATTTTGTCAGAAGTGATTCTGGCTCTAAATGTGAAAATATGGTGCTAGCTTACCACTCTCCTTGTTGTCCTCAATACGTTTTGAATGCGCGTTCCTATCAGTCCAGAGAATTATCTTACAATGCCAATAGGAGGTGTCCTGTTGGTTGCTTTAATATAGAACGGGTTGATAGCTTTAAATATTTGGGAATAATTTTAGATAGCAAGCTAAACTGGAAAGATCATATTTCTCATTTGTCCAAATACTTAAATAACGTTTTAAGGAAGTTCTATCATCTTAGCCTTTATTACAACACACATTGAAATAATATAACGGTTTATTTAAATCAAAGCTGCAATATGGGTTAGCTTGTTGGGGCAGTACACACTCTTATAAGATTGAACCCTTACTTACCAAACAAAAGCATGCAATTCGTATCTTGTTCAAAGTTAATCGCAGAACTCATAGTTTTGAGTTATTCAAAACCCTCGAGGATCTTCCCTTGGAACATTTTTTGTAAGATCTGAGTATTACTCCTCAAGATTGAATGATTCCCACAATTTACGTGTTAATAACATACATCTGATAAACGTACCTAACATAAGATTTCAGCTAAAATTGGTTGAAGTCTTCTTTCTAGCAGTTTTTCAGAAATGTTTGAAGCAAGTGGAAGCAAGGTGATGGGTCTGTATGATGTCATTTTGATGGCATCCTCGCCCTGCTTCGGTAGCACTTTACCTCAGCAACTTTGCACAACTTTGAAAAAGGTTTGAGTCTTAACTTACTTACTTACTTGGCGGGCGCTACAGTTCGGCTTGAACCTGGGCCTCAACCAACATGCCTCTTCACCTAGCACGACCTTTCGCTAGTCTTTTCCAGCGCCGCACGACCAGTTGGTTGATATCCCTTTCCGCCAATGCTCGCCACCTTAAGTACAGCTGTCCTCTATTTCCTCGTCCCTCGGGGTTGGATTCAAGGACTCTTAGGCATTGGATCCAACCCCCATCTGTGTTTATCGCACGGAGAATCTTTCTCTCGAAACGCGTTGTTCATGTTATCCGTTGACGTATCTTGGCTACTACAAGATAGTGGTCTGAGTCAATTTTCGCTCGGCGTCCGCCAGGTGCCTTTGTGTACATCGAGGTGCGAAAAGCGTGTGCTAGCCAAAAGGGGATTTCGCCCTGTGGCAAGCGTGTGTCCATTATCGGATGTGGTGTGATGTCGGCCGTGTATGCCAATGACTCGTTCAAAGATGCTTTCTTTACCAAGCTTAGCGTCAAAATCTCCTAATATAATTTTGGTGTCACAGCTGGAGCATTTGGCATATGTTCTGTCTAGGAGATCGAAGAAATGATCTTTGATGGAGTCATCCTTGTCTTCCGTGAGGGCATGGACACATATGGGGCTGATGTTACAAAATTTTACCTTGAGCGCGGTGTTGGCTGTGAACAAAATCTGCTTATTAAAAGACGTATCAGGAATACCTTGCACTATATAGTCCAGGGAAAGCCAACCTGCGGCTCGCGAGCCACATGCGGCTCTTTGAAGGATTATTTGTGGCTCTCGATAAATATACCCCACTTCCCTTTTCATTTTTGTGCTATTATTTTTTAAAAAAAATATTATCGTTTCGTATGTGTTAAATGTCTTTGAAATTACTGACGAAAGATTAATCGCGACGTTGTAAAAAATTTCATTTCCGTCCTATCGTCGTGCAGCGCAAACTCAACTAAATTTCAAGCTTTCAAATGCAGTTGATTTCAAGCGGCAACCGGTGCAAAAAGTGTTGCTCGTATCGTAGAACTTACTGAAACTATTCGCACGAAATTTGAAATATTTTCGTTGGAAAAACTTTTTGTTCAAAGAATGCGTTCCCAAAATAGACATGTGGGGTGTGGGCATTAAAGGGTTAAGAATGATATGATTCATCGAAAACTGTGCGAACGAACATGAACAGTGGCGTAATCGTCCGTAATAAACCGACTCCAAACCGATTTAGAATTTGTAAACTTTCATTGCAACGGACAGTTGACATTGTACTCTGGAGGAAACAATTTATATCACTTTTGCTACGGATGTAATTTATAATCTGGAATGTTTGGTAAGTTAACTAAATTCGTTTTGTAGTATGTAATACGTGTTGTTATTTTTTAATAACACAAAACTTGTATTTTCTAAATTTCTTTCTTTATTTCCAGTTCTTTTAAAAATATCACGACAGAGAACGAAAATAAAAAAAGGAAATACGAGCAAGAAAATAGAAGTCGACATTATGAAACCAATCATCCTCAGTTTTCTAATCCGTATCCACCAAATTCCAAATTAAGATCAGATAAACATGCTTCTTTAAAATCAAATTTAAATAACCAACATTCAACTTTGATGATCTTTAGCAGTCAAGCCAATAATGTGGTTGAAGCCAGTTTTGTTACTGCCTGGAATATTGCTCGTACGAAGCGCCCGTACGGAGAGGGAGAGTTTATTGAAAAAAAAAACTTGGCAGATGTACTTAAAGTTTTAGATCCAAATAATGCAGCATTGCATAAAAAATGCATTAGATTCCATAATGAAAACTTTTGATGTGCCTCTTAATAAACTTGTAAGCACTGCAACTGATGGTGCTCCGGCAATGCTGGGTAAAAAAATCTGTCTTATTGTGCTTTTAAGAGATGATTCTCAAATTCCACAATTCAGACCGATTCACTGCATAATTCACCGAGAACATCTCGTTACAAAATATTTAAAATATCCTGATGTTATCAAAACAATATTACATATAGTAAATTACATTCACACCAATGCAAAATATCATCGACAATTCAAAAATTTCCTTGAAAAATTAAAGGACGAAGAACTTCTAAATGACATCAATTTCTTTCGCATTGTTAGATGGTTATCTAGCTACAACATATTAAACCGTTTTGTAGATTTGCTTGTGGTTACGAATAATTACAAAAAAAGAGAAATGCTTTGAACGAAGAATTGTATTATTATTTATTTAACAACTAATACCAAAAAAGGGAGAGCACATGTGCCCCGTGCAACGACGATCTTTTTAATGCCCATGGGAAAAGCCCAAGACCATCCAAAATGGCCTACGTAGACGTCAAAAAGGTGGTGCCAGAAATTTGATTAGGGCGACGTTACATTATTCAACCTCCTGCCCCGGCTGAAACAGCGTTTCAGAGAATGGGTAGGGTAACGATTTTGGAAATAGGCCTGATGAAATCTCCATGTACCGAGTGTAATTTCACTACTCGTACCAATCCGTCCGCGTCCGGAAATACTTCTGTGACTCTAGCCATTATCCATTTAGCGGGGGGGCTGTTGGCATCCTTCACTACAACGATATTTCCCACAGCAACATTGGTTTCCCTGTAATACCATTTTGCTCGACTCTGTAGCGATGTCAGGTACTCTTCATGCCATCTTCGCCAAAATCCTTGATACATGCTTTGAATGCTCTGCCAATAAGTGAGCCTGTTGACATGGATGTGGTCGATGTTAGCTTCAGGAACCATTGTACATGGGCGACCTAATAGAAAGTGAGAGGGAGAGAGGTAATCAATATCTGAATCTGACACAGCACCTATTGGGCGTGAATTTATCACTGCTTCAACTTGGGTAAGTAATGTAGACATTTGTTCAAATGTCAACACTGAAGCACCAACAACTCGACGTAAATGAAACTTGACCGAGCGTACTGCAGACTCCCAAATGCCTCCCCAATGAGGCGCGAACGGTGGTATAAAACTCCATCGGATGCCGTCTTCAGCCAAAGATGCGGCAACGATTTCATTATGCGCCTTGGATAGAATAAGTTTGTACATTTCATTCAGAGCACGGGCTGCACCCACAAAATTTCGCCCATTATCACTGAATATATGTGCGCATTTTCCACGCCTTGACATAAATCGGCGAAGGGCTGCCAAAAAACACTCCGTACTCAAATCCGTTGCCAACTCGAGGTGGATTGCTGTTGTGACCAGACATATGAACAGACAGATGTATCCTTTTGAAGTTCTTGCATTTCTCCCACGATACAATCTTAGTATGAACGGTCCAGCGTAATCGCAACCGGTCTTTTCAAAAGGATTGTCGTACCCGTACTGCTGGGAGGTTCGCCATCATTTGTTTGGTGTCGATTTGTTTTTGGCGAAAGCATTTTATGCAGTTAAATGTCAATTTTCGTATTAGATTTCTTGCTCCAACAATCCAAAATTTCTGCCGAACAATAAAAAACAATGCGGTAGTTCCCGGATGTAGATTTTTAACGTGCTCATCCTGCAGTATTAGATGTGTTATACGGTGATTCTTGGGGAGTATTATTGGATGGCGGGTTTCTTCATTGATAAGTGAGTGTTGAATTCGACCTCCTACACGTATCAACTCATCGTTATCAAGAAAGGGTGCAAGTTTTAACAATTTTGATTTCTTATCCAGGGTACCATTTCCTTTTAAACAATTACGTTCTAGCTGATAACAACCTTGAGCTTGCCGCAAACATTCCAAACGTGAAAGACGCATTTCGTCAAATTTCGAAAGGGTGATTTGTGGTGTCGTCTTTCTTATGCGAGTGAGTAGTCGTCTTGTGAAACTTAATACGTAACCCATGACTCGAAGCAACTTTTTCCAAGTTGACACCCGGTCAAAAAGCTTCTCAAATGGATTGTCTGCTTGATCTACCGTGGAGACACAACTTGCAGTTTGTGATTTAAACTCAGCAGCTACGTTCGGATTTGTAGGTGACTCAATACAGGTAACACAATCGACGTTCGCGGAATCCACCTGAAGCCAACTGGGACCATTCCACCATAGTTGAAAGTGCAGTAAATCTTTTGCTAACATCCCGCGTGACGCACAATCGGCAGGGTTCTCCTTTGATATTACATGATTCCACACGCTACGGGGAAGAGTATCCAGGATTTCCGCAGTGCGATTACCCACAAAGGTCTTGAGCTTAACGGGAGGTTGCGACAGCCACGCCAAGACGACTGTTGAATCGCACCATGCGTGTATCTTAATCGATGTATGTGTTAAGGAATTAATGATCGTCTTCATCAATCGGGTTAACAATAAGGCCCCACATAGCTCCAAGCGCGGCAACGACACTTGTTTCAACGGTGCGACACGAGTTTTAGCTGCAATTAAAGACACACATACCTTGCCATTTTCCGTTTTTTTTGCTGTAAACAACTGCAGCATACGCTTTTGTGGACGCATCCGAAAATCCGTGTAACTCCATAACCTCAGGGTCGTTGTCTACAAAGCGCGCCAACTTCAAATTATCTAGATTCTTGAGATCCTCACGAAATTGGGTCCATCTGACTGCCAATTCAGCAGGAAGAGGATCATCCCAATGTAAATTATGTAACCATAAATCTTGAAATAAAATCTTGAAGTTGACCACGACTGGTGCCAAGAGTCCTAGCGGGTCGAAGATACGTGATGCATCCGAAAGAACTTGCCTTTTGCACACGCTGACAGGATTCCTTAAATACACCTTGTAGAAGAGAACATCTTCGTTGGGTCTCCAGTAATCGCCCAAAACCTTCGCGCCTTTATGTTCATCTCCCTTGAAAAACTCCTTATCAGATCGTTCACCGGCCTCAGGTATAATATTATGACAATTAGAAATCCACTTTCGAAGTTGCAGACCAGCATATGATAACAACTTTACTAGATCATCCTTCTTCCTTTTAAGATCTTCTTCTGATGGCGCTCCTGTAAGGACATCGCCTACGTAGAAATCTTCTTTTAAGATTCGAGATGCAACAGGGTGTTCGTTTTTGTAGTCAGAAGCCAACTGCTCGAGAACCCTAACTGACAAGAATGGTGCACATGATGTACCATATGTCACTGTACATAGTTGAAAGTGCTTGAGTTGTTGATCTGGATCATCCCTCCATACAATTCGTTGGTAGTTTCGATGCTGCTCACAAACCCATATCTGTCTAAACATCTTAACGATGTCTGCAGAAAAGACAAACCGGTGGAATCGAAATCGAAGACAGACTGCGAATAAGTTGCGTTGTATACTGGGGCCAATGTGTAACGTATCGTTGAGCGAAACTCCATGGGTGTCTTGAAAGGAGCCGTCAAATACAACTCTAAGTTTTTGTCCAAGAACTGGGTGATGCGGCATGTAGAAAACTCTGTCATCAGGTACTTCTATCTCATTTGATGCTAATTCACGCATGTGCCCCAATCGTATATACTCCTTCATAAACGCTATATATTCTTCGCGAAGGGTTTCGTTTTGAGAAAATCTACGCTCTACTGCATAAAACCGAGATATAGCGCCTTGAATAGTATCCCCAAAGGTTACTCCTTCCTGTTCAAAGGGTAATTCCACGGTGTATCTTCCATCGCAACTTCGTGAATGTGTGGCTAGAAAGTGTTGCTCAACAAGATCATTATTTGGATCAGTAAATTTTACCTGGTTCGGCTCTTCGATTTCCCAGAAACATCGAAGGGAATTATCTAGGTCCGTCACGGTCACCAGCGAGATAGTCTGTTCAGGTAGAGTTGGAAGCATGTTTGTTGCAATCCAACCGAATATTGACGATACAGCAATAATGCGACGGCGATGATGTTGTTTCCAAATATATTGGATGAACAAGTGTGTGGTGGCGTCGGCGACATTCTTTACATCGAAAACGTGACTTACAGTTGTACGAAGTATGCCCTGGTTTGATACAGTTAAAACAAAGTGATTTTGATTTAAGCATTGCACGACGATCCTCTAATGCCAATGAGATAAATTTCGGACACTTTGAAATAGTATGATTCAATTCCGAACAGCAAGGGCATTTTTGAGAGTTGTCTTCTGTGGTTACATAAGAACGAACCGACGACGTGGGATTGACTTTTCGGGCTGAAGATCTTCCGGTGGTACATTTGCGTTGGCTAAGCTCCAATTCCTCACAGCGTGAATCCAAAAATTCGAAGAAATCAGAAATCGTAGGTGCCGATTCGTCTCGACTCTCATGGATCCAAGCACGGCGACTTTCTGGGTCTACCTTCGCTAGCAACAGATGAATGATCCAGCAATCTCTTTCGGAATGGCTAATAGCGTCCAAACCTCGAATTATCTCATTAGCACCATCAGAAATTCTCCTCAACACTATATGATCTTCGCAAGAAGCGGAGGGTAACGCCATAAAGGTTTCAATAAAGGAATTTATAATTTGTCGCGACCTTTCAAAACGATCTTATAGTCTGGACCATGCTGTTTTGTATGCAGTTTCAGTGACAGGTAAATGTTTTACGAGGTTCGCAGCATCATCCTTCAATAATCCCTTTAGGTAATAGAATTTGTGCGTATTGCTTAATGAAGATTTAGAATCTATTGTACTCAGAAATATGTCCTTAAATGATGGCCAATCCTTGTACACTCCGGAGAAAGGTTGAATATTGACTTTGGGCAACTCAGTGTCTGAGGTTTTGGCTGAAACTTGCTGAAGCAATGACGTTTGTTCCGATATTAATGTCGCCATGAGATCCGATTGCTGAGCATCTGTCGACCCGGGTGTTAAGTCATTTTTAATGGTTGATAGGCGCGCCCGTGCTTGTAAGTATTTTTCTACATATTCGAAGAAATCTGTATCTGGATCAACGTACTCGGACAACTGATTGAAAGTATACATCTTGTTTGTTGTCTGCACAAATTCCTGCCAAGTTTCCTCTAGTCTTCCTAACCTAGTGTTCGAGAGTATGAGTTTCTTCGGTATTTTCTGCGAACGACAAAGTTCGTGTTATTGACCCCTTTTGTCGGCCGCGAAGTTGAACTAAAGTGGTAAATTTCTCAGCCATAATCTTTGTATTTGACGAAAAAATTAATGGACAATATCACCTTCGATTTCCAAGATGGCTGGTCTACGGTTTTCAATCCCAAATGTGTATTTCAATGGTTAGCAATTTAGATCCAAAATATCCGGCGAGCAAAGGACCAAATTGGTTACGAATAATTACAAAAAAGGAGAAATGCTTTGAACGAAGAATTGTATTATTATTTATTTAACAACTAATACCAAAAAAGGGAGAGCACATGTGCCCCGTACAACGACGATCTTTTTAATGCCCATGGGAAAAGCCCAAGACCATCCAAAATGGCCTACGTAGACGTCAAAAAGGTGGTGCCAGAAATTTGATTAGGGCGACGTTACATTATTCAACAGCTTGATCCGATAACTGCATTTCTAACAAAAAATTAAATAACTTATTCTGAATTAGGCGATGACGAGGGGTTACAAGACTTGATGTTTTTGACTGATGTCATGGAACATTTGCAAACACTGGATTTACAATTGCAGGGGAAAGATAAAATAATAGGTATCTGATTTCTCACAGTGTATACTTAGTTTTCAAACTAAATTTCAACTTTTTCGAAAGGACATTAAATATAAAACATTTTGTCATTTTCCTCGAACAAGAAACTTTTGTTGCAATATTAAACAAGGAAAACTCAACGAGTATATAAAAAAGCTAGAAGGAATATCACGATCTACTTTTTGCCTCGTTCATGTTAGGTGGAAATGAAAACACACAGTTTTCCTTTTGGAGTTTCACAAGCGACTAATATATTTTGAATATTTATATACATACATATATACATATTTGACATTTCCGAAACCTGGGATAGTGATTGAAAACAGTAAAGAAAAGCAGAGTATTGTATTGGGTGTAATCAATAAGGTAGAATTCAATACTAATTAACTTCAATACAACCCCTCAATACAATAGGTGTTTTTTATTATGCATCCGTATCAGTATCCGGATCACGATTAACATGCATTACAATAACAACACGTGATCCAAATTTTATCTGGATCAACTTTTGTGATCCGAAAATTAGTTCACACTATTTCCCATTGGGTTCGCATTAAAATTAGGAAGGTCATTGCCTGATGAACATATAAAATTGTAACCCTGATTTGATTAAAAAGTTTTCTCTTCAGTATGAACTAATTGCACTCATAACACTATAAAATGTGTGTATTAATTTAAATTTGTAAAAACCCTTGAGTGAATTGGAGATATATTACCCCCAATTAGTGTATATCGATAAAAATTATCATCATCAGCATTTAAATCAATCGTATCAAATTTGAATGAAAAGAAAAATTTTCTTTGGCATGGCAGTTCCACGCTTAAATGTCAAAAATTATTTGTTGTGGAAATGGAGCAGCCGGACAAAATAAAGTATGTAAGCAAATGCATTTTACTTACTTACTTATCAGGCCGGCAATCCATGGAGGATCTGAGCCTGAACTATAGCTGCCTTCCATCCTTGACCGTCCCGGGCACGCTGCTTCCAGTTATCAAGTTAGAGTTCGCGGTTGTGTGTTCTTCTCCATTCACCTTCCTCACAGACAGGACCAAATATCCGGCGCAGAATTTTTCTTTCGAAAGAACCCAAAATCAGCTCCGCTGTCCTGCTTATCGTCCAGCTTTCGGCTCCGTACAGCAAGACTGGCAGTATGAGCGTTTTGTAAAGCATGAGGAATTTTGACCCCACTTGGTTCAACCACCTCGTCCTGGGTATGCCAAGCGGTCGCCTGTCTGATGGTATTGCATTCAAGGCACGCTTCGGAAGTCATGATGATGGCAATCAATGTGTTCATTTTTATTACCACTTCCTTTTTTAGTTTTAGGAGGGTTTGGATAGTGCCAGAGACCAAGGCTTTTCTACTCGCATATGCCAATAGGCAGGCAGAGTTCCAGCACACACGAAAAAAAAAAAAAAAAAATGAGCAATGTACTGGAAGACCTGCTAGCGCAAGATATTTTGGTTTGTAAACAAAAATAATAAATTTTGCATATTATGTATATATATATATTTAACTTCCAGAGCCAAGAGACCACTGTCCGAATGCTCGAAGTCAAATTGAAGAATTTACTTCGAGCATACAAGGCAACAGTGGATGGTAGTAAGAGAAGTGGAGAGGCATCCAGCAAAGCTCCATTTGAAGAGGGGTTGGAGGCCATTTTCGGAACCAAGCCTGGAATCCGGAACAGCCACACACTTCATTTATCGGGAGAGGCAGTAGAGGCGTTACCGTTCGCTTCCACCAATAGTCCAAGTAGGTATACTTTTCGATTAAAAAAATTGCTTTAATTCAACATTTCATTTTAAGGCCAGTTGCGGCATCCTTCGCCAACATCTGGTTTCAGCCTTGCAACGGAAGTAATTGAGGAGTTACCGGTCGCTTCCACCAGTAGTCCAAGTAGGTATACTTTTCGATTAAAAAAATTGCTTTAGTTCAACATTTCATTTTAAGGCCTTCATCGAGTACGGCGAAGAAAATCAATAAAAGAGAAACTCCTCATTGAACGGTGCGAGATGAAGCGGAAGTTGGCGGAGGAAAGGAACAGTGTAATTGCCGACTATACTGCAAAAAAATAAAGCTCTTGGAAGAAAGGGAAAGAGCCAGAGCGGAACGTTTCGACCGTAAGGTCGAGTTAATAAAAACTGTATTTAACAAATAATATATTTTCCTTGTTAATACATATGTACGTAAATATAATTTTAAATGATTTTAAATTCTTGTGATATTATTTAGTTATTTTTGGAAATTAATGTATTTGTAGTTTTGTAGATTAATTTTAATAAAAAAGAATGAATTTCATACAGTTATTATGTTTCTATTTATCAAATCATCTAACAAAAGTTGTCGTCTTGAGCTGCTTGCTGCCTCATCGTTCACCTCAGGTATAGGAAAATTATCGGGATCTATGGGGATCGAATCATCTATTTCATCGTTGTTATCCATACATATGTTATGCAATATACATCCACATATCACTAAATTGACCACAGTGTTTATGTTCCTTTGTTCAGTAAAATGCATCAATCTTCGAAAACGAGTTTTCAGAAGACCAAACGCATGTTCCACAATGACTCGTCCATTAGCATGGATTACATTAAATCTTCTTTGGGCATTTGTCAACATTCCATTGTCTTTAAATGTTGGAACTAGCCAGTCCAAAGCTGGGTAGGCGGAATCACCAAGCAAAAAGGTGTTATATGGAAAAAATCCGTTCCTATTTTCGGTAGCATTTTTATATAGGTTGGATCTTCGAAGGATCCGGCAATCGTGCAAGCTACCTGGCTCACCACAAGAGACGTCGATAAACTTTTTCTTCGCATCGACTACACCCTGAAATCGAAATACTCTAAAAGCGTTTCCTATTAAAATAGTTTTCCTTATTAGTAACGGGTGCTTTAATCCTTATATGCGACCCGTCGATGCAACCCAAGATACCCGGAATCTTCGTCTTAGCTTCAAACAAGGTCGCATTGTTTACCATTTCATGTTCATTTGGCCACTTGACGTATTCGTGGCCGATGGATATAATCCAATATGCTACTCTTCTAATTACATTCCACGCTGTTGAAATGGAAATGCCAAACAAATAGGATATTTCTCGGAAAGTATTTGTATTTGCCATATACCATACAAATATGAACATTTCAATGTCCGGTGAAGTTTTAGGAAGTCCCTTTTTTGCAGTAACAAACCGCTTTGTTAATTTGTAACGATCTGAAATCAGTTGCAAAATATACATACATATATAGATAATTGTTGATAATTGCTGAAAATTGTTATGTGTACCTATTAAAAGGTAGACAGTTGACCTATGTAGCCTAAAATGGCTTTTGTAGTCCGCGTTTTTATAAGCTGTTATGACTTCCTCGAATCCTCGAATTTTCTCGTGACTTGTTGGATCGCTGTCGGCCGAGAAATCCGTTTCTTCATCTTCATCATTCAGCGTCAAAACAATGTCAGCATCACTGCTTTCCTCACTGTCTGTATCGCTTTCCAATAACCACTAATGCAAATATTAGTATTTGGATTTAACAAATAAACGCAACTTACCTCAATAGCAGCTGCTTCCGTTTCCAATTTGTTTATTTTCTGTTTATTTTAGTTTCAAATGTCAGATCCTTGACAGAACTGTCTAATACGAAATGTCAAGAACGCTACTCGTTGATCTGCTACTCAATGATCCGGACTGTTTTATTTTGCCCATGATCCGGATACTGATACGGATGCATAATAAAAAACACCTAATATCTCTGAAGAATACAAATTATATGGCAAGTTTATATTGACAACAATTTTTCAGTAATATGAAGATGCTTAGATTTATTTAAGTTTTTCGTAAAGATATCTGCAATCATTTCAGACGTTGGGACATATTTTAATGATATTAAGGATTTACTATATATCTCACGAATATAGTGGTATTTAATATCTATATGTTTGGATCGTGAATGAAATACAGGGTTTTTTTACTAAATGTTGTAAACTTAAATTACCACCACATAAATCTGTTGGCCCCTTTACAACGGAGCCAAGATCCATTTCAGTGAGTAGCTTCCGCAGGTAAACCACTTCTTTTGTTGCCGCCACCAGTGCCATATATTCTGCTTCCGTACTACTAAGTGATACAGTTGTCTGTTTACGCGATTCCCAAAATACTGGTGCACCTGCCAACAAAAAAACGTAGCCTGTATAAGATTTCCTGTCGTCGCAATTCCCAGCCCAATCAGCATCCGCAAACCCTCTTAGTAGCCTCCCCAACTTTTGGAACGACATGCAAAAATTAGAAGTTGTGTTCAAATACCTTAACAAATGTTTAGCCGCGATCATATGTTCCTTGTGAGGGTCTATGTTAAATTGAGACAATTTGCTAACAGCATGCATAATATCTGGCCTGGTTGAAATCGCCAGGTACATCATGGATCCAATTAACGTTTGATATTCCTTTAGATCTATCTTAGAACATGCAGGATCGGAACATTTTTTTAATTTTTCACCTGGATCGAGAGGAGTATTTCACTTTCTGGTAGAAATCATGCCGTATTTTGATAACAAATTTTTAATATACTGCTTATGCGATAGAGTGATTGACCCAGTCTTTTCATGACGGCTGATTTCAATACCTAGGAAAAAATCAATTGGTCCTTTGTCAACTAAGTCAAATGCATTACCGAGCTCTTGTTTTATTTTAACTACACAATTTTCCTTAGTGCAGGCGATAATAATATCATCGACATATACTGCTACTATATTGAACTCCTCCTCTTTGTTCTTGGTATATACACTAGAGTCTGCAGCACAACGTGAAAAACCCATCTCCTTTAATATAGAATCTAACTTGCTATTCCACTCTCTGCCGGATTGTTTCACGCCGTACAAAGATTTTTTTAATTTACATACTTTGTCTTTATTTTTGGTGTCTACGAATTGTTCAGGTTGCTGCATATAAATTTCTTCCTTTATTTCACCATTCAGGTAAGCGCATGAAACATCTACTTGATGAACTTTAAGATCAAACTCAACAGCCAAAGCAAAAATTAATCGAATGGTTGAATATCTTACGACGGGCGAATAAGTCTCATTATAATCAATTCCTATTCTCTGACTGCAACCCTCTGCCACTAATCTTGATTTATACCGAATGGGCTTTCCTTGCTTGTCATGCTTGATATTAAAAACCCATTTCGATTTAATCGCATGCCGGTTTGACAGAAGGTCTACTAAATCCCATGTTTGGTTCTTCATTAGGGATTTGTACTCACTTTGCATGGATTCATCCACATATCTGCATCTGGTCTTGCCAGAGCCTCGCGAACTGAGATTGGATTCGTTTTAAGTAATGCTGCTTTATTTGCCATGAAGTAACTGATTTTTCTTCTTCTTGGCCTCAGCTTCATACTGTATTTGCAAAGACCATCTTCTTGAATTGGATCGCCATTGCTTTCAAGTTCCAATCCATTTGCATCAGAAATTACAGCCTCGTTTTCTTCGTGTCCTTCATTAGCACTCCCATCCCAATCGGCTTTCTCATGTACTGCCTCACTCGAATGACAGTCAGGAGTCCTACATATTTCCTCACCGAGATCTACGAACTCATCTGCAGCAAGCATCTCCAAATCATCCTGTTTTGGTGAACTCTTTTCATTCTTAATAGGATAGATTTCATCAGCTTTCGAATCAAACAAATTATAAACAACATCGTTGTTGCGAAATGGCAATTCAAAAAACTTTACATCGCGACTCTTCAAAATCTTTCTTTGAATAGGTTCATGTAACCGATATGCTTTAGATTCCTTGGAATACCCAACCATAATGCATTCCACACCTTTCGTATTAAATTTAGATTTACCTGGCCGTTTATCCAACATAATGGCCTTAGACCCAAATACCTTTAAATGTCCTATATATGGTTTCCGTCCATACCAGACTTCATGGGGTGTTTGATTTTTAAGTAGATTAGTGGGTGATAAATTACGGATATACACAGCTGTGTTGATCGCCTCAGCCCATAGTGTTTCTGGCAGCTTGGAACTTATCAACATGCATCTGGCCATCTCGACCAGTGTTCTATTTGCGCGCTCGGATACACCATTTTGCTGAGGGGTGTATTCTACGGTCAGCTGCCTTCTTACTCCATGCTGAGACAGAAACTTTGAAAATTCGGCGTTTACGTATTCGCCACCATTGTCAGTTCTCAACATTCTTATTCTGCGACCAGTTTCGCATTCAACCTCAGCTTTAAATTCTTTAAAAGCATTAAATAGATCGCTTTTAGCTTTTAGGAAATAAACAAAGATTTTACGACTAAAATCATCAATGAATAATACGAAGTACTTTGCACCTCCCAGTGACTTTACTTTCATTGGCCCACATACGTCGGAATGAACGATTTCTAGAAGACCTTTTGACACTATTTCCTTATTTGTTGCAAAAGGGGAGCTACAGATTTTTCCCTTGAAGCAGATCTCACAATCCAATGTATTTGGGACATTTTTCAGCGTCGCACCTTTAACCATATCTTCATTGAATAGTTTATGAATGGCCTTTACATTTAAGTGGCCTAACCGTGCATGCCACAATAATGCATCATCGTTGCATTTGGTTTTCATGCAGCACAAAATATTTTTGTTTTTATACACAAACAAATCATCAATTTTGGTTGCATGTAGTATTAAATTCTTAGATCTGTCAAAAATTCTAGCCTCCTTCTCCTCAAATTGAGCCCAATGGTTATTTGCTACCGCTTTGCTCACTGATAAAAAATTGGTTTTCAATTGAGGGACGTATAAAACATTTACAAGCTTTATAGTACTATAATTGGTACAAATCTGTACAACTCCAATACCTATTGAATTAATAAAATTATTGCCTTCTAATTCAATCTTCTCGATGTGTGGCTGCATGTGTGTAAACAAACTTCTGTCAAAGCACCCACATACCTTCGTTGAGCTCTCTAGAATAAGTATGCGAATTTAACATCGTAAATGATGACGTATAACTTCTTTTCGGTAGGCTTTTCGGAGCTCGGCACTCAGAAGCAAAATGCCATTTCTTTTGGCAGTTATAACACTTGCCTTTAGGTTTAGCCTTTGAGTGTGAAGCTATATTTTGATGACGTATAAAAAATGCGGATTCCTTTGTCTCCACTGTATTTTCTTCTCTTCGTTTTCCCTCTTCTAAAAGCTTAATTTTCAAAGCATTCATTGTTGGAAGTGTGTCTCTTGACTCGATGGCTATGATGAAATTTTCATATGAAGTTGGTAAACTAGACAACATCATGATAGCTAATAATTCATCTTCTATTTTAATATTAATTTCCATTAGTTTTTCGGATATATTATAAAAATTATTCAAATGATTACTCATAGAATCATTTTCCATCATTTTTAATGATAGAAGTTGTTTGAATAATGTTACCTTCCTCGCCGGCCCACTTGGTTGATGAATTTGCTACAATGTTATCCACGCTTCTCTTAGTAAAATTGTTGACAACGCCTTTTCTTACTTGCATTCCCATGCCGACACTTCAGCTTCATTAGTTGCAGATGCCTCTGGTTTTATAATAGTTCCTGAAACATAGCCCCACAGTTCGGTATGGACTAAAACAGCTTTCATCTGCACTTTCCGTGGATCATAGTTCTCTTCACTTAATTTGTTTATTTGATATAAGGAACTCATACTTAATCGATTAGACAAATTTCAATAATTGGCGTGGGTCTGGGCCCGTAACTTTAATAAGGTAGAAATGAAAGCACACAGGTTTCCTTTTGGAGTTTCACAAGCGACTAATATATTTTGAATATTTATATACATACATATTTGACATTTCCGAAACCTGGGATAGTGATTGAAAACAGTAAAGAAAAGCAGAGTAATGTATTGGGTGTAATCAATAAGGTAGAATTCAATACTAATTAACTTCAAAAGTTCAATATCACATCACCTGTTATTGCAGATACAACCATGTCATACTACAATTTTTCTCGTATGAATATTACATCATTATTCTCCGACTGTCTGAACCTAAATTGATCACCAATCTATAACTGTAGCAATGTTGAAACGCAAATAGATAAATTCAAAAAACATGTACCAATCAAAGTCATTAGGAAAAATACAACGACACCTTGGCTCACCAACGAAGTCCTTACCCTTATTAAACGACATGATCTGCTTTATTCCAGATGGATAAAGTACAAATGCTCAGATCTACTGAATAGTCACAAAGTAGCACGTAATAAGGTAAATTCCCTTATTCGTAGGAATAAGCGACATTTCTATTCAGAGACTTTTTCTAATAGCAATTCGAGTTCTGCTTTTTGGAAAAACGTGCGTAGAATGGGCATCTGCTCCAAAAATTGTACAGCCCCTAATAATTTAGACCTCGAAGCTCTCAATATCAATATAACGCATCCTATCTCAGGTAATAATCTAAACACCTTCTCACTCTCAGGCGTTGACGAACTGTTAATGAGTGAGTCTGTTGGACTCACTTTAATGAAAATAAAATCGAAAGCTATGGGGTCGGATGAAATACACCCTACTTTCATCAAAACACTTCTTCCCTGTATCCTGCACCAAATCACGCATATAATGAACACCATTATTTCAACCTCGACCTTCCCAGGCAGCTGGAAAGTTGCAAAAATTATTCCCCTACCTAAAACACCATCTCCTGATGGTACCGAGTTTCGTCCAATTGCCATTCTTCCATATCTAAGCAAGGTTTTTGAAAGTCTGGTGAGTGGGCAATTGAAAGAGCATTTCGTCAAACATAATTTAATCACTAAGTTCCAATCTGGCTTTCGTGCTAAGCATAATTGCACAACGACCTTGCTAAAAGCTTGTGAAGATATCCGCTTGGATATGGATAGTGATATGGTCAGACTATTGGTTTGACAGCGTGAACCATGAAATTCTCATAAAAAAAAAACTTAAGAACCAATTTTCCCGTGGGCAATCTTTATGTCACCTTATGTCTTCATATCTAACATACCGTTCGCAATTTGTGTACCATAATAATAAACGTTCTTCGTGTCTTTTTGTTAGCTCTGGTGTGCCTCAAGGTTCTGTGTTAGACCCACTTTTATTTTCGTGTTTTAAAAATGATATGTATAAATGTTTCTTAACGTGTAAGTACCATATTTAAGCCGACGATGTTCAGGTCTACTGTATGTTCCCAAAAATGTGTTGTGCCGCGGCCATGAATTCCCTTTCGCATGAACTTAATCTTGACCACCATTGGTCGATAAACAATAAACTGAATCTGAACATGTCAAAAACAAAAGCACTAATTCTCAATAGAAGTAGGGCAGTGTTAAATTTACCGCCTCTTTTGATGAACAACTCTCCTATTGATTATGTTGAAAAAATTAAAAATCTAGGAATATTTCTCTAACCTAACCTCAGCTGGAATTCCCATATAAATTATGTGGTGTCCAAGGTATACGGTGCTCTTAGAGGCTTAAGCCCTACTACCAAATACTTGCCCACCAACGTTAAGCATAAACTTGTAACGTCGTTCATTCTACCTATTATTCTGTACGGTTGTGAGCTGTTTTCGAACTTGGACTAAGAATCTCTAAGAAAACTTAACGTCGCGTATAAGTTATCTAAAAACTTCAATATAAAAACATCATAAAAAATATTAATAAAACGACTTTTATATCGATTTTTCATAGTATTTTTGTTTATTCAAACGTATAACTTAAATAACTTGTGTCGTTGACGTTAAACATAACAATCATTTAAACAATGAAGTGCGATCTGTGCAATAATAAAATCGATCGATCGGAGCTTTTGGTTCAGTGCGCAGAGTGTGATAAAAACTACCATGGTAAATGCGTAAACTTAAATAGGGTGGACATTGATTATTTGAAAAAAAATAAGCAGAACTATCGTTGTGATACCTGCACTAATTCGCGTAGAAAATCTATTCGCATGGATCAAAGTCCAATTCACCCCACCAACAACAATGCACCATTTAACACCTTAAATACACTCCAACCATTGGCAACCGATACAACCACAGATAATAAATCGCCTTCCCCTTTCTCTGTGCAATTGTCAACATTTAATGATTTAAACTCTGTTGAAACGTCATCCTCGGGTGTTGTCACTCTGTCAACTTTATATGGCGAAATTTTAAAACTGCAGAAACTAAATATGGATGCACTTGCTAAAATTAAAGTTTTGGAAGAACAAAGTATTACTTTCTCATCAAAAATTGAAAAATTGGAAGCAAGGATTTCTTTTCTTGAAAGTAAACAACTCAGTCCGAGTACACCGACGACCTCAAACGCCCAAGATGACGTCAATTTACAACAACAAATACAATTAATTAAAATTGATGCGACAAAAAATGGTATTGGTGTTGCCAATGCACATAACACAATTCATAATAATAATAATAGTACTAATAGTAGTAAGCAACACAAACGTATTTTCGGTTCTTCTGCGGAGATAGCTGCTGTTGATGGCCTAAAAACAGTTCCGAATTTACGTTTCCTCCATCTGCCTCGCTTCGATAAAAGCGTTTGTGAGAACAGTGTTATTGAATTTGTCGCAAAGAAATCTAAACTTCCAAAGGACCTTTTACTTTGTCATAAGCTAATTAAAAAAGATGCCGACATTTCAACGTTTCGTTTCATTAACTTCAAACTGGGTCTTCCCGCTGTGGCATATGATACGGTTTTCAATTCAAATTTCTGGCCGCTAGGAGTTCAGATCAAGCCGTTTGTTTCCCGTCCAAAAAACGAAAAAGGAACAACTCAACCAGTGGTAATATAAATTCCAATATTGTAAACTGCTCGAATCCAAATTCATTTCATGTATATTATCAGAATGTTAGTGGTATCAGAACCAAATTAGATTCCCTTCGTTTAGGGCTTATTAATGAAATGTTTGATTGTGTAGTTTTGACTGAAACTTGGTTCAATGAAAGAATTTTTAATTCAGAATTTGTTAATCTTGGAAATTATTTAATTTTTAGAAAGGATAGATGTATTTTAACGTCCGGAATGGAGCGGGGAGGTGGTATTTTAATTGCCGTCCGATCGTGTTATTGTTGTACCGTAATAAATTTACTTTCTGATACATTACCGTCTTGCTCCAATTGGGACGTTGATCAGTTTATTATTAAAATACATTTTCCGAATAAAACCAATCTATTTGTCATCGGTAGTTATATTCCTCCCAGGAGTCACATTGACTTGTATAATTTACACCTTCAAAACTGTGCCCAGATTTTCGAAAATTTGTCAGATTCGGAACATGTATTTTTTGTAGGTGATTTAAATTTAAGTAATCTTCAATGGATATTTGATTTTGATGAGCAATGTCATATTCCAATGAATATAAAAACGGATACCGAAGCATTGGTGACCGACTTTTTTAGCCAATTCAATCTGAGACAGTGCAATAATATTTCGAATG
Source organism: Eumerus sabulonum (assembly GCA_951905685.1). Classification (NCBI taxonomy): domain Eukaryota; kingdom Metazoa; phylum Arthropoda; class Insecta; order Diptera; family Syrphidae; genus Eumerus; species Eumerus sabulonum. The sequence goes on along the minus strand of OX645060.1, from coordinate 164,715,213 downwards.
ATCTTGATCGTGTTCTCGATCTTGTTTTTGCTGATAATGAGTATGATATAATCCTTGAAAAGTCTACGTCACCAATGTTTCGAAACTCCATTCATCATTGCGGTATTTACGCCGAACTTAGATTTTTCTCCTACTCCAATACATGTAGGCTTAGTAAAAAGTTTGAATTTGAATATAATTTTAATCGTGCCAATTTCGGGCAATTAAATAATTACTTAAACAGTCAAGCATGGTTGGACATATTAACACCATCAGACCTAGAACAAGCATATGGTTCATTCTGTTCTATTCTTAAGCATGGCATCGAAATATTTGTTCCAAAAAAACGAGTAGTTAGAAATTCTAACCCGGTTTGGTTTAATAAAAAACTATCCAATTTAAAAAACCAAAAGAATAAAGCATTCAAAAAATACCGATATAACCCTTATAATCCTGACCTCTATTTCGAATACCTAACCATTCAAAAACAGTTCGATTATCTGAATCGCTTCCTATACCGCCAATATATTCTTACAGTACAAAGTGACTTAAAACATAATAGCAATAAATTCTGGAGGTTTATGAATTCGAGAAGAAAATCGAACAATGTTCCTAATTCCATGGTGTATTCTGGTACTATTTCAGATGATATGTCGACTACTTGTTCAATGTTTGCTGAATACTTCAAATCAGTGTATTCTTATAATTGTCCCGATGCTGAAATACCGCGTATTCCAGAATCGTTCCAAATTGGGTCGTTAGAAATAGACTCATCTGAAGTTTTTAAATCCCTTTCTCAAATTGATAGTTCCAAATCCACTGGCCCTGATGGTTTTTCTCCTTGCTTACTAAAAAATTGTGCACAATCGTTAACACAACCGTTAACAATTATATTTAATCTGTCACTTAGCAAAGGTATTTTCTTAAACGATTGGAAAATCTCTTTTATATCACCCATCTTCAAAACGGGCTCCAAGCTCGAGGTAAAAAATTATAGGCCGATTAGTAAGCTTTCCTGTATTCCCAAATTGTTTGAGGGAATAGTATATCGTAAATTATATTTTTTAGTTTCTAGACACATAACACCTTTTCAACACGGTTTTGTGTCAGGTAGATCGACCACCACTAATCTTTCCATCCTCATTAATCATTTGACTAAGAACCTTGAGAGCAATTGTCAAACAGACATTATTTACACTGACTTCTCTAAAGCTTTTGATAGGATAAATCACGAGGTCCTACTATCAAAGTTGTCTTCTTTGAGATTTCACTCCAATCTTTTGGTTTGGTTGGCTTCTTATCTAACAGGCAGGACACAATTGGTAAAAATTAATGATCATTTATCCAGTCCTTTTTCCGTGCCATCAGGTGTTCCACAAGGCAGCCACTTAGGTCCATTGCTATTTCTCCTATTTATTAATGATCTTCCCTCTACTTTTAAATCATCGCAATGCCTTCTCTATGCAGATGATCTCAAGATCTATAGGAAAGTTGCATCCATCTCAGATTGTTTGCTATTGTACGAGGATCTCACACGCTTGTCCCATTGGTGCGAGCAATATTCCCTACAGCTAAATGTTTCTAAATGTTTTGTATTTTCATGTTTTCGAGCAAACAATCCGATACAATTTAGTTACGACCTGAACGGTGTTCAACTAATAAGGGTTGCACAAATAAAAGATCTGGGAGTAATACTAGATTCTAAATTAAAATTCACGTTTCACGTAGATTATGTTACGACTAAGGCTAATCTAATGCTAGGCTTTATTAAACGAAATACCAAAGATTTCACTGATACATTGGCTTTAAAAAGTTTGTTCTACGCGTTAGTTAGATCGTCACTCGAATATTGTTGTATTGTCTGGAACCCTTTCTACAATAATGCAGTGGAAAGGATTGAAAAAATTCAACGTAAGTTTACCAGATACTTATTTTTTAAACTAAAATGGAACATTGATACCCCATCCTATAGAACAAGATGCCTTTTGTTTAATCTTATTCCTCTTCATCAGCGTCGTAGATATTTTTCACTCATGTTCGTTCGTGATATCTTAGCTTCCCACGTTGATTGCTCTTATCTTTTAAGTATGATGAAGTTATATGTCCAACCAGCCCACACTCGAAATCGTTTACTATTTAAAATCGATTTTCATCGTACAAACTATGGCAATAATGAGCCATTAACGCGATGTATTCGTGAAGCCAACTTAGCTTGCAATGTTTTGGACTTTTTTGATAATTGTACTAGAGAAATATTTAAAAGACGTATTGTAATGTATTTATTAAACTTAAGTAGTTAATATATCCTTACTGTTATTTTATTAAAACTATGAAATATTGTTATTTAGTCTATAAGAGAAGAACTCTGATTGATGTAAATAAATAAATAAATTGTTGCACCAGATATATCTACAGCATCGAAAGGCGCGAGCACATCTCCGAATTCACCCAAAAAATTGCAGGCTCTTCACTTACAGCACTGATGAAACATCGTACCTTGCTACTGTTGCATACAATTATAGCGACCAAAGTACCTGAATACCTTTTTGAATGCATTCAGTTCGCAATGGCGCAACGTTCTCTAAAGCTTATAGTTCCAAAACACAAATATTTAACAACGTCCCGCCAATTTTTTGTGAATGCTGTTCAGCTGTGGAATATGCTACCCCTAAATATCAAGTAAGTGAAAAGCACAAACGCCTTCAAATTGAAATCTTTTAAGTACCTTAAAGAACATTACTAATGGAATCTGAATCTTTCCTTTCTTTATTCTTTATCTTGCATTTGCTTAGCTATTACTATTGTTTATCTTTTTCTTTATTTCTTTATAACTTTCACTATTACCTAGCTTTAGTCTTATTATTAATTATTGTTATTATTACTATATTTTAAGCATGTTACAAACTTATAAGATGTTATATCTTACGTGTACATGTAATTAATTCAATAAATGAAATAAATGAAATTCCAAAATAGATTTCAAGAATTGAAATATTTTAAGACGTCTCTAGTTTTTTTTCTGAATCCATTTGAATTGAACATAACTGAAAGTGAGTTTTCTATTTCCAGTATAATTATGACCCAAAGGGCATCTGGAGAATCAGAATTAATAGAGATACAAGAAGATCAAGCTCTACAATTAAAATATAAGTCGATATCGATTACCGAATTTTGGAAATTTGTACCAGAATCGAAGTATCCTGAATTAAAAAAGGCTGCTTATCGAATTATTTCAATATTCAGAACAACGTACTTATGTGAATCGTTTTGTTCCACTTTAAAATTCGTGAAATCCAAACACCGATCAGTATTAACTAACCACCATCTCAAAGAATTACTGAGAAGTGCTGTCACCAATTATTCACCAAATCTTAAAGAATTATCAAGAGAAGTGAAATAAATATGTTTATTTTTTAATATTTAAATTCAATACACATTTGTACTTTTGCTTATGTGTTTTCACTAAATATATTTTCTGTAGGAAAATTGTTTAATATCTTTTTTTTTTTGCATACTTTTCAAATACATATTTAACTGCGGCTCGCGAAACATTCCAAATTTTGAAAAATGGCTCGGACTATCAAGGAGCTTGGCCACCCCTGATATAGTCTATGACATCTTGCTCCTCGATATTGGCTGAAGAAGCGATATCCTGCGTTCTCAGAATGTACTGCTGGAAGTTTTCATCCTTAAGCTTCATTCTCTTACGCAAGGCATTGTGGACATCTGTGGCGGTAATGTGCTGATGAAATTCTGCAAGCAGGGCTTCCTTTAATTCAATCCTTGATCGACATGATGTGGATCGGAGATGCAGTTTTGCTGTTCCCGTTAGCAGGCGTTGAGCGTACATAAAACACTTGGACTCATCAGATTTATATAGTTGCTCAGCATCTTCAAAATTCTTTAACCACGTGGTAATGGGGTAAGTATCCAGAAAACTTTGGTAATGACTCTTCAATGTCCCTAAACGAGTATGCCGGCTGAGCTGCTTCTGTTGTCAATTCAATTAACCTCAACTGAAGTCGTCGAGTTTCCTCCATTTTTTGTAACAAGTTCACGTAGATTTCCTAACTGTTCCGAAACCACATTATTTTCATCTTCTGTTTCCGATCTACACATATTCGAATCGAATTTAGACTTTCGATCACATTAACCGGGAAGAATTCTTCCAATTGCGTTTCACTAAGTCCTTCGACAGCTAGTTCCAACCGCACCTTTAACGCATTTTTTACACCGCTCGTAGATAATCCCATTTCGGCCAATTTATCTTTTAATTGGGATACGGTTGCAACTATTAAAAACTCCTTTACAGTGTCCTACAGTCTATTGCCGGTTCCGAACGGCGAATTTCGAGAAGCTTTTCATGACGATTTTACTACAGGGGGTTTTGTCAGAACCCCGCCGAGGAGAAACACCGTGAAAAACACGTTCGATGACATGGCGGTGTCGGGATTCGATCCCGTGTTATCGGTGTCAGAGGCCAACACACTACCCACTGCGCCACGGTCTTTTACTTATGAAAAATAATGTTGTCCCCACGAAAGTTTATCATCCGATTACAGAACAGTTTATTTCATGTTAATCGATCATGTAATTGCATAGGGTGGTCAATCCATTCTAAGACATGTAAACTAGGTCACAGAATTATGTGCTTTAGAAACAGCGGTTGGCAAGAGTGATTCTGCGTTTTATCTCAGCGCTGGTGTTGTAGTCGCCGGTCATCAGTGAGCCAAGGTAGACGAATTTCTTGACCACTTCAAGGTTATATCCGCCCATGATGACGTTCTGGCCAATACGTCGGTGTCGACCGTCTCTTTTAGAAGAAAGCAGATATTTGTTTTTACCCTCATTAACCATGAGACCCATCTTAGCCGCTTCTACCTCAATGCTTACAAAGGCCTCCTTGACGTCTCGCTGTGTCCATCCAATCACGTCAATGTCGTCGGCGTACGCAAGCAATTGCGTAGACTTGAAATAAATCGCACCCCTTATGTTGGCCAGTGACTCTTGCACGATCTTTTCAAGCACGATGTTGAAAAAGTTGCATGACAGCGCGTCACCTTGCCTAAATCAAAGACATCAAAGGTCTCAGTTTGCTCATTACCGACCTTAATGGAGCTGCGAGAATTCTCCATTGTCATCCTGCACAGTCGGGAGAGTTTGGCAGGGATGTTAAAACTAGACATGGCTATGTATAGCTCATCTCTATACACGCTGTCATATGCAGCTTCGAAATCGACGAAAAGGTGGTGAGTGTCGATTTGATATTCCTGGGTCTTCTCCAAGATCTGCCGTAGCGTAAAAATTTGGTATATTGTGGATTTACCTGGCCTGAAACCACACTGATGAGAGCCGATCAAGTTATCCACAAACGGTTTAAGGCGTTCACACAATACGGCAGAGAAGATCTTATATGCGATGTTAAGGAGACTTATTCCTCTATAGTTGGCGCAGTTATAGGGGTCTCCTTTTTTATGCACCGGGCAAACGGTGCTGAGATTCCATTCGTCGGGCATGCTTTCCTGCGACCATACCTTTCAGATGAGATGGTGCATTCACCTTACCAGCTCATCTCCAGCCGCCTTAAAAAGCTCAGCAGACAGGCCGTCTGCGCCTTTATTAGACTTAAGTCCTGATATCGCTGTTTTGATTTCGTCTAAGTCGGGTGGATGGAATTCTCCTACATCGTCGTCCATTACGAATGGCTCATTCTGCCTGACAGCGGTATCTTGCCTATCATCGCCGTTATACAGTCTGCAGAAGTGGTCTTTCCAAATCCTCAGTATCGACTGCGACTCTACTACCAGTTCTCCATTTTCATCCCTGCAGGCCGCCGCTCTGGCTTTGTGGCCATGGCATGTTCGCTTTACCTTATTGTAAAACTTCCGGGCGTCATTCCTACGAAAGCATCTCTCCATCTCCTCGATCTCATGCTTTCCCTGCTCTCTCTTCTTTTTCTGAAAAGCGTATGTTCCTCTCTTCTCTTCTGCTCATAGATTTCGCAAGCAGCTCTCGTTCGTCGTTGCAGCATGGCTTTATATGCCTATTGTTTTGCCTCATGGGCTTGTTCGCATTGTTCATAGAACCAGGGGTTTCTAGGTGATGGCGGTTTGAAACCCAGCACCTCTGAGGCAGCGACTCTGACGGCGCTCTGGCGATGCGCCCATTCCTGCTCTATTGGTTGTGCTACTGTGGGCGGATTTAGAGAGAGCTAGGAGGAGATACGATCGGCAAAGATTCTGGCAGTCTCTTGCGATTGTAGCTTTCCGACGTCAAACTTACGTAGTTCTACTAGACTCCTAAGCATTCTTGATATCCTCATGCGTACCTTGGCTACAACAAGGTAGCGGTTCGAGTCGATGTTGGTCCCTCGGAAGGTTCGTATGTACGTCGATAATATGGGAGGAGTGTCTGGCGTCGATCGCAATGTGATCAATCTGGTTGGTTGTCGATTGATCAAAAGACCGCCAGGTACCTTTGTGGATGTTGAGATGGGGGAATCGCGTGCTTGCTACAAGGAGGTTACGCCCCGTAAGGAAATCGATTAGCCTAAGTCCGTTGTCGGATGTGGTGTTATGGAGGCTATGCTTTCCTATGATCGATTCAAATATGTCCTCTTTGCCCACTATTTGACACTATTTTTGTGTCGTATCTGGTACATTGGGCATAGGTTCTGTCTAGGAGATCGTAGAATTCTTCTTTGAGTCGATCGTCCATTTCTTCCGTTGGTGCGTGAGCGCATATTAAGCTAATGTTTCCGAATTTAGCTTTGATGTGGATTGTTATGAGGCGTTCGCTTATATCTCGGAAGCTTAAGACGTTTTGTCGGAGTCTTCCTCTTATAACGAATCCGCACCCGAATATGCGCTGTTTGTTCTCCTTGTAGCAGTTCCCGTAGTAGACGTCACAGTTTTTCATCCGTCTTTTGCCTGGTCCATCTAATCGCATTTCTTGAAGCGCGGTTATATCTGCTTTATAGCAGTTAAGGGTTTGCTCCAATTGATCGCCTGCGCCCGCTCTGTTAAGGGACCTCACATTCCAAGTGCAGATTCTCAAGTTCCTTCGTCGTTTACAGGGGTCGTCAGCTTTATATCCGTCTGTATCCGAGGCTTGTGGTTGCTTCTGAACAAGTAGGTTTTTACGTGATAGGGATGTTAGCCCTAAGCATAACCCTCAACCTGGAGGGCCAGGTTCCTCTTTCCCCAGGAACAAGGGGTTGGGCCGCTACACACATTAGTTCACTTCCTGGCGGGTGCCAGGGTAGCTATCCAGGGGGGGTCCACGCGGAGGCTGTGTGTCAACTTGGATTGAGCAGGGACAGAGATCGAAGCTGGCTCTTGGTTAAAAATTTGATGTGGACTAAACCGACAACTCGACTTTTGGTTATGAAGTGCCAGCTCAAGCCACCATGTTTCGCTGGTTTTCCGATTTCAGTTGTGGTCGCACTTCGCTACAACCCAAATTTTGTGAAGGTCACCCTTGTCAGTTCCCGAGTTATGACTAAAGTCCCGGAACTTAATTGCCACACCTCGTAGTTTTATGCTCACGTCAGTTCGAGGGAAAGATGATGATGCCAACAAGGTACGATGGAACTAAGATACAATTAATTGCATACGGAACTCACAAATTCGCTGTAAATCCGTCCATTAAAAATGCATTAACCATCGCAATCAAAACAGCAAAAACAAACACATGTAAAACCATATCCAACCAACGTTTATATGATAAATGTCTGACCTGCAACACCCCAAACCAAATCACATTCACATGCCAAATGTACTTTGTGGATTTATGTACTCATCGCAAAGTTGTTTGTCCAAGCTGCAACACACAGCCAGAGGACACATTTAATCTTCATCTGCATCTGCTTTTTGATGCAGCATTACACCAAAGTGAATTCAACAAAGTCCACTGCCATTGCCAGTGCCCCTAGCCATCACCATTGGACGTTATCCCCGAATGACCATTTTTGAATGAAATTTTAATGAGCTAACAACATGACAAACTTTGGTTTGATTCCACAACTCTGATCCTACCGCAACATCAACAACACAGCAAAGGACTTTGGAACTGCATAACCTCTTACCACCACATCGGTTCCATCATGTCTCGTTCCAGCTTGGCAGGAAACTTTCATCTCGTTCGAACTGCCAACGAACATCAACTTGTTTCCGGAACTAGAGGTCTGGGTACTCGAGCAGAATGTTTTAAAAAGACGCGGTGACTTCCTGTACTCGAGTGGGTGTGCCATCATCACCCTCTGGAATACGAAGCGTAGTGGTTTTCGTGCATTAAAATCAGGTTTTGCATTGCTGCAAGGGACTTAAATGGAGTTTTTTTTGAGGTAAGTTTCTCAAATGCTCGCACATGTGGTTGTAACTAGTTGGCGGATACGTATGCGCCTAATAATACATCCGATTGTATGTGGACAAATGGAAGAGAAAAACAATCAATTGACGCTTGTCTGTGGCTTTATATTTGGAGATTTTCTACTTCCCCCTGATTATGCGATTCCTGGGCTTTAACCCAAGTGAACATAAAATCTGCAATAGTAGCCACCTAACGTAGGCCAATTCGATTCATGGCCAAGAAAAAGCAATTCCTATACGGAAAAAAGTATTCACTACAGTTGTGAATGGAAAGTGACCAAACGTACTGCTGCAGGCATAACACTCACAGTATATGGTCAACTGAAATTCATCCCCTGCGTATGCAATACCAAAAAGGGCCTGAACGAATTACTGTGAATTATAACCAACGCGAAATTTGGTCGGCTCTCGTCCTATCTAGGACAAGCCACCCCTGAGAGTAGTGAACGAACATCTACGACCCAAAACCACTACACTCCGCTCAGGTTGTGTGTGTAACATTATAAGAGTAAATAAACTCTTGAACCTGTCTAAGTCTATGTCTAAGTGCGAGTAGGTTGCTTTGACAATCGTCCGGCTGTAACTTGCGTTCAAGTGTGTAAATTGACCTCAAGTTTTAAATAAAAGTGCGCGAAAATATACTTGAAAACAGTTTTTTTTTTTTTTTCTGGTCGAGAGACGCCGCTCTAAACTTACTACTGTGCATACTTGATTTCCTTTTCCTAATTTAAAACCTCGAAATTTTTCCTCAATTATTTCTCTCCATTATTTTCCCGCTATAAACACAACTACAACACAACACACACACACTATGTCATCTACGAGATCGAAAACACAGCAACCAAAAGGAACACCTTCCACACCGACGATTAGCAACAAGTCACCAGCCACCAATCTGACCTCCGATAACAATTCTGCAGCAAACAGTCTTGATGAACGTTTCAACAAACTCACTGAAACCTTATTAGACCGGATCACCAAGGAAATGTCCAAGGTACGTAACGATCTGCTTGGCAAAATTGAACAAATCGGGTCCCATTGGTCTGCCCAATTCGAACAACTTAAAACTAAGGTGACAAATCTCGCTGATCGCGTCGGAAAGATTGAAACTGAGAAAGCCGAACACGGACCCATAACCACAGAGGAACTTCATTCTATGCAACTACAGATTGAGGCGTTAGAGAAAAAACATGTTGCTACCGATGCAGTGTTGTTCGGTATCCCGGAGCTGGCTGAAGAGAACCTCAAGTACATGTTTAACCACCTGTGTAACAGCATCCAACACAAACCCCCAGTGCTTAGGAACATCTTCCGAGTAGACCGCAACAACAACAACACCCCTCGATCGTCACCAATCATAGTGAAATTCAACTGCCCACAAGAGAGAAACGCTTTTCTTCGATCAGCTGCTCACCATCGCAAGCAGCATAATCATCTGTTGCTTAGTGACGTGGGTATTGAATCGAATGGCACCAACAAAATTTACATTCATGAGTGCCTTACCAGCAAATGTCGTTCCCTTCTACAACAAGCGGTACGGATGAAACGTCACAAACAGCTGTCTTCTGTGTACACGAAATCTGGTTCTGTTTTCGTCAAATTCTCTCCTGGGGAAAAAAGCTTCCTTGTCGAAAGCTCCAAGTGGTTGCTCGATGCCACAGCCAAGATGAAAACTCAACTAGCCACACCGCGAGAATAGTGCTGCCACTTATCTTATTATACGTATTTACATAATATTATTTTCAAATAACTTACAAATTTCTCCTTTTCTTTTTCGTTTTAATTATTATTATTAATTTCCTTTATTTATTTTTTATTTTTTTTTTTTTTTTCTCTTCTCCCTTAAACTTTTTCATTAACTACTGTAACGAAAATGGCCAAATGTTATGTTCTTCTTTTACTACACAATAATAATTGCGTTTCCCATCCTTCTTTAACTTTTCATCGATCTCATGTCTTCGACCGGGTCTGACGGTAGGGGGGGTTCCGTGTGCGGTGGTGGAAATGGGGTTTTGCGTGACATGCTAAGAATCGTGAATGCTCAGCATAATGGACTGCACATTGTACACATAAACGCGCAAAGTCTCAAGCCTAAAATTGATGAATTTCGACATTTGTTTGTGGGCTCCAAAATCGACATTATTTGTTTATCAGAAACTTGGTTTCGTCCTAGTAATTGTGATAATTGTTACTCTGTAGAAGGTTTTCGACTTTATCGCTCGGATCGTTCACACTCTGTTGGTGGTGGTGTGGCTGTCTATATTCGTAACGAAATAAAATGTAAAATGATATGCAAATCCGACCCTGGGTGCCCAATAGAGTACTTGTTTCTAAATATTTTGTGCGGCAGTACAAATATACTTCTAGGTACTGTGTATAGACCCAAACACACTATCAAACTAGACCCATTTTTAAATGTCCTTCAACAATTATCTTGTTACACGCCACACATAGTTATCAGTGGTGACATGAACTGTAACCTACTTGACCACTCAATATCAACACATTTAATTAACCATATGAAGGCCCTTAACCTAAATGCGGTGAACACCACAACGCCTACCCGCCATTCGGTCAACATTAGCACGCTGCTGGATCTATTCTTCATAAGTGGCCTCGAAAAAATACTACTTTATACTCAGCTCGCAGCACCTGGTTTCTCGAAGCACGACTTATTATACCTTACTCTTGATTTCGATTATCATCCTGAAACAAAAACATTCCAGTATAGAGACTTTAAAAATTTTGATCCAGCAAACCTATTATTTGATCTGCAAAACACTAACTGGGACAGAATCCTGCACACGTCTTCCGTAAATGATCAGGTTGCTTTTCTTAATCAAGATTTGAACTACGTCTTTGAGAAACATATAAAACTAAAAACTAAAATCATAAATCATACCACTCCTTCTTGGATGAATGGTAAAATATTAGAGCTTATGAAGAACAGAGACGCTATGTACAAACATTGGAAACGTTTTAAAATCCCACAACTCCACAAGGAATACTGTCACCTTCGAAACAAAGTTGTTTTCGAAATTCGCAAATCAAAAGCTCGATTCTATGCCAGCAAACTTGATCCATCGAGTTCGGGCAAGAATCTGTGGAAAAATCTGCGGCAGATTGGCATCGGTAAGCAAAACATAAAACCGCCAGATGATCTTGACTGTAACGCACTCAACAAAACTTTCACCACGTGTCACTCATTTAGTTCTCCACCTACAAGCGTTAACTTTTATGACTCCAGACCAGGTAGCGAATCTGGAAAATTTTTTTCTTTTCAAAGGCTCTCGGATGCAGATGTTGTCGAAGGATTATTGTCAATAAGGTCTAATGCAATCGGAATGGATGAAATTAACCCTAAATTTATCAAAATTGTACTGCCTATAATACTACCTTATATAACACATATTTTTAACACCATTTTAACAACATCTACTTTTCCCTCTGAATGGAAAAAAGCCAAGGTCGTGCCTATGCCCAAGAAGTCCAATAGTAACCCAGTAGAATATAGACCTATATCAATACTACCTTTCCTATCCAAAGTTTTTGAGAAAGCTATCCTTAAGCAGATTCAAATACACCTCTCTTCGAAGCATCTGAGTCCTTGCCAATCCGGTTTTCGAAGTAACCGCAGCTGTAAAACTGCTCTATTACACATCGCGGACGAAATAAGAAACGGATTGGACAAAAAAGAACTCACCTTTTTAACCCTTCTCGACTTTTCCAAAGCGTTCGATACGGTGAACCACGCAGTTTTATGCTCAAAACTCAGGAAACATTTTAACTTTTGTAGTCAATCTACAAAGTTGATATTCTCTTATTTGACTGGAAGACAGCAATCGGTAGTTGTTGGTGATCGAAGATCTGAATTTCTACCCTTACTGAATGGTGTACCCCAAGGATCAATACTTGGACCGATCCTCTTCTCGATTTACGTTAACGAGCTTCCTAGCATAGTAAAATACTGTTCTTTACATATGTACGCCGATGATGTGCAGCTTTTTGTTCAATGTCCTACTAACTTGATCGATCTAGCAGCCGATAAAGTCAACGAAGATCTAAAACTAATTTTAAGTTGGGCGCAGGCAAACTACCTTAGTTTAAACCCGACAAAATCAAAGGCTCTCATTATTTACTCTAACAAATTAGATCTGACTGATTTTCCCTCGTTGAAACTTGGAGACTCGGTAATAGAATATGTGGACTCAATAAGAAACCTTGGAATAATTTTCAATCGCACTCTAACTTGGGACGACCATATCAATGCAACCGTTGGCAAAATCTATGGTGGCCTCCGCCTTCTTTGGACCTCGCATTCCTTTATACCAAAAAAGACCAAAATAATGCTTGCCAAAACCTTGTTGTTGCCTATTATGTTCAATTGCTTTGAAGTTCTTGGCAAACTCGATTTTGGTTGCAAAAGAAAACTGTGCGTTGTCTATAATAATATTGCACGTTATATTTATGACCTTAAACCATACGACCATATTTCTTCGTACTCAAAAACCATATTCGGTTGCTCATTCGAAAACGTACTAAAGTTTTTCCCATTGACCTGTATTCACAAAATTATCACGACACAGGAGCCTGACTATCTATACAATAAGCTCAGATTTCCAATCTCACAAAGGAGTACTATATTAATCCAGCCTAGGTACACTTGCCTCGCGTCGGAACGTCAATTTCTGGTCCATGCCACTCGCTTGTGGAATTCCCTCCCAATACATCTAAGAAGGATCAGAAACGCAAAACACTTCAAAAAACAAATTTTAGTCCACCTGGCCAACAATTAATATTTAATATGTATTAGCTTCACCTTTTCTTTTTCTCCTTCCGATTCATTTTTTTTCTTCACAAAGTAGCACCTACGTACCGATGTAATTTTTTAGTCTTAGCAATCCTAAGTCGTACGAATACTAAATATAAATATTGTACTAGCGTATAAGATTCTCACTATCTTAATGTACAATCATATATACTGAATAAATTACAATTACAATTACAATTACAATTACCTGCGCGAAATTCAAAAAAAGAAAAAAAACTGCATGTACTCGCTGCAAGATGTAAGTTATTGAATCAAAAAATGCTTCCAAGACAATTGTACACCGAATGGATGGCAGACCTAAAACGTCTTTCAAGAGAAAGCTCTACTCCTCAATCGCCTCTTGAGCCCAAAGAAGCAGCGATTGGCAAACGTAATGCTGCGTTTGATCTCAGCGCTGGTGTTATTGTCGCTCGCCACTAGTGAGTCACGGTAGACGAAGCCCTTGACCACTTCGAATTTGTTGCTGCTAATTGTGACGTTCTGGCCAAGACGACGGCGTTGTACGCCTGTTTTGGATGACAACACACACTTGATTTTAATCTCATTTAACGAAAGACCTATTATAGTCAGCTTTAATACTTTCGAACGCTTCATTGACAGCTCGTTGTATTCGCCCAATTGCGTCAGTGTTGTCCGCGTACGCACGCTATTGCACAGACTTGAAATAGATCGTACCCCTTTTGTTGAATTTTTTCATGTACGATATTAAAGGCGCAGACGGCCTGTCTGCTGAGCTTTTTAAGGCGGCTGGAGATGAGCTGGTAAGGTGCATGCACCATCTCATCCGCAAGGTATGGTCGGAGGAAAGCATGCCCGACGAATGGAATCTCAGCATCGTTTGCCCAGTCCATAAGAATGGAGACCCCTATAACTGCGCCAACTATAGGGGAATAAGTCTCCTTAACATCGCATATAAGATCTTCTCTGCCGTATTGTGTGAACGCCTTAAACCGTTTGTGGATAACTTGATCGGCTCTCATCAGTGTGGTTTCAGGCCAGGTAAATCCACAATAGACCAAATATTTACGCTACGGCAGATCTTGGAGAAGACCCAGGAATACCAAATCGACACTCACCACCTCTTCGTCGATTTCAAGGCCGCGTATGACAGCGTATATAGAGACGAGCTGTACAAAGCCATGTCTAGTTTTAACATCCCTGTCAAACTCGTCCGACTGTGCAGGATGACAATGGAGAATTCTCGTTGCTCCATTAAGGTCGGTAATGAGCAAACCGAGATCGTTGATGTTAAAAAAGGATTTAGGCAGGGCGACGCGCTGTCGTGCAACTTTTTTAACATCGTGCTTGAAAAGATCGTGCAAGAGCCACTGGCCAACACAAGAGGTACGATTTATTTCAAGTCTACGCAATTGCTTGCGTACGCCGACGATATTGACGTAATTGGACGAAAACAGCAAGACGTCAATGAGGCTTTCGGGAGCATTGAGGTAGAAGCGGCTAAGATGGGTCTCAAGGTTAATGAGGGTAAAACCAAATATCTGCTTTCATCTAAAAGAGACGGACAACACCGACGTATTGGCCAGAACGTCACCATGGGTGGATATAACTTTGAAGTGGTCAAGGAATTCGTCTACCTTGGCTCACTGATTACCAGCGACAACAATACCAGCGCTGAGATAAAACGCAGAATCACTCTTGCCAACCGCTGTTTCTTTGGGCTCAAGAGGCAATTGAGAAGTAGAGCCCTCTCTCGGAAAACCAAGGTGACACTATATAAGACCTTGATCATCCCAGTCCTCCTTTACGGCGCAGAGGCTTGGACCTTAACAAAAGCGGATGAAGATGCCCTTGGTCGTTTCGAGAGGAAAATTCTGCGCACTATCTACGGTCCCGTTTGTTCAAACGGTGTATGGAGGAGGATATAACGAAGAACTGTACGGGTTGTACAGCAACATCGGCCTGGTACGACGTCTACGGATACAGCGTCTAAGGTGGCTAGGCCATGTAGAGCGCATGGAAGATACAGCTCCGACCCGAAAAGTCTTCGAATCCACTCCAGAAGGAAGGCGCGGCAGAGGACGGTCGCCTCAGCGGTGGCGCACGCAGGTGGAAAGGGACCTCAACCAACTGGGCGTGCGGCACTGGAAACAGCTGGCCAAAGACCGTGCCGGCTGGAGATGCTTGTTGGTTGAGGCCCAGGTTCACCACGGACTGTAGCGCCACCTAAGTAAGTAAGTAAGATATTAAAAAAAGTTGCATGACAGTGCGTCACCTTGTTACAGTTCGGAGTGAACCTGGGCATCAACCAACATGCTCCTCCAACTAGCACGATCTTTTGATAGCCTTTTCCATTGCCGCACACCCAGTTGGCTAAGATCCCCTTCCACCTGTGTGCGCCATCTTAAGTGCGGCCGTCCTCTGCTTCTTCGCCCCTCGGGGTTGGATTCAAAGATTCTCCGGGCTGGAGCTGTGGTGTCCATTCGCTCTACATGGCCCAGCCATCTTAGGCGTTGAATCCGTAGACGCCTGACTAGACTCATGTCGCTGTACAGCTCGTAAAGTTCGTGGTTGAATCTTTTCTTCCATCCCCCGTCTGCGTTTATAGGCCCGAAAATCACGCGCAAAATCTTTCGCTTGAACCGACCAAGGGCCTCCCCATCCGCTTTTGATAGTGTCCATGCATCTGCCCCGTACAACAGGACCGGAATGATAAGGGTCTTATATAGAGTCAACTTTGTCGTTCGGGAGAGGGCTCTATTACTCAGTTGCCTCCTGAGCCCAAAGAAACAGCGATTGACAAGAGTGATTCTGCGTTTGATTTCGGAACTGATGTCGTTGTTCCAGGTCACTGCGGAGTCAAGGTAGACGAAGTCCTTAATTACCTCAAACTTATATCTGCCTATACAAACGTTCTGGCCGAGACGTCGGTGTTGAGCGTCCTTTTTTGATGACAGAATATATTTAGTTTTGCCCTCGTTTACCGCCAAACCAATTTTCGCCGCCTCCATCTCAATACTCGCAAACGCCTCATTGACATCTCGCTGTGATCTACCTATTATGTCAATATCATCGGCGTATGCAAGGAGTTTCGAGGATTTGAAATAGATTGTGCCTCTTGTATTGGCCACTGATTTTTGCACAATCATTTCCAATATGATGTTGAGGAAATCACACCACAGCGCATCGCCCTGCCTAAATCCTTTTTTGACATCAAAACTATCGGTAAGGTGTTCTCCGATTCGGATGGAGCAGCGAGCATTCTCCAAAGTCATCCTGCATAGTCTGACGAGTTTAGCAGGTATGTCAAAGGTAGACATAGCGTTGTATAGCTCGTCTCTAATTACGCTGTCGTATGCGGCTTTAAAGTCGACAAATAGGTGGTGAGTGTCGACTTGAAATTCATTGGTTTTCTCCAGGATCTGCAGTAGTGTGAAAATCGGGTCGATGGTGGACTTCCCTGGCCTGAATCCGCACTGATAAGGACCTATCAGCTTATTTACAAAAGGCTTCAGGCGTTCACACAAAACGGCAGAGAAGATTTTGTAGGCGATGTTAAGGAGACTTATGCCTCTATAGTTGGCGCAATCAGAGGGGTCTCCTTTCTTGTGGATCGGGCATACGATGCTGAGATTCCATTCCTCGGGCATGCTTTCCTCTGACCATATCTTACAATGAGCTTGTGCATGCTCCTAACCAGGTCATCCCCAGCCGCCTTGAAGAGCTCATCAGACAGTCCGTCTGCGCCAGCAGCTTTACTCGACTTGAGTTTCGATATGGCAATCTTAGCTTCGTCGAGGTCAGGGGGACAGAATTCTTTGCGGTCTTCGTCGATTAGAAATGGATCATTCTGCCTGACAGCGGTATATTGACTAACATCACCGTTATACAGTCTGCAGAAGTGGTTTTTCTATATTCTCAGCATCGACTGCGATTCTACTACTAGGTGTCCGTTCTCATCGTTGTAGGCTTCCGTTCTGGCTTTATAACCTTGACATGATCGCTTTATCTGTTGATAAAACTTTCGAACGTCACGCCTGCAGTAACACCTCTCCAAATCCTCAATCGCGCGCTTCTCGTGCTCTTTCTTCTGAGAAGCTTATGCTCCTCCCTTCTTTTTAATTCGTAGAGCTCACGAGCTGCTCTTGTTCTTTTATGCAACGAGGCTTTATATGCATCGTGCTTCGCTGTGTGAATCCTCCTGCACTCGTCATCGAACCAGGTGTTTTTTCGTGGTGGAGCCTTGAAACCCAGAACTTCGGATGCAGAGCTTTTCAGGGCTTGTTTGCAAAGGCTCCACTGCTGTTCTATTGATGGCGTGGAGGATTGAGGTGTATTGGAGAGCTTAAGGGAGACGCGATAGGTAAAAGCACGAGCGGTTTCTGACAATAGTGGCTTTCCGACGTCATAACTTTGTATTCTTGCTCTATTCCGCTGCGTTCGAGATATCCGTAGGCGCATCTTGGCTGCTACAAGATAGATGTCCGAGTCGATGTTAGCCCCTCGGAAAGTTCGAACATCAAGAATAGTGGAGGAGTGTCTGACGTCGATCGCGATGTGATCAATCTGGTTGGTGGTCGATTGATCAAAAGACCGCCAGGTGCCTTTGTGTATATCGAGGTGCGGGAAGCGCGTACTGGCTAGAAGGAGATTTCGCCCCGTAGCAAGATCAATCAGCCTGTGTCCGTTATCGGAGGTGGAGTCGTGTATGGTTGCCGATGATTCGTTTAAAGATGCTTTCCTTACCCAGCTTAGCATTGAAGTCTCTTAGTACAATTTTGATGTCATAGCTGGGACATTGGGCATACGTTTTGTGTAGGAGATCCTAGAACTCATCTTTGGCGTAGTCATCCTTTTCTTCCGTGGGGGCGTGGATGCAGATCAGGCTGATGGTAAAAAATGTAGCCTTGATACGGATTGTTATGAGGTGTTCGCTCACATGCCGAAAGCTTAGGACCTTTTTAGTCCACCTCGAACAACAAATCCGCATCCAAACAATCGTTGCCCTCTCTCCCTATAGCAGTCGCCGTAGTAAATATCGCAGTTTTTCATCCGCTTTATACCCAGTCCATTCCATCGCATTTCCTGGATGGTAGTTATGTCCGCTTTATAGCGGTCTAGGGCGTCCGCAAGTTGTTCGGCTGCACGTGGTCTGTTTGTATGTATGTTGGCGTTACAGTCCATGAAGAACCTGAGCCGAGCTTCTCTCAATCACCCATGTTGTGTGTGATTTCATTTTCACATAGGTGAAAGGGACCTACAGTTTTATTGCCGGTTCCGAACGGCGAATTTCGAGAAGCTTTTCATGACAATTTTACTACAGGGGGTTTTGTCAGAACCCCGCTGAGGAGAAACACCGTGAAAAACACGTTCGATGACATGGCTGTGTCGGGATTCGATCCCGAGTCATCGGCGTCAGAGGCCAACACACTACCCACTGCGCCACGGTGCTCTCACGTGGTCTGTTTAGGGACCTAAAATTCCACGTACAAAGCCGAAGATTATTGTCCTTTTTTCGTTTTTTGCAAGGGTCGTCAACATAAATCCGGTCCATTATATCCGAGGCTTTTGGTTGTTTCGGAGTTTGTGGTTTTTTTTACGGTTACGGCTTACTAGGCCGTAGCCCAACCGACTAATCCTGTTTTTTGGCGCAGGAGGCTCGCCATTCGCCCTTCCCCGTCTGCAATTTCCATAGGAAATCTCCAGATGGCACCACGAGGAGGCGGGGATAGGACTTACTAACAGTGCCGCAAGATGTTCGACTGCGGTGGCTCGCTTTTTAGCAGGTCAGCATCCGTCGGATAGATGCTACCCCTGCCAGGCCTTGGTTAGTCCTTTGCCATCCCCTTCGGATGATTATCAAGGGTATTTTGAGCGTCAGCACCTTCGACCCATCAAAATAAATTTGTTTCCACGAAGTATACCTCTCACCAAAGACTAAATACTCGGAAGGAAGTCCTTTGAATCGCCAAACTGACTTGGGTTAGTGCTGACTTGTGTTTTTTTTTAATTCAATTTCAATTCCTCAACCGATACGAGTTTCGTTGATTTTTTTTAAGTTTCTGTGCAATCGATAAACAAAACCCGACTTGCCCTTCAATCGATCATCGCGCCATCTATGCGTCATCAACGTAATAACTCGCACGTGCGCATATTTTGTTTTCGTGGATGACGTTTCCCGAAACCCATTCCGCGTGCTTCCATTCGTAAAAACTTTGCTAGGAATTCGAATAATTTGAAAACCTAAACATGCTGAAAGTAAAGAATAAGAAAATGGAGCGTAACACTCCGAAAGCCGAGAATCTCTCGAAATCCGACAAGAAATCGGGTAAAATCAAGGAGAAGAAATCAGCCAAAAAACTAAAGAAAGCCATTAAGGATGGACTCATTAAGGCACCGGCAGTGGAATCGCCTAAAGTCGGCGGATCGCCGATAAAGGTGGAAAAAACCTCGCCAATTGACAAGAAAGAAAAGAAAAGACTAAAGAAACTCGCGCAGAAGCTAAAGAAAGCGGAGGAGAAAGGGGTAACTGTAACGCCGAACAGCGTTGACCAGGCGAAAGATAAACCTGCTGCTTCGGAAAATCTTGGGAAGGTGAAAGAGGAAAATAGCATTGTAGGCTCATCGAACAAGCCTCCACAGAATGGAATAAAGAAGGCAAGGCCGACTGTCGCGTTGAAGGAAAAAAGGAAGCAACAGAGAATGGAGGCGGCCAAGATTAAGCCGAAGAGTAAGTAAAAGATTCATATGATGGAGGTAAATTGTCAGCAATTCGTTTTTGTTTAGTCGACGTAAAGCAAGGGCAAACGATATTTGTTGGTAACCTGCCATGCAATACGAAACGTATACAAATTATCAAGCACTTCGCCCCTTATGGCAAAGTGGTCGCTATTCGTCTGCGTACGGTGAATGGAAAGCTCATTTTCAAACACAAGAAGCGTAGGGAGAGCGGGACCCTCAATGCTTATGTTATTTTCAGCGATGCTGATTCAGCTGCTAAGGCTCTCGAAGCGAATGGATCCGATTTTAAAGGGAATCACCTGCGAGTCACCCGGACAGAGAAGCTCGAGACTATTGTAGACCCCAAACGATCTATCTTTGTTGGAAACTTGAGGCATAGTAAGCTCGATAGAGTCGTATACACTTATATAAGGTTAACTTGTTCTGTTTGTTTATTCTCAGCTTGCACGGACGAGAAGCTTCGCGGTATATTCTCGAGCTGTGGCGAGATCGATTACGTGCGCACCCTACATAAACGGGATGAGGTAGTTTGTTCGGGAGTTGGTTACGTTTGTTTCAAGAGCCCCGACGCAGTTGGTTTAGCTCTCGAACTTAAAGGCACTATACTCGATGAGCGCCCAATCAATGTCGAGCGATATGCGAAGAGTAAGTTAGGCGGAAAAGCCAAAAATGATGCCGATAAGAATGAAGGGAAACGCAAATCATGGTCTAATTACAAGAAAGGCACATCGATCAAGAAAAATTACAAAGAAATAAAAGACAAATCCGATAGACACGCTGATATGGGTAAGAAGAAGAAAAAGTCGGAGTTCCGCGGAGTCAAGGCGGATGATGGCAAGAAGGTAAGAGAAGAGAAGCATTTCTGAAGATAATGTGATTTAGTCATATTCCTTGCAGAAGTACAAGAAGAAGCCATCGGGCGAGTTGAAGAAATTGGCGAAAAAAATCGCTCCAAGAAGGGATGAGTGAAGTAAACGAGTATGATTGAATCTATTTCCTTTGGTACAATCAATCGCGAAGTCGTGTTATAAGAGGACTGAGAAAATATCGTTAGCTTAACGTTACAAACGTATTGTAACTGTTTTACTATAAATAAATCATTTTCACCGACTTACACTGTTTTACTGCAGCCAGATACAATAAGATACTGCGAACTTTGTAGTCTATTAAAATAGTTTATTGACAACTTCAGCTCCTACTCTCTCTGTGTGCAAGCAATCTGTTTTCTGAGCTTAGCCTGTACTTCCAGCGGGAAGGTTTTTACTGCTCGCAACGCGCACTGCAAACAAAACGTGGACACGTAGTAAAAACTACATTCGGCATCCTTGCAAACGACTTTATCACAGAGGCAACACTGTGCGCCTAAGATCACGAAATATTCGGGTTTCCGTCGCCACCGTGGCGGATGTGGTTGGAGCGGATCACGTAACACGTAGCTTTCCTCCAACAGATTAACTCCAAATACAAACGGCGGCTCCTTGCCCTTATAGTGAACCATCTCGTTCATTTCGCACGATTCGCAACGAAAGGGAATTCTTGGTATTCGATCGTCCTCCTCAGCCGGACTGGAGGGCTGCTTCACATCTGTTTCTGAAGGCAATTGCAATTGACTGATTTCCTCTTCTTCGGTTTTTATCACACATTCATCTATAGATTCTGATGCTTCCGTTGCCGCAAAAGCCGCCGTTGATGTGCCCGGCTTTGGAGAGCACTCCTTCATTTCTGCAAGAGAGAGAAAAACACAAGAACCAATACGCAATCGAATTCAAAAAGCAAACATTTATTTCTTTAAATATATACAACAGCTGTAAGTTCTTAAGCCCTTCGTGGTCCAATTGATAATTTCGCGGGCCACCAATTTGGCTTATACGTTTGACACAAATCACCATCGATCATTAGATTTTCGATTTTCAAAGCCGGATCCAACCTTAGCAGAGCCAATGCATGTCGTTTACTTGTTCCGCGCAGTGTTCCCACAACAGTTCCAGCCTGCGTTTGAACATCGGTAACGCCCTCATCAACGTCCGTATACAACTTCAGCGGCAATAATCGTTTACGTATCACACCTGTATGATATACACGAGCAGTAAGTTCTTGACCCACATAACAGCCCTTATGAAAACTAATTCCATGCAGAAAGTCGCCGTTCGCTTCGAGCGGGAAGCACTTCCCAGGCGGATGATCAATGACGCCCTCACCAACGCCGTACGAATAACGATGCGCACTGTAGTCGCCATTGGACGAGGGATTTATTTCTGAATTATGAAAAAACTTCTGCAGATCTTTAGCCGATCGACCTTGCGGTTGGATCACTCTAACGCCAAGGGCCTTAATACGCGGATCCGATGCACAAAGAATATCTGCAGGCCGGGAATTGGCTTCGATTTCATTCACTTGCGGATGATCACCACCCTCAACTGGATTGTATACAACCCACGGTGCATAATCTGAGCTAATGCAATCAATGTCAATATTTTTCCGCACCCTATACAGTCGAAGATGTCGTCGTAACTCATTCGAAATTTCTTTGTCGCATTCGACCAGATACGTGTTCGGATTTGGTGTTTTGTAGACAATAGCGTCGTAAATCACGCGACCCTTATTATTGAGGAACATAGTAAACATTGATTGGTTGCCGTCACGATGCAAATGATTCATATCATTTGTGATCAGTCCCTGAAGAAAGGGCACCACTTCGGCACCATGTATGCGTACCAATGCTCGACGCTTAAGCTGTTCGGCAAGAAGTTGTGTTGCAGGTTTAGCTACCGTCTCGTTAAAACGTATGAACTGCTTGAGGTATATGCGTGGAAGCAAATTCATTGTAAGCTCGTTTAGGTTTTCGATAAAAACTGTAAATAAATTCAAAAGTATATCTCAAAACACGTCTGAGGCGACTTTACGTAAGTTTCGTGAAGAGTCTAGTTTGTTTGCATTATTTTATTCGTGTAACTGTGGTTGTTGGTTTCATGTTGGTCTTGATGTCGATATTGGAAAGTTGTTTATTCACTGAATTACCTTGGTATTATTTTGTTGACGAAGGTTTCAAGATAAATATCAAAATATTACGGAAAAAAACAAACTCGAAAGGAATTTTAGTGCGGCACATTGAAGGGAATTGTCAAAACAGGGCACAGCTGACTGGCACGGCTGCGTTCGAAGACTTTTCGACTTTTTCGACAGAAGATTTTTTAATTTTCGAAATAGTGAATGTAACCGAATATTATTACGGAGACACGAACCAACGTCTAAGTTCGAATTTCGCTGTCGAAGTCTACAACTGCTTTGTCCAATGTAATTCCTTGCGACCTGTGAATACTAATGCCGTAAGACAACGATAACGGAAATTGCTTCCACATGCCATTGACTGCTCCTTTTTTGAATGACTTTACGACCTGCGTCGATGCCAGCCCGTGAAAATGCGAAGTCTATCCTTTCCAGGTTCAGTATCCAGTCATAGCCAATCCTGACGCCATGGAAACTCGACTGTGAAATTACGACGCAATAGGATAACGGGCGTCAGTGCGTCAGAAGGCATGTCCATGAGACAGGGGTCGCAGGACAATTCTTGCGCAAGCACACCGTTATTCCTATGCGAGTTGTACCAAAAGCCATTTCTCTTCAGACGAGACATGGCTTTCAGAGCACACCCTCTGATAAATATATCAAGAGGTGGAAGGTTCATCATAACATCTAGAGCAGCGCCCGGCGTGCTGGGGAAAGCCCCCGTGCAGCTGAGACAAACCGTTCTTTGAAGTTTGGTGAAAGAGGCTACGACGGGTTTGCGTTTTAGTCTGTCCTACCAGACAACCGATGCATATGAGATTATAGGTCTTATCATTGCCGTGTAGATCCAAAGGACCTTTGCCGGTGATAAGCCCCATGTTTTGCCAAAAGAACTTTTGCATTGCCAGAAAGCTGACAGCACTTTGGTGGTTTTTGACTCAACATGTTTTGGCCAGAGAAGCTTACTATCTAAGATGACTCCTAGATACTTAGCCTCCTTGGATATCGGGATGGAAGTGCCTTTTAGTACCAGCTGAGTCATGTCAGTATTTTTCTTCCTTCTCGTAAAGAGAACGACATCGGTCTTAAGAGGATTGACTGACAGCCCATTTCTGGTACACCAATCATCGATCACACTTAGCGCCGCCTGTGCTTTGCGAAGGACAGTCGCCAAACATGAGCCGACAGAAAGAATGGCGACGTCATCCGCATAGGCCTGGGCGTAGATTCCAGAGGCATTGAGAGCATCAAGCAGGGAATCGACCACCATGCACCATAACAGCGGAGACAGGACGCCACCTTGAGGGCAGCCCCTGTTTACGCCAGATTTGACACACTGGTCGAGGTCTGCATCAGCGGTCAATGTCCTGTGCATGAGCATTGCTTTGATCCAAAGGACCAGTGCTTTATCTACGCCATGATGTCTGGCAGCGTTACACATGCTGTCAAAAGTTGCGTTATCAAAAGCTCCCTCAGTGTCGATGAAAATGCCCAGCGCGTACTCTTTCCTTTCGAGCGCGCATTCAATACGCCCAACTAGGTTCTGAAACGCAGTCTCGCAAGATTTTCCGCACTGGTAAGCATGTTGCATCTCCGAAAGAGGGTGCATTCGAAGGGAAACTTTTCGCACGTGCAACTCTACCAGTCTCTCCATGCTTTTCAGCAGAAAGGATGTTAGACTAATTGGTCCGAAGCTCTTGGCAAGTGAGTAGTCCTCTTTTCTTATTTTGGGAATGAAGACCACTTTCACTGTGCGCCAAGGAATGGGTATGTGAGCAAGTGCTAGACTAGCAGTGGAAATTCTTTTCAGAGTAGAAAGCAGCTGCCTTATACCTTTTTGCAGCATAACAGGATATATCCCGTCGGTGCCCGGCGATTTGAAGCCATCGAAGGATGCCACAGCAAATTCAATAGCTTCAGTCGTAACCACGCGCGACGCAATATACCAGCTACGCCGAGTTATTTTCATCGTTTCGGTTGCAGTTTCCCTTGAAGGAGTGTGCAACGAGCCGATGTCGATCTGATTTCCGGGAAATGAGTCGCAAACAGTAAACTAAGAGTTTCCGCTTTAGACTCAGTAAAGGTACCATCAGATTTTCTGAGTGCGTCTAGCCTAGTCGATTTTCCCCGTTTGAGGACCAACCTGCTAGTCGCACTCAGAGACTTGATCTCTTCGCAGAAGGTCCTATAAGAATCGTTCTTCGATTTACGAATAAGTTTCTTATGTTCTTTCTGCTTCGACCGATACTTGTTCCAGTCATCTTCCGAATTTAACTGTTTGGTTTGATTGTCGAATTCGGGATCCCAGGAAAACTGATTCAGTTGTGTCGCGCCACGCTAAAAAATACGCGATTTACCGTGCAACTCGGTTCCAGGACTTCGGAACCGTTTTAAACATGCACCAGATTTCGGCAAGGAGATGCGCTGTCATATGATTCTTCAACCTGGTACTGGAGCAGATAGTGCGACGGGCAGGCGTCAACAGGGAAGGCACTATCTTCTACAAGTCCATCCAGCTGCTAGGATACACGGATGATATCGACATCATCGCGTGTTCTCGCCGTGGCATTGTGGAAGCATTCACGGCGATTGAAGAACAGGTGAAACGAGTTGGTCCTAAGGTCAATGAGGACAAGACAAAGTAAATGCTGTCAAGCAAAAACCAATCTGTCGCTCACCACCTTGGACAAAATATAACAATTGACAGCTACAATTTCGAGGTAGTTAAGGAGTTTGTCTACCTCGAGGCAAGCGTAAATTCCACAAATGACACCACAGTGGAGATTCGGCATAGAATCGCCCTTGGCAACCGCTGCTACTTCGGCTTGTCCAAACAACAGGGGCCAACACTCCTCACTCGAAAGACCAAAGTCATGCTTTACAAAACGCTCATACTGCCAGTCTCGCTGTACGGAGCCGAAAGCTTAACGATAAGCAGGACAGCGGAGCTGATTTTGGGTTCTTTAGAGAGAAAAATTCTGCGCCGGATATTTGGTCCTGTCTGTGAGGAAGGTGAACAACCGCGAACTCTACGAAATGTACAAAGATGTGGATGTAGTCCGAAAGGCAAAGATCCGTCGACTACACTGGCTCGGCCACATCGAGCGCATGGACATCAACGCTCCACCAGGGTCTTCGACTCCGAGCCTCTTGGTTCGAGACGAAGAGGAAGACCGAACCTCCGGTATAAAGACCAAGTAATCGCGGATGTAAGACATCCTGGTCTTGGTAACCGGAAGCAGCGTGCCCGGGACCGTCAAGGATGGAAGGCAGCTATAGCTCAGGCTCAGATCCTCCATGGATCGCTGGCCTGATAAGTAAGTAGGTTACGACCTGCATTATAGGAATAGTGCCTGAAGCGAAAGTCGGTACCGTGTAAGTTTCAAACTTGACCATGATGCAGATAGGAGCGTCGCTTGGTAAGGAGTTCTCGACTCTGTTTTCGGTAGGACCGTAAATAGTGTCAATGACTGTACCCATCGAGCCATTGCACAGTCCGCAATAGGTCCATAGGTTCTGGCGTAGCATCACTTTAGCGCCAACGCAGAGTAACAGTTCTGCGCTCAGTCCTTGAGCTTCGTCATCGGACACTTGAGCGGCTGTTGCATTATTGTTTGAGGCATTTATTCGAGTCACTGGGCATCCAAGCAATCGTAAGGCGTTCTTGTTATAAGCCTTGATGTTTTTGTTGGTCGCTATCAATCGTGTCGCGTCCTTGAAATCTCGGGTCGATCCTGGATTATGATGTCATCAGTAATGTCCGCACCGATGAAATCATACTGGAACTCGACGGTACCCACCGTAATTCTTTTCTGGACCTTACCCTTAACTTCCACCTTTTCACCAGTTACTGTACGAAGCCTTACATCGGAACATGGTTCTATGTCAGAAACCAATCCGCTTCGGATGACTGAGTGAGTTGCGCCCATGTCCAACGTCAGCAGATATCGTTGCCCGTCCATCGTTCCCTCGATGATTAGTCTGGTTGCACCCCTACAGATTCGGGATACGAGGATGCTGGGGCACTCCAATGTGGGAGCCAGCGCATCCCAAGCGATCCTCCATCTAAGTATTGACCGCGCTTGACGCTGGTTGATTGTGGTGATCGGATGAAAACCGATGCAATAATTTGCGCGCACTCAAGGTCTAATAACCTTATTATGTCGGCGACACAGTGCGGTCAGAAGCTAGAAAGGAAAAGGGATAGAGGAGATGTCGATGGACATTGACCTTAAATGCTGGAGATCGCCAGGTTGCTGTATGGATTCGCTTGCGGAGAAGTCTTGTGTTACTTATCACCACATTATGATCTATCGCAAAGTCCGTGAGTCGCAAGCCGTTATCTGTTGCTGTATCGTGGAGGCTGTGCTTTCCGACCACTCCGCCAAAGGTGTTCTCCTTACGGATTTTAGTATTGAAGTTCCCGAGTACGATTTTGACATCGTACTCCAGACAAGCTCCGTAGGCGTTGTCTAAGACATCATGGAAGTCCTTTTTGATGGGGTTTTCAGCGTCTTCGGTAGGGCCGTGTGCACATACATATGAGGCTGATGTTGTAAAATCTGCCTTTGATGCGGATCACAGCCAGGCGATCAGTAATAGGTTTAAAGTCGATGATCTTCGACCTTAACCGCTTTCCCACAACAAATCCGCAGCCTAACCCAGCGTATTTCCTGGGTCGCAGTAATATCCGCCTTGTACTGCGTGTGGGTTCTCTACAGTTTATGAGCAGCTCCAGGAGTGTACAGGGTTCTGACATTCCAGGAGCATAGTCGCAAACCGTGTTCCTTTTTCGCGCCATGTCGCCTTTGAGAATCCGTTCGTTTATCCGAGGCATTTTGCTGTTCCATAACTTGTTGTGTTTTACATGGGCGGGTTGTTGGCCACACAGCACGCCAGTCTGGTCGGGGTATTGTAGCGCCGTTTTGCCTAGGGCATCATTGTACAGCCCGTACATTTCGCGACTGAGTCTTCTCCTCCATTCGCCTTCCTCGCAGACAGGACCATATACATACTCGAGGGACAATTTTTATTTCAAAAAAGCCCAAATTCATCTCCGCTTTCTTGCTTATCATTCAGCATTCGGCTTCGTAAAGCAGGACTCGCAAGATCAGTATTGCGTATAGAATATTCTTCGATTTCCTTGTTAGGAATTTTGACCCTAGATGTTTGACAAAAATAATACCGGTTGCCCAAGCTGATTCTTTGCCGGATCTCCACTAAGTTGTCATTTACCCTGAGGTAGACAAACTCCCAAGGCGATGTTCGACAGCATATATTTCATTTCATCTTAATTTACTTTTAAACCGAGGCCTGCCTTTTCTTCACTTGCCATGAATGCCTCTACCACGGCGCGCTGGGAGCTTGCAATGCCGTCCGCGTACCCTAGCAGTTGGACCATCTTGAAAAAGATAGTGCTTTCCGTGTTACACCTGCCTGCCTCACTATCCTTTCAAGGACTAAGTTGAAAAAATCACACGACAGCGCATCTCCTTGCCGAAGCCCGGTGCACGTTTGGAAAGGCTCGGAGGTATGGGGTCCAAACTGTGCATCGCGTCTTTTCCAATGTGGCGCGACACATCGGAATCAATTTTCCCGGGATTCCAAAATCACCCATCGTCCTGTAGAGCTGACGATGAATTCTATTGTATGCGGCTTTAAGGTCGATGTAAAGGTGGTGATAATCTGACGTAATGTGAAGATCTGGTATTTGACAAATGACCAGAAATGTTTGCTATTTTTGGGACATTGGGGGACTTTACAACCTCAGTTGTTTGTCAGATTGGAATGTGGCTCGTCGGATGTTTCCGGTTTTCCTCAGAATTGATGGCTTATAGACTTCGCTTAACCGAATGGCCTCTTTACAGCTTATGTCAAACCATTTATTAGACTGGTGTTTTTATTCCTACTAAGAATATAATTTGGCACTCCAAAGAGTCGCAAGTCGTTGTCGGAGAGACACAACGGGAGCTGAAGACCACCACAGAAATCGACTTTAACAACTGTGTATCCAACTTGGATGTCTCGTTAAGGGGTAAGTAAAAGAAAAACAACACAGCGTGCTCTTTTTTGCGGTGTCACCCCGTCGACAATTTATTCACGACTCAAAACGAAAAATAAAATGGCGTACGATATTGGTTGTTACATTGACAATAGCACTACAGTAAGGTATAAGTTTGACAAGAATAATACAGTAATGAATAAGTTTATCGTAATGAATAGTAAAGGGAATAATAAGTTTGTCTTAAAGAATACAAGTTTGCAACATACCGCCCGCCTCGTTACTAATGGGACGAAATAAAAGTTAATAAAAATTCAATTTCTCCATGGTTAACTAAACAAACTGTAGGAGTGGGGCGTTATTTAAGCAGTTTAAGCATTGTTCAAATTTAATTATCAAAAAATTCATGTTCATTCTGAAAACTGAAGACTGATTTTCATCTTGCGCTCCTCGCCGTTTGAGCTGCTGATTCATCTGTAGGTAGTTCGGGTTATGTTGAAATCGGCAATAAGGCCGCCTTGCTAATTGGTCGGATGTATCGACCCTTGGATGCACTTCAATGATCAACTAAAGTAGTTGATTTCCGTTGCTCGGGAACACCTGTTGCCACCTTGATCTCCTCTGTCGGCCAGCTACTGCATCCTTTAACGAGCCAAGACAGCCCATTCTACCACAATGTTGAAGCTGATAGTTCGACTGCGGAAAAGCCTCGGGTAGCGCAATCTGCTGGGTTGTCGTGTGACCGCACGTGCCTCCAGTTGACACTGGTAACAAGCGGTCGATTTCAACTACACGATATGCCACATACGCTACCCATTTAGGAGGGTGCGCACGTAACCAAGCTAAAACTACATTAGAATCGGACCAACACAAAATCTTGGTCGGTTGTTGCGCAACGCTTACGTAGAGGGAACTTAGCAATTTGGCGAGCAATACGGCACCCTGCAGCTCCATCCGCGGTAAGCTTATGCATTTTACAGGAGCAACGCGGCTTTTGCTTATTAGCAACACGCTCGTCCTGTTTCGTTTGCCTGTTTACTGACGGCATAAACTGCGGCAGCGTAAGCACGTTCAGAGGCGTCGCTAAACCCATGGAGGTACTAGTTTTGACGCGTTTCGATTTGGAGCCATCGGGGTATCTGGATTGTTTGTATTGTCTCCAGGTCCTGAAGGAGATTTCGCCATTTTTCCTGAATAGTTTGCGTGACCTCTTTATCCCAGTCCACGCCCAAAAGTCAGCAGTCTTGGATAAGGATTTTTGACCGAATTAGAACTGGAGCCAAAAGTCTCAGGGGGTCAAAGCGCCGCAAGCTGCTTGACAGCAGACGCCGTTTGGTAAGCGACACACACTCCACTTCTTTTCGAATCTGAAATTGAAATCTATCCTCACCTGTGGTTCAGCCGAGGCCAAGAGTTGGTATAGACGCAGGAACTCCCAATGCGAGCGACCGTCCGGGGAATTCGTCGGCAGTAATTCATATACGTTTGCTGCCCACTTGCTAAGTTCACAGCCCGCGCTGTGAAGGAATGAAATTAGCTCCACCTGAGCTGTTTTAGCTTATTCAAGGGTGTCTCCCCCACCCAACACGTCGTCCACGTAGGTATTGTTTGTCAACAGGATGGACCCCTTAGGAAACCGCTCTCGTTCTAACTCTGCAAACTATCATTTGTCGCTTAAGGTCAGATTCGTTCACGCGAATCTGCCTAAACATTTTTACGATGTCGTCCGAAAACGCATAGCGAAAGAACCGAAATCTTAGCAGCACAACCCACAAGTCCTGTTGCAGCTTAGGCCCGGCGAAAAGGGCGTCATTTAACGATAGACCGTTACTCGCAGCCTGTGACGCATTGAACACGACCCGTATGGCACCCGAACCATCACTTTTGACCACGGCATGGTACGGTAGAAAATAAGCGTCCGTACTCCGAATGGTACTTACGTCTTTAATTCTCTCCATGTGACCCAACGATTCATACTCGTGTAAGAATTTCTTATAACGCTTTGGCTAATGAGTAATTTTTAGCGAATTTCCTTTCCGCGGAGTGGAGTCGACGAATCGCGATCTTTAAGGCACCCGGAAACTTCGGTTCACTAACGCACAGGGGCATGGGAACTTTGAATCTTACACTCGCGTCTCGCGTGTACTCCTTATCGTACAGTTCAACCCAACGATCTTCAGGACTTGTTTCAAAGCGGCGCTCAACATTTTCGACTTCCCAACACCGACGTATCTGATCAGAGATTGTATCTAATTTAGTCGCAACGAAGGATGTACTAACGCGATTTTCACCCGCTGACATATCGCAGTACAGATCCAACCACGACCCATCCGAAGACAGTCTTTATTGCCGACGGTGACCCTGGCATCCCCATTCGCGTCCCTTCACGTAAAATCGATGCATACACGTCTGCACAGTCTATTCTTCCGGGGCGATCAAAATTCGGATCCGCGAGGACACCAGGTAATATAGAGCACGATTTGGCGCACACATGTCTCGACGGTAAAAGATTGGTTACTCGTTTTGGAGCAAACGCGGTAGTTTTATGTTCAAAGGATCGATCTGTAGATGATTCCACTGTTATATCGACCTCCGAAGAAGCCGTAGCGGATAGTCCACCACCCACTCCAGAAATACTGAGCGCAGCTGGACGGCGTCTCAGTCGCAAGGTTTGGGCCACATGATCGCTTATGTACGACTCCTCGGAAGCAGCATCGAGAAGTGCCCTGACCGTCTTCGAACGACCGTTCGCGCCGCGAATAATCACCAACGCGGTGGCAAATAAAACTGTTCGACCACTAATCGAGGTGTGAGAAACGGATGAAGAATGCACTACTGTCTGTTCCTGTGCCTTTACGGTGGCCACGTCACTATGCAGAACAGCGGTTTACTACCGCACACAATACAAGAGGAGGATGGGCACGCTGACGCCGAATGCCCTGACCGGAGACAGTTAAAACACAATCCTAGCCTTTTCACCCGTTCTTTACGATCCGAAACCGAAAGCGTTGTGAATTTGTCACAGAAGGCTAAGATATGTCCGCCTTGACATTGTGGACACGGCTCACGATACCGACGGGTTTTCTCTGTCGCAACGTTTGC
Organism: Eumerus sabulonum; assembly: GCA_951905685.1. NCBI lineage: Eukaryota > Metazoa > Arthropoda > Insecta > Diptera > Syrphidae > Eumerus > Eumerus sabulonum. Next base: position 164,683,226 of record OX645060.1, on the reverse strand, counting down.
CGCGGTCATACGAGGAGACTTGTGCTTGACACTAGGTTTTTTGCTGACCGGAGACAGTTCAAGTTTCTGGGCGTTATTTAGGAATCGCAATAGTATCTCCAGAAAGTTGACTAGTTCGTCCCACTTAGGAAAGTCGCTCGAATTGTTCCGCGACGTTTCCCAAGCCTCTTTGGTTTTCGGGTCCAACTAGAAAACTAAAATGTCAACATACCAATCATCCCAGGAATCCACCGATCGACCAAGGTTAGGGGCAACTCGTCTAGCCTCTTCTACCGTGTCCAGGAGGTGTTGGATCTCGTCCCTGTTCCGAGATTTGACCACAGGTAAAGATAGCAGGCGCTCGAGCTGGGCTTGAAAAAACAATGGTTTGTTATCGTACTTACGCAGTAATGCATTCCAAGTGGCAACGAGATTCGCGCCGGTAATGCTTGTGTTTTTCACCCGTTGGACCGCTTCGCCCTTTAAACTGGCAAGGAGGTAGTGGAGCTTATTGACCGGTTGTATGTTGGGCTCGCTGTACACAAGCGAAGTAAACATCTCCTTGAACGTTGGCCACTCGAAGATGTCGCCACTGAATTTTGGGAGCTTTACTACGGGTAAGCCGCGATATGTTTCGCGTGGTAAATGCTGCTCAACTGTTCCGGAGATATCGTGACTCTGCCCGGGCAGTTCGGATTTTATGTTTTCAGACGGTGACAACTCGGATTTTATTCGAACTATTGCTTGAGTGAAGTCCCACTCGACTTTACCGAAGTAGTCCTCGAGGACATACTCGGAGCTCTCGAACTCTTTATCCCCCGACCAAGCAACTAAATCTCTATTCGTTTTCATGAACCGAGTCCAATACGAAACCAATAACTCTCTTCGCGTCTCCCACACACTTCGTGTTAGATTATTTGCTCCCATCTTTAACGTGTTCGCGATGAAGTTCGAAATTAATCGTCCATCTCGCGCTTGTTTGCCTAGCGTGACACTTAATTCCGGCTTTTCGCTGCTCACCGCGTGATTTTATAACGGCACAGACCTAATAACACCGAACCGGTACCGTTATCTTCTGTTCTTACTCACGTGTTCGTACTGTTAGTCGACTAACAGTACTACCGATTAAGGTTTTCCGCGGGGTTTAAAGCGAGGGAATTGCACAATTTACGAATACTTTCACTTTCACTGCAACTGTGCTCAGCAGAAACAAATCAGCGGGGAAATTCGATTTCCATGAAAACCATTCGATATGCAATTCGAACACTCCACCGATCCGATCCCTTTATTTGTTCTTACCCACGCGTTCGTACTGTTAATCGACTAACGGTACTACCGCTTCCCTCGCGAATACTTTCACTGCAACTGTGCTCAGCAGCAACAAATCAGCGGGGAAATTCGATTTCCCTGAAAACAACTTGATATGCGATTCGAACACTTCACCGAACCGATCCCGATATTTGTGTTCTTCCGAATGTAGAGATGCAGGCTGCACTCTCCTGGTACATACATACGTATGTATCACACAAACGGAGACGCCGACTGCGTCTTTGCTTTATTTAATCGACCGCGGCGCGGAGAAAAACGATAAAGCACAAACAACTACGCTCTGCTGCCAGGATTAAGTTGAAAAAATCACACGACTGCGCATCTCCTTGCCGAAGCCCGGTGCACGTTTGGAAAGGCTCGGAGGTATGGGGTCCAAACTGTGCATCGCGACTCTTCCAATGTGGCGCGACACATCGGAATCAATTTTCCCGGGATTCCAAAATCATCCATCGTCCTGTAGAGCTCTTGACGATGAATTCTATCGTATGCGGCTTTAAATTCGATGTAAAGGTGGTGAGGATTTGACGTAATGCGAAGATCTGGTATTTAACAAATGACCGGAAATGTTTGCTATTTTTGGGACATTGGGGGACTTTACAGTACTTTACACCTCAGTTTTATGTCAGATTGGAATTTGGCTCGTCGGATGTTTCCGGTTTTCCTCAGAATTGATGGCTAATAGACCGTCGGCAATTTATTCACGACTCAAAACGAAAAATACAATGGCTTACGATATTGGTTGTTACATTGACAATAGCACTACAGTAAGGTATAAGTTTGACAAGAATAATACAGTAATGAATAAGTTGCAACATACCGCCCACCTCGTTACTAAAGGGACGAAATAAAAGTTAATAAAAAATCAATGTCTCCATGGTTAACTAAACAAACTGTAGAAGTGGGGCGTTATGTAAGCAGTTTAAGCATTGTTCAAATTCAATTATCAAAAAATGCATGTTCATTCTGAAGCTAATATATTATGTTTACATACACATTTCCAATATTAGATCAAATTAACTTTCAAGATTACATAGAGTAGGAATTGATAACAAAGTTCAATAAGGAGTTTGAAATTATATTCGATATTTAAAGTTTTGAAAATTAAGCATTAAAAAAAAAGCTGTCTGGATCCATAATACACTCTTATGCAGTCAAACTTTGAACCGGGTTGAAACCTGTGTAACGAAAAGTTAAGGAAAATTAACGAAAAGTGTGAAATATTTCAAATATAGTCCAATGCGATACTTATTCAAGTTCGCCTGTACTATAGATAGCACTGCATGTGCTAATCTGGTGTTGATGACGCTGTGTGCCCCACTGAAGACTGATTTTCACCTTGCGCGCCGCCCGCCGTTTGAGCTGCTGATTCATCTGTAGGTAGTTCGGGTGATGTTGAAATTGGCAATAAGGCCACCTTGCTAATTGGTCGAATGTATTGACCCTTGGAGCTACGAACGGTCACCACTCTCACCCTACCATCTGATCCTGGATGCACTTCAATGATCAACTAAAGTAGTTGATTTCCGTTGCTCGGGAACGCCTGTTGCCACCTTGATCTCCTCTGTCGGCCAGCTACTGCATTCTTTAACGAGCCAAGACAGCCCATTCCACCACAATGTTGAAGCTGATAGTTCGACTGCGGAAAAGCCTCGTGTAACGCAATCTGCTGGGTTGTCGTGTGACCGCACGTGCCTCCAGTTGACATCTGGGAACAAGCGGTCGATTTCAACTACACGATTTGCCACATACGCTACCCATTTAGAAGGGTGCGCACGTAACCAAGCTAAAACTACATTAGAATCGGACCAATACAAAATCTTGGTCGGTTGTTGCGCAACGCTTACGTAGAGGGAACTTAGCAATTTGGAGAGCAAAACGGCACCCTGCAGCTCCATCCGCGGTAAGCTTATGCATTTTACAGGAGCAACGCGGCTTTTGCTTATTAGCAACACGCTCGTCCATGTTCCGTTTGCCTGTTTACTGACGGCATAAACTGCGGCAGCGTAAGCACGTTCAGAGGCGTCGCTAAACCCATGGAGGTACCAGTTTTGACGCGTTTCGATTTGGAGCCATCGGGGTATATGGATTGTTTGTATTGTCTCCAGGTCCTGAAGGAGATTTCGCCATTTTTCCTGAATAGTTTGCGTGACGTCTTCATCCCAGTCCACGCCCATTAGAACTGGAGCCAAAAGTCCGAGGGGGTCAAAGAGTCGCAAGCTGCTTGACAGCAGACGCCGTTTGGTAAGCGACACACACTACACTTCTTTTCGAATCTGAAATTGAAATGTATCCTCACCTGTGGTTCAGCCGAGACCAAGAGTTGGTATAGATGGAGGAACTCCCAATGCGAGCGACCGTCATATACGTTTACTGCCCACTTGCTTAGTTCGCAGCCCGCGCTGTGAAGGATTGAAATTAGCTTCACCTGAGCTGTTTTAGCTTATTCAAGGGTGTCTCCGCCACCCAACACGTCGTCCACGTAGGTATTGTTTGTCAACAGGATGGACCCCTTAGGAAACCGCTCTCGTTCTAACTCTGCAAACTATCATTTGTCCCTTAAGGTCAGATTCGTTCACGCGAATCTGCCTAAACATTTTTACGATGTCGCCCGAAAACGCGTAGCGAAAGAACCGAAATCTTAGCAGCACAACCCACAAGTCCTGTTGCAGGACGAAAAGGGCGTCATTTAACGATAGACCGTTACTCACATCCAGTGACGCATTGAACACGACCCGTATGGCACCCGAACCATCACTTTTGACCACGGCGTGGTACGGTAGAAAATAAGCGTCCGTGCTCCGAATGGTACTTAAGTCTTTAATTCTCCCCATGTGACCCAACGATTCATACTCGTGTAAGAATTTCTTATACGCTTTGGCTAACGAGTCATTTTTAGCGAATTTCCTTTCCGCGGAGTGGAATTGACGAATCGCGATCTTTAAGGCACCCGGAAACTTCGGTTCACTAACGCACAGGGGCATGGGAACTTTGAATCTTACACTCGCGTGTACTCCTTTTCGTACAGTTCAACAACCCAACGATCTTCAGGACTTGTTTCAAAGCGGCGCTCAACACTTTCGACTTCCCAAGACCGACGTATCTGGTCAGAGATTGTTTCTAATTTAGTCGCAACGAAGGATGCAGTACAGATCCAACCACGACCCATCCGAAGACAGTCTTTATTGCCGACGGTGACCCTGGCATCCCGATTCGCGTCCCTTCACGTAAAATCGATGCATAAATGTCTACGCCCAAAATGCAGTCTATTCTTCCGGGGCGATCGAAATTCGGATCCGCGAGGACACAACCAGGTAATATAGAACACGATTTGGCGTACACATGTCTCGACGGTAAAATATTGGTTACTCGTTTTGGAACAAACGCGGTAGTTTTATGTTCAAAGGATCGATCTGTAGATGATTCCACTGTTATATCGACCTCCGAAGAAGCCGTAGCGGATAGTCCACCACCCACTCCACAAATACTGAGCGCAGCTGGACGGCGTCTCAGTCGCAAGGTTTGGGCCACATGATCGCTTATGTACGACTCCTCGGAAGCAGCATCGAGAAGTGCCCTGACCGTCTTCGAACGACTATTCGCGCCTCGTACTCGGAATGAACAGAAAGCCTTTGACGTTTGGAATTTTGGCATAGCTTGGCTTGTCTATTCGACATTTCAGTTTGGAAAAATATCGAAAATTGCTAATATTGCTAATATTCCTGAAAAGACTGTTAGATTTCTTAGTCCTACAGCGGATGATTAGGTAGGTAGGTAGGACCGTAGCCTTCCCAGAAATGAGAAGAACACTCATAGGCCAAGGAGGCCCGTTGTGCAGCTACGAGGAAGTTTAGCCCCCTATTCGTGGAACCATTTTATGCTTCTTAAGTAATGAAGAAGATCAGATATCCCTACTTGCTGAACTTCGGTCAGATCGTTAAGGACGTAAGATCCCAGGTATCGTTTCCTGATTGTGCTGAATGCCGGGCAGGCGCAGAGGAGGTGATGAATGGATTCGACCTCCTCCTCGTCTAGATAGCTTCTGCAAAAATCATTCGGAATTATACCTAGTTTTTGCGCGTGACTGCCAATAAGGCAGTGTCCAGTGATGACACCGATGACTTTGTAGATGTCAGTTCTTTTTAGGGAGATAATACTCCTAGTCCGTTGACTGTCGAGCCGGGGATAGATTTGCCTGGTGATGAGGCAGGTATGTCCCTGAGTCTCGTCTCGGCCCTGACGAGATTTGTAAGATTAGGTTTAATGGTTGCAAAGGATATTTCCTCACAAGCCACGATTGATTGTAGCGTCGTTCCCTGTTTGGCAAGTGTGTCGGCTTTTTCATTCCCTGGAATGTCGCTGTGTCCTGGTACCTAGATAAGTTGTATGTTTAACTGTTCGACCATCTCGTTAAGAGATAGGCGACAGTCGGGACTAGTTTTTGATGTGTACACAAAGGACTCCAACGACCTTAAGGCTGCTTGACTAACCGTGATAATGCGGATATCCGTGACGGATATCACGTTCCACTTCAGCCAAGACAAGGTCCCTTCTATTGCCAACAGTTCCGCCTGGAAAACGCTGCAGTGATTGGGTCATTTTAGAGCTTTCTTCAGCTTAAGTTGTTTGCAGAATACTCCACTACCCACCCCGTCTTTGGTTTTAGACCCGTCAGTGTAAAATTCTACGCAGTTTCTATGGGTTTGAGTCTGGCGAGTCCAGTTTTGTCTCTCCGGGTAGATCGTTGTAAAGTTTTTTCCCAAGACTGTGGTGAGCTTGTTTTTTTTTTTTTTTATAGTTCGCGCAGATTCAAGAGTTATACTCTTGTTATGTTTGGCACACAACCTGAACGGAGTGCAGTGGTTTGGGTTGTTGATGTTCGTTAACTCTCAGGGGATGGTTGTCCTAGATAGGACGAGAGCCGACCAAATTCCGCGTTGGTTATAGTCCAAACTAATAATTCGTTCAAGCACTTTAATATTGCATACGCAGGGGATGAATGATAGTTGACCACATGCTGTGAGTGTTATGCCTGCAGCAGTACGTCTTGGTCATTTTCCATTCCCAAGTGCGCTGCATACTTTTTGTCCGTGTAGGAATTACTTTTTCCTGGCTACGAAGTGAATTCGAACTATAGACCTTCCGCTCGGCGGTCGATGATGTTAACCACTGCACCACGGCCACCCCCCAGGTCTAAGTCTTCTGCCATAGTTGACCTGTTATTCAGGATGGAGGAGTGGCCAGTGACATAGCTCGTCCAGTTCGAGTTGGCTTTGAGTCTAATGGCCGTTTATGTGGCAATTTGCTTGCCGAAAATATCGAGTGGTGTAAGGTCGAGTATCATGTTAAGCGTAGCCGTTGGGATGGACCGGAGGGCCCCGGTAATGGACATACACGCCAACCTTTGTACCTTCTCGAATTGCTGAGGTATGTTGTCTTGTCCAGTGCTGTCCACCAGACTGTCACTCCATACATTAGTATCGGTCTGATAACCGTGATGTAGAGCCATAGGATGATCTTGGGGTTGAATCCCCATTTTTTCCCTAGGGCTTTCTTGCATGTGTAGAGAGCTATAGTTGTTTTTTTAGCTCTTACGATTGCGTTGCTCTTCCAGGTTAATTTCCTATCTAGTATAATGCCAAGGTATTTGGCATTGGAGGAATAGTTTAATCTGGTACCAAGCAAAGTAATAGGGCAGTGTATCGGGATTTCGTGCTTTTTGGTGAATAGCACGAGCTCCGTTTTCTGGGGATTCACCCTGAGCCCGTTGCTATGCGCCTACTTGCAAGGAATTGAGAATGCCGTTTGCATACGGTCATTCAGTGTGGATAGGTATTTACTTGAGGCCTTTTTTCTCCAGTTTAATTAGTAGTTTGTTTACAACTACATTCCAGAGAAGAGATGAGAGGACCCCTCCTTGCGGGGTTCCCATGGTAACCACTCTGGTGGTTACTTGGCTTCCCCATTTGGAGTGAATCCTGCGCGTTAATAATAACTCGCTGATCAACTCTATCAGAGTCCCCTCCACCTTTAGCTTTTCAAGCCCTTCTAATATTGCTTTCGGAGTGACGTTGTTGAAAGCGCCCTCTATGTCTAGAAGGGCTGTTAGAGTATATTCTTTAAGATGGATTGATCTTTCGATTTTCCTCACTAGTGTATGCAAGACTGTTTCGACAGATCTACCCTTACAGTAGGCATGCTGTGCTTTAGAAATTAGGGACGGATCCAAGTTGTGGCGTATGTGTAAGTCTATCAGCCTTTCCAAAGTTTTTAGTACAAAGGATAATAGACAGATAGGCCTTAGATCCTTGGGAGAAGTGTGAGGGTTTTTGCTGGCCTTAGGGATGAAAAGTACCTTTGCGCATTTCCACTTTTCTGGAATGTGACTCCAAGCTAAGCATCCTTTAAAGATAATCTCTAGGCATGGTATAGTCCATTCCATAGTTCGTGTGAGTTCGATAGGGTAACTTTCATCCGGGCCTGGCGATTTGTAAGGCTTGAAACTTTTTAACGCCCGCTGAGGAGAGGTGAGTTTCTCGCGAATACATTGAGTCTTGCGATTCATAGCAGCCTGGGAAGTGCGTATTAAGGAGAAGATGATTAAGTATACACTGATTTCTACAGCAAATATTTCTTCACCTCAATCAAGCATGGTTCCACTTGCTTTTTTAATTTCACATGGATCACAAATTGTATATAACATCTAACGAAAGTACTACCCTTTTGAACTCTTCATTACACCAGCAGCACCTCATTCAATTGACTGAATAAGAGTAATATATGACACTGCTGCTCTTAGTATCTGAAACAGCAAAGGAAATTAATTGATTACAATATTCAGTAAATGCAACCATGTATGTATGTATGTATGTTGGCGTTACAGTCCATGAAGAACCTGAGCCGAACTTCTCTCAGTCACCCATGTTGTGTGTGATTTCATTTTCCCATAGGTGAAAGGGACCTACAGTTTATTGCCGGTTCCGAACGGCGAATTTCGAGAAGCTTTTCATGACAATTTTACTACAGGGGGTTTTGTCAGAACCCCGCTGAGGAGAAACACCGTGAAAAACACGTTCGATGACATGGCTGTGTCGGGATTCGATCCCGTGTCATCGGCGTCAGAGGCCAACACACTACCCACTGCGCCACGGTGCTCGGTGCACGGTAAATGCAACCATACCACCATAAAATTAGCCAATGAAGCCTCATAGAAACCCGCCTAAATAATGATGCACTTTTGTGACCTTTGCATCAGCAATCACAACATCTTACGATATTTTGGCGAGAGTCGATACCATTTGCACATCTGCACGGAAACGGCTACATTCAAGCTCTACATAAATAGAAATCAATTGTCAAACGATAAGTGCTTTTCTTGGACTCAACTACTCACTTCGATTTTCAAAATCTCGCCGCCATAGCAATAAATCAAAAGCTGGATCATAATGGACGTCAAAAAAGTGACATAAGTGACCAATGTCATCAGGTTGTCTATGTGCTGCAAAGAGGTACCTAATGTATTCTTATTTAAAGAGACACCTAACAACTTACCGTCACAAGTTGATAGACAATAACACAAACTTGCAGAGACGTCATAAGGAACTGACCAAACACAATCGGTTTGTATGTCTTGCATAGCTTATTCGCTAATGCCAGGTACCTGGAGTGATAGTCAACATACGAACAGATATCGTAGTTGATTTCGTTATCACTACCGTTAAATGAGTTATTTTCGATTTGCCGTTGCAGCAATCGCAAGTGCGAGCGTAAGTGTAAGGAGAATGAAATAAAAAATCCATCAATGGCCACAGCATGCAAGACGACCGCCAGGGTTATGAAACCCGTGTAAAATACTGTGAACTCATAGCCTGGAGTCTGTCGCTCATCGAAGAAAAATCTATCCAAAAGAAGTATGAGAGGGGTCAAGTTGTTATAAAATTTTAAAACTTACTTCATTGGCATCGGAAGCTCCCTAACAATTGCTTGACGCTTGATAGTCAACCAAATAATTTTCACGAGTGGACTTGCCATAAAATATAATCCAGTACAGGAGACCGAATAAAAATACATGCTCACCATACGGTCTGACATCACGTTTGCCTTCTCAACGTACTCGGATGCCCTACGGTCACCTAGTAAGGAGGAAATCAACTCAGATCACTCGAAAAGGGCAAAATGCTCTTACAATCCTTCCACATTGACCCGAGAGTTTCCATGATATCAACGAACTCCGTTTTGTTCAGAAGAAATGTGCAAATCTTGATCGTTGTTAGGATATTTGTAAAGTCAATGCTCAGCGCAGCAGTGGCCAAGTCCAATTCATTCCTGTGAAAGTACGAATAGTATAACATCGGACATTGAGCCGATGAAACGGTTAATGTTCCAATCAATTGTAGGATCTGTTCCCGTCGAGATTGATGTCTGGTGAATGAGTGGCCCATGAAAGTAAGGCATTTCTTCTGTCTGTAAAAGAGTTCTAACGATTTGCCTTCCATTGTGACAGGTGATTAGATTGCAGAAATATGATTCCTTAAATCTCTCACCCGAAAATCGTTGTGCAATCATCACAACATCTAATGATAGGGCAGGATTAACTTAATTGCAACGTGTCACTGGTTTGACTGTAATTGCCACATTCACAAGTCACAACATTGGTGGAGAATTTAATTGGATCGGAATGGGCTAACGATAGGGTTGTAAGTGAATGAAAATAGCTATTATGGTCTAATTACAAGATAACATGTATGGAACTAGATGATAGGTTATGGATTCGTCTTTATGGTTATGTAGAAGCAATTTTAGCTGAACACCAAGCTACACGGAGAGGATAAATTATCGAGTTAAATTGTCTGTCTCAGCGACAGACAGCCAGCTAGAAAGTCGGAGTCTACACGAGGGCTATCTGACGAGGGCTAAAATAAGTGTAAAAGAGAGGGTAAGTGAAACAGAAATACATTGGCACAGTCACGCGCGGGTAGCTACTTCGTGGGTTTTTTTTTTGACATTTCCTTATCTCCTTTTCTTTGTTTTGCGATGTCGCTTCACTCCTGTTTCTGACTTGGAAGTGTACGTTTGGATACCATTCTTACTTTTCAAACATCACCACAGGCTAACGAAATTGAAATGTGAAGCGAAATGTCAAAAAACAGGCACGCGCAGAAATGCTTCGTGTGGACGCGTCCTCAAATTGGAACGTAGGTTCAAAAGAAAAAGGCGCAAAAAGAAAGCCCTCGTGTCGACTCCGACAAAGGTATACCTTGAAATCGGCCGCAATGATGATTTCAGTATGAAAATAAAGGAATGCAATTCTGGAGTTTAAGTTGATGTGTTCCCTATCAACTCATTACAAGTCTAAATGCCGTCCAAGGCTTCTATAAAATAAACAATAATCGATCGTACAGACATTAGTAACAAGTAGTAATCACATCAGCGATAAATAACCCTTGCTATCCGCTGTTCCTTATGCTCAAGAGGCCTTTGGAAAGTACAGTTCTGCTTACTACTGTCTTTGGTGTGTATGCTTTATTGTGACATCGGCTTTTAGAATTGTTTATGTAGAGCAGGGATAAAGAATGAGATATCAAACATTCGTACGTCTGCCCGTTGATCCCCGCAGGGGTTGGTTGTTGCTTTTGTAATTAAAGCGGCCCCTAGACGCTTAATAATATTGTGCAATATTTGATATTGAGCGTCTAGAGGCCGCTTTAAAAACGATGCTTTTGACTTAAGAGTCAAGACGTTGGAACAAGGCAGAATGACATAGTCAAGACGCCGTCAAATCGCAACGCGTTTGTAGGGGCTAGTTGTCAAAATGCCTGTCAAAGCCAAAAGATTGGTATCTCATTCTTTATCCCTGATGTAGAGTGAACGGATAAAACGGTTCTAGTCTTTTAGTTCTTCAGTTCCAGTCGAGAAATTTTTAAAGTAACGACAGAGCGTTCATCTCTAGAAGCTAGCTACCTTGCTAGTCACAGATGGAGGCGCTTATTGGATCAAGGCCGGGCTTACAGTATTTCTATCTAAATGAGTGTGGGATTGCCTTTCGTCGCGTTAAAATAGATTTATTCAATATTCTGATTTCACAATGATAGGTATATCGTGGCGGTAGGTTGATGCCTGACCTTCGCGATTGCCGGTTACTTTACCAGTCCGCTTACGTGTTTGTCATTGACTGTCCTACCGTTTCGTTCTCTTAGTGTATGTACGTATATTCTGTGGTTTCCCCTGTTTAGCACATCGTGCGATCGGTCGTCCGTTCGGTGGCGTCCCGTTGCTATGTAATAATGCCTTTGCATGTTCGGCAGCGTTCTCTTTGTCTCTTTTGTATCTTGTCGCTTGGCTACGTTCGTTCTTGTGTAAATTGTGTATTTCTGTGTGTGTTATGTAGTTCGCTGTCTCTCGTTTGTTCCGCATGTCCGTTTGTCGTGCTCTTCGTCTCCCTATGTGTCTCGTCGCTTGTCTCCGTTCATATAAATGGTGCATGTGTGTGTGTTATGTAGTTCGCCGTGTCTCGTCTGTAGCGTATCATTCTTTTGTTAGGCCCAATCCCACATGAGTATATTGATGTTCTGAGAAATTTCCTTCAGAAGGGTTAGACCATAGATAAATTAACAAGATGGAAAACTTTCGTACGTCTGCCCTGTGATCCCCGCAAGGGTTGGTTGTTGCATTTGTAATTAAAGCGGCCCCTAGACGCCTAATAACATTGTGCAATATTTGATATTGCACAATATTATTGTTCGTCTGTAGATAATATTGCAAGATTGTGCGATATATTGCGGAAAATCACAACGCTTTTGACTTTTAATGACCGGTCAACTAAATTAATGGGAAAAATATTGAACCGTCTGGGGCAGCAAGCCAATAAAATTGTGCCATATTTCGCACAATAATATTGAGCGTCTAGAGGCCGCTTTAAAAACGAAGCTTTTGACATAGGCCCCGATTGCGAGTGTCGATCATCGATCGACTCGACAGCTGTCGATTGCGTCGATTGATTCTCGATTTGGTATTGTGTAACACGATCGACAAAAGATTGTGCTACTGTGAATTATCAGCATGAATATTGTGAATATTGAATACTTTTGACAGATGTTTGAAGTTTTCATATTTCAACTTTATTCGCGGTTTTATTGTTTTCAGATTGTTTCGTAGTAAATTTCAATAGAGTTTAATTTTTATGAAAAATGAGTAGTGTGGAAATTTGGTTTTCCGACTCAGAATATGAGAGTGATCGGAGTTTTGTAGAAATTGCCAGGAAAAGGCGAAAATTAAGAGATGCTTCTAATCCGCTAGAATTGGAGGAAACAATGTAAGTAGACTACCTGTTCATGTACTCATATTTGCTTCTAAATAATCTTTTGCAGTTTTCTAAAATATTTCCGCCTATCAAAAGAAGCATTCGTTCAAATTTTGTTAGAAATAGATCCACAACTAAAGCAGAAAAAAAGAAATACATCAATTCCAAATATTCTCAAACTTGCCACAGCATTGAGATTCTGTGCTCACGGATCCTACCAAGTGAGCGTTGGGAATGAATTTTGTGTTGGTATGGCACAATCCACTGTGTCATTACTTTTGACGGAAGTACTTTCGGTGCTAGAGACGACCCTATGTCCAAAATGGATAAATTTTAATTACACTGATCAAGAAAAACGTAGAGCGAAGATGTATTTCTTCGAGAGAAGTGGAATCCCAGGTGTAATAGGTTGCGTTGATGGCACCCACATTAAGATAAGGGCACCAATGAAGGAACACCAACATATTTATTATAACCGAAAAGGATTTTACAGTATAAATGCCATGATTGTAAGTTTGTTTGTTTATATAATCTCATTAATAGTTCTAATATTTAACTATAGGTTTGCGATGATATGATGAAAATCAGATATATTAACGCACGTTATCCTGGATCCGCGCATGATTCATATGTTTTTAATATGTCATACGTGAAAAGAATGTTGGAAGAATGGCTTCGTAATGGAGTAAGGAATACTTGGCTCTTAGGTATGTATAGTGAAAAACAAGCAAATATTGTATGTATTTTTTCTAAATTTATAATATTTAAGGTGATGCTGGATACGCTCTCAAACAGTACTTGATGACACCTTACAGAGATCCGAATCAAATGTCGTTGGAAAGTATATTCAACAAAAAACATGCAAAGGCGAGGAACATCATAGAGCGTACTATAGGAGTCTTGAAAAATAGATTTAGATGCTTGCTGCGAGCACGAGAACTGCATTATACTCCAAGTAAGGCGACAAGGATCATCAATGTTTGTGCGGCGTTACACAATATTTGTATTGCCAACAACATTCCACTGCTAGAGGACGATCTCTCTGAAGAAACTTGCATGAACAAACACATTCGACATCACTCAGTGGGGAACATTCGGTCCACGAACTTCCGGAAAGCGACGAGGCTGTGTTGATAAGAAATAATATCTTAAGATCTATCAATATACAAAATTAAAAATCCATATCAAAAAAATTATTTGCATTTTATTTTAATTCATTCTATAGTATCACAAAAAAAAAGGAACTTCATTTAAAAAAAAAATAAATAATAAAAATAACGTAAAAATGATATGCAAGTCTTTTGTTTACGGGAATGATGACTCGGCTTCCCTCATCTGCATTTCTCTTTGCTGCTCTAATATTTCTTCTTTTAGCTTCAATTTTGTTATCCTGGCTTTCTGTTTGCTCCTTACCTCGTCTTTATATATTTTAAGCCTTTCCTTCTTCATTGCCAGTAATTCGTTATTTGTATCCTTTTTTAAATAGTAGCACTTTTTTGTGTATTCTTCTATAGTTTTTATGCTATCTTTGATTTCCTGCAATGAGGAATTTAAATTACTATAAAAGGACTCTTGTGCGTTCGTCTGTCGTTCCAGTAGGAATAATCTGTCTTGGATATCTTTATTTGGCTTCCTTATATGTTGTGCCTTTGGATATTTTAATGCTCTAGCTGTGGATGAAGTTTGCGGCGTTTCAAGCTGTATATCTGCAATATTTTCATTCGGTGAAGAAGCAACGTAATAGTTCTCAGTATTCTTTATGCATTCTGGTGTATTTGGTGAAGAAACGGCGAAGTTCTCCGTATTCGAAAAACATTCCTCTCCTTTCCCAAATTCCAGCCCTGGTGGTTCCACTATGGTATCCACACTGAGAATACTTATTACGCTGTCTTCTATGCAGCCTATTAGGCCCACCCCCTGTTGCCTTCATCTCTATATTATTTTCAGATTTTTTTTTTTTTGACCTTGAACTTTAAATCCGTCCAAACCTAATTACTTACTTACTTACTTATCAGGCCTGCGATCCATGGAGGATCTGAGCCTGAGCTATAGCTGCCTTCCATCCTTGACGGTCCCGGGCACGCTGCTTCCAGTTGTCAAGACCAAGATGTCTTACATCCGCGATTACTTGGTCTTTATACCGGAGGTTCGGTCTTCCTCTTCTTCTCGAACCAGGAGGCTCGGAGTCGAAGACCCTCTTAGCTGGAGCGTTGATGTCCATGCGCTCGATGTGGCCGAGCCAGTGTAGTCGACGGATCTTTGCCTTCCGGATTACATCCACATCGTTGTACAGCTCGTAGAGTTCGCGGTTGTGTCTTCTTCTCCATTCACCTTCCTCACAGACAGGACCAAATATCCGGCGCAGAATTTTTCTTTCGAAAGAACCCAAAATCAGCTCCGCTGTCCTGCTTATCGTCCAGCTTTCGGCTCCGTACAGCAAGACTGGCAGAATGAGCGTTTTGTAAAGCATGACTTTGGTCTTTCGAGTGAGGAGTTTTGAACCCAGTTGTTTGGACAAGCCGAAGTAGCAGCGGTTGCCAAGGGCGATTCTACGCCGGATCTCCACTGTGGTGTCATTTGTGGAATTTACGTTTGCCCCGAGGTAGACAAACTCCTTAACTACCTCGAAATTGTAGCTGTCAATTGTTATGTTTTGTCCCAGGTGGTGAGCGACGGATTGGTTTTTGCTTGACAGCATGTATTTCGTTTTGTCCTCATTGATCTTAAGGCCAATTCGTTTCGCCTGTTCTTCAATCGCCGTGAATGCTTCCACAATGCCACGGCGAGAACACGCGATGATGTCGATATCATCCGCGTATCCTAGCAGCTGGATGGACTTGTAAAAGATAGTGCCTTCCCTGTTGACGCCTGCCCGTCGCACTATCTGCTCCAGCACCAGGTTGAAGAAGTCACACGACAGCGCATCTCCTTGCCGAAATCCGGTGCATGTTTCGAATGGTTCCGAGGTCCTAGAACCGAGTTGCACGGTGCATCGCGTGTTTTTTAGCGTGGCGCGACACAACTGGATCAGTTTTACCGGGATCCCGAATTCGGCCATCGCCCCAAACAGTGCTTCACGATGAATGCTGTCGTATGCGGCTTTGAAATCGATGAAAAGATGGTGTGTATCGATTTGAAACTCGTTGGTCTTTTCCAGGATTTGTCGAAGTGTGAAAATTTGGTCTATGGTTGATTTGCCGGGCCGGAAGCCGCACTGGTAGCTGCCGATTAGTGCGGTGCAAAATGGTTTTAGACGTTCACACAATACGCTGGACAGGATCTTGTATGCGACATTGAGCAGGGATATACCACTATAGTTCTTACAAGAGGTAGGATCGCCTTTTTTGTGGATGGGGCATATAGAGCTGGTATTCCAGTCGTCGGGCATGCTCTCATCTTCCCAAATTCTGCAGATGATCTGGTGCATGCTCCCTACCAGAACATCGCCGCCAGCCTTGAAGAGCTCTGATAGCAAGCCATCTGAGCCTGCGGCCTTGTTGTTCTTCAGCTTCTGAATAGCTGTGCCGACTTCTTCTATGCTGGGTGGGAGGACTACTTCAGCGGCTGGAGTTGGGATTTCCTCAGTCCCTACCACTCTCTCTTGGTCATGCTCGTTAAGCAGCTGCTGGAAGTGCTGCTTAAATACATCCACTATTCCCTGCGGGTCGGTGACAAGATTACCCTCGCAGTTTCGAAGAGCCAGGGTGCCCTTTTTGAAGCCTCCTGCAAGGCCTTTGGCTTTCTTGTAAAAGGCTCGTATTTTATGTCTATCCCTAGACTCCTCGATATCCTTGAGCTGGGAGGCTGCGAAGATTCTTTTCTTTTGTCGCAGTAGTTTCTTCTCCTCCCTTCTTCTGGCTCGGTACTCTTCTCGCGCTGCCCTGGTTTTCCTCTGCAGCGCCTTTTGGTACGCCTCGTCGGTTGCTGCCTTTTTCTGCTCACACTCGCCATCATACCACGGGTTTCTTGTCGGGGGTGGTAGGTATCCTAAGGTGGTTTCGGCTACTTCCTGAATGGCTGAGCGGCAATGCAGCCACATATTATTGGCATTTGTGTTCGACGTAGGCATACCGTAGAGTCTTTCGCTCAGCTGCTCCCTGTAGACTCTGGCAACCTCCGGTGTGCTCAGGCGCCCAATGTCGAACCTCCTCCTGATGGGCTGGTGCAGCTTTCTGACATTGGACAGTCGAGCTCTGAATCTTGCTGCTACGAGGAAGTGGTCAGAGTCGACATTTGCCCCTCTGAATGTTCGCACATCCAGGATGTTTGACGCGTGCCTTGCGTCAATGAGCACATGGTCGATTTGGTTGGCGGTTCGACCGTCCGGAGATCGCCAGGTTGCTGTGTGGATTCGCTTGCGAGGGAATCTTGTGCTACTTATCACCGCATTACGAGCTGTCGCAAAGTCAGCGAGTCGGAAGCCGTTATCTGTTGTTGTATCGTGGAGGCTGTGCTTTCCGATCACTCCGCCAAGGGTGTCTTCCTTTCCGATTTTGGCGTTGAAGTCCCCAAGCACGATTTTTACATCGTACTCCGGACAAGCTCCGTAGGCGTTGTCCAGGAGGTCATAGAAGTCCTCCTTGATAGGGTCTTCAGCCTCGTCGGTAGGGGCGTGTGCACATATAAGGCTGATGTTATAAAATCTGCCTCTGATGCGGATCACAGCCAGGCGATCACTTATAGGTTTAAAGTCGATGACCTTCGACCTTAACCGCTTTCCCACGACAAATCCGCATCCCAGTAAGTGCAACCTTTTGTGACAGCTGTAATAAATGTCGCAATTTTTCTTCCTAATCATACCGTTTCCTATCCAGCGTATTTCCTGGACCGCAGTAATATCCGCCTTGTACTGCGTGAGGATTCCTTCTAGTTTATGAGCAGCTCCGGGAGTGTACAGGGTTCTGACATTCCAGGAGCATACTCGCAAATCGTGTTCCTTTTTCGTGCGTTGTCGTCGTCGAGTATCCGTCCGTGTATCCGAGGCATCTTGCTCATTCATAACTTGGATTTTTTTACGTGGGCGGATTGTTAGCCCGCCGCACAACCGCCATTCTGGTCGGGGTTTTTTTCGCTGCATACGTTTGTTCACCTCCCAACGGTTGTTGAAGAGGCTATCCAGAGGGCGCCGCGAGGAGGCCGTATGTCAACTTGACCCGGGCATTTAAACAGGGATCGTTGCTGGCATCTCGCCAGGTTGAGAGCAATCAACAACTTTACCCTGTATGTCCGAGCCCATGCCCTCCGTCCAAACCTAAAACCTAATACAATGTCAAAATCAACAAATGTACAAATAACTTTACAATTTTTATTACCTTAAGCCATTTCTCCCACGTTCGTATGGGAGGACCTAAGCAATTTAGTTCAATTGCAATCTTTCCCATCTTCTTTTTGCTTGTGTTTTCACACAAACTCCCCTTGCGATGTCTCCATAAATTTTACTAGCTGCTCAATTTGTGTCTTATTTGTAACCAATTTTGACCTGCATTAAAATTTTTATATTATTATTCTTAAGATAATACATGGCTATTTCTCTAAATTACTTACATTTTGCTCGATAAAAGTTGTTTCTCACTTGCTACCGCCAATCGTCGATGGGAAAATAACTCACGACAACCAACGATTGACAGATCGACAAATGTCGATCACAATCGACATTCACAATACCGAAATTCGCAATCGACGATCGATGATTGATAAATGTCGATTATCGATCGCTAATCGACACTCGCAATCGGGGCCTTAGAGTCAAGACGTCGGAACAAGGCAGAATGACATAGTCAAGACGCCGTCAAATCGAAACGAGTTTGTAGGGGCTAGTTGTCAAAATGCCTGTCAAAGCCATCGAGATTGCCATCAGGGATAAGGAATGAGATACCACACTTTCGTACGTCTGCCCGTTGATCCCCGCAGGGGTTGGTTGTTGCTTTTGTAATTAAAGCGGCCGCTAGACGCCTAATAATATTGTGCAATATCTGATATTGCACAATATTATTGTTCGTCTGTAGATAATACTGCTAGATTGTGCGAAATATTGCGGAAAATCAGAACGCTTTTGACTTTTAATACAAATATGACCGACCAACTAAATTATTGGGGAAAATATTGAACCGTCTGGGGCAGCAAGCCAATAAAATTGTGCAATATTTCGCACAATAATATTGAGCGTCTAGAGGACGCTTTAATGCCTGATTCACAACACAGCGTTAGTGCTAGCTGAGACATCCAACACAAGCAATTCAATGGGGTAGTCATAAATACTGCGTTTGCGTTGGCGAGCTTACGTTCATTGAAAAATGAGAGGAAATAAGAAAAAGTGAGAGGAAATAAGAAAAAATGAGAGCGAGAGAAAACGTAAGCTCACGTAACCAAAGCAGACAAAAGTCAAACACGTCGAAAATTTCTGTGCGTTTGAACGACTGTTGCTGTGTATTGATGTGTATGCTATATCTATGTATTTTGTGGTTTGTGTTGTGTGCGTTTACTTTGACATGGAGCAGCCGAAAAAATTGAATTGTCATTTTCAAAGCATGCGTCGAGGAATTTCTCGTAACACGTAAAGTGCCTCGCACCAACGCAGTGTTGTGAATCAGGCATAAAAACGACGCTTTTGACTTAAAGTCAAGACGTCGGAACAAGGCAGAATGACATAGTCAAGACGCCGTCAAACCTCAACGAGTTTGTAGGGGCTAGTTGTCAAAATGCCTGTCAAAGCCAAAAGATTGGTATCTCATTCTTTATCCCTGATTGCCATCTTGTTAATTTATCTATGGGTTAGACAAGCTTATCGTTCGCAGGAATTTCACAGATTTTGGAGATAAAAATGGTAGCAACAAATGAAAAAGTAAAAAGAGGTAAAGTTAAGCTGAAAAATGCTGTACATTTTCATTGATAAGCCGCATGTATTGCCAAATGCTCTCCTTCTTTACCTAACCTCGTACCTTTCTGCAGGATGACAGTGTTTACGTCTTAAAATCATTTTATTTACTTCAATCTTATAACTATCTTACGCGCTAGGTAAAATGACTAAATCTAGCTTAAATACATAATTACATAATAAATACCTTACTGACCCTAGACACTCTAAGATACACAATACCTATGCATACACATATGTAGCTAACTTATGTCTTTCGACTTAATGTTTAACGTTGTATGTATGTACTTACATTTAATTTAATTTGTACTTGCTTAGAAAGTGTTGTGAATGAAAAAACTCAGCGCACGATCTCATTTTTATTTTAAGATAGCGCGTCCGGACTGGACTGGACGGGACTGGACTGGACGCGACTGGACTTGAGAGATTGGAATGGATAGAACTTGACTGGACGAAACTGATCTGAACGGATCTGGACAAGGTGGGACTGGACTGGCCTGGACGGGACTTGCCTGGACGGGTCTGGACTGGACGGGCCTGGTCTGAACTTGACTGGATAGGACTGGACTGGGTGGGACTGGGCTGGACAGAATTGGACGTGACAAGACTGGGCTGGACTGGCGTGGACGGGACTGGACTGGACGCGACTGGACTTGAGGGGGCTGGCCTGAACTGGGCTGCACAGTATTTGGCTGGACTGGATGGGACTGGAATGGACAGAACTGTACTGGACGAAACTGATCTGGACGGATCTGGACAAGGTGGGACTGGACGGGGCTGGCCTGGACTGGACTAAACGGGACTGGACTGGATGGGACTGGACGGGACTGGACTGGACGGGACTGGACTGGACGGGACTGAGCTGGACGGGACTGGACTGACGGCACTGGACTGGACGGGACTGGACTGGACGGGACTGGACGGGACTGGACTGGACTGGACGGGACTGGACTGGACGGGACTGGACTGGACTTGACTGGACTGGACGGGACTGGTCTGGACTGCGGCTTGTACAAACTTGAAAGAGGAACTCAACTTAAATCTAGTTTCTGGTAGAACACTGGGGACAACTAGATATGGGACAACCATTGATGCAATGTTTTCACGATTCTTAACACACGTAACTTCTGATGTTCATAAATCGTATTTTAGTTTTCACAAGCCTATTGTGACAATATTTAAGAATGATGTTACTATTTCCGAAATAAATAATGTAGTGCAAGAAATATGTTTTTGTGTACCATAATTGAAGTAAATATGAATAAACATATCAATATAAAAATTAATTTACTTACTTTGTCTATGATATACATATATTTTAAGTTAATAATTTTTAGGGAGTTAACTCCAGCACCGTGGTGAAGTGGGTAGTGTGTTGGCCTCTGACGCCGATGACACGGGATCGAATCCCGACACAACCATGTCATCGAACGTGTTTTCACGGTGTTTCTCCTCAGTGGGGTTCTGACAAAACCCCCTGTAGTAAGATTGTCATGAAAAGCTTCTCGAAATTCGCCGTTCAACATGGGTGATTGAGAGGAGCTCGGCTCAGGTCCTTCATGGACTGTAACGCCAACATACATACATACAACTGCGGTAGAGGCAACCGTTCTTCAGCTTCAAACTCTGCCATTGAGCCCAGTAAGCTTTCACGATTGGGCTTTCACTGGATATTTGCTGCCAAGTTGGTCGAAAACCTCGTTCTTGGTAATCGATGATGACTACCAGATCGGCATCTTCTCGCTGTTTTCTTCCAACTTTCTCGACGGTCTAGGAATCTTCTGGCAGCACATGGAAACGACGGATGTCGGTGATCTGTTCCTTGGTTTCGGCGCGTGAACAATGTTTGCATTCAACATCGCAAGGTCGCCTCGATAATGCATCCGCATTTCCATGACTGTTTCCCTTTCGGTGTTCGATACTGAGGTCATAACTCTGGATTCTCTCCATCCATCTAGCAAGTTGGCCTTTCGGGTTTTTGAGCCGCCTCAACGCTGCGTGGTCCGTCCTAAGATGAAAAGCTTAGCCATAGAGATATTTGTGGAAATGCTTGACACAGTCAACCACGGCTAAAAGCTCCCTTCTAGTTACACAGTAGTTCCTCTCCGGCTTCGATAGGATCCAACTGTAGTAAGCAATGACCCGTTCTCGTCCGTCAATCATTTGAGAGAGTACTCCTCTGAATCCCTGTCCGCTCGCATCGGTGTCCAAAATAAACTTTTCTCCCGGGACAGGATACGCGAGGATCTGCGCACTGCAGAGCAATTCCTTCAGGTGAATGAACGCTTCCTCCTGCGGCTTCTCCTACTTGAATGGCCGATTCTTTTTGGTGAGCTCGTACAAACTGCTGGCGGCGTTTGCAAATCCTGGGACGAATCGCCTGTAATATGTGCAAAGTCCCAGGAATGACCTTAACTTATGAAGATTCTTCGGCCGCGGCCATTCTCGAACCGCCGAGATTTTCTCTTTCCAAATACTTCACCTCGTTTTGGAAGAGCGAACATTTCTTCGGCCTCAATTTCAGTCCGGCTGCTTGAATACGTTCCAGCACCTCTTCAAACTTTCTATGATGATCGTCGAAATCCTTGCCCATGAAGATTATGTCATCCAGATAGACGAGGCAAGTCCTCCAGTGAAATCCTCTTAGTACCCGGTTCATAAGTCTTTCGAATGTGGCTGGCGAATTGCAAAGACCGAAGGGCATCACAGAGAATTGCCACAACTCTCCCCCGGCGGTGAACGCGGTCTTTTCCTTGTCTTGCTGGTCAAGCTCTATTTGCCAGTATCCACTTTGCAAGTCCAGCGTCGAGAACCACTTTGCACCAGATAGTGTGTCAAAGGTGTCGTCGATTCTCGGTAAAGGATAGCTGTCCTTCTTCGTGACGTCGTTCAGCTTCCTATAGTCCACGCAGAATCGAGTGCTTCCATCGTTCTTCTTAACTAGCACTACTGGCGAACTCCATGGCCTTTGCAGATGGTTCGATCACGCCCTCCTTTTCCATCTCGTCGATTAGTTTGATCATCTCGCCTTCTTCGCTAAAGGTACCTTCCTCGGTAGTTGCTGGATCGGTCTAGAGTCCCCTGTGTCTATTCTGTGCTTCACAATTAATGTTCTTCCACAGTTCTTACCATTAGCAAAACTTTTCTGCTTCTCCACTTTTCTGCTTCTCCACTAGATGTTGCGTCCACTCTCTGGCCATTGTTTTCAAGAACGCTTTGTTGTTCTGGATTTCCCGGTGTTTTTGATAGCGGCAGCTTCTTGGCATTGAGCGATTGTTGTTCCTTTTTGTATTGTCTTAGGTGTACTGGCAGGATTCAGGACTCGTACTGGAACCAGTTGTTCTTGTCGGAGTTCCACGAGAGCCTTTCCAACAATGATATCGCTGGGTCGATTTTGTTTGTCGGGTTCGAGCAGCCACATTCGGCTTGTCCCCGCATCCCCTTCTATCTCCTACCAAACCACAGCTTCTGCACTGTTTGGCGCGCTTGCACGACTATTCGCCTGGCCTTGTTACCCTGTCCATTACCTATTGTTAATGGGAGCTCCAAGTTGCCATACTTCATAACTTTTTAGTTGAGGTCCAATGTGAAGCCATGTTTAATCATGAAGTCGACGCCGATTATGATGTCATCAGTAATGTCCGCAACGATGAAATCATGCTGGAACTCGACGGTATCCATCGTAATTCTTTTCTGGACTTTACCCTTGACCTCCGCCTTCTCACCAGTTACTGTGCGAAGCCTTACCTCCATAAACGGTTCGATGTCAGAAACCAATCCGCTTCGAATGACTGAATGAGTTGCGCCCGTGTCCAAAGTCAGTAGATATCGTCGCCCGTCCATCGTTCCCTCGATGACTAGGCTGATTACACCCCTACAGATTCGGGATACGAGGATGCTGGGGTACTCCAATGTGGGGGCCAGCGCATCCCAAGCGATCCTCCATCTAAGTATTGACTGGTTGATTGTGGTGATCGGATGAGAACCGATACATATGAGTTTTTTTTTTTTTTAATAATTTGCGCGCTCTCTAATAACCTTAGGTCTAATAACCTTATTATGTCGGCGACACAGTGTGGGCAGAAGGTAGAAAGGAACAGGGATAGAGGAGATGCCGATGGACATTGATCTTAAATGCTTGCATGTTGCATTGAGGGGGGAAAACCGAATCCGGCAGGGAGTTCCAGATTCGTGTGGTTCGGTTAATAAAAGATATATTTGACGGTACGTTCGAAAGCGGGCTTCAGGGTATATTGGTAAGCATTCCTAGAGAGACGTGTATTGCGGGAGAAATGTTGAAGGGGCGGAATGCAACTGGCTATTTCATCAGAGCATTTTTGGTGGAAGTAACGATAAAACAGGGAGAGGCAGGTAACATGATGATGTCAATATCATCCGCGTATCCTAGCAGCTGGACAGACTTGTAGAAGATAGTGCCTTCCCTGAATGTTTGCACGTCCAGGATGTTTGACGAGTGTCTTGCGTCAATGAGCACATGGTCGATTTGGGAGGCGGTTCGACCATCTGGAGATCGCCAGGTGCTGTGTGGATTCGCTTACGGAGAAATCTTGCTCACCGCATTATGAGCTCTCGCAAAGTCTGTGAGTCGGAAGCCGTTATCTGTTGCTGTATCGTGGAGGCTGTGCTTTCCGACCACTCCGTCAAAGGTGTTCTCCTTACCGATTTTAGTATGAGTCCCCGAGTACGATTTTGATATCGTACTCCAGACAAGCTCTGTAGGCGTTGTCTAAAACATCGTAGAAGTCCTTTTTGTCTTCTGCTTCTTCGGTAGGGCCGTGTGCACATATGAGGCTGATATTGTAAGATCTGCCTTTAATGCGGATCACAGCCAGGCGATCACTTATAGGTTTAAAGTCGATGACCTTTGACCTTAACCGCTTTCCCACGACAAATCTGCACCCCGATCCAGCGTATATCCTTGATCGCAGTAATATCCGCCCTGTAGTTTGTGAGGCTTCTCTCCAGTTTATGAGCAGCTCCAGGAGTGTACAGGGTTCTGACATTCCAGGAACATACTCGCAAATCGTGTTCCTTTTTCGCGCCATGTCGCCTTTGAGAATCCGTTCGTTTATCCGAGGCATTTCGCTGTTCCATAACTTGTTGTGTTTTACATGGGCGGGTTTTTGGCCATATAGCACGCCAGTCTGGTCGGGGTATTGTATCGCCGTTTTGCCTAGGGCATCATTGTACAACCCGTACATTTCGCGACTGGGTCTTCTCCTCCATTCGCCTTCCTCGTAGACAGGACCATATTTGTACATATTTGACGGACAATTTTTATTTCAACAAAAGCCCAAATTCATCTCCGCTTTCTTGCTTATCGTTCAGCATTCGGCTTTGTAAAGCACAACTCGCAAGATCAGTATTGCGTAGAGAATATTCTCCGATTTCCTTGTTAGGAATTTTGACCCTAGATGTTTGACAAAAGTAGCACCGGTTGCCCAAGCTGATTCTTTGCCGGATCTCCACTAAGTTGTCATTTACCCTGAGGTAGACAAACTCCTTAAATACCTTAAAATTATATCTGTCGATGGTTATGTTCTGCCCAAGGCGATGTTCGACAACATATATTTCATTTCATCTTCATTTACTTTTAAACCGAGAGCTGCCTTTTCTCCACTTGCCATTAATGCCTCTACTACGGCGCGCTGGGAGCTTGCAATGTCGTCCGCGTACCCCATTAGTTGGACGATCTTGAAAAAGGTAGTGCTTTCCGTGTTACACCTGCCTGCCTCACTATCCTTTCAAGGACTAAGTTGAAAAAATCACTCGACAGCGCATCTCCTTGCCGAAGCCAGGTGCACGTTTGGAAAGGCTCGGAGTAATGGGGTCCAAACTGTACAGTGTATCGCGAATCTTCCAATGTGGCGCAACACATCGGAATCAATTTTCCCGGGATTCCAAAATCAACCATCGCCCTGTAGAGCTCTTGACGATAAAGATTTGGTATTTGACAAATGACCAGAAATGTTTGATATTTTTGGGACATTGGGGAACTTTACGCCTCAGTTTTATGTCAGATTGGAATGTGGCTAGTCGGATGTTTTCGGGTTACCTCAGAACTGATTGCCTTATAGACTTCGCTTAGCCTAATGGCCCCTTTACAGCGTATGTCAAACTATTTATTAGACTAGTGCTTTTATTCCTATATACTTACTTTGATGGCGCTACAGTTCGGGGTGAACCAGGGCCTCAACCAACAAGCCTCTCTAGTCGGCCCGATCTTTGGCCAGCCGCTTTCAGTGCCGCACGCCCAGTTGGTTGAGGTCCCTTTCCAACTGTGCGCGCCACCTTAAATGCGGTCGTTGGAGTCGAAGACTCATCGGGCCGGAGCGTTGATGTCGCTCTACATGGCCTAGCCATCATAGACGTTGGATCCGAAGACGTCTAACCAGGCCGATGTCGCTGTACAGCCCGTACAGTTCTCGGTTGAATCTCCTCCTCCACTCTCCGTTTACACAAACGGGACCAAAGATTACACGCAAAGTGTTCGTCTCGAAACGCCCAAGAGCCTCTTCATCCGCTTTTGATAACGTCCAAGCCTCAGCGCCGTAGAGGAGGCCGGGATGATTCAGGTTTTGTAGAGGGATACCTTAGTTTTTCGAGAGAGGACTCTACTACTCAATTGCCTCTTGAGCCCGAAGAAGCAGCGATTGGCAAGAGTTATTCTGCGTCTTATCTCAGCGCTGGTGTCGTTGCTGCTTGTCACTATCGAGCCAAGGTAGATGAAGTCCTTGACTACTTCAAAAATATAGCTGCCGAAGGTGACGTTTGAACCAAGACGTCAGGGTTGCGCGTCTTTCTTGGATGACACCATATATTTGGTCTTGTCCCCATTTACCCTTAGACCCACTTTAGCCGCTTCTGCTTCAATGCTTGCGAACGCCTCATTGACGTCTCGCTTTGTCCGTCCAATAACGTCAATGTCATCTGCGTAGGCAAGCAATTGTGTGGACCTGAAGTAGAACGTCCCGCACGATCTTTTCAAGTATGATGTTAAAGAAATCACATGACAGTACGTCACCCTGTCTAAAACCTTTTTTAACATCAAAGAGTCCGGCTAGTTCACCTCCGGCCTTAATGGCGAGAGTTCTCCATAGTCATCCTGCACAGTCTGACGAGTTTGGCAGGAATGTTAAGACATGACAGGGCTCTGTATAGCTCGTCTCTGTAAACACTGTCATACGCGGCTTTATAGTCGATGAAAGATGGTGCTTGTCGACCTGGAATTCATGGGTCTTCTCCAAGACCTGCCGTAGAGTAAATATTTGGTCTATCGTGGATTTTCCTGGCCTGAAACCACACTGGTAGGAACCTATCAGATTGTCAACGAACGGCTTCAGGCACTTACACGTATGGGAGAGAGGATCTTGTACGCGATGTTCAGGAGGCTTATCCCTCTGTAATTGGCGCAGTCATAGGGGTCTCCTTTCTTATGGACGGGGCAAACGATACTGAGATTCCATTCATCGGGCATGCGTTCTTCCGACCATATCTTGCAGATGAGTTGGTGCATGTTCCTGACCAGCTCATCGCCAGCTGCTTTAAACAGTTCCGTGGGCAGTCCGTCTCCTCCAACAGCTTTATGAGACTTAAGTTTCGGTATCGCTATCTTAACATCGTCTAGGTCGGGTGGACGGAATTCTCCTTCGTCTTCGTCCATTGTGAGTGGTTCGCTCTGCCTGACGGCGGCATTTTGACTATCATCGCCGTTATACAGTCTACAGAAGTGGTCCTTCCACAATCTCAGCATAGACTGTGATTCCACTACTAATAGTCCGTGCTCATCCCTGCAGGCTTCTACTCTGGCTTTATAGGCTTGGGACTTGAGAAAGTTTGAAGGAGACTTGATCGGCGAAGGTCCTGGCGGTCTCCTGCAATTGCAGCTTTCCGACGTTAAATGTTGGTGTTCTTACTCGACTCCTTTATTCCGAGAAATTCGCATCCGTACCTTGACTGCAACAAGGTAATGATCCGAGTCGATGTTAGCTCCTCGAAAGGTTCGGACATCTAGGATGCTGGAGGAGCGTCTGCCGTCGATCGCAATATAATTAATTTGATTGATTGTCGATTAATCGA
Source organism: Eumerus sabulonum (assembly GCA_951905685.1). NCBI lineage: Eukaryota > Metazoa > Arthropoda > Insecta > Diptera > Syrphidae > Eumerus > Eumerus sabulonum. Next base: position 164,655,648 of record OX645060.1, on the reverse strand, counting down.
AAGACCGCCAGGTCCCCTTATGGATGTTGAGGTGTGGGAATCGTGTACTTGCTACTAACAGATTATGTCCCGCCATAAAGTCCACTAGCCTTAGTCCGTTTTCTGACGTGGTGTTGTGTAGGCTGTGCTTTCCAATGACCCGTTCAAAGATAGCTTCCTTACCCAGCTTCGCATTGAAATCTCCTAGAACGATTTTGGTGTCATAGCTGGGACATTGCGCATACGTTCTGCCTAGGAGATCATAGAAGTCGTCTTTGTGTCAATCATCTTTCTCCTCTTTGGGGGTGTGGACACATAATAAACTTATATTGCCGAGATTGGTCTTGATGCGGATAGTTATGAGGCGTTCGCTTACATATTGGATGCTTAAGACTTTTTTCCTGAGTCTGCCTCGAACAACAAATCCGCATCCGAATAGGCGTGGTTTATTTTCTCTGTAGCAGTTTCCGTAGTAGATATCACAGTTTTTCATCCGCTTTTTGCCGGGCCCATCCCATCGCACTTTTTGGAGCGCGGTAATGTCTGCCTTATAGCAGTCCAAAGAGTTGACCATTTGTTCGGCTGCACCTGGTCTGTTGAGGGACCTAACGTTCCAGGTGCAGATCCGAAATTCGTTTCCTTTTTGGCGTTTGCGGGGGTCGTGAACATGTAATCCGTCCGTATCCGAGGCTATTGGTTGTTTCTGAACAAGTTTTGTTTTACGCGATAGGGATGTTACCCTAAGCGCAACCCCCAACTTGGAGGGCCAGGTTCCTCTTTCCCCAGAAACAAGGGTCGGGTCGCTGCACACATTGGTTCACTATCTGGCGGGTGCCAGTATAGCTATCCAGGGGAGCCCACGCGGAGGCTGTGTGTCAACTTGGATTGAGCAGGGACAGAGATCGAAGCTGGCGTTTGCTAAGTTAAACGCGATCAACTTCTTTGCTCTGTTTACTCGCTCCCTTCTCCCCTTTTATTCCTACTAAGAATATAATTTGGCACGCCAATTCGAATAATATTTGCGTTAATATTAACGGCGGCTTTCAAGTCGTTGCCGGGGAGACACAACGACCAGTTAAACTATAGAACAGATGCAAGCCGCTTCGAAGAGGGAGCTGAAGACCACCACAGTATACATTGATTTCTACAGCAAATATTTCTTCACCTCAATCAAGCGTGGTGTTTGCTTTATTAATTGCACATGGATCACAAATTGTATATAACATCTAACGAAATTACTACCTTTTTGAACTCTTCATTACATCAGCAGCACCTCATTCAATTGCCTGAATAAGAGTAATATATGACATTGCTGCTCTTAGTATCTGAAACAGAAAAGGAAATTAATTGATTACAATATTCAGTAAATGCAACCATACCACCATAAAATTAGCCAATGAAGCCTCATAGAAACCCGCCTTAATAATGATGCACTTTTGTGACCTTTGCATCAGCAAACACAACATCTTACGGTATTTCGGCGAGAGTCGATACCATTTGCACATCTGCACGGAAACGGCTACATTCAAGCTCTACATAAATAGAAATCAATTGTCAAACGATAAGTGCTTTTCTTGGACTCAACTACTCACTTCGATTTTCAAAATCTCGCCGCCATAGCAATAAATCAAAAGCTGGATCATAATGGACGTCAAAAAAGTGACATAAGTGACCAATGTCATCAGGTTGTCTATGTGCTGCAAAGAGGTACCTAATGTATTCTTATTTAAAGAGACACCTAACAACTTACCGTCACAAGTTGATAGACAATAACACAAACTTGCAGAGACGTCATAAGGAACTGACCAAACACAATCGGTTTGTATGTCTTGCATAGCTTATTCGCTAACGCCAGGTACCTGGAGTGATAGTCAATATACGAACAGATATCGTAGTTGATTTCGTTATCACTACCGTTAAATGAATTATTTTCGATTTGACGTTGCAGCAATCGCAAGTGCGAGCGTAAGTGTAAGGAGAATGAAATGAAAAATCCATCAATGGCCACAGCGTGCAAGACGACCGCCAGGGTTATGAAACCCGTGTAAAATACTGTGAACTCATAGCCTGGAGTCTGTCGCTCATCGAAGAAAAATCTATCCAAAAGAAGTATGAGAGGATTCAAGTTGTTATAAAATTTTAAAACTTACTTCATTGGCATCGGAAGCTCCCTTACAATTGCTTGACGCTTGATAGCCAACCAAATAATTTTCACGAGTGGGCTTGCCATAAAATAAATTCCAGTACAGGAGACCGAATAAAAATACATGCTCACCATACGGTCTGACATCACGTTTGCCTTCTCGAGGTACTCGGATGCCTTACGGCCACCTAGTAAGGAGGAAATCAACTCAGATCACTCGAAAAGGGCAAAATGCTCTTACAATCCTTCCACATTGACCCGAGAGTTTCCATGATATCCACGAATTCCGTTTTGTTCAGAAGAAATGTGCAAATCTTGATCGTTGTTAGGATATTTGTAAAGTCAATGCTCAGCGCAGCAGTGGCCATGTCCAATTCATTCCTATGAAAGTACGAATAGTATAACATCGGATATTGAGCCGATAAAACGGTTAATGTTCCAATCAATTGTAGGATTTGTTCTCGTCGAGATTGATGTCTGGTGAATGAGTGGCCCATGAAAGTAAGGCATTTCTTCTGTCTGTAAAAGAGTTCTAACGATTTGCCTTCCATTGTGACAAGTGATTAGAGTGCAGAAATATGATTCCTTAAATACTCTCACCCGAAAATCGTTATGCAATCATCACAACATCTAATGATAGGGCAGGATTAACTTAATTGCAACGTGTTACTGGATTGACTGTAATTGCCACATTCACAAGTCACAACATTGGTGGAGAATTTAATTGGATTGGATCGGGCTAACGATAGGGTTGTAAGTAAATGAAAATAGCTATTATGGTCTAATTACAAGATAATATGTATGGAACTAGATGATAGATTATGGATTCGTCCTTATGGTTATGTAGAAGCAATTTTAGCTGAACACCAAGCTACACGGAGAGGATAAATTGTCGAGTTAAATTGTCTGTCTCAGCGACAGACAGCCAGCTAGAAAGGCATACCTTGAAATCGGCCGCAATGATGATTTCAGTATGAAAATAAAGGAATGCAATTCTGAAGTTTAAGTTGATGTGTTCCCTATCAACTCATTACAAGTCTAAATGCTGTCAAAGGCTTCTATAAAATAAACAATAATCGATCTTATAGACATTAGTACTTGTCACTAGTGATCACATCACCGCAGTCGAAAATCTTGCGACACTGTAAGTAAGCCCTATTCCCACCTCCTCGCGGTGCCATCCTATGGAAATTGCAGACGGGGAAGGGCGAATGGCGAGCCTCCATTTCATTTCATTTCAATTCATTTATTAAATGCTTGGGATGTACAATAAGATTAACATCTTTTTTAGTACTTAGATACACATTAAGTGGTACTGGTTTAACATTTATAGGTTAAAGCCTTAAACTAAGATACAAGAATACAATTACATATACAAGTTGAGAGGAAGAGATAATGGGGGGGCAAAGGATGGATTAAGGATGGGTCGTTAAGGAAGAGAAATGAGAGAGGACAGCACTTTTGAAGATTGCGCGGTTAGAAATTAGTTTTATTTGCGGTGGTAGTGAATTCCATAGTTTGATGAATGAAAAATAAACGGCTTGAATTCAAATATTGGTGTCGGAAAGGAACGATACTTAAATTTCTCACAGAACGATTAAAGACGAGTTTGTTAAATAAGTAGGACGGACATTTATTGTTAATGATTTTATGAAGGAAAATAAAATTTCTTGCATTGATGCATTGTTTCAGCGGGCAGCCTAACAGCTTTTTCGAGTGTTCAGAGATGTGGTCATATCTTCGTAGGCCGTATACGTAGCGCACGGCATCATTGAATGCTACTTGTAACTTATGCTGGGATAGCGAATCAAGGGCACTGTAGACTACATCAGCGTACATAATTATTGGGACTATTAATACTAGTACCAACTTGCGTCTGGTTTCCACAGGAGTAAAATAAGACGATAGCCATAATTTACGTAAACATCCGTAAATCCGACCAATGACTCTTTGAGTATGACTGTAGCCTGATAGAGTACGGTCAATAACAATACCAAGACTAACGCAGTGCTCAACAACAGTGATTTTATTATTGCTTAGACATATATCAGGTAGGATATTCAAGTCAAATTTTCTTTTAGAAATTGGTATTACTTGTGTTTTATGTGGATTCAGAAGCAGCCCATTAGCGACGGACCAAGCATATATTCGGGAAAGTTCTTTATTAACAAGGAGAGCCAGCTCAGAGAGCTGGTTGAAGGGCTTCCCTAGATGAAGTTGAACGTCGTCAGCATAAAGATGCACAGATGTTTCCGTGCAGACAGATGGGAGATCATTGAAAAACATGCAGAATAACAATGGCCCAAGAATTGATCTTTGAGGAACTCCTTGAACTAAGGCTTTTAGAGAAGAGGATTTATCGCCAGAGGTAACTCTCTGAAATCTTCCTGACATATAGCTGCCAATAAGCTTTACCGCCCTATCACTGAAACCGAACAAGTTCTTTAGCTTCCACTCTAAGATGTTGTGATTTACCCTATCGAAAGCTTTGGAAAAGTCGAGCAGACAAAGGAGACTTACATAGCCCTTATCATAATCCTGTCTTATTTCATCAAGTAGGTTTATCAAAGCAGTAGAGCAGCTGTGATTGACTCTAAACCCTGATTGTTTCGGGTAGAGCAAGTTGTTAGTAGCTACATGGTTCAGGATTTGTTTCTCTAAGACTTTTTAAAAATTTTTTGATAAACAGGGTAATATGCTTATTGGTCGGTGGTCAGAAGGGGAATTAGCTTTAGCATTTTTAGCGATCGGAATTATCCTTGCAATTTTCCAAGACATAGGAAAAGTTGATGTTGTAATGCAAAAGTTAATAACGTGAGTGAGATGACTAACAATCTGAGGTAAAATAAGTTTAATAAAACGTATTGGTAGACCATCCTCTCCGATAGCATCAGACTTCACGGCCATGGTGCATTTAAAAACTTCGTCTTCACTCACCACTTCAAAATCTTCTAGTCTTTGCACGCAGCTTTCCAGCCGCGCCGATATGCGGTTAGGATCAAAATCAGTATGATGGAGTTGATCGCCTACGAAAAAGTTATTAAGAAGATCTGGGTCAAGAACACTTTGTTGGTTATTGAGTTTAGAGACACCAATTTTTTTTAGGTTTCGCCAAAGTGTTTTGGCAGGTAAAGAGGCATTAAGCTTTGATGCAAAGTAGTTCTTTTTAGATGCGCGTATAACCAGAGTTGCATGATTTCGGGCTGTGCAATTTATTTCGAACTTTGATTACGTTAATCACATCGGAGGTAAGCCATGGACAGTTTTGGTTTCGTACTCTCACCATTTTAGTCGGTACATGTTGATTAAACAATTGGGTTAGGATCGATTGAAAGGAATCAAAAAACGGCCTAGTAAGCCGTAACCGTAAAAAAAACACAAACTCCGAAACAACCACAAGCCTCGGATAAAACGGACCGGACTCATGTTGACGACCCTTGCAAAAAAACGAAAAAACGATTGTTAGGTCCCTAAACAGGCCACGTGCAGCCGAACAATTCGCGGGCGCTCTAGACCGCTATAAAGCCGACATAACCGCCATCCAGGAAATGCGATGGAATGGACCGGGTATAAAGCGGATGAAAAACTGCGACATTTACTACGGCGACTGCTATAGGGAGAGAGGACAACGATTGTTCGGATACGGATTTGTTGTTCGAGGTGGACTAAGGCAAAAAGTCCTAAGCTATCGGCATGTGAGCGAACGCCTCATAACGATCCGTATCAAGGCAACATTTTTTAACATCAGCCTGATCTGCGTCCGCGCCCCCACGGAAGACAAGGATGACTCCGCCAAAGATGAGTTCTACGATCTCCTAGACAGAACGTATGCCTAACGTCCCAGCTATGACATCAAAATTGTACTAGGAGACTTCAATGCTAAGCTGGGTAAGGAAAGCATCTTTGAACGAGTCATTGGCAAACATAGCCTACACGACACCACATCCGATAACGGACACAGGCTGATTGATCTTGCTATGGGGCGGAATCTCCTTCTAGCCAGTACGCGCTTCCCGTACCTTGATATACACAAAGGCACCTGGCGGTCTTTTGATCAATCGACTACCAACCAGATTGATCACATCGCGATCGACGTCAGACACTCTCCCACTATTCTTGGTGTCCGAACTTTCCGAGGGGCTAACATCGACTCGGAGCACTATCTTGTAGTAGCCAAGATGCGCCAAGATATCACGAACGCAGCAGAGTAGAATAAGAATACAAAGTTATGACGTCGGAAAACTACTATCGCCAGAAACCGCTAGTGCTTTTACTGATGGCGTACCCCTTAAGCTCTCCAATACACCTCAATCCTCCATGCTATCAATAGAACAGCAGTAGAGCCTTTGCAAACAAGAACTGAAAATCTCTGCATCCGAAGTTTTGGGCTTCAAGGCTCCACCACGAAGAAACACCTGGTTCGATGACGAGTGCAGGAGGATTCATACAGCTAAGCAGGATGCATATAAGGCCTCGCTGCATAAAAGAACAAGAGCAGCTCGGGAGCTCTACGAGTTAAAAAGAAGGGAGGAGCATAAGCTTCTCAGAAGAAAGAAGAAAGAGCACGAGAAGGGCGCGATTGAGGATTTGGAGAGGTGTTACTGTAGGCGTGATGTTCGAAAGTTTTATCAACAGATAAAGCGAACATACCAAGGTTATAAAACCAGAACCAGGGATGAGAACGGACACCTAGTAGTAGAATCGCAGTCGATGCTGAGAGTATGAAAAAACCACTTCTGCAAATTGTATGACGGCGATGTTAGTCAATATACCGCTGTCAGGCAGAATGATCCATTTCTAATTGACGAAGATCGCGGAGAAGTCCGTCCCCCTGACCTCGACGAAGTTAAGACTGCCATATCGAAACTCAAGTCGAATAAAGCTCCTGGTGCAGACGGATTGTCCGCTGAGCTCTTCAAGGCAGCTGGGGATGAGCTGGTTAGAAGCATGCACCAGATCATCTGTAAGATATGGTCAGAGGAAAGCATGCCCGAGGAATGGAGTCCCCTCTGATTGTGCCAACTACAGAGGAATAAGTCTCCTTAACATCGCCTACAAAATCTTCTCTGCCGTTTTGTGTGAACGCCTGAAGCCTTTTGTAAATAAGCTGATAGGTCCTTACCAGTGCAGATTCAGGCAACTCACCACCTATTTGTCGCCTTCAAAGCCGCATACGACAGCGTAATTAGAGACGAGCATCCAAAGTCATCAGACTATGCAGGATGACTTTGGAGAATGCTCGCTGCTCCATCCGAATCGGTGAACACCTTACCGATAGTTTTGATGTCAAAACATGATTTAGGCAGGGCGATGCGCTGTCATGTGATTTCTCCAACATCATATTGGAAATGATTGTGCAAAAATCACTGGCCAATACAAGAGGCGCAATCTATTTCAAATCCTCGCAACTCCTTGCATACGCCGACGATATTGACATAATAGGTAGATCACAGCGAGATGTCAATGAGGCGTTTGCGAGTATTGAGTTCGAGGCGGCGAAAGTTGGTCTGGCGGAAACGAAAGCAAAACTAAATATATGCTGACATCAAGAAATGAAGCTCACCACAGATATAAGTTCGAGGTAGTTAAGGACTTCGTCTACCTTGGCTCCGCAGTGACCTGGAATAACGACATCAGTTCCACACTCAAAGTAAGTGGAGCTATCAGCGTAAACACAAGAATAAGTTGACACAAAGTCGAAATTGTCAAATGTTCGGTCACGGCGAACGAAACTGCCATATAAAAACATACTGCTCTATATGCGCGGGTAATCATATAACTGCTGAGTGTAAAAACACCGGTGTGTTTAAGTGCGCGAACTACAAAGGTAATCAGACAATGCATGCATCAATAGAATAAAATACCTCGAAATGAGACAGAAACATTCGACCAAAACTAAGCCTTCAACATCACCAAGTGTTAAAAACGTTGACAACTACAATAACAACATTCCCTTGATGTCAATGCATGAATTTCCATCTCTCCCAGCACGCCTTACCACTAATGTGGTGCAAAGAGAAAGTGAAAACAAGAAAGATTCTCGCCCGAGGACTCTGGATTATATTGGGCTGGGCCAACACCATCGTCACACAACGTTACTGGTAGAACCCCGAGCGATGAAGAATTATTCTCTATAGACGAGAATGGAGATGATAACACAGCTGAGTACTTCTAAAGCAAAACTGATCCATTTAAGGTTATCGCACAATTAGCGTGTAAGTTTTTGTACAACAATAATGACAGTAATAACAGTAAAAAGATCAATACTATAACATGGAATGCACGTCCAGTCACCGACTAACCTTCGAGCCGGCAACACCTAATCGCGGTTCTCAATGAGTGAAACACACCCGATCGCAAAAACCCCGTTACAACTCCGTTTGCTTTAAGTTCTCCTCCCTTTCTTTTTAACTACACCAGACAAAAGACTTGAATAAATGACAGTATTAGTACGGCCTATGAAAGCATCTCCCAACTACGTGATGGAAACCCCTTTATTCTTACAACATCACAAAAAGTCGCGGACATATTCCTCTCAAAAAAAAACCCACTCAAACATTTGCCCTATCAAAGTTTCCCTTCACCCTCACCTAAACGCATCAAAAGGCATCGTCTACGCTCCTGCCTCATCTACGTTCCTGAGGAAGTAATCATAACGGAAATGAAGAGCCATGGCGTCATCGACACTTACAAATTCAAAAAAACCATCAACGAGCAACAAAGAGCAACCGGGCTTATCCTACTCTCTTTTGATCTTTTCCGTCCCCCACCAACTGTCAATATTGGTTGGTACAACGTAATAGTTGAAAAGTTCTTCCCAAACCCAATGCGATGCAAGAACTGCCAACTCTTGGGTCCCACATCAAAGAGATGCAACATAAACCCTTCCTGCGAGAAATGCAATCTCCCGCCTCACTCCACAAGCCCTTGCACATGCATTTTTTACGCCAATTGCACAGAAGAACACCCAGCCTCGTCAAAATGATGCCCCAGATACCAACAAGCCAAGGAAATTTTGAAAATAAAAACAGAAAAAAAATGCAGTTTGGCCGAAGCCAAGCAAATATACGCACTGCAAAACCCACTCCCCACTCTCTCCATATCATACTCCCAAACCGTTAAAAATGCAGCCTAAATAGTATCAAGAGTATCGAGAGCACCGTGGCGCAGTGTGTAGTGTGTTGGCCTCTGACGCCGATGACACGGGATCGAATCCCGACACAGCCATGTCATCGAACGTGTTTTTCAAGGTGTTTCTCCTCAGCGGGGTTCTGACAAAACCCCCTGTAGTAAAATTGTCATGAAAAGCTTCTCGAAATTCGCCGTTCGGAACCAGTAATAAACTGTAGGTCCCTTTCACCAATGGGAAAATGAAGTCACACACAACATGGGTGATTGAGAGAAGCTCGGCTCAGGTTCTTCATGGACTATAACGCCAACATACATACATACGTACATACAAATAGTATCAAGTGACACACCAACATCGAGCAACTCTACTCTCTCCAACATCGACATTGCCAACACGAACAGCAATTTTGCCTCATCACCCACGAATACAACAACTTCTCCATCTCCTAAACCAAAACAACCAATATCCACCCCATCACAAGATAAAATCACAAAACATAAAAAAACATCCGTCCAATTAACCACGTCAAACCCAAATCCCAGTCTCTACCATAACTCAAAAGAAAACCACTCAATCTTAAACTCTCATAAAAATCATCACCAAATCTCCAACATACCGAAGTCTCAAACCTCCGAGCTTACCCACGAACTCACACAAAATAACAAACATGAAAATCAATCAACACAACCGCAAACCAACTCTCCCATCACCACAACCTCCCACGATCAAAAAATCATTACCACACCCAAAACAATACACCATGATGAATTTAATCACTCAACTGACAACAACCCCACCGACCCCGCTATCAACAAACCTACCATCCCGAGTCAAACACCGGGCTCCCAAATTTTCACCTCAGGATGGCGGGGTCGCGTAAATCTTACCAACGCTATAATCATCGCAAGCAATCTCCATTCAACTGCACATGCACTAAAAATATTGCAATGGAACATCAAAGGCTACTCAAACAATTATTACTATTTATAAAATCTATCTCTCCAAAAATAATTACCTTACAGGAAACTCACCTTACATCCACAGCTAACATTCCCATTCCCGTGAACTACCGGCTTATCACCCAAAAACAAAATCCGAGTCCCTATGGTGGAATCGCTTTCCAAATCCATAGTTCCATTCAGTACACACAGAATAACATTCACAACGACCTTGAAGCTTTATGCATTACAGTTACATCTAAACTGAAATTTACAATCATTAACACCTATATTCCTCCCACACAGCCGTTAAATACTTACAATTTAAAAAACGTTCTTGAACCTCGACATCTTCCCACTTTGGTAGTTGGCGACTTCAATGGCTGTAATTCTAGCTGGGGTGCGCCAAAAAACAACCACCGCGGTAATACCATTTCCAAATACATAACGAAATCCGACTACCAACTCCTGAACGACGGTTCTCCCACCCACTATGGACTTACTATCCATAGACATTGGAACGTCCTCAACGACCTCTGTGGCAGTGATCACTTCCCCATCATTATAAGTTTGTTCCCCACAACCACCACCCGCCCCAACAAACGACCCAAATTCAAAACAGATCAAGCCAACTGGGACTCATACCAAAAACTCCTAGATAAGCATAATCCCGAGCACCCTTTAAGTGATAATTTGAACAAAGAAGCAGCTAATATCCACAGAATTATCCTCCAAAGTGCCAACCAATCCATTCCACAAACATCAATCCCAACCGACAGGAAAAAAGTTCCTTGGTGGAACAAGGAATTAAACAAATTAAAAACCGAAAAAAACAAATTATGGCAATTATTAAAGCGCAACATTTATATAGACAACATTATCCTTTATAAAAGAGCCAACGCACGTTTCAAAGGGCAAGTCAAAGTTGCAAAAAGAGAATCCATCTTTAAACTCACCTCAGAAATTAATCCCAACACTCCCTCGGCTAATATCTGGTCCTCAATAAGAACCTTTTGTGGCATCAGTATCCCCTCCTACATCCATTCCATAACCCCTACGTGCCCCTCCACCACCAACATCACTAACCCTGCCAACATAGCTCAACACTTCGCTGAATATTGGTCCAACGAATCCCACGACTCCAACTTCTCCCCCACCTTCCGCCAACTCAAAAACGTCACCACCCCCTTGCTCACCTACTCACCCACAAAAAGTGCCAAAACCATAGAAAAAGATATCACCCCACTTGAATTAAACCTTGCACTAAACAAACTAAAAGGAAAAATTCCCGCAAACGACCGTATCTCCTACCCTATGATCTCCAAGCTATCCCAGGCTCTAAAAACAAGACTCCTCAACCTATACAACAACATCCTCCAGGGAAACATTCCATAACAATACAAAAACAGCACCATCATCCCCATCCTCAAACCGAACTCGAACAAAACTCTCATCAAATCCTAGGGAGATGGGTCTCCCTTATCCCCTGCTGCGCCAAAGTGCTCGAGAAAATAATTGCCAACAGACCCTGGTGGTTTTTCAACCCTGACAAACTCCTCAGTAGTCACCAGATGGGCTTCAAAAAAGGCAAATCCGTTAACGAGACTCTACGTACCTAGACCATCAAATTACCGGTTCCCTAAACAGGAAAAGTCACATCTCGCTCATCTCCCTCGACTTTAATAAAGTCTTTGACAAAATAGGTATCCACACTATCATCAATCAACTTAAAGCATGGAAACTGGGTCCCAACATCATTAGATATATCCTCCAATTCATGTCTAACCGATAAATCTCCACCCGCATTGGTAACTCCCTCTCATCACCATACCCCCCCTTCAACGGCATCCCCCAAGGTTCACCTCTCTCCGTCCTTCTCTTCCTTATAGCATACAACAGCCTCTGTGAAACCCTCTCCGCCCACAAACAAATCAAATTCTGAGCATACGCAGACGACTTCACAATAATTAAAAAACTAAAGAAAAAATCTTTAATCCACATAAACCTAAACCCCATCTTCCAAGATATCCTCTCCTGGTGTGAACATTCACGGGCTAAACTATCCCCCGAGAAGAGCAAACACCTACACATCTGCAGGAAACACAACTGCTCATGCGACATCCTCACCAACAACATCACCCTGGAAAAAGTCGAAAAATTAAAAATCTTAGGCATCGTTTTCCAAGAAAACTACAAATGAAACCCACACATCGACCATTTACGCCTATCCCTACAAAAAAAACTGAACATAATTAAAATTCTCTCCTGCAACAAATACAACTGCAACCCCCTTTCCCTAACCTCCACCAACCAGTCCATTATAACCAGCAAAATCCGATATGGCCTCTTCCTATACGGCTACTCGGCAAATACACACTTGAGCAAAATCAAAACCATCTACAACTCCGCCATCGGAAAGGCTCTCAACGCCTACCGCACAACTCCCATTAACCATTTACTACTCGAATCGAACATGCCAACGATCGAAAATGTACGCTACCAGTCCACCTTAAAATTATTCCAACCTATTCTACTTTGCAATGACTCCCCCCTTTACAACATATCCAACTCGATCGGAACAACAAAAAGCACAAAAATACCGTCCTGCATACATCGTGCAAAAAACCTCTGCAACGAACACGGTATCCCCTGTAAACCTTTCCTTCTACCCGCCCCGCTTCCACCCCCCATGGCTCCTTCCACCCTCCACCGTCATCTCAGATCTCCGCTCTCACAACAAATCCCACACTGCCCCAGAAGTATTTCGTTCCCTCTTCCTTGAATTCAAAAACAAACTTCCCACTTCTTCTTCACAGATGGCTCCAAAGCAGGAGACAACGTCAGCTTCAGCGTTACCACTGAGTCCGAAACTATCTCCTCATTCCTCCTTCCCCCAAACACATCTTCCTTCTCGGCAGAAATTATTGCCATCCTAAGAGCCCTACAATACACTAACACCTCCACCCTCAAATTCGCCATCTGCACCGACTCCCTATCATCGATTGACGCCGTCGCTAATGTCAATAACCAAACCTATTATCCCTCCTCAATCCGCAATCTACTCTATCAGCAATTCCCCAGAACCAGACTTATATGGATACCAAGCCATGTACAAGTTCCTGGAAACGAATTTACCGACAATACCGCCAAACAGACCTTAACAACCCCATCCCTTTTCTCAACCAACTTCAACCTAAAAGACATAAACAAACACATAAGAGCCCTCCACCACCCCCAACAACAGCTCCTCTTCGAGCAATCATCCCAATGGTACCGGACTACCAATAAAGATAAACTCTCAATTAAAGACTATGCCTATGAACAAGGATACACATTCCCATCCAGAACAGACCTTCCAAAAATCACCAGACTACGACTCGGACATACCAAACTCACCCACGAACACTACTCAAACAAGAACAAACCCTTCATCTGCACATACTGCAACCAGTCCCGATTCAACGTCCACCATATCCTCCCCGAATGTCCCGCTTTCCAGATACCCAGACTCCAACTCCTTTCCAACATCAACATAAACAACCTTCTATCTAACCCAAACACTAAAAATATCAAAATTATAATAGACTTTCTCAAGAACACCAATTTGTATAATCTTATCTAATCGAACATGTTAACCATAAAGCCGAAGGCCTCCGTAACATGTTTACCATAAAGCCGAAGGCTCGTAATTTTAATTATAGTGTTAGCTTAGTAAATGAATAAATAAATAAAACATGAAATGCAAGAGGTATCTCTCATAAACATGTGGAATTATTAGATTTCCTAGTTAATGTTGCATTAATAACTGAAACGTGGCTAAAAGCTGATTGTCACATAGCTTACTTACTTACTTATCAGGCTAGCGATCCATGGAGGCGAAGTAGCAGCGGTTGCCAAGGGCGATTCTATGCCGGATCTCCACTGTGGTGTCATTTGTGGAATTCACGTTTGCCCCGAGGTACTTAGACAAACTCCTTAACTACCTCGAAATTGTAGCTGTCAATTGTTATATTTTGTCCCAGGTGGTGAGCGACGGATTGGTTTTTGCTTGACAGCATGTATTTCGTTTTATCCTCATTGATCTTAAGACCAACTCGTTTCGCCTGTTCTTCAATCGCCGTGAATACTTCCACAATGCCACGGCGAGAACACGCGATGATGTCGATATCATCCGCGTATCCTAGCAGCTGGATAGACTTGTAAAAGATAGTGCCTTCCCTGTTGACGCCTGCCCGTCGCACTATCTGCTCCAGCACCAGGTTGAAGAAGTCACATGACAGCGCATCTCCTTGCCGAAATCCGGTGCATGTTTCGAATGGTTCCGAGGTCCTAGAACCGAGTTCCACGGTGCATCGCGTGTTTTTTAGCGTGGCGCGACACAACTGCATCAGTTTTACCGGGATCCCGAATTCGGCCATCGCCCCAAACAGTTCTTCACGAAGAATGCTGTCGTATGCGGCTTTGAAATCGATGAAAAGATGGTGTGTATCGATTCGAAACTCGTTGGTCTTTTCCAGGATTTGTCGAAGTGTGAAAATTTGGTCTATAGTTGATTTGCCGGGCCGGAAGCCGCACTGGTAGCTGCCGATGAGTGCGGTGCAAAATGGTTTTAGACGTTCACACAATACGCTGGACAGGATCTTGTATGCGACAATGAGCAGGGATATATCTCTATAGTTCTTGCAAGAGGTAGGATCGCCTTTTTTTGTGGATGGGGCATATAGAGCTGGTATTCCAGTCGTCGGGCATGCTTTCATCTTCCCAAATTCTGCAGGTGATCTGGTGCATGCTCCCTACCAGAACATCGCCGCCAGCCTTGAAGAGCTCTGATAGCAAGCCATCTGAGCCTGCGGCCTTGTTGTTCTTCAGCTTCTGAATAGCTGTGCCGACTTCTTCGATGCTGGGTGGGAGGACTACTTCAGCGGCTGGAGTTGGAATTTCCTCGGTTCCTACGACTCTCTCTTGGTCATGCTCGTTAAGCAGCTGCTGGAAGTGCTGCTTAAATACATCCACTATTCCCTGCGGGTCGGTGACAAGATTACCCTCGCAGTTTCGAAGAGCCAGGGTGCCCTTTTTGAAGCCTCCTGCAAGGCCTTTGGCTTTCTTGTAAAAGGCTCGTATTTTATGTTTATCCCTAGACTCCTCGATATCCTTGAGCTGGGAGGCTGCGAAGATTCTTTTCTTTTGTCGCAGTAGTTTTTTCTCCTCCCTTCTTCTGGCTCGGTACTCTTCTTGCGCTGCCCTGGTTTTTCTCTGCAGCGCCTTTTGGTACGCCTCGTCGGTTGCTGCCTTTTTCTGCTCACACTCGCCATCATACCACGGGTTTCTTGTCGGGGGTGGTAGGTATCCTAAGGTGGTTTCGACTACTTCCTGAATGGCTGAGCGGCAATGCAGCCACATATTATTGACATTTGTGTTCGACGTAGGCATACCGTAGAGTCTTTCGCTCAGCTGCTCCCTGTAGACTCTGGCAACCTCCGGTGTGCTCAGGCGCCCAATGTCGAACCTCCTCCTGATGGGCTGGTGCAGCTTTCTGACATTGGACAGTCGAGCTCTGAATCTTGCTGCTACGAGGAAGTGGTCAGATTCGACATTTGCCCCTCTGAATGTTCGCACATCCAGGATGTTTGACGAGTGCCTTGCGTCAATGAGCACATGGTCGATTTGGTTGGCGGTTCGACCGTCCGAAGATCGCCAGGTTGCTGTGAGGATTCGCTTCCGAGGGAATCTTGTGCTACTTATCACCGCATTACGAGCTGTCGCAAAGTCAGCGAGTCGGAAGCCGTTATCTGTTGTTGTATCGTGGAGGCTGTGCTTTCCGATCACTCAGCCAAGGGTGTTTTCCTTACCGATTTTGGCGTTGAAGTGCCCGAGCACGATTTTTACATCGTACTCCGGACAAGCTCCGTAGGCGTTGTCCAGGAGGTCATAGAAGTCCTCCTTGATAGGGTCTTCAGCCTCGTCTATAGGGGCGTGTGCACATATAAGGCTGATGTTATAAAATCTGCCTCTGATGCGGATCACAGCCAGGCGATCACTTATAGGTTTAAAGTCGATGACCTTCGACCTTAACCGCTTTCCCACGACAAATCCGCATCCCAGTATGTGCAACCTTTTGTGACAGCTGTAATAAATGTCGCAATTTTTCTTCCTAATCATACCGTTTCCTATCCAGCGTATTTCCTGGACCGCAGAAATATCCGCCTTGTACTGCGTGAGGATTCCTTCTAGTTTATGAGCAGCTCCGGGAGTGTACAGGGTTCTGACATTCCAGGAGCATACTCGCAAATCGTGTTCCTTTTTCGTGCCTTGTCGTCGTCGAGTATCCGTCCGTGTATCCGAGGCATCTTGCTCATTCATAACTCATTAACACCTATATTCCTCCCACACAGCCGTTAAATACTTACAATTTAAAAAACGTTCTTGAACCTCGACATCTTCCCACTTTGGTAGTTGGCGACTTCAATGGCTGTAATTCTAGCTGGGGTGCGCCAAAAAACAACCACCGCGGTAATACCATTTCCAAATACATAACGAAATCCGACTACCAACTCCTGAACGACGGTTCTCCCACCCACTATGGACTTACTATCCATAGACATTGGAACGTCCTCAACGACCTCTGTGGCAGTGATCACTTCCCCATCATTATAAGTTTGTTCCCCACAACCACCACCCGCCCCAACAAACGACCCAAATTCAAAACAGATCAAGCCAACTGGGACTCATACCAAAAACTCCTAGATAAGCATAATCCCGAGCACCCTTTAAGTGATAATTTGAACAAAGAAGCAGCTAATATCCACAGAATTATCCTCCAAAGTGCCAACCAATCCATTCCACAAACATCAATCCCAACCGACAGGAAAAAAGTTCCTTGGTGGAACAAGGAATTAAACAAATTAAAAACCGAAAAAAACAAATTATGGCAATTATTAAAGCGCAACATTTATATAGACAACATTATCCTTTATAAAAGAGCCAACGCACGTTTCAAAGGGCAAGTCAAAGTTGCAAAAAGAGAATCCATCTTTAAACTCACCTCAGAAATTAATCCCAACACTCCCTCGGCTAATATCTGGTCCTCAATAAGAACCTTTTGTGGCATCAGTATCCCCTCCTACATCCATTCCATAACCCCTACGTGCCCCTCCACCACCAACATCACTAACCCTGCCAACATAGCTCAACACTTCGCTGAATATTGGTCCAACGAATCCCACGACTCCAACTTCTCCCCCACCTTCCGCCAACTCAAAAACGTCACCACCCCCTTGCTCACCTACTCACCCACAAAAAGTGCCAAAACCATAGAAAAAGATATCACCCCACTTGAATTAAACCTTGCACTAAACAAACTAAAAGGAAAAATTCCCGCAAACGACCGTATCTCCTACCCTATGATCTCCAAGCTATCCCAGGCTCTAAAAACAAGACTCCTCAACCTATACAACAACATCCTCCAGGGAAACATTCCATAACAATACAAAAACAGCACCATCATCCCCATCCTCAAACCGAACTCGAACAAAACTCTCATCAAATCCTAGGGAGATGGGTCTCCCTTATCCCCTGCTGCGCCAAAGTGCTCGAGAAAATAATTGCCAACAGACCCTGGTGGTTTTTCAACCCTGACAAACTCCTCAGTAGTCACCAGATGGGCTTCAAAAAAGGCAAATCCGTTAACGAGACTCTACGTACCTAGACCATCAAATTACCGGTTCCCTAAACAGGAAAAGTCACATCTCGCTCATCTCCCTCGACTTTAATAAAGTCTTTGACAAAATAGGTATCCACACTATCATCAATCAACTTAAAGCATGGAAACTGGGTCCCAACATCATTAGATATATCCTCCAATTCATGTCTAACCGATAAATCTCCACCCGCATTGGTAACTCCCTCTCATCACCATACCCCCCCTTCAACGGCATCCCCCAAGGTTCACCTCTCTCCGTCCTTCTCTTCCTTATAGCATACAACAGCCTCTGTGAAACCCTCTCCGCCCACAAACAAATCAAATTCTGAGCATACGCAGACGACTTCACAATAATTAAAAAACTAAAGAAAAAATCTTTAATCCACATAAACCTAAACCCCATCTTCCAAGATATCCTCTCCTGGTGTGAACATTCACGGGCTAAACTATCCCCCGAGAAGAGCAAACACCTACACATCTGCAGGAAACACAACTGCTCATGCGACATCCTCACCAACAACATCACCCTGGAAAAAGTCGAAAAATTAAAAATCTTAGGCATCGTTTTCCAAGAAAACTACAAATGAAACCCACACATCGACCATTTACGCCTATCCCTACAAAAAAAACTGAACATAATTAAAATTCTCTCCTGCAACAAATACAACTGCAACCCCCTTTCCCTAACCTCCACCAACCAGTCCATTATAACCAGCAAAATCCGATATGGCCTCTTCCTATACGGCTACTCGGCAAATACACACTTGAGCAAAATCAAAACCATCTACAACTCCGCCATCGGAAAGGCTCTCAACGCCTACCGCACAACTCCCATTAACCATTTACTACTCGAATCGAACATGCCAACGATCGAAAATGTACGCTACCAGTCCACCTTAAAATTATTCCAACCTATTCTACTTTGCAATGACTCCCCCCTTTACAACATATCCAACTCGATCGGAACAACAAAAAGCACAAAAATACCGTCCTGCATACATCGTGCAAAAAACCTCTGCAACGAACACGGTATCCCCTGTAAACCTTTCCTTCTACCCGCCCCGCTTCCACCCCCCATGGCTCCTTCCACCCTCCACCGTCATCTCAGATCTCCGCTCTCACAACAAATCCCACACTGCCCCAGAAGTATTTCGTTCCCTCTTCCTTGAATTCAAAAACAAACTTCCCACTTCTTCTTCACAGATGGCTCCAAAGCAGGAGACAACGTCAGCTTCAGCGTTACCACTGAGTCCGAAACTATCTCCTCATTCCTCCTTCCCCCAAACACATCTTCCTTCTCGGCAGAAATTATTGCCATCCTAAGAGCCCTACAATACACTAACACCTCCACCCTCAAATTCGCCATCTGCACCGACTCCCTATCATCGATTGACGCCGTCGCTAATGTCAATAACCAAACCTATTATCCCTCCTCAATCCGCAATCTACTCTATCAGCAATTCCCCAGAACCAGACTTATATGGATACCAAGCCATGTACAAGTTCCTGGAAACGAATTTACCGACAATACCGCCAAACAGACCTTAACAACCCCATCCCTTTTCTCAACCAACTTCAACCTAAAAGACATAAACAAACACATAAGAGCCCTCCACCACCCCCAACAACAGCTCCTCTTCGAGCAATCATCCCAATGGTACCGGACTACCAATAAAGATAAACTCTCAATTAAAGACTATGCCTATGAACAAGGATACACATTCCCATCCAGAACAGACCTTCCAAAAATCACCAGACTACGACTCGGACATACCAAACTCACCCACGAACACTACTCAAACAAGAACAAACCCTTCATCTGCACATACTGCAACCAGTCCCGATTCAACGTCCACCATATCCTCCCCGAATGTCCCGCTTTCCAGATACCCAGACTCCAACTCCTTTCCAACATCAACATAAACAACCTTCTATCTAACCCAAACACTAAAAATATCAAAATTATAATAGACTTTCTCAAGAACACCAATTTGTATAATCTTATCTAATCGAACATGTTAACCATAAAGCCGAAGGCCTCCGTAACATGTTTACCATAAAGCCGAAGGCTCGTAATTTTAATTATAGTGTTAGCTTAGTAAATGAATAAATAAATAAAACATGAAATGCAAGAGGTATCTCTCATAAACATGTGGAATTATTAGATTTCCTAGTTAATGTTGCATTAATAACTGAAACGTGGCTAAAAGCTGATTGTCACATAGCTTACTTACTTACTTATCAGGCTAGCGATCCATGGAGGCGAAGTAGCAGCGGTTGCCAAGGGCGATTCTATGCCGGATCTCCACTGTGGTGTCATTTGTGGAATTCACGTTTGCCCCGAGGTACTTAGACAAACTCCTTAACTACCTCGAAATTGTAGCTGTCAATTGTTATATTTTGTCCCAGGTGGTGAGCGACGGATTGGTTTTTGCTTGACAGCATGTATTTCGTTTTATCCTCATTGATCTTAAGACCAACTCGTTTCGCCTGTTCTTCAATCGCCGTGAATACTTCCACAATGCCACGGCGAGAACACGCGATGATGTCGATATCATCCGCGTATCCTAGCAGCTGGATAGACTTGTAAAAGATAGTGCCTTCCCTGTTGACGCCTGCCCGTCGCACTATCTGCTCCAGCACCAGGTTGAAGAAGTCACATGACAGCGCATCTCCTTGCCGAAATCCGGTGCATGTTTCGAATGGTTCCGAGGTCCTAGAACCGAGTTCCACGGTGCATCGCGTGTTTTTTAGCGTGGCGCGACACAACTGCATCAGTTTTACCGGGATCCCGAATTCGGCCATCGCCCCAAACAGTTCTTCACGAAGAATGCTGTCGTATGCGGCTTTGAAATCGATGAAAAGATGGTGTGTATCGATTCGAAACTCGTTGGTCTTTTCCAGGATTTGTCGAAGTGTGAAAATTTGGTCTATAGTGTAAACTATGTATTTATTTATTTTTTTTAAATTTCAAAATTAAGGAAACTGAATTTGTGACCTCTTCCTTCGACTTCTACTTTTCAACTTCTTTTTTTATTCTCCTTTTCTTTTCAAATAGCTCGATAGATCGAGCTATTTGATTGGACGATAGAAGGGGCAATTCCATTGGTCGGGCATTCTGTTCCTTTTGACATTCGAACATCGTGACAGCCCGAGATGACTGTCCGAAAAACAGAATGTCCAAAGGAGCAGCCACATGGGTCAATTCCCTTTTCGGTGTTATACATTATATTACAACTCGGCCGATCTGACATTAAAACCGACCTCGGTTAAACTAACTTATTCTATTCTTACGATTATTCACCTTCTGATAAGTGTTGCCCACATCAAGTTTCGACGGATCATTCAGTGCAATGTCATCTGCTACCCATTTTCTAATACGCGAGGCCTCAATCACGCCATCGTATGGCAACTGAGTGAGCTGGCAGTTCTCTATGTCCCTAATGACATACCGGTCATGTGGTAAAACCTTATGGACAACGTATGGACCGCGGTATTTTGGTATGAGTTTCTTATTGGTCCCGACGACCGTATCTACGTTACGTATCACAACAAAATCGCCTTCTGAGTAAGTTTTCGCGGGTTTACATCGTTCGAGAAAATAATTCAGATTATACTCCTGGGATTTAGTAATAGCGTCCGAGGCAGACGACCGTATACCTTCTAAATCGCGTTCTGAAGTTGAGCCGAGTTTTTCTTCAAGGTATTCCGTTAACCCATCAACCAATTCACCTCTCTGCTCTACCCCGAACAGCAGCTTACTTGGCGTCTGTTTCGTAGTGGAGTGCACAGTATTATTCAGACCATATTCAATTCGGCCCAACATACTGGACCAATTAGCGTGGTTCACGGGCTCACTTATTTTACTAAGCATAGATTTAATGACTCTGTTTACACGTTCCACTTGCCCATTCGCTTGCGGAGATGCGACAGCCACCTTGACATGAGAAATATTGTGCCCCAACAAATACGCGTCAAACTCAAGGGATGTAAAGCACGAACCTCGATCGGTTACGACACGCATTGGTCGACTATAGTAGCTAAAATATTTATCCAGGCAGGCTTTAACCTCTTTAGTACTCGTGGAATTAACTGCATATAAACGGACGTACTTTGTGAAGGCATCGATAACCACCAGAATGTGCCTACGCTTCGAACTTATTGACGGCAAAGGACCAAAATGATCCAAGTGTATGGTGTCAAACGGAACGGGCCTCTTGGGAATACTATGGAGATTATGTTCATGTATACGAGCAGGGGCTGAACACATTATGCAGCGAACACAGTTCTGTATAAACCTGTCCACTTTTTCTGTCATTTTTGGGAACCAATAGTTTTTCTTCAACTGATCGCACGTCTTCCCTGTACTTAAGTGGCCTATTTTTTCATGAACTAGCCTAATCACATTACCCTCCATCTCGTTTGGAACAAATAACTGCAACGTCCTAGCTTTATCTTTCCTGAAAACCAACCCATCTACTAAGTCGTAGCCCACCATCGCTTCTTCCTCTAACCGTTCTCGCAATCGTTTTATTATCTCATCACGATTTTGAGCTACCTGAATCTGAAAATCGACCTCATCTGAATCCACAGTGTATACTACTTTACATCGATGATCGGTGGCATCGATATCCTCGCTTACAGCACCAGTTAGAGACTCTATAGGGTTAGCAGTTCCAGAGGTGTGGCAGCGACTCAATGCATCAACATGACCCATATTAACACCACCTCGATGCTGGATCGTATAGTTATAATTTTCCAACTCTAATGCCCATCGGCCTATTCTGCGGTTAAGCTGCTTTTTATTGAGTGTCAATATCAGCGAGTTGCAGTCCGTAACTATTTTAAACGGAATCTTATCTAAATAGACATCAAAACGTCGCAGGGCGTATATAACTGCTAATGTCTCCAGCTCAAAACTATGATACCGCGCTTCAGCAGCAGTCGTGGCTTTAGAAAAAAATGTCACTGGGTGCAGCTTTCCATCTGATTGGCGCTGCAAAAGCACTGCGCCAAACCCGGCCGAACTTGCATCGCAATGCAACTCAGTCTGCTTCGTTGGGTCGTAAATAGAAAGGACCGGGGCTGAGGACAGTCGTCTTTTCAGTTCGTTAAATGTGCGCTTGCATTCATCAGAAAAAACAAATTGGACTCCGTCGTGGGTCAACTGTTGCAGGGGCTTAGAAATTTTTGCATAATTTGGGATGAATTTCCTAAAATAAGAAAACAACCCCAAGCACGCCTTTACCTCCCTTTGGTTTGATGGCACTGGGTACCCTCGAATAGCTTCTATATGCGAGTCACTTGGACATATACCTTCTGAGTTAATCCTGTAACCAAGGTATTCTATGTCAGTGTAACCAAACTTACACTTACTCAATTTTAGCTCTAAGCCTCTTACCTTCATTCGTCGTAAGACTTTCGCCACTAACTGCAGGTGTGATTCGAAATCAACTGATCCTATGATGATGTCATCCATATAGATTATAATAAGACCTTTGTCAACCAGGTCTCTAAATATGTTATGAATATACCGCTGAAAGACAGCTGGGGCATTTTTTAAACCGAAGGGCATACGCACATATTCGAACTGGCCATACGGTGTGACAAAGGCTGTATATTTTATGGAATCGGGTGCCATCTTCACATGGAAAAATCCGTTTCGTAAATCAAGAGTCGTAAACCAATTTTTCCCGCCTAAGTACTCGATACAGTCTTCAATTAGGGGCAATGGATAATTGTCTCTGACAGTCAATTTATTTAATGGACGATAGTCTACGCATTTCCGAATTTCACCGTTCTTCTTTTTCACCAAAACTATTGCGGACGCATATGGGGACTCACTTGGCCTAATAATATTTTTTGCTAACAGATCATTGGTAATTTTGCGTAACTCGCTTTTCTCATGAAATGATAAACGGCGCGGTAGGGAGTGAAAGGGTGTATCGTTAGCTAACCTAATGTGCATTTCATAATCATATGGCTCAAATTTGATTTGGTTTGGTTGCAAATAATTATCAAAAATAATATCTCCTAACGCTTTAGAATACTGTTTACCCAGAACAGGGTTAACATCTACCTCAGTGGGCGCCATTTCCGTTTCGATTGACATTATTTCATTTAAAAATTCATCATCGACAACGTGAACCGTTTCCGACGGTCTTGCAGCGACATGCAATATACTTTCCTTAGCTTGCCCACTGGCAGCTATTTCATCGGCAACTGAATGATCCCCCACTTCTAAATTACTAACAAAATTTGTGTTAAGCGCACAGAAATGTGATTGTTTGTCAACATTTTTTTTATTAAAGCAATTAGAAAAATTCGATTTGTTTACTTGACACAGGTGTATATTAAATGTATCTAAGAAATCACGACCTAAGATTAATGGAATGGCCATTGTTTCATCTGGCACTATATTTAAAAATACATATTCGATTCGATTTTTGAATTTTATTTCAGCTTTTATTTTCCCATGTGTCATCAGTGCATGTTTTCCGAGACCAGTATATTTCGATTTAACGGCAATGTTTTTTATATTATTCTGCAGCGGCGCGTCAGATTTACGTATGAAGTTAGTCGGACTACCGGTATCAAAAAGAGATAAACATTTCTTAAATTTCTTGCGCTTAACTTCCCCAATATAGTAGGCAACACTTACCAGATTAATGGCATCTACAGCACTACGAAAATCCTCAAAGTCCTCTTCATCGTGGTGGCCGTGGTATTGGTTTCGTGCATCAGCGGCATCGTTCCTGGAATCGGCGACAGCGGCGACGGTATTTCTGATCGATTTCAAAATTTTCTTCGGGTTGGGGCAGCTGCGGTGATCATGTCCGATTTTCCAGCAGCGGAAGCAGCTACCATCTGGCCTTTTCTCATATGGACATTTACTCTGGTAATGGCCCATTTGTGTACAGTTGTAGCATCGGACCTCTCTTGCATCAGTTGCGTCGGTTTTTACATATGTTTTGGACATCGGTGTTTTTTGTTTGGTAATGGCAGCGGTTTCGGGTTT
Source organism: Eumerus sabulonum (assembly GCA_951905685.1). Classification (NCBI taxonomy): domain Eukaryota; kingdom Metazoa; phylum Arthropoda; class Insecta; order Diptera; family Syrphidae; genus Eumerus; species Eumerus sabulonum. The sequence continues at coordinate 164,630,739 of OX645060.1, read as the reverse complement.
TGCGGCAAGTCGATTCGCACGGCGTTGCTCATAGAGATCCAGCGAATCCTTAAACTGGTCCATTGTTCGCGAATTCATTAACAGGTGTGATTCCGGTGACGAGTCTTGCATTCCATCGATGATGAAGCCAATCAGTTCGAATTCGTCGATGTAGTTGCAACGGGCAGCAATGTTTTCCATTTCCAGTACATATCTTCGGACATTGTCTCTCTTGTTCCATCGGTGCTTCGAGAGTAATTGGTACATCTCGCTACGGCCGACCGCGCGACCGAATTCTTTTATGAGCGTCGCCTTCAGGTCATCATAGTCGAGTGCACCTTTGTTGAGGATTAACTTGGCAGTGCCAGCCAAGGAGTTGCACAAAGATGTATAGCGGAATAGATCATCGGCGCCCACCATACTCATAATTCTCTCAAAGTTTCGTAGAAAATCATGCACACTGTAGGCCTTGGATTCACCGTCGAACTTTATGATGGCGTGTTCGATGTCTCTGAATGTCAACCGGGACGTTGAAATTGCAGAGGGCGTCGATATTTGTGTAACGCGTTGTGTAGGTAGTGCCTCGGCTCGCTCTAGTCTAGCAATCGATTGCTGCAGCATAATAATTTCTTGGCGTTTGCGCAGTAAAACTAATTTACGGTCCAGTTCAGCTTCAGTTTCTTGAGTGGCAACAGGCTCCACAGCAGTTTCGCTGTCTGTTCCTCGTGGATCATGGGCGTCGGTATATATATCGTCGGTGACTTCGGTGGCGTCGGCAGCTTCAGTGGCGCCGGTGGCATCAGTTCCGCGTATGAGATAAGTGCTCGAAGTTTCAGCAGCGGTTTCGTCAGCATCAGCGTTTGTACTTATCGGGACAGCAGTTGTGGCATCCAGGTTTCCGCACATTTGCCTCAACCGGGGGAGAGTAATGGTTGGAGGTACATTAATGCCTGCGCTTTGTAACGCTTCCATCATCTCCCGTTTTGTCAGGCGGTCGCACATGGTGTAGAACACTTGTTTTTTTTTTGGTGAATATACCCCACACCTGAGCTGTAAACTATGTATTTATTTATTTTTTTTAAATTTCAAAATTAAGGAAACTGAATTTGTGACCTCTTCCTTCGACTTCTACTTTTCAACTTCTTTTTTTATTCTCCTTTTCTTTTCAAATAGCTCGATAGATCGAGCTATTTGATTGGACGATAGAAGGGGCAATTCCATTGGTCGGGCATTCTGTTCCTTTTGACATTCGAACATCGTGACAGCCCGAGATGACTGTCCGAAAAACAGAATGTCCAAAGGAGCAGCCACATGGGTCAATTCCCTTTTCGGTGTTATACATTATATTACAATAGTTGATTTGCCGGGCCGGAAGCCGCACTGGTAGCTGCCGATGAGTGCGGTGCAAAATGGTTTTAGACGTTCACACAATACGCTGGACAGGATCTTGTATGCGACAATGAGCAGGGATATATCTCTATAGTTCTTGCAAGAGGTAGGATCGCCTTTTTTTGTGGATGGGGCATATAGAGCTGGTATTCCAGTCGTCGGGCATGCTTTCATCTTCCCAAATTCTGCAGGTGATCTGGTGCATGCTCCCTACCAGAACATCGCCGCCAGCCTTGAAGAGCTCTGATAGCAAGCCATCTGAGCCTGCGGCCTTGTTGTTCTTCAGCTTCTGAATAGCTGTGCCGACTTCTTCGATGCTGGGTGGGAGGACTACTTCAGCGGCTGGAGTTGGAATTTCCTCGGTTCCTACGACTCTCTCTTGGTCATGCTCGTTAAGCAGCTGCTGGAAGTGCTGCTTAAATACATCCACTATTCCCTGCGGGTCGGTGACAAGATTACCCTCGCAGTTTCGAAGAGCCAGGGTGCCCTTTTTGAAGCCTCCTGCAAGGCCTTTGGCTTTCTTGTAAAAGGCTCGTATTTTATGTTTATCCCTAGACTCCTCGATATCCTTGAGCTGGGAGGCTGCGAAGATTCTTTTCTTTTGTCGCAGTAGTTTTTTCTCCTCCCTTCTTCTGGCTCGGTACTCTTCTTGCGCTGCCCTGGTTTTTCTCTGCAGCGCCTTTTGGTACGCCTCGTCGGTTGCTGCCTTTTTCTGCTCACACTCGCCATCATACCACGGGTTTCTTGTCGGGGGTGGTAGGTATCCTAAGGTGGTTTCGACTACTTCCTGAATGGCTGAGCGGCAATGCAGCCACATATTATTGACATTTGTGTTCGACGTAGGCATACCGTAGAGTCTTTCGCTCAGCTGCTCCCTGTAGACTCTGGCAACCTCCGGTGTGCTCAGGCGCCCAATGTCGAACCTCCTCCTGATGGGCTGGTGCAGCTTTCTGACATTGGACAGTCGAGCTCTGAATCTTGCTGCTACGAGGAAGTGGTCAGATTCGACATTTGCCCCTCTGAATGTTCGCACATCCAGGATGTTTGACGAGTGCCTTGCGTCAATGAGCACATGGTCGATTTGGTTGGCGGTTCGACCGTCCGAAGATCGCCAGGTTGCTGTGAGGATTCGCTTCCGAGGGAATCTTGTGCTACTTATCACCGCATTACGAGCTGTCGCAAAGTCAGCGAGTCGGAAGCCGTTATCTGTTGTTGTATCGTGGAGGCTGTGCTTTCCGATCACTCAGCCAAGGGTGTTTTCCTTACCGATTTTGGCGTTGAAGTGCCCGAGCACGATTTTTACATCGTACTCCGGACAAGCTCCGTAGGCGTTGTCCAGGAGGTCATAGAAGTCCTCCTTGATAGGGTCTTCAGCCTCGTCTATAGGGGCGTGTGCACATATAAGGCTGATGTTATAAAATCTGCCTCTGATGCGGATCACAGCCAGGCGATCACTTATAGGTTTAAAGTCGATGACCTTCGACCTTAACCGCTTTCCCACGACAAATCCGCATCCCAGTATGTGCAACCTTTTGTGACAGCTGTAATAAATGTCGCAATTTTTCTTCCTAATCATACCGTTTCCTATCCAGCGTATTTCCTGGACCGCAGAAATATCCGCCTTGTACTGCGTGAGGATTCCTTCTAGTTTATGAGCAGCTCCGGGAGTGTACAGGGTTCTGACATTCCAGGAGCATACTCGCAAATCGTGTTCCTTTTTCGTGCCTTGTCGTCGTCGAGTATCCGTCCGTGTATCCGAGGCATCTTGCTCATTCATAACTTTAGGTTTTTTTACGTGGGCGGATTGTTAGTCCGCCACACAACCGCCATTCTGGTCGGGGTTTTTTTTTGCTGCATACGTTTGTTCACCTCCCGACGGTTGTTGAAGAGGCTATCCAGAGGGCGCCGCGAGGAGGCCGTATGTTAACTTGACCCGGGCATTTAAACAGGGATCGTTGCTGGCATCTTGCCAGGTTGAGAGCAATCAACAACTTTACCCTGTATGTCCGAGCCCATGCCGTCTGGATATAGTGCCATAGCCGTTGGAAAAACATGGGGCCTCAAACCGAGGTTAGTACATTGGTTGCACATTGCGGTGGTAAGACCTATTCTAGTTTATGGCTCGGTTGTCTCGTGGAAAGCGCTAGTTATGTGTACACACAACAATTGCACATCACTGGACCCAAGACACAAACCACACACCGATCGCAGCTCTTTGTACAACGAGTTCTGGAGGAAGAACATTCCCGCCAATTAGTTGAGCTTGGGAACGAGATTTGCGCCCAAAACTAACTTGGGAATAAATGGGGAAATAAAGTAATTTGCCTCCCGGTGAGATCAGTCTGAAAACAACAGTAGACCAATAAAGACCAATTAATATAATCAAAGTGTATAGTGAAAATTGTTAATAAACTTATCATTAGACAATTAAAGACACATATTTGTTAAAATAACTAAATCGTTTTTCCTTTTCTGTTAACTGGCGCAGTCGAGCAATCGGGCTTAGCTCCCATAAAACAAGAATCAAGTAAATATCAAGACAAAAAGACGAACAATAAGCAATAAAAAAAAATAGTGGAAAAGCATATGCAATAAGTGAAGAAATCAGTAGCTTAAATTTGCTAGCTTCACGGGTTTTTTCCTCAAGCGCATATTGAGATAAAGCCTGGTCCCAAAACAAAATTCTGTCCCGAAACAAATTAAGTCTTTTCTAGGGCTACTTGGTTATTACAGAAAATTTATCAAGGATTTTGCTGCATTGACTAAGCCGATGACTCATTGTTTACGAAAGGGAAATAAAATTGTACTCGACTCAAATTATATCGACTGTTTTGAAACTTGCAAAGCTATTTTGTGCAATGACCCACTCTTAAAATATCCTGATTTTTCTAGGCCATTCAACGTTACCACTGATGCAAGTAACGTTGCAATTGGCGCTGTGCTATCGCAAGGCCCAATCGGATCCGATAAATCAGTTTGCTATGCAAGTCGGAACTTATCGCAATCCGAACAGAATTACAGTACCATAGAAAACGAACTCTTGGCTATCGTATGGGCGACCAAATATTTTCGCCCGTATCTCTATGGTAGAAAATTCCAAATTATTACAGATCACAAGCCCTTAACATGGCTTTTTTCGCATAAGGAGCCAAACTCTAAGCTGATGCGTTGGCGTTTAAGTTTGGTAGAGTTCGATTATTCCATAATATATAAAAAGGGAAAGTCAAATTTAAATGCAGATGCTTTGTCCCGTATTGAGATAAACACCAATGAAAGTAATGAAAATCAAAACAAATACTCCGATCAAGCATCTGTCGAAAACAATGTTGGTGAATCTGATTGTGTCGATACTATTCATTCAGGCCAAGAGAATTTATCTGATGGTATACCTATTTCTGAGAGACCTCTGAATCAGTTTTCAAACCAATTAATCTTAATTGAAAATTCAAACCATAGAACTCCCCGCTCAACGCTACATATTTTATTCAAACGAAAAAAACGTTATAAAGTGGAATGCAAAAACATAGCAAATGAAGAAACATTAGTTCAAATTTTCAAAGATTTTATAAGTACAAAAAGGGTTACTGCCATTCTAACGGATGATTTAATATTTAAGGGCATCCAATCGGTTTACTCAAAGTTCTTCAACACATCTCTTATTAAATTAGTAAGATGTAATGCTCTTCTAAAAGATGTTTTCGAAACAGATGAACAGGAAAGTATTATTAGAAAATATCATGAAACATCGAACCATAGAGGAATAGCTGAAACCACTGAGCATATTGGAAGACAATTTTATTTTCCAAACCTGAAACATGTAGTGACCCGTGTCATTAATAGTTGTGAAACCTGTAAAAAATTTAAATATGATCGTAGTGTAAAACCTTTAAAATTTGAAATATCTGAAACAGCCACACATCCCTTTCAAATACTACACATAGATATATTTCATATACAGAAACAGTATTTCCTGACCATCTTAGATAAATTTAGTAGATTTGCAAGTGCTTATAACTTACGAGCTAGAAACAGTATCACAATAATTAAAGCTTTTAAGCACTTTTTCTCCCATCATGGTGTTCCTAAGAAAATTGTTAGTGATAATGGTAGTGAATTTCTCTCTACCTTATTTAAGACCTTTCTGAGTATTTACCAAATTCAGCATCATACAACATGAGTAAAAAGTTGTACAGGAAACGCAACGGTAGAAAGATTACATTCTACACTTTTAGAATTAGAACGTATAATAAGATCGAAATCACCCGAAATATCCCTGGACGAAACAATGAATGAAGCTATTTTAACTTATAATAATTCTATTCATTCGGTAACTAAATTCACACCTTTTGAACTTTTAACTGGTCATATCGATAATAGCAGAAACAGTTTTGATTGCAAACTAACAAACTCAGAACAGGAATATCTTAAAGAACACATAAGGAGATACAATGTCTTAAAGAATATTGCCATCGAAAGAAGTTCTAAATATAAGGAAAAAACAATTAATAGTAGAAATATAAATCGTATTGATCCCCCTGAGTATAAAGAAAATGAAATTATTTTTGAAAAAAACGATCGAAGAAATAAAGTTGAACCCCGATATTTAAAACAAATTGTAGTCCTTGATAATAAAGTAACAGTCGATTCGAAAGCACATAAAACACATAAACAGAATATTAAGCAAAAATCAAAACGTGTTTGATTTATTTTGATTTGAAAGAGGATTAGCGATTATGTTTTTTTTACTCAACAATTTGTATATTACAAAAAAAAAAAAACATACGCTTTGCAGAGCAGCTATCTTTAAGCATTCCATTTCCCCTTTCCCCTTACCTATCCTACAACCGATACCGTACATACATACCACACTGGGCAGGCGAAACACCATTGATTTTCATATCCATGAAAATTTCTTTTGGCGGGAGGAGTTATGTGTACACACAACAATTGCACATCACTGGACCCAAGACACAAACCACACACCGATCGCAGCTCTTTGTACAACGAGTTCTGGAGGAAGAACATTCCCGCCAATTAGTTGAGCTTGGGAACGAGATTTGCGCCCAAAACTTACTTGGGAATAAATGGGGAAATAAAGTAATTTGCCTCCCGGTGAGATCAGTCTGAAAACAACAGTAGACCAATAAAGACCAATTAATATCACTGATCATAGATTAACCACCATACAACTGGATAGTCACATTCCCAGGCATAAGTCGAACTGCGTGAACTCAGTCAATAAAGTTGATTTTTTTGCGCTTAACTCTGACTTAGCTTTTGAATTTTGGGATGAAGTGCATAATACTGATGATCCTTCAGTTGCCTTTAAGATCCTTTTGGAGAAACTTCAGTTTCATATTTCAAACAACAGTCGGTGTATTTATAATAAAAAACGGGTATATTTAAAAGAGTGGATGAACGTGCATTTACTCAAAAAAATTAATTTAAAAAATAAACTATATGCTAAATTTAGAAAACATCCATTGAATTCCAGACTTAAAACACGTTACGACAAACTATGTATTGAACTAAAAGCTGACATTCCGCGATGCAAAGATAATTATTACAGAACAAAGTTTGCGGAAAGCTTTGGTAACTCTAAGAAGGAATGGGACATAGTAAATCAAATCCTTAATAAAAAAAAACCTGAAACTGTTATTTCTATAAAGGATGGTTCTTCTTTAATTAATGATCCAACTTCTTTGGCTAATCTATTTATCAATCATTTTTCAAATATAAATACTAATATTGATTACACTACTCCAGGAAACTCATGTCAATGTTCAGATGGTATTATTGAAGAGTGCTTTAACGCTCAAAGCTTTTTCTTTGAAGATTTTACTTCATTGGAGATTCATAATATTATAATGTCACTGAAAACATCTAGTTCCAGTTCAAATGATATGATTTCCAATAATATTTTAAAGAACATTTCGTACAATGTTTCTGATATCTTAATGTACATTCTCAACCTTAGCATCCATAAAGGTGTATTTCCAGATGCACTTAAACTAGCCATTGTCATCCCACTGTTCAAAAAAGGAGAAACCACGAGTCTTAACAACTATCGTCCTATCTCTCTTCTTTCTGTTTTTGCCAAAGTTTTTGAGAAAGCCATGAAAACAAGGATGTCGTCCTTTTTGAACAAAATTAATTTCCTAAGCGATTCTCAATATGGTTTCAGAAAAGGGAGGTCGACTGAAGACGCCGTTTTGAAACTTTGTAGTGAGTTATATCAAACTTTAAACAACTCCGGAACAGCGGCTGCTTTATTTATTGATATAACTAAAGCATTTGATTTGGTGGATCATACCAAACTACTTCAAAAATTATATAGAATTGGTTTCAGGGGCTTTGTATACAATTGGTTTGCTTCTTATTTAAGAGATCGTAGACAGATGGTGAAAATTAAAAATAGTTGGAGCTCGGAAAAAGTTATAAATTTAGGTGTTCCACAGGGGTCTGTCCTGGGTCCGATCCTATTTCTTATTTATGTTAATTCCCTTTTTATCCAACCTTTTAAAGGCATTGTAACAGCTTTTGCTGATGATACATCTTTGTCGTATTCTGAATTAAACTATTTTAATATGTATACATCGGTTAACTATGATCTAGCAATCCTTCGTAAATGGTATTGTTCTCATAAGCTTATTATAAGTGAAAAAACCAAGTTTATGATCTTCAACATTTCAGGTGTCGCATCTGAAGACATAGAGTTGATATATCATTCGCCTAGTTGCACTAAGTACAGTCTGTATACTTGTCTTCATCAACTTAATAAGTCCTCTTTCAATGCTGGTAATAACTGCTCGGGTGGTTGCTTTAATATAGAAAAAGTTGAAAGTTTCAAATATCTGGGGATAATTTTGGATTGCAAATTAATTTGGAAGGATCATACCTCACACCTATCCAAATACCTAAATAATGTTCTACGCCAAATTTACCATCTTAGTCTATATTGCACGTTACCCATCTTAAAGCTTGTTTATAATGGATTATTTAAATCTAAGCTGCAATATGGGCTAACTTGTTGGGGTGGTACTCACTCTAATAAAATAGATCCCTTAACTGTTAAACAAAAGCATGCGATTCGTATCTTGTTCAAAGTTAATCGCAGGACTCACTGTTTTGAGTTGTTCAAGAGACTTAATACCCTTCCTTTAAGACATTTATATTTTTATAAGGTTCTTGAAGTATTTTTCAATAGATCTGGTTATTACCCTTCAAGATGGTGCGTTTCCCATAATTTACGTGTCAATAACCAATTCTTAGTGAACATACCTATAGTAAGAAAATCACATTTTTCACATTTTTATAATGTTACTGCGCCCCGCTTGTTCAATAGCCTACCTTTTAATCTGAGAAGTGAGATGACTGAAGTGCTATTCTTGAAAAAACTGAAACTGTTTCTATTTACATTTAATTTTAAGCAAATAGATTCATTACTAAATGTTATAGTCTAAACGTATGTTTTGGTGTATCTCTTTTCTTTAATTGAATTTTTCATTTAACAATATTGTAATCAAAGAACTTGAATTGAATTTGATTTTTTGCACTAAATGACCCCACAACCTACATTAATGTCCAATTTATTCTGATGGTTCATTCGCCACTTGTCTTTCGACAATAGAATGTTTCTAATTATTTCATAAAAATCTTTTGTTATTCTTTAGTTATATGTATATAATAGATTGTTCATAATGTTTTTCATGAAATAAATAATAATAAAAAAAAAAAAAAAAAAAAAAAAAAAAAAAAAAATATATATAATCAAAGTGTATAGTGAAAATTGTTAATAAACTTATCATTAGACAATTATAGACACATATTTGTTAAAATAACTAAATCGTTTTTCCTTTTCTGTTAACTCGCTCTTCAGAGTTTGTCAAAGGTTCAAAGGGCAGGCTGTCTGGCGGTGACGGGATCTATGAAGTCCACACCATCAGCGGCTCTTGAAGTCATGCTGAACCTCCCACCCCTGAAATATACTGCGAGAGCGTCGCAACCAGAACTGCGCTAAGACTACAGGAATCCGGTCTTTGGAAAAAGAGTCCTCACGGACATGCATCAGTCTTGAATCGCTGGGCCGTCTCGAGATTCAGAACCGTAACGGACTATGTCACCCAACTTCCCCTGGAAGAGGTGATTCTCTATTAGAATTCCCTCCAGGGAGGAATGGACCAATGATTTGGTACGCACGGAAAGTGAACTGGCATTCTACACCGACGGATCCAAAATGGATGTTGGCACAGGTGCCGGAGTCTACTTTGAGTTTCGGGATATGCATCGCTCCTATAGGCTCGATGATGGATGCAATGTCTTCCAAGCTGAGGTCCTCGCTATCAAGCAGGCGGCGGACCTGATCAGGCAGCCATTAAGGCTTTGCAGGCAGCATGGATAAGATCCAAACTCGTCAAACTCTGCAAGGAGAAGTTAGAAGAGATATCCAATGTAAATGAGGTGACCCTTTGCTGGGTACCTGTTCATATGAATATCTCCGGGAACGAGAGGGCGGACGAGCTGGCTAGGGTGGGGTCAAATGCAAACATCATAAAAAGAAGTCGGGTGGTGTTAAATCGCATAAATTCAAGGTGTAAAACTAGGCGGGAATAAATTCCCCAAAACAAAGCGAACCTCTAACTTCACGAACTAAAATGGTGTGACAACTTTTGGCGCTAAAGGATCAAAATTGTGCAATTGTTTCTTCATAGATTATTGCTGCGATTTTGATGAAATAAAATGTATCACTGTTATATTTGTAGAAATTAATTTTATTTGAATTGTTTTTTTTTTCACACACATCTATTGCAAACTATTCACTCTTTCGAGTTCAGCCAACTTTAGTAAGAACACTGGTTTGGAGTTGGTTCCTAAACACCTTTCGGATGGAAAACTTGGATCGAAGAGGATTCCATCAATTTTCTTGGCCCTCGAACACGCAACGTAGGCCAACCCGGCACTAAATTCACTTATCCCTAAGTCCACATCTGCTTTGTCCAATGTAATTCCTTGCGACCTGCGAATACAGCTATAACGGAAATTGCTTCCTCGTGCCATTGACTGCTCCTTTTTTGAATGACGACCTGCGTTATAGGAATAGCGCCTGAAGCGAAAATCGGTCCCGTGAAAGTTTCAAACTTGACCATGATGCAGATAGGAGCTACGCTTAGTATGGAGTTATCGACTCTATTTTCTGCTATTTTAAGCTCTCCGATACACCTCAATCCTCCACTCAGTCAGTAAAGCAACAATGGAGCCTGTGCAAACAAGCCCTGAAGAGCACAGCAACGGAAGTGCTGGGCCTTAAAGCCCCACCACGACGAAACACCTGGTTCGATGACGAGTGTAGAAGGATTCATGCGGAAAAGCAGGAGGCAATACAAAGCCTCACTACACAAAAAAACAAGAGCGGCTCGTGAGCTCTAAGAGCTTAAAAGAGGGGAGGAACATAAGCTTTTCAAGAGAAAAAAGAAAGAGCACGAGAAGCGGGCGATTGAAAACTTGGAGAGGTGCTATTGCAGGCACGATGTTCGAAGATTTTATCAACGGATAAAACGAATGTCTCAAGGCTATAAAGCCCGGACGGAGGCCTGTAAGGATGAGAACGGACATCTGGTAGTAGAATCGCAGTCGATGCTGAGAATTTGGAAAAACCACTTCTGTAGACTGAATGATCCATTTTTTAACGACGAAGATCGCAGAGAATTCCGTCTCCCTGACCTCGACGAAGTTGAGATTACCATGTCGAAACTCAAGTCGAATAAAGCTGCTGGCGCAAATGGACTGTCTGCTGAGCTATTCAAAGCGGCTGGGGATGAGCTGGTTAGGAACATGCACCGGCTCATCTGTAAGATATGGTCAGAGGAAAGCATGCCCGAGGAATGGAGTCTCAGCATTGTTTGCCCGATCCACAAAAAAGGAGACCCCTTGGACTGCGCCAACTATAGAGGAATAAGTCTCCTTAATGTCGCATACAAGATCTTCGCTATCGTTTTGTGTGAACGCCTGAAGCCATTCGTAAACAAGCTGATAGGTCCTTATCAGTAAGGCTTCAGGCCAGGGAAGTCCACCATCGATCAAATCTTCACACTACGGCAGATCCTGGAGAAAACCAATGAATTTCAAGTCGATACGCACCATTTATTCGTCGACTTCAAGGCCGCATACGACAGCGTAATTAGAGACGAGCTATATAACGCCATGTTTATTTTTGACATCCCTGCTAAGCTCGTCAGACTATGCAGGATGACCCTGGAAAATGCTCGCTGCTCCATCCGAATCGGTGCAGAACTGACCGATAGTTTCGAAGTCAAGAAAGGACTTAGACAGGGCGATGCGTTGTCGTGTGATTTTTTTAACATCATATTAGAAATGATTGTGCAAAAATCACAGGCCAATACAAGAGGCACAATCTATTTCCAATCCTCGCAACTCCTTGCATACGCCGATGACATTGATATAATAGGTAGATCGCAGCGAGATGTCAATGAGGCGGCAAAAATTGGTTTGCCAGTTAATGAGGGCAAGACTAAATATCTGCTGTCATCGAAAAAGGACATTTACCACCGACGTCTTGGACAGAACGTGCATATTGGCAGATATAAGTTCGGCTCCGCAGTGACTTGGAACAACGACACCAGTTTCGAAATCAAGCGCAGAATTACTCTTGCCAACCGCTGCTTCTTTGGGCTCAAGAGGCAACTGAGAAGTAGAGCCCTCTCTCGTACGACTAAGTTGACCTTATATAAAACCTTAATTATCCCGGTCCTGTTATACGGCGCAGAAACATGGACTTTATCTAAAGCGGATGAGGAAATCCTTGGTCGTTTCGAGAGAAAGATTCTGCGTTCGATTTTCGGTCCCATAAACACAGAGGAGGGTTGGAGGAGAAGATTCAATCACGAACTGTACGGGTTGTACAGCGACATGAGTCTGGTCAGGCGTCTACGGATCCAACGCCTAAGATGGCTAGGCCATATAGAGCGAATGGATACCACAGCTCCAACCCGTAGAGTCTTTGAATCCAACCCCGAGGGACGAAGAACTAGAGGACGGCCGCATCTAAGGTGGCGCGCACAGGTGGAAAGGGACTTCCACCTAGCGAAAGATCGTGCTAGGTGGAGAGGCATGTTGGTTGAGGCCCAGGTTCACCCCGAACTGTAGCGCCCGTTAAGTAAGTAAGTAATACCATCTGGACCAGCGGATTTGTGTATGTCAAGTTCTATAAGAACCCTTGCAACTGCACGAGTACGGAAGTGAATGTGTCCCATAGTGGAATTAACGTACTCCAGAACAGGCGGTGACAAAGATGATTTGGGGAGCTGCGAGTTCGCTGCGAAGTGGGCAGCAAGCAGATTAGCCTTGTCTAAGGGATTGACAGCTGGAATGTCATTGTGAATAAACGTGGATTTAGACGACGATACGGAGTTTTTGATATTTCAAACGAACGGTTTTGGACAAGCCTTTACAAGGTTTCACTTATCAAACACCCTTAGAAACAATAATTCAAATGTCATTAAACGAAACAAAACGCATTCGGAAAATGTTTTATTTATTATTTATTCCAAATATTTTTTTTTAAGTTTATAAATTCTTTATAAAAAAAGAGCATTTTTAAACTGATATAGATATTTTCTTTCGCTATGTACAGCTGTTATGTTTAAATTTATATGCTTACAGAATTGTATAATAATACATTTTAAAAATGAATTTTTTATATCAAATTTAATATAAGTATCTATTTAGAGCTTTAAGTACTGGTTAAAAAAAATACATGCAGGGTTTCTCCTTGTGTTATGAACAATGTTCATATTTTCTTCCTTTTTTTTATTGTAATTATTAACATATTTTTTTTTTCATATTGTATTACTCTAAGTGCAAAACAGAAATGAAATTATTTATCAAGAGAATTATAACCGCATTTTTAAATTTTAATTGTCTGCCTTTGAGTTGTTTCAAATAAATTATTTCTATATTTACATGTTCAAATGACAATGTTAAATGATTAGTTTATTTATATTCTAGTAATGCAATTAACTTATCAAAGACACATCGGATTTGGAAAAGGCTAAACTACTATTAATTTTTACAAATGTATGGACTAGATTTTTCCTTGACATTGTTTGTGTTTATGTTTGATTTTTATATTAATTTTTTTTACCAATTTTACATTTAAAATATATGCCGATAGCAATAGTATCATATTAATTTTAATTCGAACAATTTTGTGTTTTCTTTTAGATAAAGATACAAATTTTCTTCGATTCCTAGTACAACAGTCTCATAAAATGCTTTTAACCGTAAATACTTTCTTAGATACTCAATTAGATGTATATGTATATAAATTAAGTTGTGAAAATATCTATTAAATTGAATTGTGAATCATTATTCTTGCATTGTTTTACCAAAATGTCACCAAACTTATATTAATGATACATATATGCAGAATGAGTTTTATAAAATCATCCCTCATCATCAAAAACAAAGACCGACAAAAAAGAGATAACGACAAAAAAGACGTGCAATCCAAGCTACAAGCCACAATCTTATTACAACAAAAATCGAAAAAGAAACAATTTGTTTGGCAAAACTTAAGTCATAAATCTATGTATTAAAAAAAATCTTTAACCGAACTCCTTTGTTAAAATTAGTATTACTTAAGCGGGGATTGTCCGAAGAATTCAGTCCCGAAATAATTAAGCAATCTATTGTTAAGGAAACTATAGTTTGAAAAACAAAAAACCAAAGGTAATATTCCGTTTTGATCCACAAGAAAGGAGACCCCTCTGATTGCGCCAACTACATAGGAATAAGTCTTCCTAACATCGCCTACAAAATCTTCTCTGCCGTTTTGTGTGAACGCCTGAAGCCTTTTTGTAAATAAGCTGATAGGTCCTTATCAGTGCGGATTCAGGCCAGGGAAGTCCACCATCGACCATCGACCTGGAAAAAACCAATAAATTCCAATTCGACACTCACCACCTATTTGTCGACTTCAAAGCCGCATCCGAATCGGTGAACGCCTTACCGATAGTTTTGATGTCAAAAAAGGATTTAGTCAGGGCGATGCGCTGTCGTGTGATTTTTTCAACGTCATATTAGAAATGATTGTGCAAAAATCACTGGCCAATACAAGAGGCACAATCTATTTCAAATCCTCGCAACTCCTTGCATATGCCGAAGACATTGACATAATATGTAGATCACAGCGAGACGTCAATGAGGCGTTTGCGAGTATAGAGATGGAGGCGGGGAAAATTGGTTTGGCGGTAAACGAGGCCAAAACTAAATATATGCTGTCATCAAAAAAGGACGCTCATCACCGACGTCTTGGCCATAACGTTTGTATTGGCAGTTATAAGTTCGAGGTAGTTAAGGACTTCGTCTACCTGGAACAACGACATCAGTTCCGAAATAAAAGGCAGAATCACTCTTGCCAATCGCTGTTTCTTTGGGCTCAGGAGGCAATTGAGTAATAGAGCCCTGCTGTACGGCGCAGAAGCATGGACACTATCAAAAGCGGATGAGGAAGCCTTGAGGAAGCCCTTGGTCGGTTCGAAAGATTTTGCCCGTGATTTTGGTACCTATAAACGCAGACGGGGGATGGAGGATAAGATTCAACCACGAACTTTACGGGCTGTACAGCGACATGAGTCTAGTCAGGCGTCTACGGATTCAACGCCTAAGATGGCTGGGCCATGTAGAGCGAATGGACACCCCAGCTTCAGCCCGGAGAGTCTTTGAATCCAACCCCGAGGGACGAAGAAGCACAGGACGGCCGCACTAAAGATGGCGCACACAGGTGGAAGGGGACCTCAGCCAACTGGGTGTGCGGAAATGGAAAAGGCTAGCGAAAGATCGTGCTAGATGGAGGGGCATGTTGGTTGAGGCCCAGGTTCACCCCTAACTGTAGCTCTCGTTAAGAAGAAGAAAGATATTCTGTTTAAACACGACATAAATCAATTATTAATTCCATATTTCCCTAAAATAAATTTAACAACAAGGAGAAAAATAGAGAATTTGAATAGCTTTTTTAACAAACATCTATGAAGTAAGTCTACAAATACATTTAGTTTCAATATTCTTAAGCAAACATGAATTCAGGCTTTTTTCCTTTTTTTTTTTTGTGGGTCTTAAAGCTCTCCGATACTTTCCCTCGAGGATATTTTATTAGTATCTTTAATTTAAAATGTCCGTAACTAACAAGAGTGTTTCTTTCAAAAGACAACAAAATATCAAATACGGAAATGTGCATTAACATATTCCTTCCACATATAATGCCTATAATCTGGTTAGCATGTTTCCTTTATCTCCGACAAATTACTATTCGCCACATAATTATTTTTAATTTTCATTACTGAAGGCTGAATTTCAGTCTGTGTAAGGAGAATATGTAACAATTGCCCCCTTTTCCTCATATATTTTTTCTCTAACAATTTAATTCAATTTACATATTTTATTTAATCAAATATAATTATTTAAATAGAGACGGCAGATATTTTATTTTTATCAAAAAATATTTCTTTATAGGTTAGTTTAATTTAATACAACATAGTAAACTCTTTGGATTTTATTTTGATATAAACCAAAACCATCATACAACAATATCATATACACAATTAGATTTAAGATAGGTATACAGCACAATTCTCTCCATCCATTTTACTATGTTAAACAACATTTTCTGAAGCATAAACATTTAAATTTGTTTCAACATCAACCATTAGCAATGAAAACAACTAATTTTTAGAGGTAGTAGAAAATTAGTTTTAAATCATTATCAAAATATATATTGTAGGGACAATTGAAATAATTTCTTTTCTCTCCGTTCATTTCTTATCAATTCTTAAATAGTAAACCTATTGAATTAAAATTGAATTAGATTTGATTTGTATAATCATAAATATTTGTGCGCTTTTGTTTTGTTTTCAAAAGAAATTTCTTGATAATTAGGTACAATGTTGCAACTTGACTTTTTCTTTTCAAAGCTAATATTACTTAATACTCATTCACGATATATTCCCTTAAAATATTGTTTCGTTTTTTTTGTTTTGTTTTTAGCAATTTTGGAATTTAAACTTTTTGCTTAGTAATAATTTAATATATTTAATACCTATCATATCACTTGTAAACAAATTAGAGGTACCATCATTCGTATAAAAAGGTAGTCTTATAAGATATACACATTTATATTTGTGAATTAAATTCAAATGTACATATATTTTTTTACTATATACTATTTTTTATCTCATCATGTTTTGCTCATTTTATTTTTTACGATGTTAAGAACATCTTACAGTATAATACGATTATTATAGTAAAAAATAAGAAAATAATAATTTGATATAGATATCTCTCATATTCGAATGCATATGTATTAGAAAAAATGTTATTTATATTTAACTGTATTTAAATTATTCAACTTGTTTTTAATTTGTTATTCACCAACGACAAAGTTTATTGGTACATTACAAGAAAAAGAAAAGAAAAAAACGAACCCGTCAGCACAAGTAGCTGACCACAAGCCAAATGCTTATTTTTACTTCCACCAAAGTCATCCAACTTCAGAAACTAAGTTTAAAAAGTAATACCTTAAGATGTATTTTTTATAAGCTTTTTTAGAATTTATTTAACAAAGTGTTGAGATTAAAAGGCGAGGTTAGCTATGACAAAAAACGGCACGGAACATTACATATTTGGCTTCTTTTTTTACTAAGCAAAAGACAAAACATTAAAAGCAGGACAAGGCTAAAAACAATATACATATTTTATAAATTTAAACATGTTTAGAATAAATTGCAATACCGTGCCAATGAAATGCTTTTTAATATCGACCCCTTACAAAGCTTTAAGGATTCAAAGCATATGTACTTGAATATTTTCCGAAATAATCTATTGCCATAACAAAATAGCCCAGAAACTAGATAAAGTGGCCCCGCTGAGTGTAAATATTTTGCAACTTTATACGGACATTCCAAAAATGACGAATAAAACAATTTGTCTATGTAAAATACATGTCTGAAGGCTTAACTAGCCGACAACTAATTTTTAATTTTGTATTATATATTGTAGTATGTAAAATGGGCTTTCTTTTATATATGTCGAGTTCGACATTTTTCATCCATGTTGTTTAAAAGACTAAATATGCAACAATTTCGTGGCTATATATTTTTGTAGTGCAACATTAAGTTTACAACATCGAATATGAACGCAAACGCCATGTAGAACGATCACATTGGAACACTGGACAATTATACGCAACAACTGTACAAAGAGAAGTCTACTTACATGACGGTAATTCTCCGCTGATTTTATTCAAGAGACTGGCAAATAAATCTGAAAACTAAACCCTTTCCTACAGCAAGTGGAAGGTAGCCAAAGTAATTTTCATACCCCACACGTATGCAAATGACCTAAGGCCTATTACTTCTTTTCTATTAAAAACTCTAGATGAGGTTTTAGACGCACACATCCGGTACAGCTGCATCTCAGGAAGGCTGTCGGATAACCAACATGCCTACTACAAAGGCAAATCGGTGAAAACAGCCCTCCATTCATTGGTCAGTAAAATAGAAAGGTCACTGGAAAGTAAGCAATAAACTCTAGTCGCCTTTCTCGACATTGAGGGCGCCTTTAACAATGTTGAACCATGGGCTGTCATCAAAGCGCTGTCTGGGTGTTACGGGATCAGTGATAGAACTGGTACGACAGCTGCTAATACAAAGAGTTGTCAAAGCCAACTTCACTGGTACCGTCTCAAGCAGAATGGTCAGCAAAGGTACACCACAGGGTGGGGTACTCTCCCCTCTCCTCTGGAACGTGGTAGTCAACGAACTAAGCTGTGGTCGCCTATGCGGATGACATTGCTATTGCCGTCACTGGAAAATTTCCCAGCACTCTATGTGACCTTATGCAGAGTGCACTACATACAGTAGAAACCTGGAAACGGTACTGTGGACCGATCTAGTACTGTTCACTAACAAATGTAAAATTTCGCCCCTCAACCCACCGAGGCTGGTTGGAACCCAACTAACAATCAAAGAACAGGCTAAATATCTAGACCTAGTCCTTGACAGGAGGCTGAATTTGAAACCCAACATTCTTGATCGGGTCAAGAAAGCAACTGTTGCCCTCTAGAGCTGTAAGGAAGTAGTGGGCAGGAGGTGGGGTCTCCATTCAAGCATTATGTACTGGCTCTACACAGCAGTCATAAGGCCTACTACATCTCTTAACTGTCGTCTAATGGTTTCTACAGCAGAACCCCACGTAAAAAAACTCTTATAAGTGTAAAAAACCGGGAACTTCGATTGGAATTCGCCCGAGAGCACATTAATAAAGGAATCGATTTCTGGAAGAGGGTTTTGTTTACAGACGAATCCAACTATAATATACAATTTGGAAGCGATGGGAGGGTAAAAGTGTGGAGAATATTGTTTTATTGGGTATATTGTTACCCCAAAAACTTAATACCGACGGTTAGGCATGGTGGCGGCCATGTGATGGTTTGGGGTGCTGTTGCTTCGTCTGGAGTGGGAAAATTAGTCTTCATTCAAGGAAATATGGATCGTTTTCAACATAAGACCATTTTGGAATAAAATTTAAAACAATCAGTGGACAAATTAAGCCTTGGTAACAGTTGGATATTCCAGCAAGACAACGATCCAAAGCACACCGCTCATGTCGTTAAGGACTGGCTTCTATATCATGCTCCACGTCAACTGAACACACCGCCTCAGAGTCCGGATTTAAATGTTATTGAACACGTGTGGGAAATTTTGGATCGCAAGGTGAGAAAGCATGTTATTAGAAGTGCTCTAGTGCTTAAAGAGAAGCTTGAAAAAGAATGGAACCGAATATCCCTCACTAGTAACGAAAATGTAGTAAACTCAATGCCTATACGCTTGCAAGCCATCATAGATGCTGGTGGTGGACCAACGAAGTACTAACTTCGGTTAACAAACGTTTCAAGTGCCCTGTTGAAGTTTTATGGGAACTTGTGTGGGAACTTTTGGATCGCAAGGTAAGAAAGCATGTTATTAGAAGTGCTCTAGTGCTTAAAGAGAAGCTTGAAAAAAAATCGAACTTAATATCCCCCACTAGTATCGAAAATTTAGGAAACTCAATGCCTATGACCATATACAGTGAGTGTTATGCCTGCAGCAGTACGTCTGGTCACTTTCCATTCACAACTGCGTTGCATACTTTTTGTCCGTATATAAATTACTTTTTCTTGGCTATGAAGCGAATTTGAACCACAAACCTTCCGCTCGGCGGTCGATGATGTTAACCACTGCACCACGGCCACATTATAGATCATTATAATATGTACACAGAACTTTTATTAATTGAATAAAAATTAACTAACTAGAAAAAAAAAAAAAATAAGTAATAGAGGGGGACCAACCAAGTACTAAGCAGGACTATTTCTGGTGTACGGAGGCTTTTTGTTCATTATTTTTATAGAGTTCGACTTAATTACTTTTGTTTTAGTAAAATACAATAAAAAAATGTCAATTTTGTTCATAACCTAGTTCTTCCCTATTGTTTCTTTGATTTTGCGTGATTTATTTTTCTTTTATAGCAGTTATATATGAAATTTTCAACGTAAGTACTTGAAATTGTCAACTGTACGGAGACTTTTTGGACTGAGTGTATATGATTTTCATAATAGCTTGTCCAAAAAAATGTTTAGTATGTACTATTACAAAAATATAAATGGATCGTGTCTAGGTATACTGCTCGAGTAATTACACAAAAAACCGTACTAAAGAACCGCACAATTGTCAAAAGAAATATGTAACGCACAAAACAATTGTGTGCCTTAACCTTCACATGAACAGCAATCGGGGGGCACGGCAGTGCCTCCGCCAAGTCGAGCGCGAAGCAAACACTGCCGTACCATCCTTTACTGGAACCATTTCGCCGCATTTTCAGGCCCCTATTTGAGAACCTCTGGATAAGAACAGAACACAGAAATTTTCAAGCAAGCTATAATCATATACTTAAAATCCAAAATTTCAAGTCTGTAGGTCATTTAGTTCCGAAGTTAAGCGAAAGCAAAGTTTCGCATTTATGACGCTCACTCACCCACTCACTCATGATCATCAGAATAGAACTAGTACTTCCTCATAAATTCAGAGAGCTGAAATTTGGTACAGAGTTAGGGTTTAATGGCCACATAAAGGGAAAACTATAAAAGCTAGCATAGTCAAAGATGTGGAGTACCTGGTGACGCTGATTAGAAAACACAAGAGCCCAACCAAACTATTAGAGATCGACATACTGCCTTTACAAAAAATAAACAACTTGGTGGGCCGGTTCATTTGATGTCAAAAACCGAAGGTCTGAAGTATCTGATGAAGAACCCTCAGCTGGTCTCAGCTATATTAGAGATATGGTAATGTCCCCTTCTACTATTGGTACATAAAAAAATCGACTGTCATTGCAAAAATCCAGCGTAGTGGGACACATCTTCTAATTTAATCTAGCCTATAGCCTATAGTCAATAAAATAAATCAATATGCCCACGTTTCTATAAAAATAAGTGAAATCCCACCAAAAACATTCTGTAAAAAACTAGCCAAGTCTCGATGGAGCTGCTTGTTTATCTCTAAAAAATAATTAAATCTAGACAAAGTCGTGCCAAGTCTAGGGTTCCTTACTGCGATTTCTTTATTATTATAGTTAATGTTGTGTGACTTAGCCGTTTAAGGGTACACAAGGGTACAAAACCAGGTGCTCCATGACACCATTGCACCAATCTGTCGCCAGAACAGCTACCCATTGACGATCTCGACGATCCGTCTGTACTGGAAATAATTTTTTGATACTGTTTGTTTCAGGTTCGCCTATACTTAAGTATTATTGAAAAGCGCAGCCTTATCAAGCCTACAATTGACTGGTTATTGAATTAACGTTTTCCAAGTGGCAATTTTCCATCGTCAACGGCCAAGCCACACAATATTAACTATAATAATAAACGTTATTGAATTAACGTTTTCCAAGTGGCAATTTTCCATCGTCAACGGCCAAGCCACACAATATTAACTATAATAATAAAGGAATCGCAGTAAGGAACATTAGACTTGGCACGGCTTTGTCTAGATTTCATTATTTTTAGGGTTCCGAAAAAGGAGGTGTGACGTGAATAGATGAAATCTGTATATGGGAGGTAATTTATGGGGGGAAGGAGGAAAAAAAAAATTGAAAACTGCATCGTGTGGTATATCAAATGGAAGGTCTAATTGTTACGATCTTAAATGTATTTTTTTATTGTAATTTTAAAACAAATAGTTTCCAAGTTATTCAAGAAATAACCCCTAAACTAAATTTTGCCAGATGTACGGCCATGGTGAGAAAAACTGCCACATCAAAACACATTGCGCAATTTGCTCTGAGAACCACGACACCAAATCGTGCGATTCTAACAATATAAAGTGTGCGAACTGCAAAGGGACTCACAAATCTACCGATGAGTCATGTATTAGCCGTAAAAGCTTTCTTGAAATACGTGAGAGGCTTTCAGCGAGGTCTAATTCTCACCCACCGATGAGAAGGATGCAGCAGCAACCAACTTTTGCACCGAACATCAGGGACTTTCCTGCTCTCAATACTCAGCAAAAGAGCAGCACAGTGTCACCTCCAGCAGTCAGCTGTAATAATCAAACAAATGCTTGGACGAACAACAATAACAGCACCAGCTGTGGACCCAACAATGCCAATGTACTTTTTACCATGGAAGAAATTAATGCGCTCACAGCTGAAATGATTACGTTGCTAGGTAGATGTAATACCAAAGCAGAGCAGTTTAATACCATTGCACAATTAGCTATTAAGTATCTGTATCAAGGTAAATAATGAGTTGTAGCCTGAAAATCATTTGTTGGAATGCTAGAAGCATTCGAGGTAAAATATTAGAATTTTTTGCTTTTTTAAGCAAATTTAATATTGATATTAGCTTAGTGACAGAGACTTGGTTGAATGTAGATATTAACTTATCTAATAAGGATTATAAATGTTATCGTTTAGACAGAATTGATAAAAGGGGAGGCGGTGTTGCCATTGTTATTAAAAGAACTATAAAACACAAAGTACTACCTGTCATATGCACAAAATTAATAGAAAATATTGGTTTAGAAATACCCTTTGTTAATGGGCGCTCAATGAAAATATTTGCTGTATACTTCCCGGGTGGATCAGCATCAGCTAGTAAACGATTTGAATTTAAAAATGATCTGCGTGGATTGGTTAATTTAAATGACATCTTTTTGATAGGAGGAGATCTGAACTGCAGGCACCGGAGCTGGGGATGCCTGAGAGCTAATGCTTGGGGTAATGTTCTTGCTGATCTTAATTCAAGTCGGCCGTTCCATATACTTTTCCCACCTCATCCTACATATATTCCAACAAGTTCTCGGTCAAACCCATCAACATTGGACCTTTTTTTGACAAACACTCCCGAACTTTTTAGTCAACCCATGGTTATGAATGATCTTAGCTCAGATCATTTACCAGTGTTGTGCAAAGCACTCCTTACTCCTGTCCACAATGGTAATGTAGTTCTTAGCTTTAAAAATGCCAACTGGAACAAATTTAAACGCCTTATGCGACAAAAAATTGGTGTCTTAGATGATGTTACCAGCGTTACCAATGAATTCATGATCGATCAGGCCGTAGGCTCGTTTACTAATGCGGTACTAGAGAGTATTCAGCATTCTGTACCCAAAAAAGCCCAACCTTATGATAGCGCCAATTCGCTACCGTTTCACATAAAACAACTAATAAAGATTAGAAATATCCTAAGATCGGACTGGATTACTACCAGAAATCGTTATTATCTCTCCCAAATGAATAAGCTCAACGCTAGCATAAAAACTCTAATATCAAACTTCAGAAACCAATCCTGGAATTATAAGCTACAAGACCTAGCAAAAGGTAGCAAGCCTTTTTGGAACGCAGTAAAGGTCATCAAAAGGAAAAACTTTCACATTCCTGCGTTTAAAGTAGGAAACCATGTGATGTTATCAAATCTCGAAAAAGCAAATGCTTAAGCTGATGAGTTTTTTGCCAACCATAGTATTACAAATAATATTATTATCAGCAATAATATAACTATAGCAGTTGATCGCTCTATGAACTTGCTCAACATAAGTTCTTTAGAAGATAGAAACAACTTTGTGTCTTTTACTGAAGTGAAGGATATAGTTTCTCGTCTGAAGACAAATAAATCGGCCGGCTTTGATGGGTTAAAGAATTTATATTTAAGACATCTTCCCAAAAAATGTGTTGAATTTCTTCAAGCTCTATTCAATAGTTGTATCAGGCTGGGTTATTTCCCGGCAGAATGGAAATCTGCCAAAATTGTCCCAATCTTGAAACCTGGTAAAAATGCAACCGTGCCGGGAAGCTACAGACCGATAAGTTTACTTAGCTCCCTAAGCAAGTGTTTCGAAAAAATAATTAAAAATAAATTGCTTGCGTATATAAATTCGCACAATATCTTACCGCCTGAGCAATTCGGATTTAGGGCAAATCATAGCACAATTCAACAGGTTCACCGTATCTCGAATCACATAAAAAGTAACTTTATTCAAGGTAGAAGTACAGGTATGGTATTACTTGACTTCGAGAAAGCGTTTGATACAGTATGGCACCATGGTTTGTTACACAAGCTTATGTCTTTTAATTTTCCAAATTATTTGGTCAAAATAATAAAATCATTTTTATCTCAGCGTACTTTTAATGTGTCCGTAAATAGCCAGCTCTCAAGTAACTACTCAATAGTCGCAGGTGTTCCTCAAGGATCTGTGCTTGGCCCTATCTTATTTACTATCTATATGTCTGACTTTCCAGTACTTAACAATTGTCAATCTGCTATGTTTGCTGATGATACTTGCATTTTTTCTTCAGATGTTTTCGGTTCCAACATTGTAACCAATTTGCAATCTGCTTTGGATGATGGCTAACGTATCTCAATAACTGGAAGATTAAAATAAATGCTTCAAAGACTCAGGCTGTCTTTTTTACTAGAAAAAGAAAAGCCTGTTTCTTACCTAGCAACAGACTTCAGATAAACGGTATTCAGGCTGAATGGAAAGACAGTGCAAAGTATCTTGGGGTTCACCTGGACAAAACCTTAACATTCGGCTTACACATACAACAAACGATACGTAAAATAAATGCTTATATTAAAATCCTTTATCCATTTATTAATCGCAAATCAAAGCTGAGTACTGAAAATAAATTGGTAATTTTCAAGGTCATTTTCCAGGCAATAATGTTCTACGGTTCCCCCGTTTGGGGAAAATGTGCAATTAGTCATATTCGTAAACTACAAATAACACAAAATAAACTTTTAAAAATGATGTTAAATCTCCCGTGGCATTTCTCCACTGAAGAATTACATACTTTGGCAAATATTGAAAAAGTTCAAAGCAGAATCTTAATAGTATCGAATCATTACAATACGTCTTGTAGTTCGTCCGACAATTATTTGATTTCCAATCTAGTCACATAAATGTTTTTAACATTTACATATACATTATTATTACTATTTTTTTTTTTTTTGTATTATAGAATATTTATTATTTATTTATTTATTTATTTTTTTTATTTATATATTATTTATTATTTATTTATTTATTATTTATTAACTATTATTTACTATTTATTATTTGTTATTTATTTTTTTTTGCATTTATTGTTTATTATTTATCATCTGTTATTTATTATTTATTATTTGTTATTTATTATTAACTATTTATTATTTAATACTGTATTCGTTTTCCGTTTCTATTTATTTATTTATTATTTAAATTTTATTTTTAATAATTATTATATTTTGTTATCTATTTGTGTCAAAAATTGTTCAATTATTTTTAATTGTGATGGAAATCAAGTCGCAGTTCTAATACTCAGTCATTGCCTCCCCTTTTTCTCAACGCTAAAATTGTAGATTCATATAGGTAATCTTGCATATTAATGAAGGTTTTTTCTGTAGCTTTTCCTTCAAATATATATTCAAAAATAAGTAGTGATATAATTTCCCACAGTTTATAATAGTTTTCAGTAGCAAGGTAGTCCATACCACATCTCTGTAAATTGTGCAATGTATTTTTTAAGGAAAATCTGACATTTTAGCTACAATAAAAGAAATCAAATCAAAAAAAATTTTGAAAAAAATACAGAAATTAGTTGTCTACTTATAGATTGCAGGAAAACCTATAAGGAGTCCTTGATATTAAATTAACATGGTAAATCAGTCAGTATTGTGCTACCAACTTACATTTGCAGGTGGAATGTGTGGGAGAACATATTTTTCAACTCCAATGTTAAGTTTTGTTGAATCGTAGATGAATATTTAATGAAAAAAATAAGCCCACAATGAGCATTCTACGACCAATATTTTAGGATTAATTAATTTTTCAATTTAATTCCGCGGCATAAAAATAAAAATTCTTAGTAAGGCGTAGGCCCTTACTACGGCATTGAGTCATGCTTGTGATACGTTCACGCTGCTCTACTTGAGACCGATTTGTGCGCTAGTGTCTTGTTATAGATAATGGCACGGAACCCTTTGTGCGCGAGTCCGACTCGCACTTGCCCGTTTTTTTTTTTTAGAGATAAACAAGCAGCTCCATCGAGACTTGGCTAGTTTTTTACAGAATGTTTTTGGTGGGATTATATTCTTACAAAATGTATTGATTTTTTTTTTAAATAAATACATGTATAATGACTAGCTTCACTTCAATGTTACTGCATAACATTTGAAAATCTCAAATTGTTCATTCAAGTTTTGTATCTATACCTGGGTATATACATACTGTCAAAATTACCGAAAAAAGCTACAAAATATTTTTTTTAATTCGTAAAAATAATTTTTGGGATGTAATTTTTGCTTTTTTATAACAAATATAAAAGTTTAGCCACTGACTTAAATCGGTTTTAAATTCCACCAAACAGTCATGGATATATTAAACGATGAAATTCATGATCTATACCCGGGTGTATACTGTCAATATGAAGGTTTTAAACACCTACCGAATTTCTAAAGAATCTCCGAAGAATGTGTCTCCCCATGTAAGTCCTCATTAAAAAAAAAGCATTTCATTTCTAGCAGCATCAGTTAAACAAGAAACTGATAAGGCATTCTTCTGCCATACTCCATTGCCTGAGATCAAAGAGATACAAATAATAAATCAATCACTATCTCAGTTCATGGCAAAATCTCAAATTTAGATTTTCAGAATTCAATTCAAATTGCCTTTCTAAAAATCGTTTCTCAATTTCTATGTAACAGCCCTATCAGGGCCATTTTCCGCTGTCACTTTTTGGTCTTCATAAGTTATAAAAAAAAAATTAGCTTGTTCATAGCGGTTACATTTCAATATACTTTTATTAATCGCTTTCTGTTCTCCCTTTTTTTAAATTAAATTTATCACAAATATATATAATACAACTTTCATTATATATTTTTTTTTAAATCTAACGATCTGTTAGTGTTTGTAAATACGTGTAAATATAATATTCCATCGTTTTGGTACTAATTTTGTAGTTGCAAGTATAAAATATTGATATCCTTTGTCTTTGTTTTTCAGTTTCTTTGTGATTCGCGTGCAAATTGGCTGCGAAAAGGTAAAGTTTTTCTTTTCTTTTTTCAAATCAAAAGACTGAGTGTGTGCGTGCAATCGCTTAATTTCAGTTGTGTTGTTTTTCTTGAACTTCCAACAATCAAACTCTAACTATCAGATGCAAAAGTTCACTGATTTGTTAGAATGTAGTTGGAGCTAAATTATCTTTAGAAACATGTATATAAAGATAGATCGTGACAGAGATAGATAGAGGAAAATGGAAAAAGATGTTTGTTGTTGTTGTCATTATAAGCATCAAAGGTGTGTTATTTTTTTTTTTAATTTAGTTTTGTACCTCAATGTGTGCAGGTTCAAACAAAATTGAGCTCATATCCCTGTTCGATATCCACAGCGACGGAATTGGTGTCATCTTGTGATTTTTTCGATTTTGTTTTGTCCTTAGATACAAATCCCAAAAGGCTTATGCCACTCCCACGTCGCGATGAGAGCCCTAGCTATTCGAATCAGGAATCGACAAGGACATGCCATCGGGCGAGCAGTTCGCCTTTAGCCATTTCGCGTACATCACACCAATGCGCCACCTCTTCTGGTCCGGATGAATTTAGACCCAAGCTAAACCAACCGACCATTTCGTTGCGTTTCATATTGCGCTTAGCATATACGGACACCATGAGTGTAACATCATTCAACTGAAACAATGCCACCTAAAGTGGAAAATGTATTAATTGATTAATGAATTCGTAAAATCATGTGTATGTATGTACCTGAAATACAAAAGTCTCCTTAAACAGTGGATTTGGCTGGCCACGTCTGGTTGACGTTTTCGCCCGGGCAATCTCCTGCCCTATACTACTAACCAAACATAATTTCACATACGTATCGGGAGCTTTGTTCATTGATAAGCTACGAAAATGGCTACCTTTCACAATTTCCACTGTTAATCGGCCGGTGGTGCCATTGTATGCTAAGCCTAAAAGTAGCTCTGGTACACCTCCATGTTGCATTGAAGTAGTGGAGCCGGCACTATCGGATCTTGCTAAACTTAATAAATCGCTAGACGATCCAACAATCTGTCAAGAAAAAAAACATATTACACATATCCCATTTAATATGGTGTTTCAGGGTCTACCGATGATGTATTCCTTGGTTCGAGAGGCAACCACAGATTGGTCTCGAGTTCAAGATCTATCGTGGCAAAGCTTACGACCGCCTCGCCAATGAGGCGTTCTTTACGCATTCTCTCACAACCATACAAACGGATGCGTAGTCCCATCGAATTGACTTCCTCTGGGTTGACGCGATGCAGAAGAAAACTCTCCATAAATTGGGGATTTTCTCCGGAACGGATTTTTGTCTTATGCTTCTGCTTCTTATTTGGAAGCATAAGGAGCCGAATCTAATGACAGGAGAGTCCGGAAATATGTAGTTGAGAAAAGAAAATATTTGAAAAAAAAAAAAAAAACCCAACTAACCTGAGTATGGGTTTGTTGGCCGTTTTCTCGGGTCGGTACCCCTCTAGCCTGTAGCACATGTACTGTCATTTTACGCATCGGTGCATCATAGAGCAGGGAAATTTCAATACTACCGCTCTTTCCGTAACATTGATTCTGAAGAGCAAGATCCTCGGATTTAATTGACCTTAAATCGCTGGTATCGAAAAGTGGCTCTTGCGATAGGACAACAATACACTGAAGGAAAGCAATTAGATATAACAATATGTACTGGAAAACTGAACTTACATCTTCGTTGTTGTTACTATTCAGATCGGGAACATCATCTAGACTACTCTGGCGCTGTGTTGGAGATATCTTCTCATAGCGGGTTGTATTTGCATTGGCACGTCTGTCATTTGTTGAGCGATTGTCTATTCGAGTCTCTTTAATGGATGAAATAGTACCTTCTGGTGATTTCAGTGCTATTTGTGAACGGTCTGGTAAATTGAAAAAAAAAAAACAATTTTAGTTCATTGTTACATACATTTCAAATTTCAATTATGGAAGTTTTCCTAGAAGGATTGTCTTAACGACACTTTGAATCATACGAAATAAAATTTTACTCAGTTCGCCACAAACATCTGAAGGGAGCAGGAGCTCTAACTGAAAAAGTTGAAAGCTTCCGCAAACGGAAGACCGCCGCCAAGGATAGCCTCGCTAGGGAGAGAGTATGTGATGCCTCCCTCTCCGGTGGGGCGGTGGGAAATCGGAGTCCAATGGTAGAAGCGGCGACCCAGAGGGATCAAAGCATAGGTCAGAAGGCGAAAATAGCCAAAAACTGCTCCTTGCAGACGGGCACATCCCGCAACAAAACCCCTTCTTCCGAGAAGGAAATTCAAATCAGTTCCCGTAATGATTGGGCCGGAAGCTTTCAGGTTTCTGCCAAGGTCGGCGCTGCCGCCGAAAAAGGTGGCGGGGCTGACAGGGAGACTCTGAACGCAGAAGGCGAAGTCGTTTCGGATCCGAGCAGCCCTCGAGCTGGCAAGGCTGTCCCAGAAGGTCATCCGAAGGGAGCAGAAGCTCTAACCGAAAAAGGTAAAAGCTCAAGCAAACGGAAGACCGCCGCCAAGCATGGGCTTGCTAGGGAGAGAGTATGTGATGAATCCCTCTCCGGTGGAGCGGTGCAAATTCGGAGTCCAATGGCAGATGTGGCGACCCAGACGAATCAAAGCATAGGCCGGAAGGCGAAGATGGCCACAAACCGCTCCCCGGAGGCGGGGACATCAGGCAACAAAACCCCTTCCTTCGAGAAGGAGATCCAATTGACTGTAAGGAGTCAAGAGAAGCAGCCCTCTTATAGAGAGGCGGCCATCTCCTCTAAAAAAGTCAGGATAATTTTTATCGAGATCAATCTAGAGCACTGCAAGGCTGCTACCGCTCTCTTAAGTAGTAGAATTGCATGCAGTAGCAAAAATCATCATGCTGTATCCATTCAAGAACCATGGGTGTGGAATGAACGCCTATGTGGCCTTGGGGGTATACGTGGAGTAGGTTTCTTATGATGAGCGATCCGAACGGCCTAGGGTCTGCCTCATCATATCGAACTCATTATCGGCAACCAAACTTGGACACTTTTGTGGACAAGATCTGGTGGCTGCCAGAGTAAGCTACAAAACGCACGGAGCAATAGAACACTTCGTCGTTGCGTCTGTCTACTTTCCCTATGACTCGATACTGCCTCCACCACCGAAGGAAGTTCCTGAACTCGTAGAGTATTGCGAGTGTTGCGATGCTTATACCCAAAACACTGCTAGGGGCAATAGCAAATGCAATACAAGAGGGGACCGTCTTTTAGACTTCACTCTCTCGTCTGACCTTACCATCAACTATGTTGGCTCTCCACCAACGTTTATTATGACAAGACGACAGGAGGTGATAGACCTGACCCTATCCAACAGATACGTGAGG
Source organism: Eumerus sabulonum (assembly GCA_951905685.1). Taxonomy (NCBI): domain Eukaryota; kingdom Metazoa; phylum Arthropoda; class Insecta; order Diptera; family Syrphidae; genus Eumerus; species Eumerus sabulonum. Next base: position 164,600,381 of record OX645060.1, on the reverse strand, counting down.
AACTCACTAACTGAAGAGTATTGCCTGATGTTACGCTGTCCATAAGTATATCGAATTTCGATTAAGTTGTGGGATTTCTTCTCTTGCAACCTAGACAGAATCCGAGAAAGATGGACTGGGTACGGTTTAGAGAGGTGCTTGAGAAATCCACTCAGGCCCTATCTAAGCTTAGAACAAAACAATTGGTAGAGAACTGTGAGAGAAGATTTCCGATGATAAGAAAAACCCGAACAGTTTATACGTACTGATAACTTTATTCTTCACTGTTCAACTGCCCCCGTTGTCTATGGCGGTTAGGCTATTTATACACTGTTACTACAAATACATATAACGCATTGGAGACTTCGGGTCATTCACTTGATCAGATGATTGGTTCTTTCCAAGACATAGATGCACCTATCAAACCCAATTGAATTTTTAGCACTGCCACAGTGTGTTATGCAAGAAACGTATTATTTATTCTTCTACAGCTCGGCCATCCTGATCAAGTGATCGACCCGATCACAATTGTGTATAAATAACCAATAACAATTTCAATATACAAATTCATTCTATTCGCATATATGTACAATTGGCAATTTAATGAACTTAACAACATTTCGAATAAAAAGTAAAAAAAAACAAAACGAATAGTAGTTCAAAATGCAAAACAATTGATTGGATACATAAGAAAAGAGGCTTGTATAATAGAACGAAAAATGACATTATCGTAACATCACGTTTCAGCGTTAGAGCCAAGATCTTCCAAAATCCCATTAGCAACGTTCAAGTCTTCACCAGGTCTTGAATCCGCCGTCTCCTGTTCTGTGATGTCGATGTTAAAAATTTGTTCGATAGCGTCAGCAAGATTATCCTGAGATGAAAGTAGAGATGGGGATTTAAAGCTGGTGTTGTGGTTTCTTATTGTTCGATCTTGATTGCTGCTGATGGGATTATCAACTTTTCCAAATACCAAGCCCGTTTTTCTTATGAAATCCCTACCTTTCAAACTCTATGTTGGTGCTGATACTTCCAATCACTTCCAATGGACTATTGTTGACTCCGCAGTAAGTATGGGTAGTTTTTTCCAACGTTGATAGAAGAGCTGATGGCAGGAATCGTTCTTGCAGAAAACTAATAGGGTTTCCCGAATCCAAAAGTGACAGCAGCATAACTGAAGCTTCCATATGATCGCTGACCCACTTGCATCGGATGTTACGTTCGAAATCATTGTTACCTGTTGTTGTTTCTGTTGATGTGTTGTTGATATGAGTTTCTTCATCTTCTTGCAACGACATGACTGGATTTTTGTTTTCGCATCTCGTTGAAATGTGGCCAGGTTGTCCGCATTTGTAGCAGGTTAAATTGTTTCTCTGGATCTTCATGTTGGTAAGTTGCTGTTTAGGCATCGTTGGGTAATCGGCAGGCGCTTTTGGTATGGTTGTTGGTTGGCGACGGGTATGCGGGGTATGTAATGCTGGTTTTGTAATTCGCTCGGTGTTATCGCGGTGATTGTTTTTGAGTTTGGTGTATCTTCGTAAGGCGGATTTCAACTCCCCAAGATTGTCTGCACTATATAGAATACTTTTATTTATTTCAGAATCAGGGATACCTTTTATTATGAATTGGACTAAGTCCTCCTCTTCGACTTTACTGTGCGATGCAATCTCCTGCATGTGTAGGACATACTGCTGAATCGATTCGTTTCGATGCTTCTTCCTTTCTCGAAGCTCGTTGTAAACGTCGGATCTTGTCACGACCTTCTGGAACTCATTCTTCAACGCATCCTTTAACTGTGTCCAAGATCGAATGTTAACGGTTCGAAGAAACAGTTTGGCGGTGCCTTTCAGGAGCCTCTTGGCGTAAATGAATTTATTGCGGTCATCTAAGCCAAAGACCTCGGAGCACTTCTCGAACTGTTCGATCCAAAACAGAACATTGAAATTATCGTCTCCACTGAAAGACGGTACCGAGTCTTCCACATCTCTGAAGTTGCAGGCAGAGGTAGACCGTGAATTAGATTCCGATTCCTCTAATTGCAATTCGCGTAGTTGTTGTGAACTTGTTCACATGGAGTCGCCAAGTCGTCGGTGCTTAGTTCCTTACTTGTTGAGGGGAACTCTTGTATTAGTCTTGCGAAGTCTTCGTCTGTATATTCCTCGACCGCTTCTTGCACCCGAATCTTCAATTCGGATTTAGTGCCGGTTGTTTGACACTTTAAGAGTCTAAGAAGATTCTTGAGCCTCGAAACGGTCGCAGACTCCAAGAAATTATTCCACTCTTCTGACATTATCAAACGTTTTAGCACTATAAAGAATTTACTTTCGGACTGAAAAAAAACGCAGTTCAGCACAGATGTACACTCGCACTGTACAGTAGTTCCAACACCGAGATTTGCCGAAACTAAAACACTTGTTGACCCGTCTAACGTAATCCCACTTCTGAGAGTTGTAAAAGAAGATTTCCGATGATAAGAAAAACCCGAACAGTTTATACGTACTGATAACTTTATTCTTCACTGTTCAACTGCCCCCGTTGTCTATGGCGGTTAGGCTATTTATACACTGTTACTACAAATACATATAACGCATTGGAGACTTCGGGTCATTCACTTGATCAGATGATTGGTTCTTTCCAAGACATAGATGCAGCTATCAAACCCAATTGAATTTTTAGCACTGCCACAGTGTGTTATGCAAGAAACGTATTATTTATTCTTCTACAGAACGCTGTTCATGACCTGAATAGCACCATCACCAATTGTTTTGAACTCGCATGTCCTGTCAGCAAACCTCCCTGCAGAAAATTGGTTCCCTGGTACCAGCTGGTTCCAACGTCTACGCAGGGAAGCCAGAAGTCTTCTGAATAGATCGATCAAATCGAACTCGTTCGAAGCAGAAAGAATATAAGAAACTCATTCGTAAATCGAAGAACGATTCTGCGAAGAGATCAAGTCTCTAAGTGCGACCAGCAAGTTGGTTAAAGTCCTCAAAGGCGGAAAATCTATAAAACTGGAAACACTCAGAAAATCTGATGGTACCTTTACTTAGTCTAAGGCGGAAACTATTAGATTACTGCTTACTCCCGGGAAATCAGATCGCCATCGGCTCGTTGCACTCTCCCTTAAGGGAAACTGCAACTGAAACTATGAAAACAACTCGGTGTAGCTGGTATATTGCGTCGCGCGTGGTTACGACTGAAGCCATTGAATTTGCAGTGGCACTCTTCGATACAAATCGCCAGGCACCGACGGGATATATACTGTTTTGCTGAAAAAGTATAAGGCAGCTGCTTCCTACTTCGAAAAGAATTTTCACTGCTAGCCTAGCACTTGCTCACATGTATGTATATATGTATATTGGCGATACAGTCCATGAAGGACCTGAGCCGAGCTTCTCTCAATCACCCATGTTGTGTGTGATTTAATTTTCCCATAGGTGAAAGGGACCTACAGTTTATTGCCGGTTCCGAACGGCGAATTTCGAGAAGCTTTTCATGACAATTTTACTACAGGGGGTTTTGTCAGAACCCCGCTGAGGAGAAACACCGTGTAAAACACGTTCGATGACATGGCTGTGTCGGGATTCGATCCCGTGTCATCGGCGTCAGAGGCCAACACACTACCCACTGCGCCACGGTGCTCTCTTGCTCACATACCCACTCCTTAACGCACAGTGAAAGTAGTCTTTATTCCCAAAATAGAAAAAGAGGACTACTCACTTGCCAAGAGTTTTAGACCAATTAGTCTAACATCTTTCCTGCTGAAAAGCATGGAAAGACTGGTAGAGTTGCACGTGCGCAAAGTTTCCCTTCTCCTCTTTCGGAGATGCAACATGCTTATCAGGGCGGAAAATCCTGCGAGACTGCGATTCAAAACCTGTTTGGGAGAATTATTGCGCGCTCGAAAGGAAAAAGTACGCGCTGGGCATTTTCATCGGCATTGAGGGAGGGAGCCTTTGATAACGCAACTTTCGACACAGGACACTGACCGCTGATGCAGGCCTCGACCAGGGTATCAAATCCGGCGTTAACAGGGGCTGCTCGTAAGGGGGTGTCCTGTCTCCGCTCTTAAGACCGATGTCGTTCTCTTCACGAGAAGGAGGAAAAATACTGACATGACTCAGCTGGTACTAAATGGCACTTCCATCCCGATATCCAAGGAGGCTAAGTATCTAGGAGTTATTTTAGATAGCAAACTTCTCTGGTCAAAATATGTTGAGTCAAAAGCTACCAAAGCGCTATCAGCTTTCTGGCAACGCAAAGGAGCTTTTGGCGAAATATGGGGTTTATCGCCGGCAAAGGTCCTGTGAATCTACACGGCCATTATAAGACCTATAATCTCATATGCATCGGTTATCTGGTGGAACAGATTAACACGCAAACACGTCGTAGCCTCTTTCACCAAACTCCAAAGAACGGTTTGTCTCAGTTGCACGAGGGCTTGCCCCAGCACGCCGGGCGCAGCTTCTAATGCTATGATGAACCTTCCACCTTTTGATATACATACTTATCAGAGGATTCGCTCTGAAAACCATTTCTCGTCTGAGGAGGAATGGCCTTTGGTACAACTCGCACAGGAATAACAGTGTGCTTGCGCAAGAATTCTCCTGCGACTCCTGACTCATGAACATGGCTTCTGACGCATTGACGGCCGTTATCCTACTGCGTTGCAATTTCACAGTTGAGTTTCCATGGCGTCAGGATTGGCTCTGGCCAGATACTGAACCTGGTCGGAGGTCCGGTGCTGGGGTCTTCTTTGAGCGCGAAAAAATCCGACTGCACTTTTCGTTAAGAAAATATGCGTCTGTCTTCCAATCAGGGATATACGCAGTCCTAATAGCCATGCACTATGTTGTGAAGGGCAGGTGGAGGGGGGAAAAGCATATGCGTCTGCAGTGACAGCCAAGCTGCACTCAAAGCCGTACGCAACCCTCTAACTAGCTGCAAATTAGTGCTTGAACTTAAGTCCTTCTTCTACAGAGTTGGTAGATTGAATTCACTAAAGCTTGTATGGGCTCCAGGGCACTTTTGAATCCCAGGAAATGAGATCTTTTATAAACTCCCCAGAATGGGTTCAGATGAGAGCTTCTCCGGACCTGAACCCGCTGTAGGTCTACCTGCGTCCACGGTAAATTCCTACATTTACGATTGGGTGTTTAATACACCCAAGAACTATGTTGTCCATGCACGGCGGTGTCGGTGATTTCGTTACCGACCCTGATGGGGCAACGAGAGTTCTACATCGTCATTCTACACAATCTGACGAGTTTGGTAGGAATGTCAAAACTAGACGTGGCACTGTATAGCTCGTCTCTATGCACGCTGTCATATACGGCCTAGGAAACGACAAATAGGAGGTGTGTGTCGATCTTAATTTCTTGGGTCTTTTCAAGTATCTGCCGCAGTGTGAATATTTGGTCTGTTATGGAGTTCCCTGGCCTGAAACTACACTAATAAGGACCTATCGGGGTATTAACGAACGGTTTTACGCTTTTACACAAAACAGCAAACACGATTTTGTATGCGACATTAGGGAGACTGATCCGTTTGTAATTGGCGCAGTCAAAGGGGTCTCCTTTCTTGTGCATCAGGCAAACGGCACTCAGATTCCACTCGTCGGGCATGATTTTCTCTGAGTATATATTACAGATGAGCTGGTGCATGCACCAAATCCGATCACCTTCAGCTACTTTAATTAGTTCTGCGGCCAGTCCGTCCGACTTCAGTCTCAATATTGCTATCTTGGCCTCGCCTAAATCCAGCAGACGGAACTTTTGTCCATCGTCATTTAAAGTTAGTGTACCGTTCTGTTAGAGGGCATGGGCTCGGACATACAGGGTAAAGTTGTTGATTGCTCTCAACCTGGCGAGATGCCAGCAACGATCCCTGTTTAAATGCCCGGGTCAAGTTGGCATACGGCCTCCTCGCGGCGCCCTCTGGATAGCCTCTTCAACAACCGTTGGGAGGTGAACAAACGTATGCAGCGAAAAAAACCCCGACCAGAATGGCGGTTGTGCGGCGGGCTAACAATCCGCCCACGTAAAAAAAACATAAAGTTATGAATGAGCAAGATGCCTCGGATACACGGACGGATACTCGACGACGACAACGCACGAAAAAGGAACACGATTTGCGAGTATGCTCCTGGAATGTCAGAACCCTGTACACTCCCGGAGCTGCTCATAAACTAGAAGGAATCCTCACGCAGTACAAGGCGGATATTACTGCGGTCCAGGAAATACGCTGGATAGGAAACGGTATGATTAGGAAGAAAAATTGCGACATTTATTACAGCTGTCACAAAAGGTTGCACTTACTGGGATGCGGATTTGTCGTGGGAAAGCGGTTAAGGTCGAAGGTCATCGACTTTAAACCTATAAGTGATCGCCTGGCTGTGATCCGCATCAGAGGCAGATTTTATAACATCAGCCTTATATGTGCACACGCCCCTACCGACGAGGCTGAAGACCCTATCAAGGAGGACTTCTATGACCTCCTGGACAACGCCTACGGAGCTTGTCCGGAGTACGATGTAAAAATCGTGCTCGGGGACTTCAACGCCAAAATCGGAAAGGAAAACACCCTTGGCGGAGTGATCGGAAAGCACAGCCTCCACGATACAACAACAGATAACGGCTTCCGACTCGCTGACTTTGCGACAGCTCGTAATGCGGTGATAAGTAGCACAAGATTTCCTCGCAAGCGAATCCACACAGCAACCTGGCGATCTCCGGACGGTCGAACCGCCAACCAAATCGACCATGTGCTCATTGACGCAAGGCACGCGTCAAACATCCTGGATGTGCGAACATTCAGAGGGGCAAATGTCGACTCTGACCACTTCCTCGTAGCAGCAAGATTCAGAGCTCGACTGTCCAATGTCAGAAAGCTGCACCAGCCCATCAGGAGGAGGTTCGACATTGGGCGCCTGAGCACACCGGAGGTTGCCAGAGTCTACAGGGAGCAGCTGAGCGAAAGACTCTACGGTATGCCTACGTCGAACACAAATGCTAATAATATGTGGCTGCATTGCCGCTCAGCCATTCAGGAAGTAGCCGAAACCACCTTAGGATACCTACCACCCCCGACAAGAAACCCGTGGTATGATGGCGAGTGTGAGCAGAAAAAGGCAGCAACCGACGAGGCATACCAAAAGGCGCTGCAGAGGAAAACCAGGGCAGCGCGAGAAGAGTACCGAGCCAGAAGAAGGGAGGAGAAGAAACTACTGCGACAAAAGAAAAGAATCTTCGCAGCCTCCCAGCTCAAGGATATCGAGGAGTCTAGGGATAAACATAAAATACGAGCCTTTTACAAGAAAGCCAAAGGCCTTGCAGGAGGCTTCAAAAAGGGCACCCTGGCTCTTCGAAACTGCGAGGGTAATCTTGTCACCGACCCGCAGGGAGTAGTGGATGTATTTAAGCAGCACTTCCAGCAGCTGCTTAACGAGCATGACCAAGAGAGAGTGGTAGGGACCGAGGAAATCCCAACTCCAGCCGCTGAAGTAGTCCTCCCACCCAGCATAGAAGAAGTCGGCACAGCTATTCAGAAGCTGAAGAACAACAAGGCCGCAGGCTCAGATGGCTTGCCATCAGAGCTCTTCAAGGCTGGCGGCGATGTTCTGGTAGGGAGCATGCACCAGATCATCTGCAGAATTTGGGAAGATGAGAGCATGCCCGACGACTGGAATACCAGCTCTATATGCCCCATCCACAAAAAAGGCGATCCTACCTCTTGCAAGAACTATAGAGGTATATCCCTGCTCAATGTCGCATACAAGATCCTGTCCAGCGTATTGTGTGAACGTCTAAAACCATTTTGCACCGCACTAATCGGCAGCTACCAGTGCGGCTTCCGGCCCGGCAAATCAACTATAGACCAAATTTTCACACTTCGACAGATCCTGGAAAAGACCAACGAGTTTCAAATCGATACACACCATCTTTTCATCGATTTCAAAGCCGCATACGACAGCATTCATCGTGAAGCACTGTTTGGGGCGATGGCCGAATTCGGGATCCCGGTAAAACTGATCCAGTTGTGTCGCGCCACGCTAAAAAACACGCGATGCACCGTGCAACTCGGTTCTAGGACCTCGGAACCATTCGAAACATGCACCGGATTTCGGCAAGGAGATGCGCTGTCATGTGACGGCGTGTTCTCGCCGTGGCATTGTGGAAGCATTCACGGCGATTGAAGAACAGGCGAAACGAATTGGTCTTAAGATCAATGAGGACAAAACGAAATACATGCTGTCAAGCAAAAACCAATCCGTCGCTCACCACCTGGGACAAAACATAACAATTGACAGCTACAATTTCGAGGTAGTTAAGGAGTTTGTCTACCTCGGGGCAAACGTAAACTCCACAAATGACACCACAGTGGAGATCCGGCGTAGAATCGCCCTTGGCAACCGCTGCTACTTCGGCTTGTCCAAACAACTGAGGTCAAAACTCCTCACTCGAAAGACCAAAGTCATGCTTTACAAAACGCTCATTCTGCCAGTCTTGCTGTACGGAGCCGAAAGCTGGACGATAAGCAGGACAGCGGAGCTGATTTTGGGTTCTTTCGAAAGAAAAATTCTGCGCCGGATATTTGGTCCTGTCTGTGAGGAAGGTGAATGGAGAAGAAGACACAACCGCGAACTCTACGAGCTGTACCAAGATGTGGATGTAGTCCGGAAGGCAATGACCCGTCGACTGCACTGGCTCGGCCACATCGAGCGCATGGACATCAACGCTCCAGCTAAGAGGGTCTTCGACTCCGAGCCTCCTGGTTCGAGAAGAAGAGGAAGACCGAACCTCCGGTATAAAGACCAAGTAATCGCGGATGTAAGACATCTTGGTCTTGACAACTGGAAGCAGCGTGCCCGGGACCGTCAAGGATGGAAGGCAGCTATAGCTCAGGCTCAGATCCTCCATGGATCGCAGGCCTGTTAAGTAAGTAAGTAAGTACCGTTCTGCCTGACAGCGGTATTTGGTTGTCATCGCCGTTTAACAGCTTGCCGAAATGATTTTTCCAGATTCTCAGCATCGACTGCGATTCTACTACAAGTTGTCAATTCTCGTCCCGGCAGGCACGGGTCCGTAGTTTGTATCCACTGGATAGCTGTTTTACCTTTTTTTAAATTTTTCGGAGTTCATTTTTGCCATAACACCTCTCCATCTCCTCGACCGCGCACTTCTCATGTTTTTTTTTTTTCCTTCCGAGGAGCCGGTTCTCTTCCCTTCCTTGCCTTGGAGGCCTACTGTTTGGCTGCATGAGCTTGCCGGCAAACGATGGATTTTCCCTGGTGGTATCATAAGACCCAGTACATTAGTGGCAGCTTCTTTGATGGCCTCTTGACGCTTCCATTTTTCTTCGATTGTTATTGCAGGTGGAGTCGAACTTACCGAGAGTTTCTAGGACACTCGATTGGCAAAGTTCCTAGCGATCTGTTGCGATTGTATCCTTCCGACGTCAAACCGTGCTGTTCTTTCTCGATTACGTTCTTCTCTCAATATCCGGGTTCTTAACTTGGCTACAATAAGGAAATAATCCTTGTAAATGTTGGCAACACGGAAGGTCCGGACGTCGAGAATACTGGAAGAATGCTTGGCGTTGAACGCATTGTGATCAATCTAGTTGACGATTGATTGAACAGAGAACCGCCAGCTTTTTTTATGGATGTTGAGGTGGAGGAACCGCATACCAACCGCAGAGAGGTTCCGTCCCGAAGCAAGATCCACCAGCCTGAGTCCGGATGTGTTTTCGTAAAGGCTGTGTTTTTGCGATGACTCTGGCAAAAACTTCTTCCTTTCCCAGCTTTGCATTGGGGTATCCTAGCACCATCTTGGTGTCGTAACTTGGGCATTGATCATATGTCATTATGTCATATGTCATCCTGTATTTCTGTCGGGACGTGACCTCAAATCAGGCTAATGGTTCAAAATGTAGCCTTGATGTGAATAGTTGAGGCGCGCTTATGTACATAAAGCTTAACACTTTTCGCCTTAGTCTGCCTCGGAAAATAAATCCACATCCAACCATATGCTGCTTTACTTCCCTTTTTCTGTATTCCTACTCAACCAATTTCTAGTGCTTTGATAGGGATGCCAAAACTAGACATGGCCTTAAAATCGACAAATAGGTGGTAAGTGTCGATCTTCATTTTTTGGGTCTTTTCCTGTATCTGCCGCCGTGTGAAGATTTGATCTATTGCGGACTTTCCTGGCCTGAAACCACAATAATAAGGATCTATCAGGGTGTTGACGAACGGTTTTAGGAGTTCAAAAAACAGCAGACAGGATTTTGTATGCGATGTTAAGGAGACTGATCCTTTTGTAATGGGCGCACTCAAAGGGTCTCCTTTCTTGTGGATCAGGCAAGCGACACTGAGATTCCACTCGTCGGGCATGTTTTTCTCCGACCACATCTTACAGATGAGCTGGTGCATGTGCACTGCCAGATCATCCCCAGCTGTTTTAAACAGTTTGCTTGACTTCAGCCTTGATATTGCTATCTTGACCTAGTCAAAGTCGACGGACAGAATTCTGGTTTATCCTCGTCCAAGCTGAGTGGAACATTCTGACAGCGGTATTAGAGTCTTCCTCGCCGTTTAGCAGCCTGCAAAAATGTTTTTTCCAGATTCTCAGCATTGACTGCGACTCCACTACCAGTTGTCTATTATCGTCCTGGCAGGCTTCTGTCTAAAATGTATATCCACTGGATATCTGTTTTACTTTCTGGTGAAAATGCCGGACTTCATTCCTGCTGTAACAACTCTCCATCTCCTCGGCCGCGCGCTTCTCATGCTCCTTCTTTTTCTTTTTGAAAAGCCGGTTCTCTTCTCTCCTTTTCTGTTCGTAGAGCACACGAACGGTTCTCGTCTTTCGGTGTGGTATGGTATGGATGTGGCAAATGTGTTTCTGTGTTCCTAATCAACCAATGGATTCGAAACCAGCATCATTTCATGATGTTTGAATGGATTTAAGTCCGATATCCACTTATTAAGTACTCGTCTTCCCCAGGGTTCCGTTTCGTCTCCGATACTGTTTCTCATTTTTATGAATTACCTCTTATCTGCCACTTTGATTCAATCCATTCCTTCGCTGACGACAGTACCCTCAAGATCTCATATTCGTTTACTATCTCACGACCCTGCTCTTCAACTATAAATAGTGCAGCAGGTCACGGTCATTCAATTCCGATACTAAAAGCTTCATTGTAAAGAGGAAAAAATAGAGTGGAACTGAATGCTGTCTTCTGTCTTTCAAACGTAATACAGACTCGCAGACATTATCCATAAATGGTATAAAAAGAAAAAAAAAAGAAAAAAACTTGTAGAAAACAAGCCGACGGCAGTTAGGCAAAGTCGTTGGAGCTTCAATTCACGGGTTGATCGGTGTTGCATTTTATATTGTTGCGACACGAATTCCGCTGTAAAAATTTGAAATGCTCCGGGGCAACTGAAAAGGACATGATGGTAACTTTCAGCGACATTCTACTGAATGTCAAGGTCAGAGCCCGAAGCATCCTAGAGACTTCTGAAGGGAAACGTCGGACAACGGGTATTCGAGAGATTGGACCAGTGATTCAGTATTCAGTATCCAGTATCAATGATTCAGTATTCATACAGTGTATTCAGTAATAGTGACTCAGTGATCAGTAGATCATCTAGTGAGTTAGTGGAAAATTATGTAATAGTTGTAGAGACAAAGGTTGCAATAAAGGTGAGGCGCCCAGATAATTGATCTGAGGTGGAATAATTAAGTGTGTATTGGATAAACAAATAAGCAGTTGTAGTTTATCGCGATTCAGTGGTCAAACCCTATCTTGGACTAGTAATTTTCGTAACAATATGTTTCGTGTGTTTTACTGATAAGGGATATCTGTATTCAATTCTATAATATTCGTGGGGTGCCATAGAATTCCGTTACTATTTACATGCACATTTCCCTCTATAAACCATCTGTTTCGGCACTTTGTGAAACACAGATTGATATCCCCAACATTGCTAGTCACACTGTCAACACACTGAACTTGTTCCGTAGATTTCAAGCGGACAAATACAACATTGATGAATTATGGCTTGTCCAACCACTGCGTAATATCAGTCAAATTTTCGTAACTTGCGCAACCCACGTAGGCTATAAAGTGTTGTTATTAAATTTAAATCGCTCAGAATAGGGTTCGATCACTGGATTGCGATAAACTACAAATGTCTACTTTTTATTCAACACACACAATTTGTTTCTTCCAGCTCAGATCAATTATCTGAGCGCTTCACCTTTATTACAAGTTTTTACTTTCACACTGAATACCGACTGATCACTTGTTATTGAATTCCGGAAAGTTAATGCCCCCGAGGGCGAGTGCTCCCGCTTCTATAGCCCTTGATCTACTTTTTTCGAATATTCGCCGTCAGACGTTCCCCTTCAGAAGTCTCGAGAACGCTCTGGCATTTACATTCAGCAGTATGTGGCTGAGAGCACCGTGGCGCAGTGGGTAGTGTGTTGGCCTCCGACGCCAATGACACGGGATCGAATCCCGATACAGCCATGTCATCGAACGTGTTTTTCACGGTGTTTCTCCTCAGCGGGGCTCTGACAAAACCCCCTGTAGTAAAATTGTCAAGAAAAGCTTCTCGAATTTCGCCGTTCGGAACCGGCAATAAACTGTAGGTCCCTTTCACCTATAGGGAAAATGAAACCACACACAACATGGGTGATTGAGAGAGAAGCTCGGCTCAGGTCCTTCATGGACTGTAACGCCAACATACATACATACATACAATATGTGGCTGAAGGTTACCATCATTTCGTTTTTAGCTGCAACAGAGCATTCCAAACTTTGACTGCGAAATTCGAACATAACCGTCGGTTCGTGTCCGTAACACTATAAATCTTTGATTCTTACTCAGATCAATCTTAAGCACTGCAACACTGTTACCATTGCATGTAGTAGTATAAACCATCACGTTGTATCCATTCAAGAAACATGGCTGAGGAATAAACGCCTGTGTGGTGCTATACGTGATGCTATGATTCTTTATGATTACCAGTCCGAAAGGCCCAAACTGAGACAATTCTGTAGACAAGATTTGGTGATTTTCGGAGTAAGCTACAAAGCGCACGGAGTAATTGAACACTTCGTCTTTGCGTCTGCTTACTTCCCCTACGACTCGGTACTACCTCCACCTCCGAAGGCAACTTCGGAACCAGTAAAGTACTGTGAAGTCAGAAAGATTGGTCTCATTTTGTATTGCAATGCTTATGCTCAAATCATTGCGTGGGGCAGCAGCAAATGTAATCTAATCTAAGAGAAGAGCGTCTTTTAGACTTCACTCCTTCATCAACAATGTTAGCTTTCAACCAACGTTTGTCAAGGCGAGACGACATGAGATGAGTTACCTAACCCTATCTAACAGACACGTATGCTAAGTTTTATAAAATATTTTCTTAACTTAAAATAAACATTTAATTAAATATAAGGAACATACTCAAAGAATAAACATTTGCTATCTTCGAGTGGGGCCAGTAAGGTATTTGTTAATATAATTCAGTTAATTAAGCTAGTCTAGTAATTTTACATGAATTAAAACTTTAAAAAAAAAAAAATAAAAAAAAGTGTTAGCAGATGCTACGTTGTCAGTTCACAAATTCCATTGGACTGGTGGATCCCGCCCTCGTAATCCAAACGGAATCTGCGAAAGACGGACTGGCTAAAGCTTAGCTGAAGCTGAAGCTGTGTCGTTCACAACCGGTGTGGCATCATCACCAATTTTTTTTAACTCGCATGTCCTGTCTTCGCTGTGAAACCAGAAGTCTCCTGAACAGATAGTCCAAAACGATTTTGTAATAAGTAGCGGTCGAATCAAAAAGAATATAAGAAGCTTATTCGTAAATCAAAGAATGATTCTTATAAGACCTTCTGCGAAAAAATAAAATATCTGAGCGGGACCAGCTGGTTAAAGTCCTCAAACGGTGAGCATCGACAAAGCTGGATGCACTCGGAAAATTTGATGGTACCTTTACTGTGCCTAAAGCGGAAACTCTCAGTTTACTGCTTCAGACCCATTTCCCGGGAAATCAGACTTTCATCATATTTCTTCAAAGGTAACTGCGATTGAACCGATAAAAACAACACGGGGTAGGTAATATATTGCAACGCGCGCGACTGAGGTCATTGAATTTGCTGTTGCATCCTTTGATAGTTAGTTTTTAAAGTGAACTGGCCACTAATGGTCACCTCCGACGCCCAGACAAGGTCAGTTGTATGAAGTACCTTATCGCAGACATACTCGCGGGACCAAAATAACCTAAATGAGCAAGATAGGGTAAAAATAAAATATTAAAGATAAAAAAGAAAGAATGTCGCCTAGTCCTGGCACCTCATCCGAGGACGAACTACTGGCTTCCAGTCAAGAAACAGTAGTCGGTCCTTTCACCGAACAAGGTACCAACCATAGTACCTCAAATAAGCAAACTACGTCAAATCAACTTCCACTCGAATCAGCGGTCAAGATCACCAATCGTAACGACCAACAGCCGCTGAAAAAGCCGAAAACTCCTGGTCAGATCAAGAGAGAGAAGTACCTTAGGGCCGTTTTCATTCTTAGCAAGATTGCAAAAAATGATGCGGCCGGTACTCCTCATGACTTGGAGGATCGGCGTAAATATCATGAAGTGGCGGATGAGCACATCCACCACAAAGAAAGGGCCAAGCAAACAACAAGTCGCGAGGGGCGAAAAGAAACTGGTCTGACGAGACCTTGATCGCTCTCAAAAGAAACAAGGTCACAGTGGCAGCAGCCACTGCGTCTACTTCGCGAAAGAACCCCAGCAAGTTCTCAGCCTACGCGGAAGTAGTGAAGGATCACTTGCGGGTCGCGCGGGGTGACGAAAATTCCACGAATGGCAAAGCGGTGCTGAACCAACGGCCGAATTTCGAAGCAAAGCTCACAGGGGTAACGCTAACAGGTGCCTGGCTTTGACTCTGAGGATGTTGTTATCGGTTTCCGTCCTCCAAAGATTTCCTTAATGTGTGCATTGCTAAGATTAGCGAAGACTGGGATGGACTAAAGATTAAGATTATCACCGCTAAGGAAATCTCAGGATACCTAGGGCACTCATTTGGCTTCCCTGGACAACTATAGACAACTGAAAGGTTCCCCAATGTTTCAAATTGCAGAACCCCAACATGTCCACGGTCGACTGGTCTATCATCAAGGTCGAAGAACTCCAAAACAACAACCAAACTTATCTGCTCTCTACCAACGAAAAGTGCCTGAAGGCATTGAAGGAAGCAAACTTAAAAATGGCATGCCAGGCTCAAAATCTTCCGCTCGACAGGCCCAGACGACGATCTAGTTGAGATCGACGCAGCCGAGCAGCTGCTGGAGGGCCTATTGATAGAAATGGACAACAAATTAAAACAACATCAACAAAAACAACAGCAGTAACAATATCATTCTCAATGTTATACAGTTTAGCCTCCAACCTTCAAAGTCTCGTGCCCAGCCAAACACAGCGAGAAAACGTTTCCACCGTGGTGATGAAGATCGAAGAAAAGTAACCAGAGACATTTTCAATATCTGCCAAAGACACAAATTCTGAAAACCCTATAAAGACTGCCTTAAACTCTGTAAAAAAGCTCTGCCCAAGTCTGTGACTTGGTCCTAAGTCACAGACCTGGGCAGAGTACTGCGAGTCTATTGAAACCCTAAAGGATTCTATTGAAACCCTAAAGGATTCTACTAGGCTTCTGTCTAAACAACACTCCAATCCGTTCTTTATTAAACGAAATAATAAATGTATGGGCAGATTCCACAGTAGAATCCCTGGAACTCATCGTGAACACCCACTTCCCTGGATGTAAAGACTGTGGTGCAAATATACAAGTCCCACATCAAACGCAACTTACACCATGGGACGACATTAAGTCAATCATCACAAATAAAAATATCTCATGGGCCATTCACAGCCTCTCTCTATATAAGTCACCAGGTTTGGATGGGATATTACTGATAATTTTTTAATTAAATTAAAGAAATCGAGTACTCCGACGATAAAAGTTTATTGTACCCCCTTCTTTTGGTCTAGGATTTAAGTGCTGTCTTCAAAAATTTGACAACTTCTCCTGATGGGGTTGATTGAAAATGTTGTCCTATTACTGTTGCTTTGTTTGTCATTCTGAATCTTTTTCGGGCAAGGCTTTGGCAGACAGTTAATATGTGCTCCATGGTTTCGTTAGTATTACCTGCAGATGTCCGTGCTGTTGAGACCCAATTTGTAAAGGTGACAATTGCACGCCCCGTGTCCTGTTAATGCTTCACATAGCACCATCAGGTCGGCTTTGTTGAGTTCCAGAGTTTCTTTGGGTCGTTTTGGATTGGAGTTTTGTTTTTTGAGTGTTTAACAACCGATAATGCTCCAAAAGAATTTGGATAAGCTTATACCCTTGCTAACGGTGATCTATCGAAGCTGGCTTAGACTCAGTTACAATCCCCAAACTTTGAGAAAAGTTCAGGTCGTTTTCATCCTGCAGGTTGGCAAGCGCGGGCATGAATCCGCTAAAGACCTCAGACCTATTAGACTCACACCTTCGTCTTGAAGACCCTCGAACGCTTCTTTTGAGGTCTCAACATGCTTACCTTAAAGGTAAGTCCACTGAGACCGCTCTGCTTGAAGTTGTAAAGACTATCGAAAAGTCAACCCAGAATGAGCTTTTAACAACATCCATACTGAATCGATTTAAGAATCCCTCATCATGGGGGGTGTGGAGGGTATTGTTCAGGCCCAGACATCATTAAATCCAAGATTATATCGCCCCTACTATGGCTTTGGTTACAAACAAAATCTTAAAAGAGCTTTAGAGAATCGGAATTAAGGCAGTGGCTTATGCAGACAATATAGTTATTCTGGTATTGGGGATGTTCCCCTCTATAATTAGCGAAATCACAGGGAGGACTCTGATTAAGCCTTGCACCGGGACACAGGATGTGGCCTTACCGCAAGATACCGACCTTTAATCTCGATCGACTCAACAACCAGACATTCTCTGTCTGCCGGGGCTAGATACCTAGGAGTTATCCTACATCTAAGGCTCAATTGGAAGCTAAACATAGAACATTGGGTACGGAAGGCACGTGTCGCTTTTCTACGCCTGTAGCAGAACTTATGGCAAAAAAGGGGACTCCTGCCCAAAATGGTGCTATGGATGTACGCCCCATCCTTACCAACGGATCACTTGTATGTTGGCCTGCCTTAAGCAAAACATCCAACATTACAAAACTAAACCGAGTCCAGAGGCCGGCCGGCATTAATGTAACAGATGCCATTCGCTCCAACCCGACCGAGGCACTCAACGTACTTCTTAATCTCCTCCCTTTTGACTGCCACATTAGATATACCACATCTTGCAGGCTCAGAGATTTCGGGTTCTGGTCCTAAAAAACCATTCGGTCATAGGTAAGGTGCTGCACCTATTACCTGTAGACCTATCCACGACTTCAACCGACTTCATTACACTCGAACACAACCAAAACAAAGCCGCCCAAGTACTATGAAAACTGTGACTAAATTCCCGAAACACAATTGCTACACCTCCTGTAATCTTTCCTGGCAATTGTAATTAAGATATCTTGATATGCATACATGTTGTTGTGATAATCGAAAACCGCAGAATTGTCTTGGCGGAATGTTTGGACGGTCCTTAGCCATCAGTCTTGTCCGATAGGAAGTCAGATTAAGGACGAAATTCAACAACGATAATATTTCCAATTGTATTAGCAACTCTTCTTAAGAAAAAATCGCTCCTACGCTTTCCACCACGAAGACAACAACGTACGCCTAGCTTCTGTCATAGTTAAGGTCATACTGTAAGTACAACCTTGTGTCGACGAGCACGCAACGTGACGCTCGGAAAAACCCGCGACTCATCTGTGTCAATGAACCTTAGCACTACTACAACTACCATCCCCATACGCACGGGTTCTAACAATTACTGGTAATCGTCGCACTTTTCCATGATATTTTTGAATAATTAAACCCTCCGTCATACTCATAATCTAATTACGTTCTCACGTGGCATTTGGAAAATCAAAAACCATAATCAACATTAGAAAAAACCTTCATACCAACCTTTCTTTTCACCCGTCAAAATCCCAGTATTGCTCTCGATCGAAGCCTCGACCGATTCGATCGAACTGCACTCGCTGTGCGACGATGGAACACCAACTTTACCTCGTTCGGCGATGGCAAGAGGATCCTTGGACGAGTCCCGCGGCGTGACAGTAATGTGCTGCAGTTCGCTAAAATTATAATTCTGTGCAAGTGGATTTACATGATTGATGCCATATCCAGTAAATTGGCCATTAGGGATACTACGTGACTGCTGAAGACGTAATCGACGTAGGATTTCTTCTTCAGAGTCTGAACTCGTGTTGTCATAGCGTCGTTTGCGTGCTAAATAGTTATATTAGTATTATTACTATTCATCCATATTTTTGTATCCCTGTAGATAGTACTTACAAAGTTTTTGAACGTATTTAGATGAGATATTGTTCTCGTCACAGCAAGGAAATGAGTGATTGGTTGCATGGAAACACCATTTACGATTGATATAGAGAAAAAATACTAACATTAATGCTACAAGTCCAAAGAGTGCTCCAACGAGGGTGGTTGCTTCAACAGATCCTGGAAATAAATCGAAATGGTTTAATGATTTAATAGTTTTCCAACAGGTCTCAGGGGAAGTATTTTCTCAACCATATTACATATAAGCTAAGTACCTTTAACCTATCTTCCCATACGTAGTCTTTCTACCTTATAAGGACATTTATTCCACAATTTTTTCATGGATTTTGTTTTTTTAATCGCATCTGATCTTTTTTTCAAACACATTTTGAAACAGCAAATTGCATTAGCGGGAAAAGAGAAAGTTGTTGACCCTATCCAATAGACCATCGCAAACTAGAAAGCCTCAACAAAAAAATACCCGTCAAGACCACCAATACTATTGTTGGCACATTTCATTGACAGAAACAGGTGGTAATCAGTTGGGTGCCAGGTCCAGACCCTAAGGTGGATGCAAAAGAACCTCCCGTCCAAGCTCCCGAAGCTTCTGGTAAGTCTCTACGATGTGTGTGGTATGGCGTTGTCGTAATGGAGTATAATTCATGCATATTTCAGATAGTCCAATTGTTGACAGAACAGATCCGAAATATTAGTTTTACCGTAAGAAAGTACCTCATGATAGACGATTTCCTATCAACCCCGCCATATATTCACTTTGTTACGATTCAGTAGCAATTCACAGATGGAAATGACGAGGTTTTCTTGTGTTAGCCGGTATGGCACCTATAGGTTTAGACTCTTTCTATCCAGCCTTATTTAAATAGTTGCAAGTGGTTTGTTTGTCCGATAGTTTGCTCAAAGGGTGCCGCCTTGGTACAGGGGTTACTGTACCAACTACTGTACCACTACTCGCCTCGACTGCGCTGCAACGTTGGCGAAGTCCAATGCCCACGGTGAAAGGTGTTGATTTACTACCGTTAATCCGAACGCAGCTGCTACAGTTTGTGTATAGAGACTGAATTGCCCTCACAAGAGGACCATCAATCCCATACTCCTGCAGAACACTCCAGAGTTTACCTCGAGGAACTCGGTCATACACCTTTTCCAAATTTACAAAGCAGCTGTGGATTGGTTTGGCGTACTCCTAAGCCTTCTCGAGTACCATTCTTAGAGTGAAAAGCTGGTCGGTTGTACTTCTGCCGTGACGAAACCCGCCTTGTTCATCCCCTATCCTGGATTCGACCATAACTCTAGAACGCGCCTCCAACACATTAGCGTAGACTTTACCGGGGACACTTAAAAGAGATATGCCCCTATAGTTGGAGCAATCTTTTTATCCCCCTTTTTAAGAAGAGGAACAATCACCCCAGACCACCTTAATGACACGAGAGAACCATAATACTCCCTCTTTACCCATTGCCTTAAGCATTTCTGGCCGAGTTGCCAACTTTTAGCGATTCAATCGCTAAAATGACTTCCTCCACCGTTGGACTATTCTCCGCCACACGCAAGATTATAGGTCTGTCCCCCTCAGTGCCCTGTTCGGGATTGAGCAGCTCCGAAAAGTGCTCGCCCCATCTGCGTAAAATGTCCATCTCATTGGAAAGCAACACACCATCTTTGGAATTAACTCCTTCGATGATGTTGAATTTCCTTCCTCTGAGCCGGCGTATGGTTTGCCAGAACACCTTTTTCGCAGATCTATGGTCGCCTTCCAACTTCTCGCCGAACTCCTTCCAGTACTGCTCTTTCGCTGCTGGCGCAGCAAATTCGCAAGTTCTTCGCGCCACAGTGTATCGGTCACGAGAAGCAGAGTACCCCAAGAGAATCCGGTCTCTGTAGGCCTTCTTCTTCTCTCTGATGGCTTCTTGCGGGTGTTTTAAACCACGCAGTTTTTTTCTCACCATCAGCCGCCACACCAAGCCGCTTCTCTCCATAAACATCACGTGCAGAGGCAATGACAGCTGTTGAAAATAGTCGCCATTCTTCCTCTACATGCGATGGAACAGTTGGAATTTGCTCAAACCTTTCGGATATGTGTCATGCGAAGTGTTGCCGCACGTCACTGCTCTGTAGTTTCTTCCACCGTATGCGTGTAACCACTCTTGGTTTCCGCCTTGGCAGACGAGGTACTCTATCAGTAAGATACAGCTTACACAACACAAGGTGATGATCAGTTGACAGTTCAACCCCTCTCAACAAACGAACGTCACAAACCATCTGTTTCACTCACGGTGGAAACACAAAGAAATCTATCAACGATTTCTGTTGAAGACTCCGACGGCATCACGTGTATTTATGAATGCCTTTGTGCGGAAAGAAGGTGTCCATAATGGACCTGACATTTGCACAGAAAAAATCCAACAACCTCTCTCCGTGCGCGTTTTGATGAGGATCACCGTTCCTCCCAATCACACTCCCCTGGGCGTTGAAGTCCCCCATCAGGATATAGGAATTCATCGCAACCACCCTATCAAGGGCCGCATCAATTTCATCCAGGAAAGTCGCATACTCAGACTCTAGATTCGGTGCATACACCTGCACCAGAGCCACAGTTGATCTTTCAAACTTGAGTTTTAAGATCGCGACTCTCCCTCCTAATGGTATCCACTCCAATACCCTGTCTGCCAGCCTGGGACTTATGAGTATCCCCACTCCCGCCTGTGCAGACATTTGAGATGCAACTCCCGAAAGGAAGAGTTTCCACCCGTCCGAAAGGTCCACAGTTTTATATCCTCTTTGCTTTGTCGAGGAGATACCTACGATATCTAACCGATACCTGGCAGCTTCCTCAATCAGCACGTGATACTCCCCTGTGAGCGATGAGATGTTCCACGTACCCATACAAAGCCGATGGCTCTGTCTGTTGCCCTTTAATCCCCGCACGCACTGGTTAGTGCATGGCGTGATAACCCCCCACCACCGTAATGGCTCACGAGGCCACTGCCGGATTGCTCGTGACTTCTTCGGGCTAAGCCCGACCGGCTGCCGAGCGGGACAGACCGGCCACGAGACGCTCGCATACTGCCACCATTTAGGCCTGGCTCCGAATGGCGCCCTGGCACAATAAGGTAGGCAATTTCCGAGGCTGCTCTTCTCTTCGTCATCATGGGGCATTGTGCTTCGTTAGCCAGGTTTGGTCCGTACGAAAATTAATTCGCCCGCCCCCCACCACGAGGTGGTCAGGAGGGGGGACGGGGGGCTAACTAACCATGAAAAAGCTTCTCGACTCACACCGTTCGGAATCGACATTAAAATGTAGTTTTTTTTAGCCTGAAGTCTCAAAGTATGAGCTTTTTTTCGCACTACATCTAATACGAGTATAGCGAATTCTTACTGAACTCTGGGAGCACACCCTCACCAACTATATAAAAGGAAACCGTCTAAAATCTGAACAGCACCAATAACGATAGCTGGTAGAACTGAGGTCACATATGTCACAAAAACTCCCTGTGGAGAACCCTCAAAAAGAATGCAGCGATTTAACGAGAATGAATCTTTTGAATATATCATGAATCACGATCACGATTTTTCGCTCATTTTCGCTCAATTTTCAATACGACATCGATAATAAGAACCACACCGAGGATATCATGTTCATAATTTTTAGTTTTCTAAGGCAAATCATTCAATGTGAACCCGACATAAGGATCTGCTTCAAAAGAGCCTGGACTTTATTACAATACCCCCTTACGGCCTTGTTTGGGTTCATCTTCATCCGAGTTGGTGGGTGGTCAAGTTATTCTTTATAGCTAAATCTTATGAGTATACTGCAAGCTACTGCATTCCGAAAAATTTGCCTACCGCAAATCGACGTCACAACGAAGCTTTATGAACGCCACAACAAAACTAGATTAAGTTCCATGAGATCGTTCTTTGCAATTTCCTCGACAATGAACGAGCATTCGAAAATATTGGCTATGACTTCATGAAGCTCTGGATTGTAGGAATATCGACCATTTCACTAAACGTTGGATTGAGGAAATCTTAAATGCCGTATCACTACTCTTATAGTCGATAGCCATCTACGACCTACTCCTTTTGTAATCAATATATCAGACAAGTGTGAATCATTTGCCTGCGAACGCAAGCAACAATTGCTTCAAACCATCTCCCTCTGATGCGTCAAGGACCGATTTATTTCCGCGACGGTGTATTAACTACAAAAGAAAAATAGAATTCATCTCCTGTAACCCAAATGGTACAAGTTACTTGGAACAAGTATTCCTAGGGGTTTAAACATCTAGGATCGACCCTGGTAGGAAATTCACCTAGTGGAGCAAATCACGCTATGGTAAGGGTATACCACCTATGGTAGCTATTGTTTTTGCGAAATCGGCGACTGATTTTCACTTCCCGACTGCGCCTGGCGGCGCTATTGATGTCTCCTTTAACAACGTAAACAACAAAATCAATCATTATCATCCTATGATAAAAGCTGGGGGTCAAACCCGAAATTAATCTCCTAGCTACACCTTTGTCGTATGGCGGAGCAAACTGGTCAAACTGACTACAATGATGCCATGTCCTACAGAAATCCTTGAAGCACTCATACTCCACTTCACATCATTAGTACAGTAAGAATCCTTCAACGGGCCCCCAGCAGTTAATAAATAACTTCCTGAGTTTATTTCAGGACTTGACACCCTACCATTAATGCACATCTTTGACATAATGAACATATGTATGTATGTTGGTGTTACAGTCCATGAGGGACCAAAACCGAGCTTCTCTCAATCACCCATGTTGTGTGTGATTTTATTTTCTCATAGATGAAGAGGACCTACAGTTTATTGCCGATTTCGAGTGGCAAAATTCAATAAGCTTTTCTTCACAATTATACTACAGGGGGTTTTGTCAGTACCCCGCTGAGGAGAAGCACCGTGAAAAATACGTTCGACGACTTGGCTGTTGTCGGTATTCGATCCCGTGTCTTCGGCGTCAGAGGCTAACATCTACCTACTGCGCCACATGTTGATGCCCACATATCGGTGATGTTTCAGTCTAGATTTGCGTAAAAAGTTATGATTGAAGAATGAATGAAATTTATGAAGAAATACGATGTCGGGCTTTTTTACTATGAAAAAGGTAAAAATTCTACAAAACATGCAGGAAAAATTGTGAAATGACAGTGGAAATACTGCCAGTGAATGCCGAACCCAGAAGTGGTTTGCTCGATTGGAATTGGAATTAGCTCGATGTATGGGTGGCACATGAATGTTGACAATTGGTTAATGACTTTGCAAATACTTAAGATTGAATACAATGCAGGATCAGTGACGAACTACCTTCCGAGCTCTTTAAAGCAGCTGGAGATGGCCTGGTTGGGAGTATGCACCAGCTCATCCGTAAGATATGGTCGGAGGAATGCTTGCCCGATGAATGGAATCTTAGTATCGTTTGCCCGATCCACAAGAAAGGAGACCCCTTTGTCTGCACCAATTGCAGAGGAATAAGTCTTTTGAACATCGCTTATAAGATCTTCTCTGCTGTTCTGTGTGAACGCTTGAAACCGTTCGTTAATAAACTGATTGGTCCATATCAGTGTGGTTTCAGGCCCGAGAAGTCCACTATAGATCAATCATTCACACTGCGGCAGATCCTGGAAAAAAACAAACGAGTTCCAGATCGACACCCGCCACCTGTTTGTCGACTTTAAGGCTGCATACGATAGTTTCAATAGAAACGAGCTATACAACGCCATGTCTAGTTTTGAGATCCCTGCCAAACTCGTCAGGTTGTGCAGGATGCTTTTGGAGAACTCTCGCTGCTCCATCAAGGTCGAAAGCGACCTAACCGATACCTTTTATGTCAAAAAAGGTTTTAGACAAGGCGACACGCTGTCGTGTGACTTTTTCAACATCGTCCTTGAAAGGATAGTGCAAAACTTACTGGTCAATACGAGGGGCACCATCTTTTTCAAATCCATACAACTGCTCGCATATGCCGATGACATTGACATAATTGGACGAAGTCAGCGAGATGTCATTGAGGCCTTTACGAGCATTGAGACGGAAGCGGCTAAAATGGGACTGGCGGTAAATGAGGGCAAAACAAAATATATGCTGTCGTCGAAAAAGGACGCGAACCACCGGTGTCTTGGCCAGGATGCACATATTGGCAGGTATAATTTCGAGGTAGTCAAGGACTTCGTCTACCTAGGCTCCGCAGTGACATGCAGAAATGACATCAGTGCCGAAATCAAACGCAGAATAACTCTTGCCAACCGCTGTTTCTTGGGCTCGGGAGGCAAATGAAAAGCAGAGCTCTCTCTCGAAAAACCAAGGTGAGCATATACAAGACAGAGCGCATGTCCTCCATGTCCTCCGTCAAGCATGCTTTCCATCTTGAGCTTTGAAATTACTAGCTTGATTTCATCTAGGTCGGGTGGACGAAATTCTCTTGCATCTTCGTCCGTTGCGAATGGATCACTCTGCAGTATTAGATCTTTAATCCTTCCATATTCTCGACCGTGACTCTACTACCGGTTGTCCGTCTTCATTCCTATAGGCTTCCGCTCTGGCTTTATAGCCCTGGCATGTTCGTTTTACTTTTTCGTAAAACTAGCGAGCATTATTCCTGTGATAGCATCTTCCCATCTCCTCGACCTCACGCTTTTCATGGTGCCTTTTTTTCTTCCCTAAAAACGTATGTTCCTCGCTCCGTTTCTGCTCCTAATGTTCACGAGCGGCTCTCAACCGTCTGTGTAGCATGGCCTTGTATGCGTTTCACTTTGCTACATGGGCTTGCCCGCATTGCTCATCAAACCAGAGATTTCTGACTGACGGTGGCCTCAAACCCAACACATCAGAGGCAGCGGCTCTGATGGCACGCTGGCAATACTCCCACTGTTTTTCTGTGGATTGTTCCGGTGTCATTGGAGTTTGCGAGAGGTTGAGAGAAACTCGGTCAACAAAGATCCTAACGGTTTCCTGCGATTGTAGCTTTCCGACGTCAAACTTTCGTTGTCTAGCTCGACTCCGTGGCATCCTTGATATCTTCATTCATACCTTGGTCGATTCGATGTTGGCTCCTCGGAAGGTTCATAAATTTAGGATGCTGAAGGAGTGTCTGGCGTCGGTCGCAACGTGATCAATCTGATTGATGATAGACTGATCAGGTGATCGATAGGTTCCTTTGTGAATATTGAGAAGCGAGAATCGTGTGCTAGCCAGCAGGAGATTGCTCCCCGCCAGGTAGTCGAGCAGCCGATGTCCGTTTTCGGACGTGGTGTCGTGTAGGTTATATTCCCCATGCTCGACTCAAACATGTCATTAAAATCTTTTAGAACTATTTTTGGGTCGTAGCTGAGACATTGGGCATCTCTCTAGGACATCGTGAGCGCATATCAAGCCAATATTTCCAAAATTAGCTCTGATGTGGATTGTTATTAGGCATTCGCTTACATCGCGAAAGCTTAAGACTTTGTGTCGGAGTCTTCCTCGAATAACGAATCCGCATCCGAATAAGCACTGTTCGTTCTCCTTGTAGCAGTTCCTGTAGTAGATGTCGCAGTTTTTCATCCGTCTTTTGCCTGGTCCATCCCATCGCACTTCTTGGAGCGCGGTTATATCTGCTTTATGGCAGATGGGGGTTTGCTCCAATTGATCGCCTGCACCCTGTCTGTTAAGGGACCTCACATCCCAGGTGCAGACTCTCAAGTCCTTTAGTAGTTTGCAGGGGTCGTGAGCTTTGTATCCGTCCATATCCGAGACTTTTGGTTGCTTCGGAACAATTGACCTTTTCCGTGATAGGGATGTTACCCTGCGCACAACCGCCAACGTAGAGGATCAGCTTCCTCTTTCCCCAGGAACAAGGGGTCAGGTCGCTGCACACATTGGTTCACTACCTGGCGGGTGCCAGGACAGCTATCCAGGAGAGGCCACGCGGAAGTTGTGTGTCAACTTAGATTGAGAAGAGATAGAAGCTGGCGTTTGCCATGTTAAACGCGATCAGCTTCTTTGCTCTGTTTGCTCGCTCCCTACCCCTCCCCCTTCCCCTAGCTGCGACGTTAAATTTTCGGAAAGTGGGCCTTGGACAAGTTGGGGGAAGATTGCCTTTTTTTTTCAATAAATTGTCTTCAGCAACGATGTTCATTTCCTGTTAAATGGGTATATGTATGTATGTATCAATAAACTAAGCTCCTTTGTGCCGCTGAGCAATATAAGAGCTTCAAATGCATCTAGAATAATGCACTGTTTAGTGCGGTTTATGATTCAACGGGGTCATTGCTCCATATTTTCTCAATGATGGCCATGAAAATAACATTACCATTAATACCACTCGCTATCATACCAAAACCATGAGCACAACCTGGTCAGCACGTCGATCTAGCAAGCCGACACTTTACATATAATGGACCTAAAAGAGATTGAGCACAGCAGCGATACGTGGAAAAAATAAACACTTGATAGGGTGGCAGGGCGTAGTGTTGTCAACGAGGCTCTGAACATTCAAGTTACTAATAGCAACTCATAGTAATAATAATAAAGATATCGAAGACAGGAGATTTACCTGTAGCTAACCCATAGAACATGCTGTGGGGCTTGTTGCTTTGAATCCGATCCGATTATTACAATAATCGTACCTCTAACTTGTGGTATAAAATCAGAGCTGCAATCATGTTGGTCCTAGAACAGGAAGTTAAAAGCGTTAAGAAATGTTAATTTACGGAGTGAAAGCTCGGAATTGCGTCCAGATTTCGCGAGTCGCTGATCGCTACATTGGCGAGTGTTAAACTACCATGCTTCTGTTGGGAGCGCGACGGTCTTTGTTTTTAGAAACTATTGACGTGCATATGTACGTTGAGTACAAAGCGCTTAGGTTGAATCTACATACATACATATGTATGTACCAGCTATTGTGTAGATACAATTTCACATCCATTAATAGACACTTGAAAAACTTTTTCTTTGGTCAACATGCCTCTAGTGAAAAGAGTTTTGTGTATCTAAGACTCGTAGTTATACTTGCTAAACTTTTTTCCTCTCTCAAACATGTATACATATATGTACCTAACCTATCTGAAAACAACATTTTTACCTCCTTAACCTATTTCTAAATGGGTTAGAGTAAGTTCTTTACATAACAGCCGCAACTGTCACCCTAAATATAGGACAACGGTATACAAACTAGGAGAGGAACATTAGTTTCATAACTTTGTTGCATATGAGCTATTGAACGCAGTCATTACAAGACGGCAAAGGACAATATAGTAATCTCAAACCTAAGAACGGTTGAGATGTCTTCAAGTCAAAAATTGCACCGGCGATAAGAATATCTCATACACCACTTCGTTTATTAAACCCCAAGATACCCTTAACTCTCATTCATCCCACCATTTCACAGCTCAATTATACATTATCGCTCAGCGTGTTGAAAGCATTTGATGTACCTAGAACATAGAAACGCACTTAAACACCGTCATTTCAATTTCCAGTATTTCCAGAAATACACAATAAACACATGTATTCGTTTGAATACCAATCCATAAGAAAACAAAAAACCGAATTAACAACATCGTCACATACCACAAGGGAATTCATTTCGAATTAATAAGCCCACGAACGGTATGAGCAGATTCGTGACTCATATTTCCAATAACCAAGTAACCAAGAACGAAACGCATAATCCCTGTCACAGAACATTGTTCGTGTGTCCTCAAAGGGGGACGATCCCCCTTGACGACACATGCCAGTCGGTGGCACAAGAAGAATTTAAGTGGAAAAGGTTGCGTATACGCAGTAGTGAACTCGTACCCTCTTATCTACATATTTGTTTCCTCTTGACCGTAACCGATATTGTATTGCTTTTTAAGTTAAATGCATTTGAATGTATGTACATATATGTATTAGATACTCACCATTTATATAGTTATCCACACCAGCAATCAATATCATTTTTTGCTTAAAGACCACAAGCACTCCGTTCTCGTCGTCGTCTCTTGTCGGTTTCTTATGCTTCCCCTCGAAAATTCTCCCCCCGAAAAAAAAACTCGTTTATATCCAAAACAAAAATCAAAATATTATTTTTTCCGTTCTATTCTATATTTTGTTTTTTGTTTTTTTTTATCTCCGTTGTAACTGAAATTAAGCAACGGATACAAGTAAATAAAACACTAACTCAAATGAATGGCAAAAGAGAAAGTAAAATGAACGTCCTGCGTGACACTGTTTCCAAATAATTTTTCCTCGACCATATGGTCACATAGATACAAAACACAAACCGAATAAAAAATGAAAACAAAACGAACTACAAAGTAAAGAGCAACAAATAAATAAAATGGTATGAGTTTCACAGTAAGATAAATAATCAATATTTCGATTAAAGTGCACAGCGACACACATACGAGTGGTAGTTTCGTCCCTATTCGAGGAGATTAGTGAAGGTAAAGGGAATGGATCAGCGGGGTCAGATGGACTGAATATATTGTGTGTGTCACAGATTTTGAGAATTTTTGATGGTGCACACCTTGTAATCGGAATTCACAAAATACACTTGGTAGTATAAATCGAGTTTAATCGGGTTCACGGGCTTTAAAGATGCAGTTTCCACGTAACATTTGTGCTAAATTGGGAAGAAACTATTCGTAGTTTCGGGCAATTATTCCGTTTTACTATTTGTGTCTTTTTATGTTTTTTTCTTATATGTACACGACAGAACTGTGCCAGCAGCGATACATATACGTATGACCGACCGTAAGGAATATGTGTCTACGTCTGAGTCAAAACTGACGAAAAATGCACGAAGGGAATTCTCGCTAAGCTTTTAAAGCTATTAAAGAGCTTTTTAGTACAATACAATAGAGCCAGGGGTGAATCCTTCTAAATTTGTAGAAAGTGTTTTTTTTCTTTAGCAAAGGATGTTTTAGTATTTTGGTTGATGAATGGAGGGAACCTTAGTATAATTCTTAAGGGCTTAAATAATTTATAAAGAAGGAAGACCTGCCATCTGTGGCAATGACAACAATAAAAGTAAGTTCTTGGAAAACTAGCACAAACTAGCAAATAATTTGGTTTCTAAGGTACGATAACATAATCCTTAATGTAATTTGAGATTTATAAAGGCAACGCCTAAATCACAAAATTTCAGTCTATACTGAGCTATCACTAAAGCATATATCCGACAACGGACTGAAGGATGACTTCGCGGATAAAACATACGTTCATGTCCCAGTTGTGACACCAAAGTCACTCTGGAAGCCTTCAATATGAAGCTACGTATAAACAATACCCTTACATAGTAGCGTGCCTTATTATGGAAAATAACAGATTTATTATACCGCGTTGTGTTAAGTGTGCCGGACCACTACTTGCAAATGAGAAAATTGCTTTATTAAAATGGGTATTCCGTTCGGAAAAAGTACCACCATAATCGTCCTACCAAGAGGACTATTCGCAGTGTGGTGGATAAGTTTGAGTTTCGTAAATGATAAACCAATACGTCGACAAAGCGCAAGATCTATCGAAACCTCAGCCGCTGTCCGTGAGAGCGTGCAGGAGAATCCGAGGCAGTCGATTTCGCATCGCTCACAACAACTCAGCCTTTCGCAGACCACAACTTGATGAACTTTGCGTCGTGATTGGGCCTGCACCCGTACTAAATTCAACTGACCCAAAAGCTGAAGCTAAAGGACCATAGGCATGTGTTTGCTGAAGCAGTCTGGACCAGATTGAAACTGAGCCTAATTTTCATCGAAAAATCATCATCAGCGATGAGGCTCATTTCTGGGTGAATGGTCACGTCAACAAATAAAATTGTCAAATTTGGGACGATGCCATTGAATGATATGGACACCAACGACATGTAGTTTCAACAGGATGGCGCTACGTGCCACACAGATCACGCCACATTGGAAATTCAATTCTGCACGAGCGATTCGAGGGCATAGTCATTTCACGTGGAGGATATCTGAAGTCGCAGGTCTATGCGAATAAGCCACAAACCACAGCGGCCCTCAAAGTCAACATAAGCCATGCCATTGATAAAATTCCGGCTGACATTTCGGATGTGCGCCAGAGAAGCCGCGAAGGACATTTGAACGATGTTATATTACATACTTAATGGCATTGATAGGTCTTTCAAACGAATAAACAATTTCGATGATATCTGACACATACTTCGTTTCATTTAAATTTAAAGATAGAAGGCACTTAAGGAAAGACACAGTACAAGACTTCGTGATTAGTCCATAAGTAATCAGATCATTGTAATCGATAGTAGTCCAGTTTTTTTATTCCTTATCGACTTTAAAGCATACAGCTTTTGACATCCATGCCAAACTTGTCAAGTTGTGTAGAAAGTCCCTAAATATTTTTTGCTGCGTTTGGCCGATTTGACGAATTCCAAATGTTGACATATCTCCACGTTTCAAGGTCACCAGAATCCAAATCCAAGGTTTTTATAGAGATATCCATGTGAGTACCCATGAGCGTATGTGCGTATGTGCATATGCGCGCGTCGACTATTTGGAGAACCAAATATGATATTGACATGGGACTAATTTCATTCGGCGTGTAATTACGTAGCTTAGAACTTATGAAGTTTTCAGCAAAATCGGTAAAGCCATTTTTTGTTACAGATAAAATAACTAAAAAGAGGCAAAAGAATTACGTAATACAGCCGTTGGGAATGAGAATTGATCAAACATACTGTTGAAGGCATAACACTCACAGTAAAATCATGCTCTGTGTGTGTAGTTCTAATATTAAACCATGAGTACATGGAAAAGTTGCTGGAAATTACAACCAACGTGAACATTCGGTCGGTTCCTCTAATCTGACATCTCCGACCCAAACCATTTGCACTGCGTCCAGGTTGTGTGACAAACATCATAAGAGTATGACTCCTGCAACTGCGCAAATTACAAAAAAAAAAAAGGTATATGTAGGTATATGCATCTTCTAAACCATTGAAAACCGCATACTGTTAGGAGTTACAAAATCGTTACGTAAATTTGATTATTTAAAACGTGTTGCATAGTTCCAGGCAAAACTATGGTTGAACTAAAACAAGCCCGATTCGTATTTTGTATGGGAAATTCAAAAGCTTATATCTTTGAAACTAGGAAAGTCCGACCTAAGATATACAAATGTATATCAAAATTTCCAGGACAAGACCTATTTTAATATATTCGAAATCCATAAAATCGGTGATTATGGCCTTTTTCCAAATAATTACCAAAATGTTAATTCAGCATTCCTAGACGATGAATGGTATTGATAAGATAACTCCAAATTTAATAGTTTCTTGATAGCTTGAAGAAGAAAATTTCACTATTCATCAAATATTGTAGTAATTGTAGTAGTTTAAAGGTGCCGAGATTATACTTACTTACTTACTTAGCTATAGCTGCCTTCCATCCTTGACGGTCCCGGGCACGCTGCTTCCAGTTGTCAGGACCAAGATGTCTTACATCCGCGATTACTTGGTCTTTATACCGGAGGTTCGGTCTTCCTCTTCTTCTCGAACCAGGAGGCTCGGAGTCGAAGACCCTCTTAGCTGGAGCATTGATGTCCATGCGCTTGATGTGGCCGAGCCAGTGTAGTCGACGGATCCTTGCCTTCCGGACTACATCCACATCTTGGTACAGCTCGTAGAGTTCGCGGTTGCGTCTTCTTCTCCATTCACCTTCCTCTCAGACAGGACCAAATATCCGGCGCAGAATTTTTCTTTCGAAAGAACCCGAAATCAGCTCCGCTGTCCTGCTTATCGTCCAGCTTTCGGCTCCGTTTAGCAAGACTGGCAGAGTGAGCGTTTTGTAAAGCATGACTTTGGTCCTTCGAGTGAGGAGTTTTGACCCCTGTTGTTTGGACAAGCCGAAGTAGTAGCGGTTGCCAAGGGCGATTCTATGCCGGATCTTCACTGTGGTGTCATTTGTGGAACTTACGTTTGCCCCGAGGTAGACAAACTTCTTAACTTCCTCGAAATTGTAGCTGTCAATTGTTATATTTTGTCCCAGGTGGTGAGCGACGGATTGGTTTTTGCTTGACAGCATGTATTGATCTTAAGACCAACTCGTTTCGCCTGTTCTTCAATCGCCGTGAATGCTTCCACAATGCCACGGCGAGAACACGCGATGATGTCGATATCATCCGCGTATCCTAGCAGCTGTATGAACTTGTAAAAGATAGTGCCTTCCCTGTTGTCGCCTGCCCGTCGCACTATCTGCTCCAGCACCAGGTTGAAGAATTCACATGACAGCGCATCTCCTTGCCGAAATCCTGTGCATGTTTCGAATGGTTCCGAGGTCCTAGAACCGAGTTGCACGGTGCATCGCGTGTTTTTTAGCGTGGCGCGACACAACTGGATCAGTTTTCCCGGGATCCCGAATTCGCCAAGCACCAAACAGATGGTGTGTATCGATTTGAAACTCGTTGGCCTTTTCCAGGATTTGTCGAAGTGTGAAAATTTGGTCTATAGTCGATTTGCCGGGCCGGAAGCCGCACTGGTAGCTGCCGATTAGTGCGGTGCAAAATGGCTTTAGACGTTCACACAATACGCTGGACAGGATCTTGTATGCGACATTGAGCAGGGATATACCCCTATAGTTCTTGCAAGAGGTAGGATCGGCTTTTTTGTAGATGGGGCATATAGAGCTGATATTACGGTCGTCGGGCAGGCTTTCATCTTCCCTAATTCTGCAGATGATCAGGTGCATGCTCCCTACCAGAACATCGCCGCCAGCCTTGAAGAGCTCTGATGGCAAGCCATCTGAGCCTGCGGCCTTGTTGTTCTTCAGCTTCTGAATAGCTGTGCCGACTTCTTCGATGCTGGGTGGGAGGACTACTTCAGCGGCTGGAGTTGGAACTTCCTCGGTCCCTACCACTCTCTCTTGGTCATGCTCATTAAGCAGCTGCTGGAAGTGCTGCTTAAATACATCCACCATTCCCTGTGGGTCGGTGACAAGATTACCCTCGCAGTTTCGAAGAGCCAGGGTGCCCTTTTTGAAGCCTCCTGCAAGGCCTTTGGCTTTCTTGTAAGAGGCTCGTGTTTTATGTTTATCCCTAGACTCCTCGGTATCCTTGAGCTGGGAGGCTGCAAAGATTCTTTTCTTTTGTCGCAGTAGTTTTTTCTCCTCCCTTCTTCTGGCTCGGTACTCTTCTTGCGCTGCCCTGGTTTTCCTTTGCAGCGCCTTTTGGTACGCCTCGTCGGTTGCTGCCTTTTTCTGCTCACACTCGCCATCATACCACGGGTTTCTTGTCGGGGGTGGTAGGTATCCTAAGGTGGTTTCGGCTACTTCCTGAATGGCTGAGCGGCAATGCAGCCACATATTATTGGCATTTGCGTTCGACGCAGGCATACCGTAGTCTTTCGCTCAGCTGCTCCCTGTAGACTCTGGCAACCTCCGGTGTGCTCAGGCGCCCATTGTCGAACCTCTTCCTGATGGGCTGGTGCAGCTTTCTGACATCGGACAGTCGAGCTCTGAATCTTGCTGCTACGAGGAAGTGGTCAGAGTCGACATTTGCCCCTCTGAATGTTCGCACATCCAGGATGTTTGACGAGTGCCTTGCGTCAATGAGCACATGGTCGATTTGGTTGGCGGTTCGACCGTCCGGAGATTGCTAGGTTGCTGTGTGGATTCGCCTGCGAGGGAATCTTGTGCTACTTATTACCGGATTACGAGCTGTCGCAAAGTCAGCGAGTCGGAAGCCGTTGTCTGTTGTTGTATCGTGGAGGCTGTGCTTTCCGATCACTCCGCCAAGGGTATTTTCCTTACCGATTTTGGCGTTGAAGTCCCCGAGCACGATTTTTACATCGTACTCCGGACAAGCTCCGTAGGCGTTGTCCAGGAGGTCATAGAAGTCCTCCTTGATAGGGTCTTCAGCCTCGTCTATAGGGGCGTGTGCACATATAAGGCTGATGTTATAAAATCTGCCTCTGATGCGGATCACAGCCAGGCGATCACTTATAGGTTTAAAGTCGATGACCTTCGACCTTAACCGCTTTCCCACGACAAATCCGCATCCCAGTAAGTGCAACCTTTTGTGACAGCTGTAATAAATGTCGCAATTTTTCTTCCTAATCATACCGTTTCCTATCCAGCGTATTTCGTGGACCGCAGTAATATCCGCCTTGTACTGCGTGAGGATTCCTTCTAGTTTATGAGCAGCTCCGGGAGTGTACAGGGTTCTGACATTCCAGGAGCATACTCGCAAATCGTGTTCCTTTTTCGTGCGTTGTCGTCGTCGAGTATCCGTCCGTGTATGCGAGGCATTTTGCTCATTCATAACTTTAAGTTTTTTTACGTGGGCGGATTGTCGGGGTTTTTCCGATGCATACGTTTGTTCACCTCCCAACGGTTGTTGAAGAGGCTATCCAGAGGGCGCCGCGAGGAGGCCGTATGTCAACTTGACCCGGGCATTTAAACAAGGATCGTTGCTGGCATCTCGCCAGGTTGAGAGCAATCAACAACTTTACCCTGTATGTCCGAGCCCATGCCTTCTGTGCCGAGATTATACCACTTTTTAAAAAGGGCAATAAGAAGAGTATATCAAATTACAGACCCATTTCCTTGATACCAACCTTCTCTAAAATTTTCGAAAAACTCCACGAATCACGCATCGTATCTTTTTTAGATAAAAATAATTTTTTTTGTAGAAATCAGTTTGGATTTAGAGCGGGAACGTCTACAGAGGATGCTATTCTTAGAGTATATAGTCAGTTGTTTGAGAGCATTACTTACTTACTTACTTTGATGGCGCTACAGTTCGGGGTGAACCAGGGCCTCAACTAACAAGCCTCTCCAGGCAGCACGATCTTTGCCCAGCCCATTCCAGTGCCGCACGCCCAGTTGGTTGAGGTCCCTTTCCACTTGTGCGCGCCACCTTAAATTCGGTCGTCCTCTGCTCCGTCGTCCCTCGGGGTTGGAGTCGAAAACTCTTCGGACCGGAGCGTTGATGTCCATTCGCTCTACATGGCCCAGCCATCTTAGACGTTGGATCCGAAGAGATTTAAGTAGGCCGATGTCGCTGTACAGTCCGTACAGTTCCTGGTTGAATCTCCCCCTTCACTCTCCGTTTACACAAACGGGACCAAAGATTGCACGCAGAGTTTTCCTCTCGAAACGCCCGAGAGCCTCTTCATCCGCTTTTGATAACGTCCAAGCCTCAGCGCCGTAGAGGAGGACCGGGATGATTAAGGTTTTGTAGAGGGATACCTTACTTTTTCGAAAGAGGGCTCTAATACTCAATTGCCTCTTGAGCCCGAACTAGCAGCGGTTGGCAAGAGTTATTCTGCGTTTTATTTCAGCGCTGGTGTCGTTGCTGCTTGTCACTATCGAGCCAAGGTAGACGAAGTCCTTGACCACTTCAAAAATATAGCTGCCGAAGGTGACGTTCTGACCAAGACGTCGGTGTTTTGTGTCTTTTTGGATGACAGCATATATTTGGTCTTGTCCCCATTTACTCTTAGACCCACTTTAGCCGCTTCTGCTTCAATGCTTGCGAACGCCTCATTGACGTCTCGCTTTGTCCGTCCAATAACGTCAATGTCATCTGCGACGCAAGCAATTGTGTGGACTTGAAGTAGATCGTACCTCTTGTATTGGCCGCAGAGTCCCGCACGATCTTTTCACGAATAATGTTGAAGAAATCACATGACAGTGCGTCACCCTGTCTAAAACCTTTTTTAACATCAAAGGGGTCGGTTAGTTCACCTCCGACCTTAATGGAGCAGCGAGAGTTCTCCATAGTCATCCTGCACAGTCTGACGAGTTTGGCAGGAATGTTAAAACATGACATGGCTCTGTATAGCCAGACTATATAAACACTGTCATACGCGGCTTAAAGTCGACGAAAAGATTGTGCGTGTCGACCTGGAGTTCATGGGTCTTCTCCAAGATCTGCCGTAGTGTAAATATTTGGTCCATCGTGGATTTTCCTGGCCTGAAACCACACTGGTAGGAACCTATCAGATTGTCCACGAACGGTTTCAGGTACTTACACAGTACGGCAGAGAGGATCTTGTACGCGATGTTCAGGAGGCTTATCCCTCTGTAATTGGCACAGTCATAGGCGTCTCCTTTCTTATGGACCGGGCAAACGATACTGAGATTCCATTCATCGGGCATGCGTTCTTCCGACCTTGTCTTGCAGATGAGTTGGTGCATGTTCCTGACCAGCTCATCGCCAGCTGCTTTAAATAATTCCGCGGGGACTCCGTCTGCTCCAGCAGCTTTATAAGACTTAAGTTTCGATATCGCTATCTTAACATCGTCTAGGTCAGGTGGACGGGATTCTCCTTCGTCTTCATCCATTGTGAATGGTTCGCTCTGCCTGACGGCGGCATTTTGACTATCATCGCCGTTATACAGTCTGCAGAAGTGGTCCTTCCACAATCTTAGCTTCGACTGATGCTCCACTACTAGTTGTCCTTGCTCATCCCTGCAGGCTTCTGCTCTGGCTTTATAGCCTTGGCATGTTCGTTTTGAGAGTATTAGCTGCAATAAATCTACTATGGCTCTCTTTATCGAAATGACAAAAGGTTTTGACATGGTCGACCATGACCATATCTTCGGCAAGCAAATTGCCACACAAACGGCCATGAGACTCAAATCCAACTCGAACTGGACGATCTATATCATTGGCCAGTTCTCCATCCTGTATAACAGGTCAACTATGGCAGAAAACTTAGACCTCACAGAACTCACCACAGTCTTGGAAAAAAACTTTACAACGATCTACCCGGACAGACAAAACTGGACTCGCCAGACCCAGCCCCGCAGAAACTAAGTAGAATTTCATACTGACGGGTCTAAAACCAAAGACGGGGTGAGTAGTGGAGTATTCTGCAAACAACTTAAGCTGAATAAAGCTCTAAAATTACCAAATCACTGCAGCGTTTTCCAGGCGGAACTGTTGGTAATAAAAGAAGCCTTGTCTTGGCTGAAGTGGAACTTAATATCCACCACGGATATTCGTATTCTCACAGACAGTCAAGCAGCCTTAAAGTCGTTGGAGTCCTATGTGTACACATCAAAATCTAGTCTCGACTGTCGCCTATCTCTTAACGAGATAGCAGAACAGTTCAACATACAGCTTATCTGGGTACCGGGACACAGCGACATTACAGGAACTGAAAAAGCCGACATACTCGCCAAACAAGGAACGACACTACAATCAATCGTGGTTTGTGAGGGAATACCCTTTGCAACCATTAATCTTAATCTTACAAATCTCGCCAGGGCCGAGACGAACCGGAGATGGACTCAGGGACATACCTGCCTCATCACCAGGCAAATCTGGCTCCTGCTCGACAGTCAGCGGACTAGGAGTATTATCTCCCTAAAAAGAACTGACATCTACAAAGTAATCGGTGTCATCACTAGACACTGCCTTAACTAAGTATAATTCCGAACGATTTTTGCAGAAGCTGTCTAGATGAGGAGGAGGTCGAATCCATTCATTACCTTCTCTGCGCCTGCCCGGCATTTTGCACAATCAGGAAACGATACCTGGGATCTTAC
The DNA here is from genome assembly GCA_951905685.1 of Eumerus sabulonum. NCBI lineage: Eukaryota > Metazoa > Arthropoda > Insecta > Diptera > Syrphidae > Eumerus > Eumerus sabulonum. The sequence continues at coordinate 164,562,383 of OX645060.1, read as the reverse complement.
TTCCTTAACGATCTGGCCCAAGTTCAGGAAGTAGGGATATCTGATCTTCTTAATTGCTTAAGGGGCACAAAATGGTTCCACAAATAGGAGGCTAAGCCCCCTCGTAGCTGCACGACAGGCCTCCCTGGTTTATGTGTGTTCTTCTCATTTCTGGGAAGGCTACGGTCCTACCTACCTACCTACCCATTGTGGGAATGCCCACCACTAGCCCAAAAAAGAACGTATTCCATGGAAATCACTTCTTTTCGGGACTAGAAGAGGTACGTAATATTGGTTGGATATCTATCTGCATCTAAATCGTACAACTCAATGGGAAATGTTTAGAAATGTTTATGGGTTATGCGTTAATTGGGTCTAGTTGTAGTCTAAGTGGGCCTTGACGTTTCGTCAATAGGACACCCACTCACCAAATCAAGCCTTATCAGATCATTACACAATCGTGCTGTGCGGTTAAAGGAAGTCTCTCTGTACTTAACACTTACTTACTTACTTAGGTGGCGCTACAGTCCGTGGTGAACCTGGGCCTCAACCAACAAGCGTCTCCAGCCGGCACGGTATTTTGCCAGCTGTTTCCAGCGCCGCACGCCCAGTTGGTTAAGGTCCCCTTCCACCTGCGTGCGCCACCGTTGATGCGGCCGTCCTCTGCCGTGCCTTCCTTCCGGGGTGGATTCGAAGACTTCGGGTCGGAGCTGTATTTTCCATGCGCTCTACGTGGCCTAGCCACCTTAGACGCTGTATCCGTAGACATCGTACCAAGCCGATGTCGCTGTACAACCCATACAGTTCTTCGTTATATCTTCTCCTCCATACACCGTTTGAACCAACGCGACCGTAGATAGTGCGTAGAATTTTTCTCTCGAAACGACCAAGGCCATCTTCATCCGCTTTTGTTAAGGTCCAGGCCACTGCGCCGTAAAGGAGAAGTGGGATAATTAAGGTCTTATATAGTGTCACCTTGGTTTTCCGAGAGAGGGCATTACTTCTCATACTTCTCAATTGCCTCTTGAACCCAAAGGAACAACGGTTGGCAAGAGTGATTCTGCGTTTTATCTCAGCGCTGGTGTTGTTGTCGCTGGTCTCCAGTGAGCCAAGGTAGACGAATTCCTTGACCACTTCAAAGTTATATGCGTCCATGGTGACGTTCTGACCAATACGTCGGTGTTGTCCGTCTCTTTTAGATGAAAGCAGATATTTGGTTTTACCCTCATTAACCTTGAGACCCATCTTAGCCGCTTCTACCTCAATGCTTACAAAGGCCTCATTGACGTCTCCCTGTGTCCGTCCAATCACGTCAATGTCGTCGGCGTACGCAAGCAATTGCGTAGACTTGAAATAAATCGTACCTCTTGTGTTGGCCAGTGACTTGCACGATATTTTCAAGCACGATGTTGCATGACAGCGCGTCACCTTGCCTAAATCCTTTTTTAACATCAAAGGTCTCGGTTTGCTCATTACCGACCTTAATGGAGCAGCGAGAATTCTCCATTGTCATCCTGCACAGTTGGACGAGTTTGGCAGGGATGCTAAAACCAAACATGGCTTTGTATAGCTCATCTCTATACACGCTGTCATATGCAGCCTTGCAATCGACGAAGAGGTGATGAGTGTCGATTTGGTATTCCTGGGTCTTCTCCAAGATCTGCCGTAGCAGAGAGCAAATATTTGGTCTATTGTGGATGTACCTGGCCTGAAACCACACTAACAAGAGCCGATCAGGTTATCGACGATCGAAGATCTTATATGCGATGTTAAGGAGACTTATTACCCTATAGTTGGTGCAGTTATAGGGGTCTCCTTTCTTATGGAGCGGGCAAACGATGCTGAGATTCCATTCGTCGGGCATGCTTTCATCCGACCATACATTGCAAATGAGATGGTGCATGCACCTTATCAGCTCATCTCCAGCCGCCTTAGAAAGCTCAGCAGACAGGCCGTCTGCGCCCGCGGCTTTATTAGACTTAAGTCTTGATATCGCTATTTTGATTTCGTCTAGGTCGGGTGGACTGATTTCTGTTACTTCGTCGTCCATTGCGAATGGCTCGTTCTGCCTGACAACGGTATCTTGTCTATCATCGCCGTTATACAGTCTGCAGAAGTGGTCTTTCCAAATCGTCAGCATCGACTGCGACTCTACTACCAGTCCTCCATTTTCATCCCTGCAGGCCGCCGCTCTGTAAAACTTACGGGCGTCATTCCTGCAGACGCATCTCTCCATCTCCTCGATCTCACGCTTTCCGTACTCTGTCTTCTTTCTTCTGAAAAGCGTGTGTTCCTCTCTTCTCTTCTGCTCGTAGATTTCGCGAGCAGCTCTCGTCCGTCGTTGCAGCATGGCTTTATATGCCTCTTGTTTTGCTGCATGGGCTTGTTCGCATTGTTCATCGCACCAGGGGTTTCTCCGTGGTGGTGGTTTGAAATCCAGCACCTCTGAGGCAGCGTCTCTGACGGCGCTCTGGCAATGCGCCCATTCCTGCTCTATTGTTTGTGCTGCTGTGGGCGGATTTTGAGAGAGCTTGCAGGAGGAACGATCGGCAAAGATTCTGCCAGTTTCTTGCGATTGTAGCTTTCCGACGTCAAACTTACGTTGTGCTACTCGACTCCTAAGCATTCTTTATATCCTCATTCGTACCTTAGCTACAACAAGGTAGTGGTCCGAGTCGATGTCAGCCCCACGGAAGGTTCGTACGTCAAGAATACAGGAGTAGTGTCTGGAGTCGATCGCAATGTGATCAATCTGGTTGGTGGTCGATTGATCAAAAGACCGCCAGGTACCCTTGTGGATGTTGAGATGAAGGAATCGCGTGCATGCTACAAGGAGGTTACAACCAGCTAGGAAATCGATTAGCCTGAGTCCGTTGTCGGATGTGGTGTTTGGGGGCTATGCTTTCCTATGATCGACTCAAATATGTCCTCTTTGCCCAGTTTTGCATTAAAATTTCCTAGAACTAGTTTTGTGTCGTAGCTGGGACATTGGCCATATGTTCTATCTAGGAGATCGTAGAATTCTTCTTTGAGTCGATCGTCCTTTTCTTCCGTTGGGGCGTGAGCGCATATTAAGCTAATGTTTCCAAACTTAGCTTTGATGCGGATTGTTATGAAGCAGTCGCTTATATCCCGGAAGCTTAAGACTTTTTGTCGGAGTCTTCCTCGAATAACGAATCTGAACCCGAATAGCCGCTGTTTGTTCTCCTTGTAGCAGTTCCCGTAGTAGATGTCGCAGTTTTTCATCTGTCTTTTGCCTGGTCCATCCCATCGCATTTCTTGGAGTGCGGTTATATCTGCTTTATAGCAGTTGTGGGTTTGCTCCAATTGATCGCCTGCACCCGGTCTGTTAAGGGACCTCACATTCCAGGTGCAGACTCTCAAGTCCGTCAGTCGTTTGAAGGGGTCGTCAGCATTGTATCCCTCCGTATTCGAGGCTTGTTGTCGTTTCGGAACAAGTAAGTTTTTACGTGATAGGGATGTTACCCCTAAGCACAACCCCCAACCTGGAGGGCCAGGTTCCTTTTCCCCCAGGAACAAGGTTCCACATTGGTGAACCCTGGCGGGTGCCAGGGTAGTTAGCCAGGGGGGGCCACGCGGAGGCTGTGTGTCAACTTGGAATGAACAGGGACAGAGATCGAAGCTGGCGTTTGCCATGTTAAACGTTATCAACTTCTTTGCTCTGTTCGTTCGCTCCCTCCCCCCCCCCCTCTTTACTTAACAGTACATTCAAATGCAGGATTAATGGTGAATGATCAGAGGGAAGAAGAATCGATGTGGAGACTCTATAAGAGGTTGTCCTTGGCACAAATATAGTGTAAATCTAATCTTATATAACCCCACCACAAAATCCCATTGTAAGAAATATAAACGTGAACTGAACGCACCCATTTGAATCGGTGTACATACTCGCATTTGTGCCCAGTTTCACAATTCCATGCATTCCAGCCGGCATCAACTTACAAATCGCGTCCGATCGCGCTCCAACGCGTGCCCACATTTAACGTATTTGATTTGCCTTCTGTCAAACGCCACTTGAATTTGTTAAGTCGGCCATTTCAGAGTTGCCCGCAATCTGCGCCAGACCAAAATCCGGCAAGCAATAAAGCGCCACACGACTAATCTAAAATAAAACTAGTTGCGTTTTCTCCATAATTTTATATTATAAGTGAATATTATTTATAAATCCAATCAGCCAACATGTTTTGGGGTAAGTGGAAGTGACAACGAAACAACGTTCGTCCCAACACGCTGGTGAAGATGCATAGTTACACCACGTGTTCCATGTTGCTTCCAACATGCGGCCGGGCAATATATTCATCCAAGTTACATATTTCAGGACTCATTTTGAAGGCGAATAAGAAATATACGCAAATAACAAAGCAGTCATTCCATATATCGCAAGCGGCACTTGATGTCACCTCAGCTGCTGAAGGACCGATCCAACTGTTTCTCACCTATGAAAACACAAAGTATTTGATCTGTACACTTCGTAAAAATACAGCAGAACAAGTGATGCTGGATCTGAACTTTAACGAAGGCGATGAAATCTCACTCCAGAGTCAAGGTGAGGAAAATCGATTTTTGTATATTTTTTTTTTGGATTTCAATGAGTCGATAACTGGTTTTGCTTGCAGGTAATGGTACAATTCACATCTCCGGTTATGTGACAGAGATCAACGAACCGTTCGATTTCGAAGATGAAGAATCGGAGACCGAAGAGCAACAAGTCACCACGAAGAAATCGAAGAATTCCAGTGAATTAAAGGGCAAGAACTCACTTCACAAGAAACTCGAAGCCGCCGCCGCCGCCAATCAAAAGGATGACGACGAAGATGATGATGAGGATGACAGTGATTTCAACGGTGAACTGCCAGATGCCGAAGACGACAGCGATGATGATGGTGATGAAGAAGGCGACGACGATGATGATGAGGAAGAGGATGACGATGAAGAGGACGAAGATGAAAGCGAAGACGAGGAAGTGCAGCAGCCTAAAGCAAAACAGCCGAAACTCGAGAAACCCAAGCAAAACGGCGTCGAACCCCAGAAAAAAGAGAAAGACGCCAAACAACAGAAGAAAGAGAAGAAGGAACAACAGCAACAACCGCAGAAACAAAAAGGTGGCGAAAAAACCCTCTCTGGTGGTGTGAAAATCGAAGACATTCGTGTCGGTAATGGACCCGAAGCTAAGCCCGGAAAGAGGGCACAAGTTTACTACGAAGGTCGCCTGAAGTCGAACAATAAAGTTTTTGACAGTCTGAAGCAAGGGGCTCCCTTCAAGTTCGGCCTTGGCCGCGGCGAAGTTATCAAGGGATGGGATGTCGGCGTAGCTGGCATGAAGGTTGGTGGAAAGCGACGCATCACTTGCCCGCCACACATGGCATATGGAGCACGTGGTTCGCCGCCAACGATTCCACCAAACAGTGCACTCGTCTTCGAAGTAGAACTCAAGGGAGTACAATAAACATCATCTCGCGCTGGTTGTCCTCCCCCCCCCCCCCAAATATTCATTTTTTTTTACTCGCCTCTATTACTAAATTCACTTTTTTATGCCCCTCATTGGAGCGTACTTTGTGCACATTTGAAATGCTGTTTGTTTTTTGTTTAACCTTTTTTAGTTTCATTATTACAAAGTTGAGTATTTCGTTGAACAGTGGCGGCTGAGTTCGCTATTGATTTGTATGAGATGAGATCCCTTTTATGTTCGGATACAGAAATAAATAAAGTACGCAATAGGTTAACATAGATGAATTTGCAGTCTCATTGGAATGTGAAATTGTGGTTTATGTTCAAAACATATCGCAAGGATGAGACCAACTGGTGGCCTTCTATAGTTATTGCTCCATCTCCTGGTCAATCCTTATCTTTCGCTGTCTCTTCTCCACCCTTAAATGCTGCGACTGGAACTGTGGAATCCTGAATTTTACCTCCAATGTCCTCGGTAGCTCTTAAGCCAACATAACTGCTGGGAGTTTGTGTGAGAGATCTTTCTTAATACGCCGCACAACCTGAGTGCAATTGTGTTTAATCTTTGGGCGTAAGACTACGCCACTAGTGGGAGGAGTATTCTATGTTGCCTGGATCCTTCAAGAACTCCTTGAAAGCAAGCTATGAGATGCCCTCTCTTTTCTTATGAGTGGTCACACAAGAGGTCCACTCCAGTCCATCACGATAATTACATGACCAGCAAATCCAATTATTTATTAACTTTTTCACACATAATTTTATTTGTAAAGACTCTACGGCTGACTCTTCAGGAACCCCACCAGTTATACGGCATTGCTTCAAGCTATCGTGTCGCAGAGAAAGAAACTGTTCTCAAATTAGTTCAGATTTATGTTGATTGGCATTATCTACTTTGTCTAGGTGCTAGCACCGTCCATCGCCTAGATGCTAGCGCCGTCCATTTACTAAGTGGTAGCACCGTCCATTGCCTGGGTGCTAGCACCGTCCATCCTCTGGGTGAGTCGATAGCCTGAGTCCTCCATTGTCTGGGTGTTGCACCGTCCATTTTCCGAGGTGCCAGCCATTCTCCTGGGTGCTAGCACCGTCCATCGTCTGGGTGCTAGCACCGTCCATCGCCTGGGTGCTAGCACCATCCATCGCCTGTGTACTAGCACCGTCCATCAACTGCGTGCTAGCACCGTCCATTGCCTGGGTGCTAGCACCGTCCATCGCCTGGGTGATAGCATCGTCCATCGCATGAGTGGCAGCACCACCAATCGCATGGGTGCTAGCGCTATTCATCTTCTGAATGCTAGCACCGTCCATCGCCTGCATGCTAGCGCCGTCCATCGCCTGGGTGCTAGCTCCGCCCATCTCCTGGGTGATAGCACCGTCCATCTTCTGGGTGAGTCGATGGTTTGAGTCCTCCATCGCCTGGGTTTTGTCAATTTTCCGAGGTGCCAGCAGCGTCCATCTCCTGGGTGCTAGCACCGTCCATCGCCTGGGTGATGGCATCGTTCATCGCACGGGTGGCAGTACCATCCATCGCATGGGTGCTAGCGCTATTCATCTTCTGGATGCTAGCACCGTCCATCGCCTGGGTGGCTAGCACCGTACATCGCCTGGGTGCTAGCACCGTCCATCGCCTACGTGGTAACGCAGTCTGCCGCCTGCGTGCTGGCACCATCCACCACCTGGGTGATAGCATCGTTCATCGCATGGGTGACTGATTGTGCAAAATGCTGGAGAGGCGCAGAGAAGATGGTCTAGACAGCTTCTGCAGAAATCATTCGGAACTATTCCCAGTTTTTGCGGGTGACTGCCAATAAAGCAGTGTCCTGTGATGACACCAATGGTTTTGTAGATGTCAGTTCTTTTTAGGGAGATTATACTCCTAGTCCGTTGACTGTCGAGCCGGGGCCAGATTTGCCTGGTGATGAGGCAGGTAGGTCCCTGAATCCATCTCAGGTTCGTCTCGGCCCCGGCGAAATTTGCATTATGTTTAATGCTTGCAAAAGGTATTCCCTCACATGACATGATTGATTGTAGCGTCGTTCCTTGTCTGGCGAATGTGTCGGCTCTCTCATTTCCTGGAATGTCGCTGTGTCCCGGTACCCTAAGTTGCATGTTAAACTGTTCGGCCATCTCTTTAAGAGATAGGCGACCGTCGAGACCAGTTTTTGATGTGTATACATAGGACTCCAGCGACTTTCAAGACTGCTTGACTATCCGTCAGAATACGGATGTCCGTAGTGGATATCACGTTTCACTTCAATCAAGACAAGGCCTCCTTTATTGCCAACAGTTCCGCCTGGAAGACGCTGCAGTGATCTAGTAATTTTAGAGCTTTATTCAGGTTTAGTTATTTACAGAATACTCCACTACCCACCCCGTCTTTAGTTTTAGAGCCGTCAGTGTAAAAACCCACACAGTTCCTGCGGGGTTGCCTGGCGGGTAGATCGTCGTAAAATTTTTTTTATTTAGGGTGGAGGAGTGACCAGTGATATAGCTTGTCCATTTCGAGATGGCTTTTAGTCTTATGGCAATTTACTTGACGAAAATATCGAATCGTGTAAGGTCAAGTATCATGTTAAGTGCAGCCGTTGGGGTGAACCTGAGGGCCCGGTAATGCACATACATACATGCCAGCCTTTGTACCTTCTCGAGTTGTTTGTGGTATGTTGTCTTGTCCAGTGCAGTCCACCAGACTATCACTCCATACACTAGTATGGGTCTAACGACTGTGAGGTAGAGCTATAAGGTGATCTTGGGGTTTTTTCCCTACGGCTTTCTTGCACGTGTAGAGAGCTATAGTTGCTTCTCGGCTGTGTTGCTCTTCCAGGTTAATTTCCAGTATAATGCCAAGGTATTTGACACTGGAGGAATAGGTTAACCTGGTACCAAGCAAAGTGATTGGGCAGTGTTCCGGAATTTTGCGCTTTTTGGTGAATAGCACGGGCTCCGTTTTCTGGAGATTTACCCTGAGCTCATTGAGAGCACCGTGGCGCAGTGGGTGGTGTGTTGGCCTCTGACGCCGATGACACGGGATCGAATCCCGACACAGCCATGTCATCGATCGTGTTTTCACGGTGTTTCTCCTCAGCGGGATTCTGACAAAACCCCCTGCAGTAAAATTGTCATGAAAAGCTTCTCAAAATTCGCCGTTCGAATCCGGCAACAAACTGTAGGTCCCTTTCACCTATGGGAAAATTAAATCACACACAACATGGGTGATTGAGAGAAGCTCGGCTCAGGTTCTTCATGGACTGTAACGCCAACATACATACAAGTTAATGAAAGAAAACACGCGATTACAAAAAAAATATTTTATTAGGCAGTTTGCCTAACCTTTATTAATGACTGAAAATTGATACCAATAATAAAACTAAATAAAGACTGATTTAAACGATTTTACTCCCCATGCATTTATAGTATGAATGTTGATGATTCAGCCGCTGTCGCAATCGCAGGTATTGTTCCATATTCGCTTATTGCATCGATTAGTGCTGAATTGCTTGATGTCGGTTAATCGCATTGATTGGTGCTGAGCTGGTTCTAGTGTCAATGCAATTAAAATGGGTCAACGAATTTATTTTGCGTTAACTCTTCCCCCTTTAAATGCGATGGTCCTCTGTCGCTTAGAAGTATGGTAGGTCGTTGAATTTTGGGCGATATGGAAGTGAATTTGCTGTTTCAGGTAACTTGCCCACGTATGAGATAGTTTCTGTATTTTTTTGTTCTGGTTGTTGGATGATGACTTCTGTTCCTCCTTGCTTGGCTGAGATCTTACAGGTTACTAGGACCATAATCATAACTGCGGCGATGCCTATTGTTCCGTAATTGATATAAGATTGTGTGTCCCGTTCTAGCTGAAGTTCTTGGATTTGCTTCGTGTTGTTAATATGAAGTTCTCCAATCATTTCGAGAGATAACAGTTTGCGGAATTCCTTTTCTTTGGGGGTTAGTTGAAGAATGGCTGGAAGTACTGTGTGTAGGGCTGCTTCTTGTGCTGAGAATAGTCTGTCATCGATGGTTATGTTCGTTTTTGCATATTTAATGAGGAAGGTCCCACTGAGATTTCGTGGCATAGAATCAACTAGGATGGTTCCATTGAAATCGTTGAGCAGAATGATTCCAGGTGACACCTCTTCGATTGTTGGAATGTGCTGGCTGTTTATACGTTTGCAAGTTGCTGTTTCGCTTTTTAATAATTTTGAAATGCATGTGGAGTTTACAATGTTAACGAGATTATTTTTATTACAGATTGAAATATTATCAACTAATTTACATTTATTTATTATTCCAAAAACATCTTCCTTACTTCTAACAATTTCCTTATAATCTATGTCTATAACTACTCCATTTCTCTTAACTGGTTTAATTAATATTTTTTCGTATGTGTTAAGGTCAACGAGTGGTATGTTTACAATATAAAGAATAGAATTTAAATTAGTTATAATTTTGATTTCTGAAAAATTGAGAGCTTCTTCTATTGTTGTAAATGGTACATTGTCCTTTTTTAATGTTTCTATAGCTAACTTTACTTCTTCTTTTGACAAAATTAAGGAGTTTACAATTCCTACTTTTGCCCAATGTATGGCTAAATTAACATTTTGTAATTCTTCTTTGATAATTTTAAATTTATATTGTAGATCGGATACAATTTCTGTATTGACAAATTTATTTTCTTTTAACATCAATTCAATTTCATTTGTAATCTTCGTTAGATTGTTGATTCGTTCATTATGCAATTTATTTATTATGACTTGGTTATTTGTATTGGTTAGTAAATTATTCATTTTTTTCTTTATTATTACAAAATCTTCGTGGTCTGGATTTCCTGCTATCCATTTCCACGTAGAACCTATAAAATCCAAAGATCTCTTCACTTTAATTGGCTTTAGGTTAGAAGTTAAGGTCTGGATCTGTTGATATTCGTGAAATATATAAAAAAATAGGGAATGTTTTTTTATTTCGTCCATGTCGAGAATTGGTGTAATGTCGGCTAAAAGTCTTTCATAACGATCTAGATCGATTTCGTGAATGAGCTTAAAATTTCCATTCTGCACCTTAACTTGTCCAGTGTGAAGTGAGACAAATTGTGTGTTAGAGAAGTCGAGGATTTGAATGTCGGCTTTTATGGCGCAGAGTGTAAGTAAGTGTCTGTAAAGAGGAAGGAATGAAAGCTATTAATTTCTTATGTGACTTTTGTGAACCTTTTTCCCTGACTCGGTTATTACTATTGTATCTTTATTTTCGCGAACTACCTCTTCCTGATATCTGGGCGTTAATTTGGATCCTAGTCTTTTATTGCGTTTTACGTGAATGATGTCCCCTGGGTTGTAATTTTTTTATCGGTTCTCTTTTTTTGTTATGATATTCTATGTCTTGCTTTTGTTTTTTCTTAATTTTCTCGATATTTTGTTTACGGTTTTTTTCGAAATTTTCAGGTGTGAATCTAGGAGATCGGCCAAAAAATAGTTCCACAGGTTTCTTACCAGTTGTTGAGTGTACTGTAAAATTGTACTCGTTTGTCGCTTTGTCTAGAAGTTCTTCAAATGATCGTGTGTTCTGTTCTGCCTTGATGCACCGCATGATTTCCGTGAGGGTAGAATGGAAACGTTCAATTTGCCCATTGACCTCACTTTTGTACGGTGGTGTCTTAAATATGCAAATTCCTAATTCGTCCTCCATCATAGATGTGATAGTAGCTGAGTTTAAAGCTTTCTCATTATCTATGACTACGTTTTCGGGAACACAGTAGGCAAATAGAAGATCACGCAGAGGCTGTCTAATATCGGCTATGGCTTTAGAACCTATAATTTTTGTTTTTGCGAATTTTGTTAATTTACAAATGGCCGTAAGGACTAAGTGTTTTTCTGTTGAAAAAATGTCAATGTGTACAGTATGTCCAGGATAATTTGGAACGGGAGTTGGCTGGATTATGGGTTTGTTTGGGTGGCGTTCGTATTTGTTTTCTTTGCAGGTTTTGCAATTTGCTATTATTTTCTTTATTTTATGGGACATTTTAGGGAAATAGAAGTTTTCTATTAATTGTTGTCGATTTTCTTCCGCGTTACGATGTGCCCTTTTGTGGGTTTTAAGGATCTTTTCCTCTTGTTCAACTTCGTTTTGCAGGTCTTCGACTATCGTTTGGGTGAAACGAATTTTAAAATTAGAGAAGTATAATGGATAAATGTTCTGGATCCGACCCATTGTTTCCTCATTCGTTAATAATCCATTTATTGTGCTAGGATTAAGGTATTTTTTAAAAATGCTTATTATATCCTGGTCAGTATAGTGTGGTTGTGTGATTGTATGTCTATGATAAGTAGGGAATGGAATGGAAAAGGTGTAATTCTGTTCATTTGCATTTTTGAGGATAAGTTGGTTTCGGAAGACATTGATAGGGGTTTCAACTGTTGGGATTAGGTTGTGTGAGGAACTGTCGTCACTGTGTTCAGTCATTGTCATTGAGTTAATTTCGGTTACTTGAGGGAGTCTTGAAAGGGCATCTGCTACCACGTTTGCCTTTCCCGGTTTATACTTGAGTTCATAATTATACTCTTCCAGGATTGATTTCCAACGCTTCATTTTATGATTAGTATTTCTATTACTCAGAGCGTAGGTTAAAGGTTGATGGTCTGTAAAGATGTTTACTTTTTTGGAACCGTATAGAAAACTCCTAAGCGAGTTGAGAGCCCATATAATGGCGAGCATCTCTTTCTCGTTAGTGGCGTAACTCTCCTCGGTTTTGTTTAACGTCCTCGATAGGAATGTTATAGGCTTACCATCTTGAGCTAATACGGCACCTACGGCGAAGTTGGAGGCATCTGTAGTAAGTTCAAAGGGTTTATTAAAATCTGGATGGGTAAGGGTGATTTCTTTGGATGTAAGTGACTCTTTAATTTTTTCGAAAGCTTGAATAGCGTCTACGTCGAGTTCGATGATTTTATTCTTAGAAGAATGTTTGGACACTCGTCCATCTTCCCCTCTTAAAAGGTTTGTCAGAGGCTTAGCTATTTTCGCGTAATCCTTAATGAAACGCCGATAATAGCCTGACATACCTAAAAACGATCGTAGGTCTTTGAGAGTCTTGGGAATGGGTAGCTGGGAAATGGCTTTAACTTTGTTCGGATTTGTTTTGATGCCGTCTTTACCTATAACAAAACCCAAGAACTCAACTTCCTCTTGGAAAAATTCACATTTGTCCAACTGAATTTTCATGTTGGCCATTTCCAATGTCTCAAGCACAGCTGTTAGGTTTGCAAAATGTTCTTCTGTGTCTTTGCCGAAGATAATAATGTCGTCTATATAGACGTAACAGCGTTTTCCAAGATGTTCTCTCAAGATGTCGTCGAGAGCTCTTTGAAAAATAGCTGGTGCATTCTTGAGACCAAACGGGAGACGAGTAAATTCGAATTTCCCGTTATTAATGGAGAATGCGGTTTTTTCCACGTCAGATTCTTTTAATTTGATCTGGTGGAATCCGCTCTTCAGATCGATCACTGTAAACCACTTGTTATCTCCAAGGTTGGCTAGAACTTCTCCAATCTCAGGCATGGGATATTTATCTGCGACTGTAACCGAATTCAATTTTCGATAGTCGACCACCATGCGATATTTCTTTTTTCCTGATGCGTCCATTTTTTTAGGGACGATCCATACCGGAGAATTGTATGGCGATTTTGATGGTCTGATAATGCCATCTTGTAGAAGTTCGTTAATTTGCTTTTCGACTTCTTCCTTTAGAGCTCTTGGATATGGATAGGACTTAGAGTAAACGGGGTCATTAGAGCTTGTGCGAATTTCACCTTTAACCGTTGTTGTGTAAGTCAGTTTTTTGTCAGGATCGGAAAAGAGGTTGGGGAAATTGTTTATAATTTTGGAAAGCTTAGAAAAATTTTCCTTGGATAAGTGGGAAGCTCTTATATTTACGTTGTTTATGTTTTCTGTGGTGTGTTGTTTTAATGGTATAGAAGTGTGAGAGTTAATGGTCATAAGATCTTTATGTGTGTGAATAACAGCGTTAAGTTCTTTTAATGTATCATTACCGATGATACCATCGAAGGAAATTAGGCTAGGAAGAATAAAAAATTTAATTTTGTCTATTGTGGGAAAAAGTTGAATGTAGCTATGGTGAGTGATTTTGATGTTTCCACCTATGGAGTTTGCATAAAAGCTTCTCTCGTTTTGAATGGGGTTTCTTATAAGTCGAGGTTGAATGTAATTTCTACTCGAGCCTGTATCTATAAGGAATTTGAGCTTCTGCCCGCTCTTCGCAACATGCTCAAAGTAAGGAAGCGAAGAGCACTTTAGTCTAAAAAATAGATGTCATCAAGGTTTTCGGGTTGATCGAGAGGGGTATTGTCATCTTCGTGTTCATAATAGTTAGTTCGGGGTATTTGGTCGTTTAAGTCTGTTGTGTTTTCATCCGTTTCTCTACAGTCTGTGTTTGGTTCGATGTGGTAGATTCGTTGTGTCTTATATGGCTGGTGGACTTGTTGGGATTGAGTATGATGTCTTTTTTGGGGAATTGGTTGATTTCTAGGTCTGTTTTGGTAGTTAACCTTCGCTGACTTTATTGAGTGATCAATGTCCATCGGCTTAGGCGGGAGCGGACGCTGATTTGGAGGTGGCATTTGTTGATATCGGGGTCTTTGGTGTTGGGGCGGCTGCGGGTGGTGGGGATTGTGGAGTAATTGAGGATAAAATTCATGTCTTGGAGCAGGAATTGGCGTTGGATTGGATAGAAAATTTCTTCTAGGAGGGACTGGTGGTGTTTGGAAAGATTTGCGAGCATTAGCTTGGGAGTTGTTCGCATACTGAGTTCGGAAGTCGATATTTTGAAGTTTTAGACAAAGGTGCAAGGCCTGAGGTAGATCTGCAGGTTCCCTTATGCTTAGGAGTCTAGGTAGGTCACCTCTTAATCCTCTAACAAAGGTATCCAGAGCCTTGTCCCGATAACATTGTGTCATGTTATTCAAGGATTCGTGGCTCATTTCCATAGATCCCAGTTTGTTCAATATTAGGGATAAGTGATGGTACACTGCTTGGTAGAACTCTGCTATGGTTCCATTGCCTTGTACCAAAGTTGTCATTTGGTATTCGAGGGTTCCTAGATCCCTCTTGTCTGCATAATGTAGTGTTAAACATTTAGATATTTTTTCCCACTGTAGTGGGGTATTGTAGGATTCTAATACAATGTCCGCTTGTCCGGTAATCTTGTTTCTAATAACGGACAGGATGCCGTAATACTTTGGTGTACCTTTTAGGTGATCGTAAATATTTAAGATGCGTTCAACGCTCTTTTTCCAAGAATTAAATTCTTGGGGCACACCTGTGAATTCCCGGAGGCTTTTTACCACATCTGGTATCCTGTCCATGTCGGATAAATCTCTGTTGTCTGGGAGGTTAATAGTTTGGTCAGTGTCGTTATTTATTTCGGACGCGGGGTTCATTATTGAATTGAAAATTTGTCGTCCTTGAATTCGTAGGGTGTCTGTCACTAGTCTGGTAATCATTTCTATCATGTTGTTGTCAATAGAGTTTTGGGAGGAAGTGGAGGGTGCGACTGGGGGAACAGGGGCATTAACTTCTAATCTAGCCGGTCGAATCAAATTATTTGGGTTAGACATTTTGGATTTTATGGGTAACAACTTAAGAGTATTTGATATGAGTCTCTATTTAATTTTATAATTCTAAAAAAATTTCCTGACTTACAGTGTAATCGTTGTTCTTGTTGCTTCCATTTAAAATGTTGTTGGGTACGGTGGGTATGGGACGGTGTTGTTGGATAGGGCGGCTGTTCACTTCTGGAACTCCTTTTTGTCCTTTTGGTTTAGGGCTACTAAGGGGCCTTATTTTTCCCTTTCACTACACTAGCTATTGTGCTTGGTTATCGCACTTCGCTTTACACTTGTTTTGTTTCTAGCGCTTGGTTATCGCACTACACTTTACACTTGGTTTGTATTTAGCGCTTGGTTATCGCACTACACTTTACACTTGGTTTGTATTTAGCGCTTTGGTTATCGCACTACACTTTACACTTGGTTTGTATTTAGCGCTTGGTTATCGCACTACACTTTACACTTGGTTTGTATTTAGCGCTTGGTTATCGCACTAAACTTTTACTTGGTTTGTATTTAAACTAAACTTGTTTACTAGTGTTAACACTGTCCCTGCTTGCTCGGGCGCCAGTTAATGAAAGAAAACACGCGATTACAAAAAAAATATTTTATTAGGCAGTTTGCCTAACCTTTATTAATGACTGAAAATTGATACCAATAATAAAACTAAATAAAGACTGATTTAAACGATTTTACTCCCCATGCATTTATAGTATGAATGTTGATGATTCAGCCGCTGTCGCAATCGCAGGTATTGTTCCATATTCGCTTATTGCATCGATTAGTGCTGAATTGCTTGATGTCGGTTAATCGCATTGATTGGTGCTGAGCTGGTTCTAGTGTCAATGCAATTAAAATGGGTCAACGAATTTATTTTGCGTTAACTTACATACCCTGAGCTCATTGCTATGCGCCCATTTGCAAAGAGTTGAGAATGCCGTTTGCATACGGTCATTCAGTGTGGATGGTATTTACCTGAGATTGAAATCGCAACGTAACCAGCGTAGGCAATAACGTCCAGGCCTTCTTTTTTCCGGTTTGCTTAGTAGTTCGTTTACAACTACATTCCAGAGAAGAGGTGAGTGGATCCCTCCTTGTGGGGTTCCCCTGGAAAGCACTCTGGTGGTTGCTTGGCTCACCCGTCCCCACCGTTGCTTGCTAGCATCGTCCATCTTCTGGGTGCTAGAACCGTCCATCGCCCGGGTGCTAGCGCCGTGCATTGCTGGACTGCTAGCACCGTCCGTTTCTTGAATGGTAGCACCGTCCATTGCCTGGGTGCTAGCACCGTCCATGGCCTGAGTGCTAGCACCGTCCATCGCATGGGTGCTAGCACCGTCCATTGCCTGAGTGGTAGCATCCCTTGATGCTCGCACCCCTATTGCCTGGGTGCTAATACCGTCCATCTCCTGGGTGCTAGAACTGTCCATTGCCTTGGTGCTAGCACCCTCTATTACCCGGGTGCTATCACCGTCCACTGCCTGCGTGCTAGCACAGTCCGTTGCCTTGGTGCTAGCACCCTCTATTGCTTGGGTGCTTGTACCGTCCATCGCTTAGGTGCTAGCACTGTCCATTGCTTGGGTGCTAGCACGGTCCATTGCTACCGTGGTGCTAGCACACTCTATAGTCGCCTGGGTGCTAGTACCGTCAATCGCCTGGGTGCTAGGACTGTCCATTACTTGGGCCTGGATCCTCCAATGCATGGGTGCTAGCACCGTCCATTGACATGGTGCTATCGCCGTCCATCGCCTTAATGCAAGCACCATCCATTTCGTCTAGGTGCCAGCAACATCCGTTTCGTGTGGGTACCAACACCATCCATGGAACCGTCACCAAACCTGTACACTTCCTACTTTTAAGGTCAATGAACACTTTGGGTTACTCAACATTTATTTCCAATCATTTTAACTCTGTTTGGCATTAGTTTCTCCATCTGGCTTCGAAACTTTTCCTAATAATGGCTCAGCTTCTAGCTTCCAGTGATCAGGTACGTATGGTAACCGCTCGCTTGGATCCGTGCTCCAATGATGGATTCTGCATCGTAGTCGTGCTTTCTCCAAGTTGTTAATGGTGATGGTGCAATAGAACTCCTTGGTCTCTTTCGTTAAGTCCGGGCCCTCAATTGGCTGTTCTGGGATGGTAATGCACTCTTCCTTTACATAGAAACCAGCCTTACGCAAAGATGCGCGAATGTGCCATGGTTCTATAATCCACGGGTGGTCTTTGTTCATCACCACAGCCAATGTCAATCCTTCAAGCATGTTCACAGTCTTGAGAGAAAGGAGAAAATCTTTCAACAGTTCCATGTGTTTTAATTGGAATTCCACTTACCCTCTGTGCATATGGCGAACTATGCACGACTTCGTGCTTGTCATCCGCTGACTTTGCGTACTTTTTTATATTCTCCTCCGTTTTATACGCGGCCAAACCGGGTAAGAGTAGCTTGTTGTACACAAATGTTGGTTTCAATGACACTACATCACCTTTGTCGCCAACACCGTCGACAAACGTCTTGAGGACCACCTCTAGGTTAGGTCGTTTCTTAACGAGAGTATCCTCGACAAGATCGTAGATGAAATGCTTCGCACGCATTTTTTTCGGCTTGTAGCCCTGCTTATGTAAAAGCGGCTCATAGCGCCTCTTCAAGATGAATGTTGTCTGCAGGTGAGGGAAAAAAAATGCTTTGCAGCCGATTATTGGGATTTCAACATGTAATTTCTTACTCTGACTTGTTGCTGGAGCGGGGTTGCATTGCGGAGAAATTTAATATTTGACGCTAAAGCGGCTTTTAACATTTTTCCAATAAAATTATTAACAAAAACCCGAAATAGTGAGAATCCGGTGACATGTGTGGTTCCAGCTGATGTTGACAGAGGAATTGGAACGAAATTGAAAGTCTCTGAAGACAGGGGAAACGAATTGGTCGCGAAACTAAGTCTGTTTGTTTCAAAAAACTTTTGATTATATCACTCACCAGACACAGTTGCCATGTTATCCACAGCACTCGTGTAAATGTCGCACAATGGATGTTATGACTCTTCGTGAATGATAAGATGATTCTTCGAGCACCATAAGCGCAGATGTTGTTGTTTACATTCACATTCCGATGGAAACAGGCCCCAACATTCATGATGAATTTCAATCGAAAATCGTGCTCTTCGTAGGCGAGGTTTCAGAAAAGTGTAAGCGCAGATGAAACGTTTTCAAGTCTTTAACCAAAGTGTGCTATAGTACCAAACATATAATGGCCAATAGTTTGGTGAGTCGATTGACCGGCGTTGAATTCGTCGACGACTTCTGGTGGCTCTTCAATCTTATGTTGTGTCAGTCTTTTCGAGGCGAAAGGCTGACAAGTTGGCACGTAGAAATCAAAAAATCTGCACCAAAATTCACGTTGACTAAAATCACGTTTTTTTTTAACTTCCCAGTGGGAAGTTATTGTAATGAGGCCGATTTTGCGAATTCCAAATTTTGACATATCTCCACGTTTGAAGGTCGCAAGAATCCAAGATGTGTGTGTGTGTATGTGTATGCCTACGTATGTGCGTACGTACGTACGTATGTGCGAATGTGCAGTGTTGTGGTTGGGTAAGGAAACGCACACCCATGAGCTGCTCGTGAGCGTGCGTTACCGAACGAGCAATTATTAAACGCACATGCGCATGAGTAATTGGCTGTGAGCATTTTTATTTCCGCTCACGAACACGAGTGTGTGCATTTATAGAAGGTCACCCCATATCTTCGTTAAAGAGAACGCACAGTTATGTGCACTCTGTAAGGTGGGTTCTGTTTATTGCACATGTGGAGTTAGCACATGGGGTGAGTTTCTATAAATGCACACACTACTGTTCGTGAGCCAAAATGAGTTGATTTACTGCTCGGAAGTTGATTGCAGAATGATAAAACATGGAAACATTTCACTTAAGCATTCATTTTTATTTTCCATTTTTATAATACATATTTTAGTCTAAGATGGCTTCATTTTCTATAAAACCACAATTAGAAATTTTCAGCAATCGAAATTGCACGTGAGCAGTTTATGAGCAATCAATTATTTAATGTGCGCACATGAGTGTGCGTTTCCTTACAGTGGGTTACATGGAGCGACAGCAAAAAGGCGGCTTGGTGCCAACAACAAGCGGTGTTCTCAAGCGGTTCTCCATCTAAGTACTGACCGCGCGCGATGCTGAATGATTGCGATGATCGGACGAGAACATTACGTATTATTTGTCTAAGAATCCTAATCTAATAAAATCCGCAGCTGGCAAAAAGAGCTAAGGACCTTGAAATACCTGAACAGATCTTCACAAATTGTAGCTAGGAAACATTTCGATCACGTTAGGTATCATAATCGGTCCATTCATTCAGGAGCTACGATGACACAGACAGACACACAGACACCACAAACTTATAACACCCCTCTTTTTGCGTCGCGGGATAAAAATGAAGGAATATGCAATTAAATGGGTGTTTTCATTTTTCCTGAAGAATAATAAGGCCGCAGGCTGAGATGGCTTGCTATCAGAGCTCTTCAAGGCTGGCGGCAATGTTCTGGTAGGGAGCATGCACCAGATCATCTGCAGAATTTGGGAAGATGAAAGCATGCCCCATCCACAAAAAAGGCGATCCTACCTCTTGCAAGAACTATAGAGGTATATCCCTGCTCAATGTCGCATACAAGATCCTGTCTAGCGTATTGTGTGAGCGTCTAAAGCCATTTGCACCGTACTAAGCGGCAGCTACCAGTGCGGCTTCCGGCCCGGCAAATCGACTATAGACCAAATTTTCACACTTCGACAAATCCTGGAAAAGGCCAACGAGTTTCGAGTCGATACACATCATCTTTTCATCGATTTCAAAGTTGCATACGACAGCATTCACCGTGAAGGACTGTTTGGTGCGATGGCCGAATTCGGGAACCCGGGAAAACTGATCAAGTTGTGTCGCGCCAAGCTGAAAAATACGCGATGCACCGTGCAACTCGGTCCTGGGAATTCGGAACCGTTTGAAACATGCACCGGATTTCGGCAAGGAGATGCGCTGTCATGTGACTTCTTCAACCTGGTGCGGGAGCAGTTAGTGCGACGGGCAGTCGTCAACAGGGAAGACACTATCTTCTACAAGTCCGTCCAGCTGCTAGGATACGCGGTTGATATCGACATCATCGCGTGTTCTCGCAGTGGCATTGTGGAAGCATTCACGGCGATTGAAGAACAGGCGAAACGAGTTGGTCTTAAGGTCAGTGAGGACAAGACAAAGAACATGCTGTCAAGCAAAAACCGATCCGTCGCTGACCACCTGGGACAAAATATAACAATTGACAGCTACAATTTCGAGGTAGTAAAGGAGTTTGTCTGACTCGGGGCAAACGTAAATTCCACAAATGACACCACAGTGGAGATCCGGCATAGAATCGCTCTTGGCAACCTCTGCTACTTCGGCTTGTCCAAACAACTAGGGTCAACACACCTCACTCGAAAAACCAAAGTCATGCTTTACAAAACGGTCATACCGCCAGTCTTGCTGCACGAAGCCGACAGCTGGACGATAAGCAAGACAGCGGAACTGATTTTGGGTTCTTTCGAAAGAAAAATTCTGCGCCGGATATTTGGTCCTGTCTGTGAGGAAGGTGAATGGAGAAGAAGACACAACCGCGAACTCTACGAGCTGTACAAAGATGTGGATGTAGTCCGGAAGGCAAAGATCCGTCGACTACACTGGCTCGGCCATTTCGAGCGCATGGACATCAACGCTACAGCTACGAAGGTCTTCGACTCCGAGCCTCCTGGTTCGAGAAGAAGAGGAAGACCGAACCTCCGGTATAAAGACCAAGTAATCGCGGATGTAAGACATCTTGGTCTTGTTAACTGGAAGATGCGTGCCCGGGATCATCAAGGATGAAAGGCAGCTATAGCTCAGGCTCAGATCCTCCATGCATCGCTGGCCTGATAATTAAGTAAGTAAGTTTCATTTTTCCCATTGGTCGTGTGGGCCCTGCGGGTCGCACCTAGACCACGCTTTTTTTTATTTTTGTAAAGTTCGCGCAGGTTCAAGAGTTTATACTCTTTATTCACAACCTGTGTTTATCATACAACCTGAACGGAGTGCAGTGGTTTGGGTCGTAGATGTTCGTTTATTACTCTCCAGGGGTGGTTGTCCTAGATAGAATTTGAGAAGAACCGACCGAAGTTTCACGTTGGTTGTAGTTCTCAGCAACGGTTCTATTCATTTATAATGTTTAGTAAGAATTGCACATAGAGAGTATGAATTTAAAGTGATCATATGCTGTGAGTGTTATACCTTCATCAGTATGTTTGATCACTTCTCAAGCAACAACTGTGTTGCATAATTTTTTTCCGCATATGAATTGTTTCTTCTTGGCTATGAAACTATTTTGAACTAAGGACCTTCCGCTCGACGCGACGCACGGTCGGTGATTTTTACCACTGCTCCACGGACACCCGGTAATGTCTTATTATCGCGAATATAAAAACAAAACTCATGGCATCTCCCAATATGGTGATACATTTTCGGTCACCCTGCATTTACTGGACAACATCTCGACCGTCTTCCTTTCTTTATAACTCAATTAACTTACAGAGCAATAACAATATTGAATAATTTCATTCCAATTCGTAATTTCTATTAAAATCGAACAGATCTATGAGTGAAAACAGCTCGGAACGCAAGTGAATCGAATTAAATGACAGCAACTGACAGACATCTATCGAAATACCCGAGAGCGCAGTCGAAAAGTTGACTCCTCCTTCATCCAATTGACAGTTCATTCGAAACAGCTGGTTCAGCTGGAAGTAGTCGCGACGTTTAGCCGATAAATATAATAATTGTATTAAATCCCATTTTCTACTTGTTAAACAATCCGCTTTAGCACTTAACTCTACGTATCCTTTTCGAGATCAATAACAGTAGCAATATTTGATAATTCAATTTCTTGTCATTTTTCACGTGCAATATCGATTGGAATTTCGGAATTTCTCATAACAACCTTTTCCAAATCACATCGAAATTTGGTCAATATTTAGTGCAATTACAGGCAAATCTAATGAAATTTCCTTTATCAAAATTACCTCTCTCTTTCTGCTGATGGTCGCTTCCATCTCTAGGACTTGGTGCCAGGAAAAACCAAACAAAATTCAAAACGAAAATTGAAAATTGATAAAAAAAAACGAAAAGAAAAGTTTTGGCAAAACTTGCTGAAAAGGCAATGCAAAGAAAGGAATAAAACAAAAAAAAAAGTGAAAAGTTGTGCAAATGAAATTACGACCATCTTCCGCGTTATATAAGATAATATTGTATCGAATGATAGTATTTCCATTCACAAAGATTATTTCAAAGTTCCCAAGTGTTTATCTGTGCTGAGACTGAAGAACGTGTGTGCTTTTTTCTATTTACAACAATACCTATGTACTTTCATAGTTTCTCGTTTCGATAGAAGAAGTGCAGTGGCCGTGCACTATGCTCGACCAGCAGATCCGTCATCGTCATCAGCATTACCAGCAACAGAAGCAGCAGCGCACAGTGGTTTGAGATCGGTAAAGAAGAGAATTGAGACGAGTTGAGGAAGTGTTTTTGTTCAGAAACCCGAAAACTTTGATTAACGAGCCCCGGGGGCTCTGTATGGGGTTTCGGTCTCCTTCTATTTGACTTCTTGGTTTTTTTTTCTTCCTTTTGTTTTGCTGAGTCGCAACCTCTGGATGGATCGAAGGTTGGTACAAGTATTGGTACCTATTACCTACTACATATAAATTGTTTTGTTTTAATAATGCTGACAGGACTTTTAGTCTTGTTTGGTGGGATTTTGGTTTTTGTGAAGCGCGCATGCCATGACAATGGAAAAGGTTGCCGGTCTGATGACTAGGGCAATGGGTTTTATGTTATTAATGTTATGATAAGCGTGTGACGGTGAACCCAACGCAATCCAGTTGGACAAGGGAAAGCATTAAATGGTTCTTATCAGTAACGCATTAATGATGGACATTCGAATAAATGACCTGACTAATTGGAGCTAGTATGCCTGCCAGATTGATTATCATCGAGTAATTATATTTTGATTCATGTACTATGCCTATTTGCCCTCTAACAAACGATGATTATTGTCTCTGGAGGCTTCAAAATGCATACTGCTAATGATTTATGATTGCAAAGCGTTATGCGTTCACTTAAAAGTAAACGGATTCGAAGATCTCTAGCTTCTTGACGTGCCTTCTTCTCAAACATTGTTAAGCTTACAACAAGGTGGAGTGTCGCATGCAAATATTTGGCAAACTTCCACTTGTGTATAATTCCCCCCCATAATGTGTTTGTTTGCCCACCACCGCCGTGGAAATTATTTTTCTGATTAAATCAACGACTGTTGAGTTAATCAAATCTCAAGTGACCACACATTCTCTAGAACTAGCCATTGTATGTGTTTGCTTATAATTCATGATTCTACATAGGACCTTCATGAAACAAGCACGCCCCGTGCGTACCACGGACCACGAAGAAAGTTGCTCGGGACGCTGCTGACTTCCTTTTACACAGATTCATTTGCAACAAATTCAATGAATATTTCACCGAAGTCTCAGAAAAACTTAAGCCTTCTGTAGGAACTTCAACTGATTGTAAATGTTCTGTTCAATCAGCAATTTGTACGCAACCGAACAGCTTTGTTTTCCAACCCTTTTCGTCTAGAAGTGGACGTTTTATGTTATCTGATCAATCTTAGTGTTCTAACTGGCTGTTTTCCACAGCACCTAAAAAATGCGGAAGTTTTACCACTTTTTAAAAAGGGTATTATGTCAAATTACAGATCAATTTCACTACTGCCAACATTTTCTAAAATAATTGAAAAACTGATGAAATCTCGCATAATATCGTTCTTAGACAAAGGGGAGTTTGTCAACCGAGGATGCTATTCTAAGAGTTAGCAGCCAATTGTATAATGGCACTCCTTTTAATAAACCTACCATGGCTCGCTTCATTGATATGACGAAAGCGTTTAACATGGTTGGTCACAACCTTCTGTTAAAAAAAAAATACTGAATGCTCGCTTTAGAGGAGTAGTCCATAAATGGTTTAAGTCTTATCTCCATGATAGAAAACAAAGAGTTAATGTAAATGGAAGCTTGAGTGACTTACGGACGTTAAAGAATGGTGTACCCCAGGGTTCAGTTCACGGTCCTGTGTTGTTTTTAATTTACATTAATTCTTTCTTTGAACTGAAATTGAATGGAGTCTCAACTGCTTTTGCAGATGACATAACCCTTACCTACCAAATTTAATTCAGAGCTCGAATGTACATATTGCAAAAATCTCGGAAGATCTAGAAACCTTAAGGCTTTGGTTTGCAGAGCATAAATTGATTGTTAGTCAAAAAACAAAACTCATGTCCTTCAAATTATCAAATAACGTCCTAGACAACTATAACCTATGTTTCCATTCTTATGATTGTAAAAAAAATTGTTACCTGTGCATAGTTGTGGAAAATGTAATTTTGTCCCGAGTTCATCTTGTTCTAAGAATCGCTTTGACATTGAATTAGTGAGTCACTTCAATTACCTTGGAGTATTCATTGACCATAACTTAAACTGGAAACATCATATTTAATCCATCAAATCACACATGTTACTAGTGACGCGCAAAATGTATCTTATAAACCAGTATTACTCAACAAAAGTGTTAAAGTCAATCTACTATGACCTGGCCCACTCTAAACTACAATATGATGTCTGAAGCTGGGGTGGTTCTTATAATTATTCTCTAAGACCATTGTTATAAGCTCAGAAACATTTACTCAGGATCATTAGTAATAAAAATAGTTTTTCTCATAGGTGGCCTCTATTCAGAAACCTACATATTCTACCATTGAGACACCTTTATGTTTTCAAAGTGCTTAAAGAATTTTTTAAAGAAAAGTGTCAAAATTCCCAGTAGGAGCAATCGGATGTATAATCTCCGTATAAATAGTATGCATCTTGCTGATGTCCCAACTGCTCACAATAGTCATTTTTGTCCGAAAAATCGTACATCTTAATTCATATCTAAAAAAAGTAAAATACTGGTTGTTCTCATTGGAGCGAAGCTCCTTACACCCTAAAATGTATTATGTTGACAGACTCACCTCCTAAATACTTTGACGGATTTTGACCAAATTAGACATGTCAATAGAAGGCATCGAGGGGAAGGTTTTAAAAAAATAATATCAAAAATCGGACATACCATCGAGGAATAATCACCGACAGACTACTCCTGCTAAACGTTTTGACGGATTTTGACCAAATTAGACATGTCAATAGAAGGCATCGAGAGGACGGTTTTAAAGAAATAAAATAAAAAATCGGACATACCATCGAGGAATAATCACCGAAAACGTGTCCCATAGACTTAACATTAGAAACCACGCGCATCCGTATTTTGATAATAAAACAACGCAGAAGGCTTTAAGCGATTTTAACCAAATTTGACATGGTGATACTCAGAGAAAAGTTTGTGAAAATAAAAATATGTATTTTTTCCTTTAGACTTAAATAATCTTGCCTCGGAAAGCATGTTCTAACCTTGATCGTCAAACAGCTCTGTCAACGAAATACGACGACCTTTTTGCCCGTTTAGGGTTCAAAGTGGTAGAAGTCTGCTTTTTCAGGCGCCATTTTTTTAACACTATCAACTCTGCTATCCATTTGATTAGAATAGCCGCGGACCGTAAGGATATAGACTAAAGTATCACAAACATAAATTCATATGAATACTCACTGATACGATCGTCCTTCCGCACCTGCACAATACCTGAATGAAAGCATACAGGGAACAATTTTAAACATATGCCGATGGTCTGTTTTCGATGAACACCAGCTAGCGTAGGCCCAATGGACGAATTAACATAGAACCACAATTCTTTTTACAATCGATAAAGAAACTCAGTTACCTTAAGGGTCCGCTAAACATCTAAGTTTTTGTGATGCATTACTGTCACCGTATTCGTATCAGAAGATACTACTTCGCTTAGATTATGGTTGCTCACGCGCACTCTATGACGTCCTGGAATCATTACTCAAACGAGATCTGCTATCCTAGTCATCAGCACAAGTAAAAGTCAATATTATTTTAATATCAATAGTTTCCTCAATATGTATATTTATGTGTAAGGTATTATGTATTTTTAGCTCTATTTATTATATGTACATGTAAATGTATTAAGTCCGCAGAGAACTCCGTTCCCCTGACCTCGACGAAGTTAAGATTGCCATATCGAAACTCAAGTCGAATAAAGCTGCTGGCGCAGACCGACTATTTGCTGAGCTCTTGAAGGCAGCTGGGGATGACCTGGTTAGGAGCATGTACCAGCTCATCCGTAAGATATGGTCAGAGGAAAGCATGCCCGAGGAACGGAGTCTCAGCATCGTATGCCCGATCCACAAGAAAGGAAATCCCTCTGATTGCGCCAACTACAGAGGAATAAGTCTCCCTAACATCGCCTGTCATTTTGTGTGAACGCCTGAAGCCTTTAAATAAGCTGATAGGTCCTTATCAGTGCAGATTCAGGCCAGGGAAGTCCATCAGCGGCCAAATTTTCACACTACGGCAGATCCTGGAAAAAACCAATGAATTTCAAGTCGACACTCACCACCTATTTGTCGACTTAAAAGCCGCATACGACAACGTAATTAGAGACGAGCTATACAACGCTATGTCTACGTTTGAAATACCTGCTAAACTCTTCAGACTATGCAGGATGACTTTGGAGAATGCTCGCTGCTTCATCCGAATTGGTGAACACCTTACACATAGTTTTTATGTCAAAAAAGGATTTAGGCAGGGCGATGCGCTGTTGTGTGATTTCTTCCACATCATATTAGAAATGATTGTGCGAAAATCACTGACCAATACAACAGGCGCAATCTATTTCAAATCCTCGCAACTCCTTGCATAGGCCGACGATATTGACATAATAGGTAGATCACAGCGAGATGTCAATGAGGCGTTTGCGAGTTTGAGATGGAGGTGGCGAAAATTGGCTTGGCAGTAAACGAGGGCAAAACTAAATATATGCTGTCATCAAAAAAGGACGCTCACCACCGATGTCTTGGCCAGAACGTTTGTATTGGCAGATATAAGTTCGAGGTAGTTAAGGATTCGTCCACCTTGGCTCCGAAGTGACCTGGAACAACGACATCAGTTCCGAAATCAAACGCATAATCACTCTTGCCAATAGCTGGTTCTTTGGGCTCAGGAGGTAATTGAGTAATAGAGCCCTCTCCCGAACGACAAAGTTGACTCTATATAAGACCCTTATTATCCCGGTCCTGGTGTACGGCGCAGAAGCATGGACACTATCAAAAGCGGATGAGGAGGCCCTTGGTCGGTTCGAGAGAAAGATTTTGAGCGCGATTTTCGGGCCTATAAACGCAGCACCGTGGCGCAGTGGGTAGTGTGTTGGCCTCTGACGCTGATGACACGGGATCGACTCCCGACACAGCCATGTCATCGAATGTGTTTTCACGGTGTTTCTCCTCAGCGGGGTTCTGACAAAACCCCCTGTAGTAAAATTGCCATGAAAAGCTTCTCGTCCCTTTCACCTATAGGAAAATGAAATCACACACAACATGGGTGATTGTTAGAAGCTCGGCTCAGGTCCTTCATGGACTGTAACGCCAACATACAAACGCAGACGGGGGATGGAGGAAAAGATTAAACCACGAGCTGTACAGCGATATGAGTCTAGTCAGGCGCCTACGGATTCAACGCCTAAGATGGCTGGGCCATGTAGAGCGAATGGACAGCTCCGGCCCGGAGTGTCTTTGAATCCAACCCCGAGAAACGAAGAAGCAGAGGACTGGATGTGCGGCATTGGAAAAGGCTAGCAAAAGATCGTGCTAGATGGAGGGGCATGTTGGTTGAGGCCCAGGTTCACCCCGAACTGTAGCGCCCGCTAAGAAGAAGAGAAATGTATTAAGTAACCGATGCTTCGCCAACGCAGGTTATTGTCAGCAGTGTCAATCCGCTCTAACATATGTATGTTAAGGATTGATATTTTATTTATTTTCCTTTATATTTAATTGTTAATCGTTATTTTAAATGTTTATAATAACGAAAGCCATCCAGCCTTTAGACTAGAATTGTCATTCAGTATTGCGCATCCCATATGTACATACCTCTCATTGTCGCTACGCACTACTAATGCCATCGTCGTAAGTGAATGAACGAAATCGAAGGGGGAAAGTGAACTGAATTGTTGGCAAACTTGTTCTCCAACCAAAACGAATCACTCGGTTTGAGAAGAAAATGAAGAAAAAAAAAAAACGTCATTCAAATAGTTTATACGATAAAGAAAAGATATGAATCATTGCAATAAATCTAACGAACCACGGCCACTTGTGCACGCCTGAATCGTCGGCTCTAGTCTCTAGGAATGAAATCCGATTCCTACGGGCGGTGCAATAAGCAACATGACTAGTAGATGTCCTTTCGAGATAATCCGCCCATTTGTCTTTTGTCTGTCTCCGTTTTCCTTTTATGACTGTTATGACTTATCACAGGATGCAGGGATTTTTTGGCTAAAATTAGACAACCTCCCGACACCGAGCTGTGTATGCGTGCATGAGAAATGCACGGAATTCGTATTTGGAATACGAATATCGAATATTTCACTTTTGTTTTCGACGATAGTTGTTGTTATAATTGTCGTTGTCGTCATATTATACTCTTTTGCTTCAGTTTAACTGGGAAACTTTCTCCACCTGGTCCCAAACAACATGGTCTCGGTATTGCTCCATCGATTGTCCACGATCGTACAAGTTACGCTCAGTCTGTGTCGTTGTGGTCGCTGTTTGTCGTCTGGGTTTGGCTCTCTGTATCACCTCTAAGCGAAATTCTCTTCTTTTCTCACTCTCTCTCTCGGCTTTTCCATGACGATGTTTGTGTCGTTTCTCTTCTCACCTATCGGGCTTATTTCATATTTTCGTTTTTGTTTATAGTTTATAGGTTTAGGTAAAGGTCCGTCTTGAACCAGAAATCGATTTTGGTACAAATGACTGTTACGTGATGAATGTAACGCACTTTCCCATCGAACGGGCGTCCATCCATCAACGTTCCATCATATTTTGGGTTACGTATATCGCAAAATTTAAATTCCAACGAAGACAACAGTGACATCCGTCTCGCTTGTTGACTGGGCCCCCCTTTGATATACGATACGATATTCTGGCTTATAATGCCCGACTTGTGATTCGTTGCTGCACAATCGTGTATACGAAACGAAGACAAGTGCCATTTTTCGTATTTTAGAGCTTGGCATTCTGTTGCGCTTGCGCATGTTCAACGCCTGAGCAGCTATGGGTGAACCATAAAGGGGTAGTCTGTGTGATGTCTTTTGCATAATACGAGCATTTTCATGAGCAACGCAACGCACAACGCACGACGACGTTTTTTGTTTCTTTGCTTTTTTGGTGCGAATGGATCACCGCTAGCCGCCTGAATGCAAAACAATCGAAAGTGACTTCCTGTAATTTGGTTATGATTTTGTAAGTAGCTAAATCAAATGAAAGATGGAGTTTTCGTTGATAAATGAGGGCATAATTAGGATGGGCTTATGAATAGAAACTCTCTTGGTAGACAGAAGTGCGGTGGTAAAGTGGTTAGCCAACCATGGAAGAGACCTTAACCAACTGCAACACGATTTAGTATTTTGATCGTTTATAGCCGGAGATCGTTATCTGAATTGTAATGGTACTTGGAGTGGCGACTGGGATATTTTATTTTTTTTGGACTGTCTGGAGCCGTCTGTTTGTTTTTACTACTCCGGAAATTGGATTGAGTCGTGGGAGATTTGAAATGTTTATATTTGTTTGATGTCGTAATTATCACTTGGATGGGGCCTGACAAATGCTTTTAAGACTCCCTTCGATGTGATTAAAGTAGATAAAGGCGATGGTCGAAATCGACGAACACGCTAATTCTCTGGGGAGAGATCTAGTTTTTTGTAGGCATATCGTCTTGAAATACTACAATACACACATTCTCGATCTCCTAATATATGTAGATATCGCCAGTTTTCCGTATATTTCGACGGTTGATATCCCCATTTGAATAGATGTTAATTTGACCACACTTTGGTCAACTAGTTTTTGTAAATTTTTTAAAGAATATTTTACAAAAATAATAAAACTGGCAAGCCGTTCTGCTCTTACGAAATAATAATCTCATGACTACCTAAAAATCTGGACGAGCGACATGGATCTGTTGATAGCGTGTCTGTCTGCGACCCCGATAGCTCGACATTCGAAGTATCGGAGATATCAAGTCTCTGAGTGCGACTAGCAAGTTGGTTAAGGTCCTCAAACGGGGAAGACCGACAAAGCTGGACGCACTCAGAAAATCTGATGGTACCTTTACAGAGTCTAAAGCGGAAAACCTTAGCTTACTGTTTGAGACTCATTTCCCGGGAAATCAGATCGACATCGGCTCGTTGTACACTCCTTCAAGGGAAAGGAATATATCCTGTTATGCTGCAAAAAGGTATAAGGCAGCTGCTTCCTACTTAGAAAATAATTTTCACTGCTAGTCTAGCACTTGCTCACATACCCACTCCTTGGCGCACAGTGAAAGTAGTCTTTCTTCCTAAAATAGGAAAAGAAGACTACTCACTTGCCAAGAGCTTCAGACCAATTAGTCTAACATCCTTCCTGCTGAAAAGCATGGAGAGACTGCAGCACAGAAATTCTTGCCAGACTGCGCTTCAGAACTTAGTTGGGTGAATTAAATGCGCGCTCGAAAGGAAAGAGTACGCGCTGGGCATTTTCATCGACATTGAGGGAGCTTTTGATAACGCAACTTTTGACAGCATGTGCAACGCTGCCAGACATGGCGTAGATGAAGCACTGGTCCTTTGGATCAAAGCAATGCTCATGCACAGGACATTGACCACTGATGCAGGCCTCGACCAGCGTGTCAAATCCGGCGTAAACAGGGGCTGCCCTCAAGATGTGGTCCTGTCTCCGCTGTTATGGTGCATTGTGGTCGATTCTCTGCTTGATGCTCCCAATGCCTCTGGAATCTATGCCCAGGCCTATGCGGATGACGTCGTCTTTCTTTCTGTCTGCTCATGTTTAGCGACTGTCCGTCTCAAAGCACAGGCGGCGCTAGATGTGATCGATGATTGGTGTGCCAGAAATGGGCTGTCAGTCAATCCTCTTAAGACCGATGTCGTTCTCTTTACAAGAAGGAAGGAAAGAAGGAAGGAAAAATACTGACATGACTCAGATGGTACTAAAAGGCACTTCCATCCCGATATTCAAGGAGGCTAAGTATCTAGGAGTCATCTTAGATAGCAAGCTTCTCTGGTCAAAGCATGTTGAGTCAGAAATCACCAAAGCGCTGTCAGCTTTCTGGCAATGCAAAGGAGCTTTTGGCAAAACATGGGGCTTATCGCCGGCAAAGGTCCTCTGAATCTACACGGCAATGATAAGACCTATAATGTCATATGCATCGGTTGTCTGGTGGAACAGACTAAAACGCAAACACGTCGTAACCTCTTTCACCAAACTCCAAAGAACGGTTTGTCTCAGCTGCACGGAGGCTTTCCCCAGCACGCCGGGCGCTGCTCTAGATGTTATGATGAACCTTCCACCTCTTGATATATTTATCAGAGGGTGTGCTCTGAAAGCCATGTCTCGTCTGAAGAGAAATGGCTTTTGGTACAACTCGCATAGGAATAACGGTGTGCTTGCGCAATAATTGTCCTGCGACCCCTGTCTCATGGACATGCCTTCTGACGCACTGACGCCCGTTATCCTATTGCGTCGTAATTTCACAGTCGAGTTTCCATGGCGTCAGGATTGGCTATGGCTGGATACTGAACCTGGAAAGGATAGCCTTCGCATTTTCACGGATGGCACCAGGTCTGGGCGGGGGTCCGGTGCTCGAGTCTTCTTTGAGCCCGAAAACATCCGACTGCACTTCTCGTTAGGAAAGTATGCGTCTGTCTTCCAATCAGAGATGTACGCAATCCTAATGGCCATGCACTATGTTGTGAAGCACAGGTAGAAGGGGGAAAGCATCTGAAGTGAAAGCCAAGCTGCACTAAAAGCTGTGTGTAACCCCTTAACTAGCTCCAAATTAGTGCTTGAACTCAAGTCCTTCTTGAACAGAGTCGGCAGACTAAATTCATTTGGCCTTGTGTGGGTTCCAGGCCACTCTGAGATCCCAGGAAATGAGATCTCTGATAAACTCGCCAGAATGGGTTCAGAGGAGAGTTTCTCAGGACCTGAACCGCTCTAGGCCTACCTGCGTCCACGGTAAATTCCTACATTAACGATTGTGTATTCAATACACACAACCGTAGATGGAGAGATTGTCCAGGTTGCAGGATGACTAAGTGCGTATGCCCTGATGTCTGCAAAAAATCTGCAGCATTCCTCCTGTCTTTAAGGAGAATCAACTAAAGAAGGCTTGTGGGAGTTATCACGGGCCATTACACTTTTGCCAAGCATCTCTACGTGCTTGGCATCAGTGAGACGCCTACCCGTGCTGCATGTTGCGAGGAGGAGTATGACACTGCAGAGCATTTCCTCTGTGATTGTCCCACTAGAGTGTACGTGGTGCGAAAACGATTCATCGTGTTCCGAAAAACTTGCTCCGATGGACGATTATATCGACCGAAAAAAAGGAGTAGCGCACGATAAGTTTGGTGAACTGAACCGTGGTTTTCAAAATAAGTTTTCACAGTTTGCACACGTTGTCCTGGCTTTAATATATACATCGTAAAATGGCAAATCGAGCTAATCACAAATCAACTTTCAACTGTCAAATTGATAATCTGTAGAAACAGTGTTGACAGTTTAAAAACCAAATCTCTATGACAAACACCCTTTATTTCATCAAAATTGTCCGATCAGTTTTAAACTCCATGGTAAACAGTCCCCATATACATCCATATTTTCCTTTTATCTTTTCCCTTGATTTCGAGAAGGCAAATTGGAACACTTTTCAGAGAGTAATCAAAAGGAAGCTTGAAAATATTCCAGTGAACCTTGATGATATCGCCAACACTCAAGACGTTGACAATATTGTCAACAGTTTCAATAAACATTTACTAAGCTCTGTTGATGCTAGTGTCACAAAAGTTATTAGACAATGCTATTCGAAAAAACTTCCAATGCAGGTTCTGCAGCTTATAAGGTTGAGAAATATGCATAGAAGAAATTGGCAGAGATATCGGCAAACTAATTCCAAAATACTGGTTAAACCTTTTAATCATACGATACTGAAGTACATCAATAGTATTCGTAATAATCAGTGAAATAACAGCTTCGTTTTTTAGACAAAGGATCTAAACCTTTTTGGAATATAGCTAAAATAATAAAAACTAAAAATATATGTATTCCGGCCCTTCAAAAACGGATCGGATACATATTTCACTGATCTCGATAAAGCCTACGCACTCTGCCCGCAGTACTTCAACAATCATACAATTGCTCGTCATTAAGGGGATGCTGTCACAAACACTCAAGTGGACGACAGTACCCACGCTTTCAATTTGTCCACGCCTGAGACACCGTCTTTTGCTTATGTATCGGAAGCAGATGTAAGTTACTATATTAAAAACCTTAACGTCAAAAAATCATGTGGCAATGATAGTATAAGAAATATTTATCTTAAAAAACTGCCTAAAGCTGGAATTAACCCTAGAAGGGTAACCTTCGTCGATTCGACGAATATGAATCCTTAGTCCTCTCACTGATAGGATCCTCTTTTCGTGTAACCCTGCTTGGGTAAGTGCATTTTTTATTGAAAAACGGCGCAAATGTTCGTCGAAACGACGAAGGTTACCTTTTATGTAACTTTCAGTGCACGATCAGATTTTTAATAAGCAAGTTAACGCCATGACTGGTGACGACCGGCTTGGCTGTCGCGGCCGCCTTCCGGATCGCCGTTTATGTGCAACATTGCGTTGATAATGCAATATACTGCACATTGTGTTTCTTGCAAGGGCATCATAAAATTGCGAAGATCGGGGCGAACTGGCTTACTATGCGAACGGGCAGTAGAGTTAGGCCAGGCGCAGATTGAGACACGTATAGCGCGTGTGAGGGCATGGGCTTGGACATACAGGGTAAAGTTGTTGATTGCTCTCAACCTGGCGAGATGCCAGCAACGATCCCTGTTTAAATGCCCGGGTCAAGTTGACATACGGCCTCCTCGCGGCGCCCTCTGGATAGCCTCTTCATCAACCGTTGGGAGGTGAACAAACGTATGCAGCGAAAATACCCCAACCAGAATGGCGGTTGTGCGGCGGGCTAACAATCCGCCCACGTAAATAAAACCTAAAGTTATGAATGAGCAAGATGCCTCGGATACACGGACGGATACTCGATGACGACAACGCACGAAAAAGGAACACGATTTGCGAGTATGCTCCTGGAATGTCAGAACCCTGTACACTCCCGGAGCTGCTCATAAACTAGAAGGAATCCTCACGCAATAAAAGGCGGATATTACTGCGGTCCAGGAAATACGCTGGATAGGAAACGGTATGATTAGGAAGAAAAATTTCGACATTTATTACAGCTGTCACAAAAGGTTGCACTTACTGGGATGCGGATTTGTCGTGGGAAAGCGGTTAAGGTCGAAGATCATCGACTTTAATCCTATAAGTGATCGCCTGGCTGTGATCCGCATCAGAGGCAGATTTTATAACATCAGCCTTATATGTGCACACGCCCCTACCGACGAGGCTGAAGACCCTATCAAGGAGGACTTCTATGACCTCCTGGACAACGCCTACCGAGCTTGTCCGGAGTACAAGATCGGAAAGCACAACCTCCACGATACAACAACAGACAACGGCTTCCGACTCGCTGACTTTGCAACAGCTCGTAGTCCGGTAATAAGTAGCACAAGATTCCCTCGCAAGCGAATCCACACAGCAACCTAGCAATCTCCGGACGGTCGAACCGCCAACCAAATCGACCATGTGCTCATTGACGCAAGGCACTCGTCAAACATCCTGGATGTGCGAACATTCAGAGGGGCAAATGTCGACTCTGACCACTTCCTCGTAGCAGCAAGATTCAGAGCTCGACGGTCCAATGTCAGAAAGCTGCACCAGCCCATCAGGAAGAGGTTCGACATTAGGCGCCTGAGCACACCGGAGGTTGCCAGAGTCTACAGGGAGCAGCTGAGCGAAAGACTCTACGGTATGCCTACGTCGAACACAAATGCCAATAATATTTGGCTGCATTGCCGCTCAGCCATTCAGGAAGTAGCCGAAACCACCTTAGGATAACTACCACCCCCGACAAGAAACCCGTGGTATGATGGCGAGTGTGAGCAGAAAAAGGCAGCAACCGACGAGGCGTACCAAAAGGCGCTGCAAAGGAAAACCAGGGCAGCGCAAGAAGAGTACCGAGCCAGAAGAAGGGAGGAGAAAAAACTACTGCGACAAAAGAAAAGAATCTTCGCAGCCTCGCAGCTCAAGGATATCGAGGAGTCTAGGGATAAACATAAAATACGAGCCTTTTACAAGAAAGCCAAAGGCCTTGCAGGAGGCTTCAAAAAGGGCACCCTGGCTCTTCGAAACTGCGAGGGTAATTTTGTCACCGACTCGCAGGGAATAGTGGATGTATTTAAGCAGCATTTCTAGCAGCTGCTTAAGGAGCATGACCAAGGGAGAGTGGTAGGGACCGAGGAAATCCCAACTCCAGCCGCTGAAGTAGTCCTCCCACCCAGCATCGAAGAAGTCGGCACAGCTATTCAGAAACTGAAGAACAACAAGGCCGCAGGCTCAGATGGCTTGCCATCAGAGCTCTTCAAGGCTGGCGGCGATGTTCTGGTAGGGAGCATGCACCAGATCATCTGCAGAATTTGGAAGATGAAAGCATGCCCGACGACTAAAATACCAGCTCTATATGCCCCATCCACAAAAAAAGGCGATCCCACCTCTTGCAAGAACTATAGAGGTATATCCCTGCTCAATGTCGCATACAAGATCCTGTCCAGCGTATTGTGTGAACGTCTAAAACCATTTTGCACCGCACTAATCGGCAGTTACCAGTGCGGCTTCCGGCCCGGCAAATCAACTATAGACCAAATTTTCACACTTCGACAAATCCTGGAAAAGACCAACGAGTTTCGAATCGATACACACCATCTTTTCATCGATTTCAAAGCCGCATACGACAGCATTCATCGTGAAGAACTGTTTGGGGCGATGGCCGAATTCGGGATCCCGGTAAAACTGATCCAGCTGTGTCGCGCCACGCTAAAAAACACGCGATGCACCGTGCAACTCGGTTCTAGGACCTCGGAACCATTCGAAACATGCACCGGATTTCGGCAAGGAGATGCGCTGTCATGTGACTTCTTCAACCTGGTGCTGGAGCCGATAGTGCGACGGGCAGGCGTCAACAGGGAAGGCACTATCTTTTACAAGTCCATCCAGCTGCTAGGATACGCGGATGATATTGACATCATCGCGTGATCTCGCCGTGGCATTCTGGAAGCATTCACGGCGATTGAAGAACAGGCGAAACGAGTTGGTCTTAAGATCAATGAGGATAAAACGAAATACATGCTGTCAAGTAAAAACCAATCCGTCGCTCACCACCTGGGACAAAATATAACAATTGACAGCTACAATTTCGAGGAAGTTAAGAAGTTTGTCTACCTCGGGGCAAACGTAAATTCCACAAATGACACCACAGTGGAGATCCGGCATAGAATCGCCCTTGGCAACCGCTGCTAATTCGGCTTGTCCAAACAACTGGGGTCAAAACTCCTCACTCGAAAAACCAAAGTCATGCTTTATAAAACGCTCATTCTGCCAGTCTTGCTGTACGGAGCCGAAAGCTGGACGATAAGCTGGACAGCGGAGCTGATTTTGGATTCTTTCGAAAGAAAAATTCTGCGCCGGATATTTGGTCCTGTCTGTGAGGAATGTGAATGGAGAAGAAGACACAACCGCGAACTCTACGAGCTGTACCAAGATGTGGATGTAGTCCGGAAGGCAAGGATCCGTCGACTACACTGGCTCGGCCACATCTAGCGCATGGACATCAACGCTCCAGCTAAGAGGGTCTTCGACTCCGAGCCTCCTGGTTCGAGAAGAAGAGGAAGACCGAACCTCTGGTATAAAGACCAAGTAATCGCGGATGTAAGACATCTTGGTCTTGACAACTGGAAACAGCGTGCCCGGGACCGTCCAGGATGGAAGGCAGCTATAGCTCAGGCTCAGATCCTCCATGGATCGCAGGCCTGATAAGTAAGTAAGTATAGCGCGTGGGAGGTGGCGCAGCGTGACGCATTTTTTTGTAAACTACAGAATTCAATAGAACGGCGCAAATTGGTAAACACGCGTGACGTGCCGCGACTCACGCCAGCCGAGCGACGCGCGGCGCAGTAGTCGAGACAAAGTTGTACGTGCCATTCTCTCGCGTGTGGTTCTTGGTTTTGGAGAAATGGCAGAAGAAAAATGAATAGAGACAGTTAGGGTTCATAAAGAACTATATGATACCCAACTATCTGAAGACAAAATTCACTCTTATGCGATCGATCTGTGAGTACCTGCGTCTCAATTTGCGGATCACCACGCTACGCGTTTGGCACGTACGCGTCATGGCACTCGTGTCATTTCACCTCACACGCGCTATACGTGTCTCAATTTGCGCCTGGCCTTATACTATTCTTTAGCAGTTAAGTTCATTCGCATTTGGAACGGCACCGAAATAAAGCGAAGGTATTTCCGTAAATATAATAGAGGGAAAACTCGTAGTGCCATGGATGAAGAAACGGTTAGAAGCACCAATTTTACCCACTAATATTAGATCTTGTATTGAAAAACATATTCTCGAAAAAAAGAACCGTTAAGGGAGCACAAGGACGCATGACTAAGTCAACGTGCAATAAATGTGATGTAAGCAAATGTGGAGAGCATAAAGTTGAACTCTTACTTACTTACTTACTTACTTACTTATCAGGCCTGCGATTCATGGAGGATCTGAGCCTGAGCTATAGCTGCCTTCCATCCTCGACGGTCCCGGGCACGCTACTTCCAGTTGTCAAGACCAAGATGTCTTACATCCGCGATTACTTGGTCTTTATACCGGAGGTTCGGTCTTCCTCTTCTTCTCGAATCAGGAGGCTCGGAGTCGAATACCCTCTTAGCTGGAGCGTTGATGTCCATGCGCTCGATGTGGCCGAGCCAGTTTAGTCGACGGATCTTTGCCTTCCGGACTACATCCACATCTTGGTACAGCTCGTAGAGTTCGCGGTTGTGTCTTCTTCTCCATTCACCTTCCTCACAGACAGGACCAAATATCCGGCGCAGAACTTTTCTTTCGAAAGAACCCAAAATCAGCTCGGCTGTCCTGCTTATCGCCCAGCTTTCGGCTCCGTACATCAAGACTGGCAGTATGAGCGTTTTGTAAAGCATGACTTTGGTCTTTCTAGTGAGGAGTTTTGATTCCAGTTGTTTGGACAAGCCGAAGTAGCAGCGGTTGCCAAGGGCGATTCTACGCCGGATCTCTACTGTGGTGTCATTTGTGTAATTTACGTTTGCCCCGAGGTAAACAAACTCCTTAACTACCTCGAAATTCAAGCTGTCAATTGTTATATTTTGTCGAAGGTGGTGAGCGACGCATTGTTTTTTGCTTGACCGCATGTACTTCGTTTTGTCCTCATTGACCTTAAGACCAACTCGTTTCGCCTGTTCTTCAATCGCCGTGAATGCTCCCACAATGCCACGGCGAGAACACGCGATGATGTTGATATCATCCGCGTATCCTAGCAGCTGGATGAACTTGTAAAAGATAGTGCCTTCCCTGTTGACGCCTGCCCGTCGCACTATCTGCTCCAGCACCAGGTTGAAGAAGTCACATGACAGCGCATCTCCTTGCCGAAATCCGGTGCATGTTTCGAATGGTTCCGAGGTCCTAGAACCGAGTTGCACGGTGCATCGCGTGTTTTTTAGCGTGGCGCGACACAACTGGATCAGTTTTACCGGGATCCCGAATTCGGTCATCGCCCCAAACAGTGCTTCACGATGAATGCTGTCGAATGCGGTTTTGAAATCGATGAAAAGATGGTGTGTATCGATTCGAAACTCGTTGGTCTTTTCCAGAATTTGTCGAAGTGTGAAAATTTGGTCTATAGTCGATTTGCCGGGCCGATTAGTGCGGTGCAAAATGGCTTTAGACGTTCACACAATACACTAGACAGGATCTTGTATGCGACAGGGATATACATCCCTGCAGGGATATACATCTATAGTTCTTGCAAGAGGTAGGATCGCCTTTTTTGTGGATAGGGCAAATAGAGCTGGTATTCCAGTCGTCTTCCCAAATTCTGCAGGTGATCTGGTGCATGCTCCCTACCAGAGCATCGCCGCCAGCCTTGAAGAGCCCTGATGGCAAGCCATCTGAGCCTGCGTCCTTGTTATTCTTCAGCTTCTGAATAGCTGTGCCGACTTCTTCGATGCTGGGTGGGAGGACTACTTCAGCGGCTGGAGTTGGGATTTCCTCGGTCCCTACCACTCTCTCTTGGTCATGCTCGTTAAGCAGCTGCTGGAAATGCTGCTTAAATACGTCCACTATTCTCTGCGGATCGGTGACAAGATTACCCTCGCAGTTTTGAAGAGCCTGGCTGCCCTCCGGACAAGCTCCGTAGGCTTTATCCAGGAGGTTATAGAAGTCCTCCTTGATAGGGTCTTTAGCCTCGTCGGTAGGGGCGTGTGCACGTATAAGGCTGATGTTATAAAATCTTTCTCTGATGCAGATCACAGCCAAGCGATCACTTATAGGTTTAAAGTCGATGACCTTCGACCTTAACCGCTTTCCCAGCGCTTTCCCACATTAAACATAAACTATACGGCTAAAAAGCTAAAGTTCGAATGATGGAAACCATAATGGCCATTTAACTTTTAACTCACATTATATCAAACACGAAGCTTACTGAACTGACATGAGTGTTAGACTTCTGTCTGCTTTTGACCTAAACCATCTTTTCAGTACAGGAACTTGCAGATTAGTCTGACGGTTCTGACTAAATGAGTAAACATATAAATGAATATTTTACCCGTAAAGTTTTAATTACCTTTAGCTTTAAAGAGGTGGAATGAGCTACATGCCATTTATCATTCATTAGATAGGTTGTTGATTTTTCCACCCGAACACGCAGGATGGAACTAATGATCCAATGAGAGAGAAAGGGAAGCTTTAGTAAAACTTTGGCAAGCAAATTAGCGATTTACCAAATTTGAAAATATTTTGAATAGAGAAACTTTTCATAAACAATCAAATCATGTGGGCAGAAATGTTTACCACACTTTTCATTGGAAATTACTTTCTTATGAGTTTTTTCCCCTCGAAAAGGATCTCTTGAGATAGAGGCAAAAACCAGCGCACAAGGCCATCTGACAAGATACGTTATTCTTTTGAACACAGAATATCTCATTGGCTTGGTAATGAATGAAATGTAATTCATGTCTTACATGCTGCTCATATGAATGCTGTGTGCTTGAGGAGGCACAAGAACCGTGATGGGATTATGAACAATCGAGATGTGTCTTTTTGTTCACGCCCAAAAGCCTTTCGCAAAAGCATGGTAACATTGTAATTATGCAAGTTTGCATATGGAATAGATTGAATATGATAAGCCAAATCCAAGTGCACGTATTTTTAGAGGATGATCTCGAACTCTGTGGAAAGTTTCAAAGATACAATCTCTACTCGGAGATATATGTAAATGTATGCTGATGTTGAAATAAGGTATGCAACTTTAGAGTTCAAACGGTAGGGCAGGAATTATGTGTAAAACGCTTGTAGTTCTGGCAAATGATATAGTTTCGAGGTGGTGGCATGATAGCCTTCAAGTGTTCATTTTCGGAATTCCATAACTTGTCTTAAATTCTTACCTCTATCAGATCTATAACCAATAGTCAGTCCTTTAGTACTGATGACGATTTGAAATGTAAGCAGTAATCAACATTGTCAAGTTAGACATCTGTAAGAGCTATTGTATCACAGCTCAATACTTGGCAACATTCATAATTGGACTATACAAAGACTGTCACATTTGTATTTGATAAGCCAATCACGGTTTACTTATAAATGAACCTCTCCACTATACAGAAAAGTAATAATAATCTACATATGTATAAACACCTTTTTTCATCTCGATGAATACCAAAAGACCAGTCATCCAAAAGCGATATGTTTAATGATCATCAGAGTGGTCACGTGCTCACACTCAGTCGAGCTGATAAATTAACTATAGTGGCTACCTGGTTATCTGCCTTTATTCGTGACATACGATTACATACGTCAATGGAAAAGCGTTCGAAGTCGTTCTAATCTGAATGAATCATTTTTGCCAAAGTCTAAAAATCCAACAGATCAATGCTGTGATTTTAGATTTTTCATTTATACCTGACCTACCTCAACCGGCAGAAGATGTTTCAATTAATGATAAGCATTTTTCGACGATGAGATTATAATAGCAATGCTGGGAGAGTACCAGTGTTATTAGTTTTTAATTGTGTTTTGATAATAACACTTGACTTGGCAACCAATTCAGGATGACCACTTAGATTGATGATTTGTATTACGGTTAAGGTTATAATTCAGACAATATTAGTTTAATTTAAGATTGAGATGGTTTAGACCTAGATTATAAATAAATCGAGTCCAATACTACAACTATGGCTATGGAAATCAATGGAACTCTTTCGCTTCATTAGTTTTATAACAAGTGATATTCAACAATCAATAATTAAATCCAACTCTATTGGGTCAATTTGTGGGACCACAAGATATAACACATCTAGGGAAGTTTGGATTTGTTCTTTTCCTTCGTACAAATAGATAGTTGTGTAGGTATTCGTTTAGTTAATGGATCTGGAAGTGATTCTGTTTTTTCTTTTCTTACAAATGAAATCGTCTACTTGGTGGATGTCCTATAAATCATTAATTAACATCCAAGAGTTAAATATATCTTTGTAATTAAAATTACCAAATGTTTTAATTGTAACAACTAAAAATTTGTTCAGAAAAAAAACTTGCGACGTCTTGGCCAAGAGGTGGGACATGTTGTTGCCAACTAATTGGAAACAATACTATGTTTGCTATACGCACGCTTCGTTCAGTAACTGTTTCCATGAAGTTGGAGTCGAAGACTCTTCGGGCCGGAGCGTCTAACTAGGCCGATGTCGCTGTACAGCCCGTTGAATCTCCTCCTCCACTCTCCGTTTACACAAACGGGACCAAAGATTGCACGCAGAATTTTCCTTTTCATCCGCTTTTGATAACGTCCAAGCCTCAGCGCCGTAGAGGAGGACCGGGATGATTAAGGTTTTGTAGAGGGATACCTTAGTTTTTCGAGAGAGGGCTCTACTACTCAATTACCTTTTGAGCCGAAGAAGCAGCGGCTGGCAAGAGTTATTCTGCGTTTTATCTCAGCGCTGGTGTCGTTGCTGCTTGTCACTATCGACCCAAGGTAGACGAAGTCCTTGACTACTTCAAAAAGATAGCTGCCGAAGGTGACATTCTGACCAAGACGTCGGTGTTGCGCGTCTTTCTTGGATGACAGCATATAATTGGTCTTGTCCCCATTTATCCTTATACCCACTTTAGCCGCTTCTGCTTCAATGCTTGCGAACGCCTCATTGACGTCTCGCTTTGTCCGTCCAATAACGTCAATGTCATCTGCGTAGGCAAGCAATTGTGTGGACTTGAAGTAGATCGTACCTCTTGTATTGGCCGCAGAGTCCGGCACGATCTTTTCAAGAATAATGTTAAAGAAATCACATGACAGTGCGTCACCCCGTCTAAAACCTTTTTTAACATCAAAGGGGTCGGTTAGTTCACCTCCGACCTTAATGAAGTAGCGAGAGTTATTCATAGTCATCCTGCACAGTCTGACGAGCTTGGCAGGAATGTTGAAACATGACGAACGAAGCATAATGCTTAAATAATATTCTTTGTTAACAGTTTCATCCGGCAGAAGGAGTTAAAAATGCACAACACCACGATAGTCGAAGAAAAAGTCCATTTGACCCCAGATTTTTGATTATCGGTTTTTTCCGCGTCGTAAGCATAAATCAGGGAGATGAGACTTTCCTGATATTCAGAATGCATTGTTTCACATACTTCAATTCCAAAACATTCAGTGCGTTCGGTACCAATGGATATTTGATGCATCTAAGGGCCAGAAAACATCCTTTAAAATGGTATTGACCGATCCTTTTGAAATGCCAACATCATCTTTTAATGTTAATCAATGGTAGGCAAGTACCAAATCTTTGATATTTTGGACGTGAACTTCGTCAGTTGTGGTTGATCGTCGTCCGGAACGCTCTTCTCGGCCTTTTTGGTACTCTTTATACTACTTGTAAACTTTTTTTTTTCTTTCAACAATGCCTCATTATCGAAGGCTTTCTATTTCTACACCATGCTTAGTGAATCAACAGCAGAAAATTCATTCTCCAAAAACCATTTGCGTGCGCAGTTTAAATTCAAATGTCACCTTACTTTCTTGACACAGTAGTAGATAGAACAGGTTTTGTATTTTGGGCTGCGGTCTAGTAAGCCATAACTGTAAAAAAACCGACTCAAACGAGGTTAAGCTTACGATATCGAAACTGAAGTTTAATAAAATTGCTGGCGCAGAGGGCTCTGCCTGATGAACTGTTTAAAGCAGCTGGAGATGGGTTGATGAGGAACATGCACCAGCGTTCCTATCAATGTGCTTTTAGGCCAGCAAAATCCACGATAGACCAAATATTCACACTGCGTAAGATCTTGGAGAAGACCCATGAATTTCAGGTCGACATGCACTCATCGTCGTTAAAGCAGCTACATATAGAGCCATGCTGTGTTTTGACATCCCTGCCAAACTCGTCAGGGTGTGCAAAATAACAGTGAAGAATTATCGGTGCTACATGAAGTACGGTAAGGAGTTAACTGAAACTTTCGATGTCAAAAATGGTTTCAAACAAGGCGACGCATTGTCATATGACTTTTTCAACATCATGCTTGAAAAGATCGTGAAGGATTCCCTGGCCAATAATACAAGAGGCACGATCTACTTCAAGTCTGCAGAATTGCTCGCATAGGCTAATGACATTGACGTGCTTGGGAGAACACAGCGAGACATCAATGATGCTTTTGTGAGCATTGTAACAAAAGCGGCTAACGTGAGCCTGACGGTGAACTATATGAAATATATGCTGCCATTAAAGAAAGACGCACAGCACCGGCATCTTGACCAGAACGTCACTATTGGCAGCTACAACTTGGATGTAGTCAAGGATTTCGTCTACCTTAGCTCACTGGTAACAAGCGGCGCCTTGGCTCATTGGTAACAAGCGGCACCTTGGCTCACTGGTAACCACGACACCAGGGCTGAGATTAGACGCAGAATTATTCTTGCCAACCCTCTCTCGGAAAACTAAAGTAACCTTCTATGAAACCTTAATCATCCTCCTCTACGGCGCAGAGACTTGAACCATATCACAAATGGATGAGGATGCCCTTGGTCATTTCGAGAGGAAAATTCTGTGTACAATCTTCGGTCCCGTTTATGTTGATGAAGAGTGGAGGAGAAAATTAAACGAACTGTACGGGCTGTACAGCAACATCGGCCTAGTACGAAGTTCGAGATGGCTCGGCGATGTAGAGCGAATGAACACGACAGCTTCGGCCCGAATCTAAGATGGCGTACATAAGTGGAAAGGGAAACTGGAAACAGCTAGCGAAAGATCGTGCTAACTGGAAAGAGTTGTTAGTTGAGGACCAGGTTTACCCCGAAGATAGATCCCCCACTAAGCCATTTACCAGTTATTTCCCCACGTTTCCAAGCCACTACGTGTGA
The DNA here is from genome assembly GCA_951905685.1 of Eumerus sabulonum. Lineage (NCBI taxonomy): Eukaryota > Metazoa > Arthropoda > Insecta > Diptera > Syrphidae > Eumerus > Eumerus sabulonum. The sequence goes on along the minus strand of OX645060.1, from coordinate 164,517,468 downwards.
GGTATAGAACTTTTACTTACTTAACGGGATCTACAGTTCGGGGTGAACCTGGGCCTCAACCAACATGCCTCTCCACCTAGCACGATCTTTCGCTAGTCTTTTCCAATGCCGCACGCCCAGTTGGTTGAGGTCCCTTTCCACCTGTGCGCGCCACCATAGGTGCGGCCGTCCTCTATTTCTTCGTCCCTCGGGGTTGGATTCAAAGACTCTACGGGCTGGAGCTATGGTGTCCATTCGCTCTACATGGCCTAGCCATCTTAGGCGTTGGATCCGTAGACGCCTGACTAGACTCATGTCGCTGTACAACCCGTACAGTTCGTGATTGAATCTTCTCCTCCAACCCCCCTCTGTGTTTATGGGACCGAAAATCGTACGCAGAATCTTTCTCTCGAAATGACCAAGAATTTCCTCATCCGCTTTAGATAAAGTTCATGTTTCTGCGCCGTATAACAGGACCGGGATAATTAAGGTCTTATGGTCATACGAGAGAGGGCTCTACTTCTCAGTTGCCTATTGAGCCCAAAGAAGCAGCTGTTGGCAGGAGTAATTCTGCGCTTGATTTCGAAACTGCTGTCGTTGTTCCAAGTCACTGCGGAGCCGAGGTATATGATGTCCTTAACTACCTCAAACTTAAATCTGCCAAAATGTCCTTTTTCGATGACAGCAGATATTTAGTCTTGCCCTCATTAACTGCCAAACAAATTTTTGCCGCCTCCATCTCAATACTCGCAAACGCCTCATTGACAACTCGCAGCGATCTACCTATTATGTCAATATCGTCGGCGTATGCAAGGAGTTGCGAGGATTTGAAATAGATTGTGCCTCTTGTATTGGCCTTTGATTTTTGCACAATCCTTTCCAATATGATGTTGAAGAAATCATACTACAGCTCATCGCTCTGTCTAAATGCTTTTTTGACTTCGAAGCTATCGGTCAGATCTGCACCGATTCGGATGGAGCAGCGAGCATTTTCCAGAGTCATCCTACATAGTCTGACGAGCTTAGCAGGGACTTGAAATTCATTGGTTTTCTCCAGGATCTGCCGTAGTGTGAAGATTTGATCGATGGTGGACTTCCTTGGCCTGAAGCCACGCTGATAAGGACCTATCAACTTATTTACGAATGGCTTCAGGCGTTCACACAAAGTGGCAGCGAAGATCTTGTAGGCGACATTAAGGAGACTTGTTCCTCTATAGTTGGCGCATTCCAGGGGGTATCCTTTTTTATGGATCGGGCAAACAATGCTGAGACTCAATTCCTCGGGCATGTTTTCCTCTGACCATATCTTACAGATGAGCCGGTGCATGCTCTTAACCAGTTCACCCCCAGCCGCTTTGAAGAGCTCAGCAGACAGTCCATCTGCGCCAGCAGCTTTATTCGACTTGAGTTTCGATATGGCAATCTCAACTTCGTCAAAGTCAGGGAATGGAATTCTCTGCGATCTTCGTTAAGAAATGGATCATTCTGTCTGACGGCCGTATGTTGGCTGTCATCGCCGTTATACAGTCTGCAGAAGTGGTTTTCCAAATTCTCAGCATCGACTTTTCGATTTTTCTTCCTCGAACTTACAGGGAACTCTATGTGCCATTTACGAAGGCGAGCAATTTCTTTCTTTTTAGAGAATCCCGTCCCTAGAAGTCTTTCCTTCTTTTTTTTTAGGCTTGGGGAATATTTTCTTAACATCAGCTGTCAGCTACCAACGTCTTGTGCGTTTTCCTTCATTTACGTATATATTTCATTGATTAATTATACATTCTTAAGCTGATTGGACAACCCATTCTTCCGTTCCATACGACGAAATTATTGGAGAAAACCGGAAGTGGCGACGACTTTTTATAAGGTTCTATGGTCCAAAATCATGTTAATGTCTGCTAATGGTTGGTTAAGTATCTCTAAATTGATAATTATTGTATTATAAATTCACAACTACAAATTCAAAGTCATAAACTACGAGAAAACCCACACTGAATTTATTTCAAGGTATAGCAGTTCCAGAAATCTCAATTTATACCGATCTATTAATGAAAATTTGGTAGATATGCATACCCGCCACCTTGACGCCACAAGTTCTATTACCATTCCAATTCAGAGAAATAGTTTGCAAACTCTGACCATCAGTTCTATTTCCTCAATGTAAATAAATTGATTCGAAAATGATTATCGAATAAACACCGCACCTGATTCTCGACTATGTATCTATTAGTTATTTGTTTGTCTTACCGGTCAAAGCCAAAGTCCAAGTGTACGGAATAGATGTAACCCTCTGTACTACTGACGCGCGAGGTAAATGGAACGGAATTTGATTTTAATTTTGCAAATATGTATGTTGAAAGTTTGGAAATATAGTACAAGCGAAATTCATTTAATCATATGCCCAGGAGCCATTCCCAGCTAACATACATATGTATGTACATTCGTGAAGCCTCGTGGGATCTTATGTTGAATGTTTTGAGATTGATTGCCTTGGGGATTTGCTTACACTTTTTTTGCTCTTCTGCTGTAGCTAACATGTGCTAACATTATAGTATACGTGTACAATGTGAACTGTGAACTAATAGCCAATTTCGGATATTGATAATCAACTAACCCGGCTAATGAGTTACTAAGCTAATAGGTAAACCAAATAAGCTCCTTATATGAGCACAATGAAATTTAAAACAGAGCAATCGAACTGACAATTTGTGAAAACACGCTATTTTGTAAAATACTATGCTTGTTCCAACAATTTTACAGGATACTCCAGATGTGATCAAATCGTGCGTTAAACTTTGCATAGAAAAAACATATTCAAAATTAACTAACAGATAAATGCTGGCAGGTGCATAAGCAAAAAACAGGCAAATTAAGTTTTTCGTAAAATGTTCCTATTAACCTTACCATCGTCCCCCTCTAACTCTATAGAACGAAGTCAAAGTTACTCATACGATTCGAAGCAGCCTTGATAATTCTCCGTATTTAACTCGTTCAGAACCATGACTCAGCCTCATTGGCCTTTTCTACGCCGCCATGATATTGTCGCAGGTGGCAACGTTAAAATGCTTTTCTTTGCTAAAAACTCTCGCACAATAAACGAACAAAAGGCCAGCGTCGAGTGCGGATCACACGCGGAAAACACGTACTCGCAGACTCCTTAATGCGCTAACATAGATCTGTCCAGTCACTGTCCGGTTGGTAGAAACATATTCACGATGAACCATGCCGCGGTACGAGAGGTGACGGGGGCTCCTTCACGTGGATCATCTTCTACTCTCCTGATTCTCGACCATTCTTGAACCGCTTTGCCCATTCAAACACACGTGTTTTCGACATACACTCGTTTATATACCCCACTTGCAATTTTCGGAAGATTTCCGAGGGATTTCACTAAAAATTGAACCACAACACGTTGCTTGTAATGTGAGTCACTCAGTTTTACGACGTTTTTTTTTTTTTGTTTTTAACAATACTCGTACACCAATAAAACATGCTGTCGACTTCAGCCTTGGATGAAAGCTACTGAAATGGCCCCCTTTCTAAACAAATGTTGACGAACGACGCAGTGTTGCCAATTTCCGAGTTATGATTAAATTCCCGGAACCTAATTGCAACACATTGTATTTTACAAACTATTTGGTCATATAACAAATCTCCGCGATTTTTTTCTGACTAGACAATTTCGTCATGGCGCAGTGGCTAGTGTGTTGGCAGCTGACGCCGATGACACGGGATCGAGTCCCGCCAACAGCCTTGTCATCGAACGTGTTTTCACGGTACTTCTCCTAAGCGGGGTTCTGACAAAACCTCCCCGTAGTAGCCACCAAAAGCGTTGAGGCTGTCGGACAACGTCTTATCTATCTCGGCGAGAAACCGCTCTACTGAACCTGAGGCGCTCGGGCTCACAGAGCACGACGTCAGGTTCGTGAAGGAGCCGCCGTTCCACAGAATTACGGGCCACATGGAAGATTAGCGGTATCCTGGTATCCTGGATCAGCCCACAATTGTCAAAATAAAGAAATGCTTCCGGAGGCACAAAGCCGTTCAAACGCACTTTTTCATAATACATAGAATTGGGGTAGTAAGCCCCAGAGATCAGGTTATTGGTCGAAGTCATTGCCCTTGCAACGTGACCTCGAATCAGTTTAATCAGAAAGTTATCTATCCGTAAAGTCCTTGCCCTATCGTATAGGACCCCGTTGGGATAGAACTTTCTGTACTCAGACTCTGGTGTTCTGTGTAATCCAAGACAAGTCCTTAGACATTGTCTCTCAAACACCCGAATCCTTTCCATTAAGCTTGCGCTCACATTAAACCAGGCGGGACATCCATTGGCAATCATAGGTCTGATTAAGGCCATGTAGCAGATTGGCTTCACCCTAAAATCAAATTGGCTGCTGTGAAACAGCCATCTTGTCAGGGCGAAAGCGCCCCGGGCTCTTTCCAGAGCAGCATCTACATTTTTGTTAAAATATAGATACTGATCCAGCCAGATCCCGAGGTATCTGACTACACTTCCACTCGCCAATGGACGCCCGTCCGCTCCGATAATTGCGAATTTTCGCCAATGTTTTCTAGTGTCCCTGGAGGCCCTAGACAGAGGCGTTCTGAATAAAATATGTAGTCTCTGATTTCTGGAAGTTGATTTTCAACTTCCAGTCATCACAGAACTGCTGAATTTTATCGAAGTCACGTTGCAATAAAATGCCAATGACCTCGATCGTTGGACCTGATCTGTACGCAACCAAGTCATCTGCATACGCTATTGAATGGTGAAGAGAAACTATCAGATCACTGATATAAATGCTGAAAAGGATCGGCGAGTTTATCGTAGCCTGTTGCAGTCCGTTTTTAATTTCAAATGTTTGAGCGGAAGTTACGTTGGCAATTTTCACAACGAACTATCTACACGTTAACATATCATGAATTATATATAGCAATGGTTTACTTATGCCCAACCGTTTGAGCTTGTAGTAGAGTCCTTCTAACCAAACGGTGTCGAAGGCCTTCTCCAAATCAACCAGGCAGGCACCCGTGCATTGGTTCTTGCATTTATTCCATTGGATATCCGAGACGAGTTTCGACGCGGCATGTATGGTATCATGCCCCGTCCTGAAACCGAATTGGTTATCCGGGATGATATTTTTGTCCTCAGCCCATTTGGACAGGGCTCTATGGATTACCTTCTCGAAGACCTTGCTGATACTCGGAAAGAGACTTATCGACCGGAGATTTACCGGATTAGAGGAGTCTTTGCCCCTCTTAGGGATTGGTTGGACCACCGTCGCTTTCCAATGCACCGGATAATATGCATTATTCAGTGCATTGTTGAACAGGAGGGTGTACCTCTCTATAGCTACTGGTGGGAGGTGCCTGAGCACAATATTGGATATACCATCAGTACCCGCGGATTTATTTTTTTTAATGACCTGAAGATCAGCTGGAGATCCTCCGTCGGAATGAACGGTGTGTCAGCACCTTCATTGGCGATGGCATTGTTTGCCGTATAGTCGTCATTGAACCTGGTAAAACCATGGTTCTGGATTCGCCAATGTTCGATATCATTTCGAAGGTAGTATTCTCCAAGTCGTGGTTAGGGGTGAATGCTTTCATTCAACTTATACACTTCCTGGAAGACAGCCCCCACTTTCTCCTGAAGATCCTCAATCACAAAAAAGTTGTCATCTAGGACGGCGCTTTCTGGATCGATGTTGACTGTTCGTAATAAACGTTCGTTGTCTGACGTTCTCGGAAGTATCTTTTCTCCGAAATATTTCATTTATCTGCGGGAACATATTCGCGCTGTTGGATTTTACAGCGCGAATTTTGTTGCTCCAGTGCAGACTTATGGCTATTTTATAGTTTTCTTTAATTAACAGTCGGAGATTTTTAATCAGTGACTTCAGGGTCCTGACCTACGTGTTTTGTCTGTCGTTAAACTGCGTGTACAAAAGTTTGAATCTTGACAGGAGTCTACTTTTCTGCCTGTGAAGTGCGTCTATGGTCGCGTTTCGGTACACGTGTGTGGTATCGTGATTCCGTTCGCGTGGTATCGTTTTGTCCATCGTTTGTTTAATCAGTTCGGCCGTTTGTATAAGGTTTCTGTCGATCTCGATCTCGCAAAGCGTGGCCAACTTGCCCTACTATAATCGTAGGGGTGCGTTTGGACATACTCTGCCATTACTGCAAACTCGTCCGGTATTTAGATTACGGCACCAAACCCGCACTGGTCACTGTCGTATTCAATGGTACGTCCATGCAGCCGCGACAAGTCGTTGGAGGGTAGTCCTAGTCTGGCGGCGTGCTTTCCAATGTTGCAGTGACCTGTAATGACACCCACCAGAGTACTTAAGGTTTTGGTTGCCACTAGGTCCATGGTTCGTCCTAGGTTTAATTTAGGCCAGAGTTGTTTGGTGATGAAGCCGATATTACTCCCATTCCATTGGAGGTCGGTCGCCTCAATGGTTTGGAGTTTTATCATGTGCTTTACCGTACTTATTGGTGTTTTTAGGTACCCGAGGGTAGGGGGGCTGATTGTGCTGGACCCTAACTTTGCGAGTTCGTCGGCCGCGCAGTTTCCTGGAATATTCCTATGCCCGAGAGCCCACAATACTTTAATGTTGAACTGCTCAGCCATCTCATCTAGAGATAGGCGATAGTTAAGAGATGTCTTTGATTTGTGGGTTACCCCTGCCAGGCACTTTATCGCAGATTAGCTGTCCGTACAAATGATAATATTCTTGGCGGATATTAAATGGATCCTGAGCCATGCAAGGACCTCCGTTATCGCTGTTATTTCAGACTGATACACACTGCAGTAATTTGGGAGTCTAAAGGATAAGCTGAGGTTAAGCTTCTTGGAGAAGACTCCACTGCCTATACCCGACTCCATCTTAGAGCCATCGGTATAGAGGGAGATCGAGTCCTTTGGTATGACTTTCCCTTCAGCCCATTCCTCCTTGGATGGAAAGACAACTTCGAAGTTCCTAGTGAACACGTTCTGCGGGATGATACAGTCTGTGTCCATGGGTACTTTGAAGTGTTCTAGAATGGTTGTGTGGCCTTTTTGTGATGTGGGCCATTTTATTATGCTCAGGGTCGCGCAGGCAGTAATTTGTTTACTGAAAAGGTTCAATGGTGGAAGGTGTTTAGGGCCTCCGTGGGGTTGATCTGATCACTCCGCTTATGTACATATAAGCTGGCCGATCTTTGTACTTTCCCCAGAAGGTTTCGATTGACTACCTTGTCCAGAGCAGTCCACCAGACTACGACGCCATACAGGAGGATGGGCCTTATGACCGCCGTGTAGAGCCAGTCCATAATGCTTGGTTGGAGACCCCACTTCCTGCCCACCACTTTTTTTTCAGCTGTAGAGGGTAACAGTTGCTTTCTTGACGCGGTCAAGAATGTTGGGTTTCCAATTCAACCTCTTGTCAAGGACTAGGCCTAGATATTTGGCCTGCTCTTTGATTATTAGTTGGGTTCCACCCAGCCTCGGTGGGTCGAGGGGCGGAATTTTATATTTGTTAGTAAATAGTACTAGATCGGTTTTCTTTTGGGTTCACCCCAAGTCCACAGTACTGCGTGCAGGTTTTTACTGTATGTAATGCACTCTGCATAAGGTCGCATAGAGTGCTGGGAAATTTTCCTGTGGCGGCAATAGCAATGTCATCTGCATAGGCGGTCACAGCGTACCCTTCCTGTTCAAGCAACAGCAGTAGCTTGTTGACCGCCACGTTCCACAGGAGAGGGGAGAGTACTCCACCCTGTGGTGTACCTCTGCTAACCATTCTAGTTGAGACGGCACCAGCGGAGTTGGCTTTGACAACTCTTTGTGTTAGCAGTTGTCGTACCAGTTCTATCACTGATTCCATAACACCCAGATCAGTTAGCGCTTTGGTGACGGCCCATGGTTCAACATTGTTAAAGGCATCCTCAATGTCGAGAAAGGCGACTAGAGTATATTTCCTACGTTCCTACGTGACCTTTCTATTTTGCTGACCAATGAGTGGAGTGCCTTCCTGGGAAGCAGGTGTAACGAATGTGTGGGTCTAGAATCTTCTCTAGAGTTTTTAATAGAGAAGAAGTAAAACTAATAGGCCTCAAGTCATTTGCATACGTGTGACAGCTTTTGCCTGCCTTGGGTATGAAATTGACCTTGGTTACCTTCCACTTGCTAGGGATGTATGACAGGGAGAGGCAACTCTTGTATATGACCACAAGCCTGGGGAGGATGGTATCTGCTACCTGCTGGAGCTCAGCTGGTATGATACCTTCCGGTCCTGGGGACTTGTAGGGTTCAAAGCTTTTTATGGCCCATAGGACATTGTTGTTGTTGACCAGGTTCAACACTGTCTTACTTACCCCATGAATTAAGAGTCCAACATATGGCGCTTTCTATCGTCCTAAACTCGAATTAAGGTCTTATCACAGCCATAACAAGATATTCAGCGAGTGGTTCTTCTAACCTGAGCCATGGGCGCTGCCGTTGGTCCCTTTTAAGAACCCTTCCGCTGCTATAATGAAAAGGAAGACTTGGTGGCAGGTCGGATCCCTTTCTTCTGCATTAACAAGATTCCAAAAACGGAAGAAGATTGGTGGTCGCGGACTTTACACTCAAACCCTTAAATTCAGTTAAGTGTAAAACAAAGACATAAAAAAGATTACAAATATTTGGTACTGCCGATGTTGCCGAATGGTCTGCGTCTTTCACTATACAGCTACTAAAGGACTGACTAGCTACAATGTTTACTTTATTACTAATACCCGACTATTAATATCACGTGATCACGCATTTTGATCGGGATTTCCAATAGTCTTCGTCGCTCCTCTGCAAAGACTAGCGCCCACTAGTATCGCCATTACCACTGGCACCTTAAAAGACATTTTTCGTTGTTTTTATTGTTTCTTTAAAATCCGTGAGTGAATTTAATCAACTACGCACGGAAAGTTATCCGATTAGAGAAAAGATAAACGCGACACTTTCAACGAAGGTAAAAAACTGTTTTTATTTTTCTTTTTGTTTTCTATGCCTTTAAAGACAGCGTCTCTATCTCTGTGTATCTCCAGGAATTATGCAAGTACGCGCATTCCTTCAGGCCCCTTTTACACAAGCTTAGTCCCCCTTTAGGTTGCGGACGAAGAGTAAGTGTTTTCGCTCTAACTGTCAGCACGTCCGACGGGGTGGTCGGGGGGGTCACACCTCGTTAAATTGTTATCACCTGCATTTACTCGTAACGACTCTTATTGTCATTTGAAAAAGTAAAAGTTTTCTTTTTTCTTTTCTGTTTGCCGTTTGAGTGACACTTTCTACGAAACAAATATAATTTGCATTCACACTGTGTTGCCTTCAATATATTATATGTACATATGGTTAGTTATCGACATGACAAGGCTTCGCTGCAATTAAATTGTAATGAATTGATAAGACATACATAAAGGTTATCTGAAAAACAACTCTTCGTCGGAAGTGTGTCAGATGCGCGAAGTGATATCTATATTCGATAAAAACTAGATGAAAACTTACGGCAATCTTGAGTTATAAATATGCTAATTTCATTTAATAGCTCTTATGTAACTCGATGACTGACGATGTGAAGAAGCACCCAAAGAGGGATTTTCCCATTTGCCCTGAGAAAAAAAAACTCCGTCAGATTGTATAGCGGCGTATTTATAAAGAAGGTGACACTACATCAAGGCTATATGTATATCGTAAACTCGTTAAAAAATAGTCTTAATCGCTCTAATATGCAAGTAAACGAGGGACAACTTAATAAAACAGCACGGCGATTAGTTCCAGTATCATAATGACCATTCTCATCAGCGTTATTATCGGCATCCAAAAGCTTTGGCTCGAAATTGTTAGGCGGGAAAAATGCGTGCGTGATTGAAAAGCTTGTTTGTGACCTTCACCTGAATGCATGGGTAGCAATGAATAGCCGCTTCATCATCATCTCCATCATTATCGATACCGCCGATTACCAATATCAACAACAACAACAGCTCGATTGAGAAAGAAAGTCGATGAAGCATCCACGCGCAAAACGCTAAATCGCACATTTAAAGCCAGCCAGCCAGCAACCAACATTCAATAGCCTTCGGCAATTGTCCATTCTTCTTCTCTTCTCTTCGTCTACATCTTTCGGCACACCGGAGTTCATGTGTGTACGAGTATTGTGTCGCACATCTGTTTGTTCCATGATTATATCGTTTTTATTAGCTTGACACTGGTTCGATGAATACCCATCGTGTACCCTTCCCCCCCCCACCCACTCCACTGGTTATGAATGTTGTGCAACAGCATATAACCCACGATTCATGGACGAAGAGAACGATTCGTGGACAGATAATGTTTACCACGTCGCATCGTATTGATCTTTGTCGATCAACAGCAAAGAAGAAGAAGAATAAAAAAATAAATACGATGTCGGATAAGGCATCGAAGATGGCTATTCGGAGCGACGGGCTGGAGAAAGGTGGCAGACCTGGAATCTCTCAAGGTTTACAAGCAATTTAGCAACTTTGGTTATTAAACGCGATGTAATGCAATAATCGTTGGCTTTTGTTTACAAAATCTTAAACGCCAATCCACCTTGGCGCGCAACAGATTAGCAAATTGCTTTATGTTCGCTGTTCAAATTTTGTCGGTCGATTGTTGAAATTGAATAGTTGCACATTGCACGGGTTGTAGTTTGTTTTTTTTTTTTTTTTTTTTTTTTGGTGGCAAAATCAAGTGGAAGTAATTAGATCGGTGGTTTAGAATGGACGAATACTATGCTCTGACCGTTTCATGTTTCCGCACTGTAACTTAGTGTTTCAGTTTGTGAGCAACTGAAGGTCGTTGAGCTTGTGAACGTGCAAGATGGCACGTCAACGCAAACAATATGTCGTATCAAGCTCTTTTGGTCTTCATTGGTTAAGAACTAGATACATCGGGTACTGGGATCAAAGAGACATGTGCTTAATTTTTTTTTTTTTTTTTTTTGGAGACTCGCGCAGGTTCAAGTGTTTTTATATTCTCTTATGATGTGTTTTTAGACACACAACCTGAACGGATTGCAGTGATTTGGGTCGTTGATGTTCGTCCACTTCTCTCAGGGGTGGTTGTCCTGTATAGAACGAGAGCCGACCAATTCCGGGTTGGTTATAGTCCGTAGTAATTCGTTCGAGCACTTTACATTGCATGCGCAGAGAAAGAATTTCAGTTGACCATACTGTGAGTGTTATGTCTGCAGCATAACGTCTGGTCACTTTCCATTCACAACTGCGTTGCATACTTTTTGTCCGTATAGGAATTACTTTTTCTTGGCTACGAAGCGAATTTGAACTATAGACCTTCCGCTCGGCGGTCGATGATGTTAACCACTGCACCACAGCCAACATTTATGTGGCATCATGAATTGGCCTTTAACACACATAGCGCAAGTTCACATCCTGACAAAGGCAGTAAAGACGTGTTTCACATTTCGTTCTTGCCCCTACCAGCGATACTTTTTTTGGTGCCATTCTGTTATGGTGTTGGTATACAACCTGGGGGAATGCGGTGCCAATTGAGTTGGCATGCAAATACTTTTTGCATTTAATCATAACTCGTAGTAATACTTAAGACTTAAGACTTATGTTAAGCAGCTCAAAAAGGAAATTAGATTCGCTAAAAAGAACTTGTAGAGAAATTCCTGCGGGTCTATCGAATCATGTACGGATGCGGCTCGTCTGAGAAAGGTCCTTGCCAAGGCTCCCAACGCAGTTTTCTTCTATCAGGAAATTTGATGGTAGCTGGACAGGTTCAAACGAAAGCATGCTTTACGCCCCACTAAAGTGTCACTTCCCTAGCTGTGTAAGCGCGGGAACATTCGAGACGGCAAATACACCGATAAGGGAACAGACTGAGCCTGAAATAACCGATAAGATCGGTACCAAAAAGAAAAAAATTCTGTGGGCGGTAAAATCATTTGACCCCTACAAGGCGCCGGGAATAGACGGTATATACCCGAAAATGCTGCAAGAACTAGGGGAACTTATCGTCCCCTGGCTAAAACGCATATACTGCTGGTTCCTCAGGATGGGTTATGTCCCACAAGCAAGGAGGGAGGTTAGGGTGGTGTTTATACCCAAGTCAGGGAAGGTCAACGATGCCACGGTATAGACTTATCAGTCTATCCTCCTTCCTTATGAAAACATTGGAACGACTAATCGACAAATACATAAGAGATGAGCTTGGTGATAGCTACTTATCGGGATCGCAAAACGCTTACGTAAAGGGTAGGTCGGTAGATACCGCTCTTCACAGGGTAGTCTGTACGATAGAAAAGGCACTCAATGACAAAGAATATGCCCTGGGGGCCTTTCTAGATGTTGAGGGTGCCTTCAATAAGGTCAGTACCGAGGCAATAATGTCCAGTTTACGGATGGCCCACTCGGGAATCTGTAGATGGGTTGAACAAATGCTAAGTACTCGTATAGTAAACTAGTCGATAGGAGGAGCAAAGGGAAGGATGAGGGTGTTCTATCGCCTCTCCTATGACTCCTCGTAGTCGACGAATTGCTAAAGCTCCTGGAGACACAGGGTTTCAATGTCACGGCCTATGCCGATGACATTACCATCCTGGTACCTGGAAAATTTCCTCAGGTCCTGAGTGAAAGACTATGTTATGCGCTGCTATTGGTGAATAACTGGGTCAAGGAATGGGGCCTAGGGGTAAATCCAACTAAAACTGAGAGAGTCCTCTTCACTAGACCAATACCAAGGTATACATATCTCACGTATAAATGGTATCGACCTGATTCCGAAGAAATCCGCTAGGTATCTTGGCATAATCCTAGATTCTAAGCTTAGCTGGAAGGACAACATAAATGAAAGAACCAAAAAAGCTTGTGTAGCACTATATTCGTGCAAAGTAGCTTTCGGAAAGACATGGGGATTTAAACCAAAGGTGGTATACTGGCTGTAAACCGCGGTGGTAAGCCCTATTTTAGTCTATGGATCAATTGTCTGGTGGAAAGCACTTGAGAAAAAATGCAACCTTCAACGTCTTACAAGGATTCAGAGGGCTGGCTTTGTGACTTTGACCTGATCTATGAAATCCACACCAACGGCGGCCCTTGAAGCGATGCTGAACCTTCCACCACTAGAAATGTACTGTGAAAGCATTGCAGCCAGGGCTGCGCTAACGATGCAAGAATCCAGTCTTTGGAAATGATGTCCTCATGGCCACTCATCAATCCTGGATCGGTGGGCTACCCTGATGTCCGCAACCAAAACGGACTATTCCACCCCACTTTCTTGCTATGAGAGGAGATTCTCTATTAGGATACCTTCCAGGGAGGAATGGCCCAGTGGTATGGTAATCAATCTGGCAATCTATACCGACGGATTCAAAACGGATACCGGTACAGGAGCCGGAGTCTACTTCGAACCTCAGGATGCATGTCATTCCTACAGACTTGATGATGGCTGTAGCGTATTCCAGGCTGAGATCTTTGCAATCAAAAAAGGTGCGGATTTGATTCTTAGGGAGAATTTCTCAGGTAAGAGAATCAAAATCTATGTTGACAGTCAGGCAGCCATTAAGGCTCTGCAAGCAACATGGATAAGATCCAAACTCGTAAAACACTGTAAAGAGAAACTGAAAGAAACACCGAATGTCAATGAGGTAACCATTTGCTGGCTACCAGGGCATGTGAATATTTCCGGAAACGAGAAGGCGGACGAATCAGCCAGACTGGGATCGGGTGCAGATACTTCGCAGATCACAACCAAGGCTAGAACGCCACTCTGCACACTATTCAGAGAAATAGGGGTGGAACTATTAGGAAAGGGCAACAAGCCATGGTTTCAATTAGACAAATGCGCTACGGCAAGGCTATCATGGCCTGTCTATAACAAACAAAGGACGGAAAGTCTGCTAAATCTTGGTAGAGGAAATATACGACTGGTAGTCGGCGCCCAGGACCTTCGCCGATCAAGTCTCCCTCAAGCTCTCTCAGGCCACCTCAGATGTACTCGGCTTCGAGCCACCACCGTCGAGAAACCCCTGGTTTGATGACGAGTGTAGACAGGCCCATGTAGAGAAACAGAATCCATACATGGCCACATTGCATCGACGGACGAGACCTGCCCGCGAGCTCTATGAACAGAAAAGGAGGGAGGAGCATGCGCTTTTGAGAAGGAAAAAGAAGGAGTACAAGAAGCGCGAGATCGAGGAGATGCAGAGATGTTACTGCAGAAACGACGTTCGAAAATTTTACCAGAAAGTAAAACGAACATGCCAAGGCTATAAAGCCAGAGCAGAAGCCTGCAGGCTAGTAAAATAGTAGAATCCCGTCCACCCGACCTAGACGATATTAAGATAGCGATATCGAAACTTAAGTCTTATAAAGCTGCTGGAGCAGACGGACTCGCCGCGGAACTGTTTAAAGCAGCTGGCGATGAGCTGGTCAGGAACATCCACCAACTCATCTGCAAAAAATATGGTCGGAAGAACGCATGCCCGATGAGTGGAATCTCAGTATCGTTTGCCTGGTCCATAAGAAAGGAGACCCCTATGACTGCGCCAATTACAGAGGGATAAACCTCCTGAACATCGCATACAAGATCCTCTCTGCCGTACTGTGTAAGTGCCTGAAACCGTTCGTGGACAATCTGATAGGTTCCTACCAGTGTGGTTTCAGGCCAGGAAAATCCACGGTAGGCCAAATATTTACACTACGGCAGATCTTGGAGAAGACCCATGAATTCCAGATCGACACGCACCATCTCTTTGTCGACTTTAAAGCCGCGTATGACAGTGTTTATAGAGACGATCTATACAGAGCCATGTCATGTTTTAACATTCCTGCCAAACTCGTCAGACTGTGCAGGATGACTATGGAGAACTCTCGCTGCTCCAATATGGTCAGAGGTGAACTAGCCGACCCCTTTGATGTTAAAAAAGGTTTTAGACAGGGTGACACACTGTCATGTGATTTTTTTAACATTATTCTTGAAAAGATCGTGCGGGACTCTGCGGCCAATACAAGAGGTACGATCTACTTCAAGGCTACACAATTGCTTGCCTACGCAGATGACATTGACGTTATTGGACGGACAAAGCGAGACGTCAATGAGGCGTTCGCAAGCATTGAGTTCGCAAGCATTGAAGCAGAAGCGGCTAAAATGGGTCTAAGGGTAAATGGGGACAAGACCAAATATATGCTGTCATCCAAGAAAGACGCGCAACACCGACGTCTTGGTCAGAACGTCACCTTCGGCAGCTATATTTTTGAAGTGGTCAAGGACTTCGTCTACCTTGGCTCGATAGTGACAAGCAGCAACAACACCAGCGCTGAGATAAAACGCAGAATAACTCTTGCCAACCGTTGCTTCTTCGGGCTCAAGAGGCAATTGAGTAGTAGAGCCCTCTCTCGAAAAATGAAGGTATCCCTCTACGAAACCTTAATCATCCCGGTCCTCCTCTACGGCGCTGAGGCTTGGGCGTTATCAAAAGCGGATGAAGAGGCTCTTGGGCGTTTCGAGAGGAAAAATCTGCGTGCAATCTTTGGTCCCGTTTGTGTAAACGTAGAGTGGAGGAGGAGATTCAACCAAGAACTGTACGGGCTATACAGCGACATCGGTAGACGTCTTGGGATCCAACGTCTAAGATGGCTAGGCCATGTAAAGCGAATGGACATCAGCGCTCCGGCCCGAAGAGTCTTCGACTCCAACCCCGAGGGACGACGCAGCAGAGGACGACCACATTTAAGGTGGCGCGCACAGGTGGAAAGGGACCTCAACCAACTGGGCTTGTGGCACTGGAATGGGCTGGCCAAAGATCGTGCCAGCTGGAGAGGCTTGTTGGTTGAGGCCCTGGTTCACTCTGAACTGTAGCGCCATCAAAGTAAGTAAGTAAGTAAGGATACCTTGCCACCTCTGTTCTGAAAGGTAACCTCGCGAACGCTCTGTGCTACGTTGCGTAAGTGTAGAATAAACCCATTTTCCACTTACTGCAATTCCGTTTTACCAATGAGCACGTGCTAATCAAATTTTGCTTAGCTGTTTTTTAACTTCAAATCTAATTTATTGAAATGTTCCTTAACCACAACAAGAAGAAGAAAATGAATGGAAGTGATGATCGCATTGGATATTCTATAAACTTAACGAAAAAAATCTCCCACTGTCCTCACTCACACTCAACATTCTTCGCTCCATCAATTTTTCGTTTCTTTCAAGGTCTCCATACGAACCTGATCAACGAGTTCTCGCCAATGCGCATAAACTTTTTCAGATTTTACGACTCTTGCATCCGCGCTTTGACACCGCATCCATAGCCCAAGTTCATTTATGTCATTTGTTTACAAGTTTCAGGCACGTCTCCTGACGTACGTCGTGTCCACATCTGCGTCTGCCACATTCCTTAACGACAATATGGCTATGGATTAAGGTTTTATGTTTTCCTATTTTTATTTGCGAGTGAAGATGCATTAACAATACATTAAAACACATCATAAACTGAGGCTGTAACATGCGCCACGAATTATTACTGCGATTACTTTGACTGCTGCTGATCAAAAGCTATGGGTCGCGTGCACTGTTCGGCTTCAATGGTCATAAAAGTAAAAGGAAACTATATCGAGCAGTCAATTACTATTACGGAAAATGACTATAGTTGTTCGTTACGCCAGCGTTGTGGTCTTAGATAATTCTGTGTCGGAGATTATTCAACTTTTGCTTGTCGGGCACGCTCTTTGTTCAAAGGTCGGACCTTTAAATGTTTGACCTATCATGCGTGCATGTCACTATTTTGGACTTTTATTTGGGTGTTAGAAGATTTAACACTCGGAAATCATACGTATTCAATTGTGTTATGTGGGCTAGAGGTTTACTGGTGTCAAAACCCAAAAAAGTGCTTAAAGTCAAAACGGACTGTCGATGACGGATGGAGTATACAACTAAAGTTTTAATTATATGGTCAAAGACCAAGAAGTAGTTGCCCATTTATACATTAACAGCATCACAGCGTATAGACAGAAAATCGATTAACAAAACTAAAATGTAGCGAAGTACTTTGCCAAGGGGTTGCAATTTGGGTAAAAGTGTACACCAATCCACATGGGATGTATTTGTACATATGTATATACATATGTACACATCTTATAATGGATTCGTGCCACTCTTCGATACCACATTCCCATATGTCGTACCTTCGAGTTCCCTCAAGGATGCCAGCACTCTTACATTCACGCTATTATACGAATGTACTCGTACATGTAGGAATATCCTTCATATCCTTCTAAAAGAGGATTACATTTTGCTATAATAAAACAATCCCATAAATAAACTCTACCCTATTTGGCTGGCATATCTCTTGCTATGGTGTCACCTCTACAAGATTAACAGTCCGATTGAAAAAGCGGTAGTTCCACCACAATGCCGCATGATGCCTAACCACTTATTTGAATTAAATAAATGTAAGCACCTGAACAATGTCAAGTGTGGTTTTATGCTTCGCTGCTGTCTCTTCTTTTCGGATTTGGATTTCTCGCATTGTCTATTGGGAGCTGCGGCTATGTTTTTTTTTTTTTTTTTGTAATTATGATTGGCTTGAGGTCAATGATCATTCGATGAATAAATTGAGATATTCTACGAGCATGATCGGTAGACGTTTTGAAGTGCCCGTAAAGCTAATTGTGTTCGTTTAAACTTGTTTTTTTTTGTGCGACGAGAAAAAAACAAGAATTATTTACTAATGACTCTTTAAGATTGAAGATGAGCTACAGGTGTTAAACAATATGGTTATTGTTGACCACTTGAATGCTTCTTGAACCCATAAATGGAAATTGGCTTTGAAAAGAAATGCGCTCACGCCCCAACGGAAGCAAAGGACGATCGACTCAAAGAAGAATTCTACGATCTCTTAGACAGAACCTATGCCCAATGTCCCAGTTACGACACAAAAATAGTTCTAGGAGATTTTAATGCAAAACTGGGCAAAGAGGACATATTTGAGTCGATCATAGAAAAGCATAGCCTCCATAACACCACATCCGACAACGGACTTCGATTAATCGATTTCCTAAGGGGGCGTAACCTCCTTGTAGCAAGCACGCAAAGGTATCTGGCGGTCTTTTGATGAATCGACCACCAACCAGATTGATCACATTGCAATTGACGCCAGACACTCCTCCTGAATTCTCGACTTACGAACCTTCTGAGGGGCCAACATCGACTCGGACCACTACCTTGTTGTAGCCAAGGTACGCATGAGGATATCAAGAATGCTTAGGAGTCGAGTAGAACTACGTATGTTTGACGTCGGAAAGCTACAATCGCAAGAGACTGCCAGAATCTTTGTCGATCGTGTCTCGTCCAAGCTCTCTCAAAACCGCCTACAGCAGCACGAACAATAGAGCAGGAATGGGCGCATTGCCAGAGCGCCGTCAGAGACGCTGCCTCAGAGGTGCTGGGTTTCAAACCGCCACCACCTAGAAACTTCTGGTTCGATTAACAATGCGAACAAGTCCATGAGGCAAAACAAGAGGCATATAAAGCCATGCTGCAACAACGGACGAGAGCTGCTCGCGAAATCTATGAGCAGAAGAGAAGGAGGGGAACACAAGCTTTTCAGAAGAAAGAAGAGAGAGCACGCAAAGCGTGAGATCGAGGAGATGGAGAGATGCTGCCGCAGGAATGCCGCCCGGAAGTTTTACAGAGCGGCGGCCTGCACGGATGAAAATGGAGAACTGGTAGCAGAGTCGCAGTCCATGCTGAGGGTCTGGAAAGACCACTTCTGCAGACTGTATAACGGCGATGATAGCCAAGATACCGCTGTCAGGCAGAATGAGCCATTCGTAATGGACGACGATGTAGGAGAATTCCATCCACCCGACCTAGACGAAATCAAAACAGCGATATCAAGACTTAAGTCTAATAAAGCCGCGGCCGCAGCTTCTTAAGGCGGCTGAAGATGAGCTGGTAAGGTGCATGCACCATCTCATTTGCAAGGTATGGTCGGAGGAAAGCATGCCCGACGAATGGAATCTCAGCATCGTTTGCCCGGTCCATAAGAAAGGCGACCCCTATAACTGCGCCAACTATAGTGGAATAAGTCTCCTAAACATCGCATATAAGATCATCTCTGCCGTATTGTGTGAACGCCTGAAACCGTTTGTGGATAACCTGATCGGCTCTTATCAGTGTGGTTTCAGGCCAGGTAAATCCACAATAGACCAAATATTTACGCTACGGCAGATCTTGGAGAAGACCCAGGAATATCAAATCGACACTCACCACCTTTTCATCGACTTCAAGGCCGCGTATGACATCTCTGCCAAACTCGTCCGACTGTGCAGGATGACAATGGAGAATTCTTGCTGCTCCATAAAGGTCTGTAATGAGCAAACCGAGACCTTTGATGTTAAAAAAGGATTTAGGCAAGGTGACGCGTTGTCATGCAACTTTTTCAACATTGTGCTTGAGGTACGATTTATTTCAAGTCTACGCAAATGCTTGCGTACGCCGACGACATTGACGTAATTGGACGGACACAGCGAGACGTCAATGAGGCCTTTGTAAACACTGAGGTAGAAGCGGCTAAAATGGGTCTCAAGGTTATTGAGGGTAAAACCAAATATCTGCTTTCATCTAAAAGAGACGGTCAACACCGACGTATTGGCCAGAACGTCACTATGGGCGGATACAACTGTGAAGTGGTCAAGGAATTCGTCTACCTTGGCTCACTTATGACCGGCGACAACAACACCAGCGCTGAGATAAAACGCAGAATCACTCTAGCCAACCTCTGTTTCTTTGGGCTCAAGAGGTAGTTAAGAGCCCTCTCTCGGAAAACCAAGGTGACACTATATAAGACCTTGATCATCCCAGTCCTCCTTTACGGCTTTGACCTGAACAAAAGCGGATGAAGATGCCCTTGGTCTTTTCGAGAGGAAAATTCTGTGTGCAGTCTTTTGCCCCGTTTGTTCAAACGGTGTATGGAAGAGGTTGTACAGCTACATCGGCCTGGTACGACGTCTACGGATACAGCGTCTAAGGTGGCTAGGCCATGTGGAGTGCATGGAAATTACAGCTCCGACCCGAAGAGTCTTCGAATCCACCTCGGAAGGAAGGCGCGGCAGAGGACGGCCGCATCAACGGTGGCGCACGCAGGTGGAAGGGGACCTTAACCAACTAGGCGCGCGGCGCTGGAAACAACTGGCCAAAGACCGTGCCAGCTGGAGACGCTTGTTGGTTGAGGCCCAGGTTCACCACGGACTGTAGCGCCACCTAAGTAAGTAAGTAAGTATTCACTATCAGTATGAACTCTTTTGTAACAAATGCGTATTTTCAGACTCATAAGTTCCAAACTAAATATGCATGATTCTATAATTGTAACAAAAGTTTTCGCAAACAATTCTTCTCAATGAATAGGTAGGAGGAGGTATCCGGTATGAACATTTTCTTTTTTGCGAACAAAGCTCCCGGAATCTATTTCCGTTTATCTCAAAAGATTAAATCCACTTCATAGATAACGAGGTGTCTCTTTAATACTTCCTTAAGCTCAACAACATTCAAATACACATTTGTAAACTCTGTTAAATGCTTTTTAAAGCTGTTCTAAATGACTTGAAAAATGAACTTAACTTTTTGTCTCTTGTGACAGTTAACGTAGGTCAGTAACTTTACCCCTAATTGCTTTATCTCCAGGCACTTCTTCATAATTAAAAATAATGAAAAGCTCTCAGCGAAGCAAAAAGCCCTTGTAGAAAGAAAAAAAAATTAAACGAAACAAACCAAAAAACAATCGTTGTATCTCCCTTTAAGCTTTTATATACAACAAGCTGTCAGCGTTTATTATCGTCTTCTTATGTACCGCTGAATTGAATGTATCCCCTACATGATCGGGAATTTATATTAGTTGCTGGGCTATGGAATAGTGTCGAGGGATCATTATACAGCATATAGGGTGCTTGTAATGCTTAGAGAACGGATGATGTTCCGAATTTATGCCAGGCATCACATAATCTCTTGCTTAGTATAAGCCTGACGTTTTAGAACTTGAAAACTTGAAACGAGGATCCGAACCTGAGCTATAGCTGCCTTCCATCCTTGACTGTCCCGGGGCACGCTGCTTCCAGTTATCAAGACCAAGATGTCTTACATCCGGGTATACTTGGTCTTTATACCGGAGGTTCGGTTTTCCTCTTCTTCTCAAACCAGGAGGCTCGGAGTCGAAGACCCTCTTAGCTAGAGCGTTGATGTCCATGCGCTCGATGTGGCCGAGCCAGTGTAGTCGACGGATCTTTGACTTCCGGACTACATCCACATCTTTGTACAGCTCGTAGAGTTCGCGGCTGTGTCCTCTTCTCCATTCACATTCCTCACAGACAGGACCAAATATTCGGCGCAGAATTTTTCTTTCGAAAGAACCCAAAACCAGCTCCGGCGTCCTGCTTATCGCCCAGCTTTCGGCTCCGTACAGCAAGACTGACAGTATGAGCGTTTTGTAAAGCATGACTTTGGTCTTTCGAGTGAGGAGTTTTGACCCCAGTTGTTTGGACAAGCCGAAGTAGCAGCGGTTGCCAAGGGCGATTCTCTGCCGGATCTCCACTGTCGTGTCATTTGTGGAATATACGTTTGCCCCGAGGTAGAGAAACTCCTTAACTGTCCCCAAATTGTAGCAATCAATTGTTATATTTTGTCCCAGGTGGTGAGCGACGGATTGGTTTTTGCTTGACAGCATGTACTTCATCTTGTCCTCATTGACCTTAAGACCGACTCGTTTCGCCTGTTCTTCAATCGCCGTGAGTGCTTCCCCGATGCCACGGCGAGAACGCGCGATGATATCGATATCATCCGCCTATCCTAGCAGCTGGAAGGACTTGTAGAAGATAGTGCCTTCCCTGTTGACGCCTGCCCGTCGCACTATCTGCTCCAGCACCAGGTTGAAGAAGTCACATGACAGCGCATTTCCTTGCTGAAATCCGGTACATGTTTAACGGTTCCGAAGTCCTAGAACCTAGTTGCACGGTGCATCGCGTATTTTTTAGCGTGGCGCGACACAACTGGATCAGTTTTCCCGGGATACCGAATTCGGCCATCGCACCAAACAGTCCTTCACGATGAATGCTGTCGTATGCGGCTGTGAAATCGATGAAAAGATGGTGTGTATCGATTCGAAACTCGTTGGTCTTTTCCAGGATTTGTCGAAGTGTGAAAATTTGGTCTATAGTCGATTTGTCGGGCCGGAAGCCGCACTGGTAGCTGCCGATTAGTGCGGTGCAAAATGGTTTTAGACGTTCACACAATACGCTGGACAGGATCTTGTATGCGACATTGAGCAGGGATATACCTCTATAGTTCTTGCAAGAGGTAGGATCGCCTTTTTTGTGGATGGGGCAAATAGAGCTGGTATTCCAGTCGTCGGGCATACTTTCGTCTTCCCAAATTCTGCAGATGATCTGGTGCATGCTCCCCACCAGAACATCGCCGCCAGCCTTGAAGAGCTCTGATGGCAAGCCATCTGAGCCTGCGGCCTTGTTATTCTTCAGCTTCTGAATAGCTGTGCCCGTTTCTTCGATGCTGGGTGGGAGGACTACTTCAGCGGCTGGAGTTGGGATTTCCTCGGTCCCTACCACTCTCTCTTGGTCATGCTCCTTAAGCAGCTGCTAGAAATGCTGCTTAAATACATCCACTATTCCCTGCGGGTCGGTGACCAGATTACCCTCGAAGTTTCGAAGAGCCTGTGTGCCCTTTTTGAGACCTCCTGCAAGGCTTTTGGCTTTCTTGTAAAAGGCTCGTGTTTTATGCTTATTCCTAGACTCCTCGATATCCTTCAGCGGGGAGGCTGCGAAGATTCTTTTCTTTTGTCGCAGTAGTTTTTTCTCCTCCCTTCCTCTGGCTCGGTACTCTTCTTGCGCTGCCCTGGTTTTCCTCTGCAGCGCCTTTTGGTACGCCTCGTCGGTTGCTGCCTTTTTCTGCTCACACTCGCCATCATACCACGGGTTTCTTATCGGGGGTGGTAGGTATCCTAAGGTGGTTTCGGCTACTTCCTGAATGGCTGAGCGGCAATGCAGCCACATATTATTGGCATTTGTGTTCGACGTCCACATACCGTAGAGTCTTTCGCTAAGCTGCTCCCTGTAGACTCTGTTAACCTCCGGTGTGCTCAGGCGCTTGATGTCGAACCTCCTCCTGATGGGCTGGTGCAGCTTTCTGACATTGGACAGTCGTGCTCTGAATCTTGCTGCTACGAGGAAGTGGTCAGAGTCGACATTTGCCCCTCTGAATGTTCGCACATCCAGGATGTTTGACGAGTGCCTTGCGTCAATGAGCACATGGTCGATTTGGTTGGCGGTTCGACCGTCCGGGGATCGCCAGGTTGCTGTGTGGACTCGCTTACGAGGGAATCTTGTGCTACTTATCACCGCATTACGAGCTGTCGCAAAGTCCGTGAGTCGGAAGCCGTTATCTGTTGGTGTATCGTAGAGGCTGTGCTTTCCGATCACTCCGCTAAGGGTGTTCTCCTTACCGATTTTGGCGTTGAGGTCCCCGAGCACGATTTTAACATCGTAATCCGGACAAGCTCCGTAGGCGTTGTCCAGTAGGTCATAGAAGTCCTCCTTGATAGGGTCTTCAGTCTCGATGGTAGGGGCGTGTGCACATATGTATAAGGCTGATATATTAACCAGATTTCATCACAAACCATTTGTAGATCGTTGACTGGGTTAAAATAACTCCAAGACTCATTAAGTCTTTATCCTGCTCCGGCCACCCACATTCTCCTTATTCGCTCAAAGATTTCTCGCCAGTCACGAAAATTATCAAATGATCGTGATCCGTCGTATCCCAATTTTATTCGTTTGGCGTCTTGTCTCGTCAAAACCCAAGTTGACTTTTTCTATTTTTAAACAGAATTTCTAATAAGCTGGACACATCTTTTTCTAGCTTGACTTCCGTTTTATTTTGTTGACATTGTTCCACTCATTTCGCTTTCTTCACTCGAGCTATCGCCGCTACAGGGGTATTTCCATCCTCAGCACCTAAAAGAGTTTCGATTCTAGTTCGGAGTACAAAAACTCAACACTGTCATGCAATATCCGGTATCGAGATATGTATTTGTATTGCAAATAAGAACACAAAAGTCTCAAAGTCTCGCTTGGGCACGTCACATTCCTTTTAAAGACGAAAATCGGGAAACGATCTTTGGAAATTACATATACTCCAAAAGTACAGACCTCTTCTTGTTGTTCCGTCGTCTATTATTATTTAACACTTTGTCGTGCCATTGGCTTTGTCGTCACTAGACTTGATGCTGTTTTTGGTTAGTTTAATGGGCGACAGAATATTTGTGTAAAAAATTATTTTCTTTCTGCGAATTATCATTCAGATGCGCGTTGTATTATATCTCACAGATATTCATTTTTTTTTATGGTAATTTGTTTGGCTCTGTGAAGGAGACCCGCATGGCCTCATGATAACAATAATAGATGGTTGTGTCGTCAAGCCAAGGTGCTATAGAACCACAGAATGCCGTCAGTGAGGATCAGATCATTTCACCTTCACCTTTACCTTCAGGTGTAACGTACGTTCATGACAAGCCGGCAATTGTGCAAAAGTAGTGATTAACGCTCGGATGCGTGAGCGCTTGTTTCTCATCTCTTTCTCTTCGTATTTTAGCCAAAGCCTTTTATACCGCACTATCGTCGAAATTAATTTATTCGCGATTTAGAACTCAAGCGTGTGGGATCGTTTATAACCATCACTATACGTATCTCGACGCGAAAAATATTCTTTTTATCTTCGACGTGTTTGGTAATTAATTAGCCGCCGTTTTGTGGTGTTTCTGGTCGGCTGCCGTCGAAAGCGATTTTTTGTGGTGAACGACTTCAATCGTCGTCGCCAGTTTGTCTCGTAAGTTTGTGCGGTTGAAGTCTGTTATTCGGTGTGTTATGCAAAAATAAAAATGAATGATAATCTGCATATTTGATATTTGTTTAGTAATTTTCGAGATACCATACTACTACTATCTTAAAATACATTTTAAACAGTAATACTGACATCAGCACTTGCAATTTATGCAATGAAATCCATTGAGTAATGATCGTAAAGTGCTTCGTTTAGTGTGTCGGACAGATAAAAGAGAATCCGTAATCGGCTTTGGAAGATACAAATGCGATTTTGGTTTTTACAGTTTTGTAAGTTTGACCTTGTCGAGGTTTACTGTAATTTTGCATTTACATATTTACATACATACATATATGCATCTTTCTTTTTTCTTCATCTTGTTGGCATGCCACATGCCTGATGAACACACAATTGAATATTCGTTTCATCAGTAATCGAATTCGGCAAGCGTTTATCGATTGCATAAAGGCGGTGCCGTTCAAGTGAGAACATCCTATTATATGTTGAGATAGTAGTTTACCGAAAAAGTGCCAGTTAGTGAATTAAAAAACTGAAAAATTCATATCTAATCAGAAAGTGGAAAGAACGAATTAGTAATTACTTCCGAAAAATACCACCGTTAAGATTACAGTTCGGGGTGAACCAGGGCCTCAACCAACAAGCCTTTCCAGCCGCCCCGATCTTTGGCCAGCCGCTTCCAGTGCCTCACGCCCAGTTGGTTGAGGTCCCTTTCCACCTGTGCGCGCCACCTTAAATGCGGTCGTCCTCTGCTGCGTCGTCCCTGGGGGTTGGAGTCGAAGACTCTTCGGGCCGGAGTGTTGATGTCCATTTGCTCTACATGGCCTAGCCATCTTAGACGTTGGCTCCGAAGACGTCTAACTAGGCCGATTTCGCTGTACAGCCCGTACATTACAGCTTTTGATAAATTCCAAGCCTCAGCGCCGTAGAGGAAGACCGGGATGATTAAGGTTTTGTAGAGGGATACCTTAGTTTTTCGAGAGAGGGCTCTACTACTCAATTGCCTCTTGAGCCCGAAGAAGCAGCGGTTGGCAAGAGTTATTCTGCGTTTTATCTCAACGCTGGTGTCGTTGCTGCTTGTCACTATCAAGCCAAGGTAGACGAAGTCCCTGACTACTTCAAAAATATAGCTGCCGAAGGTGACGTTCTGATCAAGACGTCGGTGTTGCGCGTCTTTCTTGGATGACAGCATATATTTGGTCTTGTCCCCATTTACCCTTGACCCACTTTAGCCGCTTCTGCTTCAATGCTTGCGAACGCCTCATTGACGTCTCGATTTGTCCGTCCAATAACGCCAATGCCATCTGCGTAGGCAAGCTACTGTGTGGACTTGAAGTAGATCGTACCTCTTGTATTCGTCGCAGAGTCCCGCACGATCTTTTCAAGTACGATGTTAAGGAAATCAGAAAAAGGTTAAAACCTCTCGGTTAGTTCACCTTCGATCTTGATGGAGCAGCGGGAATTCTAAATAGTCATCTTGCCCAGTCTGACGAGTTTGGCAGGAATGTTAAAACATGACATGGCTCTGTATAACTCGTCTCTGTAAACACTGGCTCTAAAGTTGACAAAAAGATGGTGCGTGTCGACCTGAAATTCATGGGTCTTCTCCAAGATCTGCGGTAGTGTAAATATTTGGTCTATCGTGGGTTTTCCTGGCCTGAAACCACACTGGTAGGAACCTCTCAGATTGTCCACGAACGGTTTCAGTCGTTTACACAGTACGGCAGAGAGGATCTTGTACGCAATGTTCAGGAGACTTATGCGTTTGTAACTGGCACAGTCATAGGGGTCTCCTTTCTTATGGACCGGTCAAACGATGCTGAGTTTCCATTCATCGGGCATGCATTCTTCCGACCATATCTTGCAGATGAGTTGGTGCATGTTCCTAACCAGCTCATCGTCAGCTGATTTAAACAGTTCCGCGGGAAGTCCGTCTGCTCCAGCAGCAAGACTTAAGTTTCGATACCGCTATCTAAACATCATCTAGATCGGGTGGACGGGACCGGGACGACCGGTATACAGTCTGCAGAAGTGGTCCTTCCACAATCTCAGCATCGACTGTGACTCCACTATTAGTTGTCCGTGCTCATCCCTGCAGGCTTCTGCGATATCTTTATAGCCTTGGCATGTTCGTTTTACGTTTTGGTAAAACTTTCGAACGTCGTTTTTGCAATAACATCTCTCCATCTCCTCGATCTCGCGCTTCTCGTGCTCCCTCTTTTTCCTTCTCAGAAGCGCATGCTCCTCCCTCATTTTCTGTTCATAGAGCTCGCGGGCTGCTCGTCCCTCGATGCAGTGTAGCCATGTAGGCATTCTGTTTCTCTACATGGGCCTGTCTGCATATGTCATCAAACGAGGGGTTTCTCGAAGGTGGTGGCTTGAAACCGAGTACATCTGAGGCGGCCTCTCTGATGGCGTTCTGACAACGACTCCATTGCTGTTCTATGGTTTGTGCAGATTGCATCCGGACTTAAGAGAGCTTGAGGGAGACTTGATCGGTTAAGGTCCTTGCGGTCTCCTGCGATTGCAGCTTTCCGACGTTAAATTTTGGTGTTCTTAGTCGACTCCGTTGATTTTGAGAAATTCGCATCCGTACCTTGGCTGTAACAAGGTAATGATCCGAGGCGATGTTGGCTCCTCGAAAGGTTCGGACATCTAGGATGCTGGAGGAGTGTCTGCCGTCGACCGCAATGTGATCAATTTGATTGATTGTCGATTGATCGAAAGACCGCTAGGTCCCCTTATGGATGTTGAGGTGTGGGAATCGTGTTCTTGCTACTACGAGATTAAGACGCGCCATAAAGTCCACCAGCCTTAGTCCGTTTTCTGACGTTGTGTTGTGTAGGCTGTGCTTTCCTATGACTCGTTCAAAGATAGCTTCCTTACCCAGTTTCGCATTGAAATCTCCTAGAACGATGTTGGTGTCATAGCTAGAACTTGGGCATATTTTCTGGCTAGGAGATCATAGAAGTCGTCTTTATGTCGGTCATCTGTCCCCTCCGTGGGGGCGTGGACACGAGTACGGAAGTAAATTTGTTCCGTAATGGAATTAACGTACTCCAGAGCAGGCAATGACAAATATGATCTTGGGAGTTACGAGCTAGCGGCGAAGTAGGAAGCAAGCAGATTGGCTTTGTCTGAGGGCTTGACAGCTGTAAGATCATTGTGAATGAGCGTGGGTATAAACGACGAAATGGAGTTCTTGATGTTATTGACAAAAGACCAAAAACTTCTGCTACCTTTGGGACATTGTAAATGTCCAGCAATCTGTATGGCCTGCTACCACTGCAACGGGAAAAATCATTATGGGAGAGTGTGCATGTTGAATTATTCCAACAGCAGGAAGCGTGTGCGCAACATCGAAGCAGTCTCAGATTCTGAGCCGGAAGGGAATTTTGATGATCTGTTAATAAAAAAAAGGTAATGAAGAATCCGGCAAAGTCATGGCACGCGTGTCTGAAATTACAGCATATCTCGGTCAAAACACAACTAGATACGGATGCAGAAGCCAACATTACGTCTTTCGGCCAGTTTTCTTTATTAGAACTAGATAAGTCATTAGTCGAACAAACAAAAACCGATATATTGACTTTCTCTGGAGAGAGTTTGAAGGTATTAGGCAAATGTTAAATAAATTGTTTGTATGAAGGGCAAGCCTATACCCTCATTTTTTATATTTTATAAATGAATTGCTCAACAATTCCTGGCCTTGAATCTTCCATTCAAATGAATATCGTGAATATATTCATTATTACAAGAACACACCAAGTTGTAAAAGTGTTAATAGCTCCCTTAATTATTCAGATGAATTCAAAGATGAGTTCAATGGTTTGGGCCACCTAAATAATAAATAACAAATGTCATTTGGTATCGAAAAAAAAAAACGCCGATTGGGAACCGCCAAGGTTCCACAGCTGAAAGAAGAACTAAAACGTATGGAAAAATGTGATGTTATTGAGGAGCCAACTTCCTCTTATAGTTAGAAAGATCACACATTTGTGTTAAGGAAATGAAGTTCATTGGCCACATTTGTAGTGAGGTAGATATTCGACTCGATGGGAGCAAAATCGAAGCCATTTGTAAAATACCACGACCTAATAATGTCAAGGAACTAGAACGTTTTCTGGGCATGGTCAACTACCTGTCTTCTTTTTTTAGAGATCTCTCGATTGAATACATGAATTTGTGACAGCTTCTTAAAAAGATATTGAGTGGCAATGAAATTGATAGTCACGAAAAAAGGTTAGGATAGCTAGAGCTATTAATCTGTCAGGCGCTTATACTGACGTACTGAGATAACAAAAAAATAATCAAACTCTCTGTCGATGCGCTTAAATCGGCCATAGGTGCACTTATCCAGTATGATAATAATTCAATTGCATATGCGTTAGCAACCCTGACCTTATGTCTACAAAATTATGCACAAATTGAGAAGCACGCTTTCATCATCTTGCGGCACTGTTAGTAAGTCCTATCCCCACCTTCTCGCGGTGCCATCTGGAGATTTCCTATGGAAATTGCAGACGAGAACGGGTGAATAGCGAGCCTCCTGCGCCAAAAAACCAGGATTAGTCAGTTGGGCTACGGCCTAGTAAGCCGTAACCGTAAAAAACTACAAACTCCGAAACAACCACGAGCCTCGGATATAACGGACCGGATTAATGTTGACGACCCTTGCAAAAAACGGAAAAAGGACAATGATCTTTGGCTCGTAGGTGGAATGTTAGGTCCCTAAACAGGCCACGTGCAGCCGAAGAACTCGCGGACGCCCTAGACCGCTATAAAGCAGACATAACCGCCATCCAGCAAATGCGATGGAATGGACCGGGTATAAAGCGGATGAAAAACTGCGATACTTACTACGGTGACTGCTATAGGGAGAGAGGACAACGATTATTTGGATGCGGATTTGTTGTTCAAGGTGGTCTAAGGCAAAAAGTTCTAAGCTTTCGGCATGTGAGCGAACGCCTCATAACAATCCGTATCAAGGCTAAATTTTTTAACATCAGCCTGATCTGCGTCCACGCCCCCACGGAAGACAAGGATGAGTCCACCAAACATGGGTTCTACGATCTCCGAGACAGAACCTATGCCCAACGTCCCAGCTATGACATCAAAATTGTACTAGGAGACTTCAACGCTAAGCTGGGTAAGGAAAGCATCTTTGAACAAGTCATCAGCAAACACGACACCACATCCGATAACGGACACAGGCTGATTGATCTTGCTACGGGGCGAAATTTCCTTCTAGCCAATACACGCTTCCCGCACCTCGATATACACAAAGGCATCTGGCGGTCTTTTGATTAATCGACTACCAACCAGATTGATCACATCGCGATCGAGGTCAGACACTCCTCCACTATGCTTGATGTCCGAACTTTCCGAGGAGCTAACATCGACTCGGACCACTATCTTGTAGTAGCCAAGATGCACCTACGGATATCACGAACGCAGCGGAGTAGAGTAAGAATACAAAGTTATGACGTCGGAAAGCTACTTTCGCCAGAAACCGCTCGTGCCTTTAACGATTGCGTCTCCCTTAAGCTCTCCAATACACCTCATTCCTCCACGCTATCAATAGAACAGCAGTCGAGCCTTTGCCAACAAGCCCTGAAAAATTCTGCATCAGAAGTTTTGGGCTTCAAGGCTCCACCACGAAGAAGCACCTGGCTCGATAACGAGTGCAGGAGGATTCATACAGCGAAGCAAGATGCATATAAGGCCTCGCTGCATGAAATAACAAAGCAGCTCATGGGCTCTACGAGTTAAAAAGAAGGAAGGAGCATAAGCTTCTCAGAAGAAAGGAGAAAGAGCACGAGAACCGCGCGATTGAGGATTTGGAGAGGTGTTACTGCAGGCGTGACGTTCGAAAGTTTTATGAACAGATAACGCAAACATGCCAAGGATATAAAGCCAGAACGGAAGCCTGCAGGGATGAGAACGGACACCTAGTAGTAGGATCGCAGTCGATGCTGAGAATATGGAAAAACCACTTCTGCAGACTGTATAACGGCGATGATAGTTAATATACCGCTGTCAGGCAGAATGATCCATTTCTAATCGACGAAGGCCGCAGAGAATTCCGTCCCCCTGACCTCGACGAAGTTAAGATTGCCATATCGAAACTCAAGTCGAATAATGCTGCTGGCGCAGACGGATTGTCTGCAAGGCAGCTGGGGATGACTTGGTTAAGAGTATACACTAACCCATCTGTAAGGTATGGTCAGAGGAAAGCATGCCCAAGGAATGGAGTCTCAGCATAATATGCCCGATCCACAAGAAGGGGACCCCTCTGACTGCGCCAACTACAGAGGAATAAGTCTTCTTTACATCGCCTACAAAATCTTCTCTGTCGTTTTGTGTGAGCGCCTGAAGCCTTTTGTAAATAACCTGATAGGTCCTTATCAGTGCGGATTCAGGCCAGGGAAGTCCACCATCGACCAAATCTTCACACTACGGCAGATCCTGGAAAAAACCAATGAATTTCAAGCCGACACTCACCACCTATTCGTCGACTTCAAAGCCGCATACGACTGCGTAATTAGAGATGAGCTATACAACGCTATGTCTACCTTTGACATACCTGCCAAACTCATCAGACTATGCAGGATGACCTTGGAGAATGCCCGCTGCTCCATCCGAATCGGTGAACACCTTACCGATAGTTTTGATGTCAAAAAAGGATTTAGGCAGGGCGATGCGCTGTCGTGTGATTTCTTCAACATCATATTGGAATGATTGTGCAAAAATCACTGGCCTATACAAGAGGCACAATATATTTCAAATCCTCGCAACTCCTTGCATACGCCGCCGTCGATATTGACATAATAGGTAGATCACAGCGAGATGTCAATGAGGCGTTTGTGAGTATTGTGGGCAAAACTAAATATATGCCGTCATCAAAAAAGGACGCTCACCACCGACGTCTTGGCCAGAAAGTTTGTATTGGCAGATATAAGTTCGAGGTAGTTAAAGACTTCGTCTACCTTGGCTCCGCAGTGACTTGCAATAACGACATCAGTTCCGAAATTAAACGCAGAATCCCTCTTGCCAATCGCTGTTTCTTTGGGTTCAGGAGACAATTGAGTAATAGAGCCCTCTCCCGAACGTCCAAGTTGACTCTATATAAGACCCTTATCATCCCGGTCCTGCTGTACGGCGCAGAAGCATGGACACTATCAAAAGCGGATGAGGAGGCCCTTAGTCGGTTCGAGAGAAAGATTTTGCGCGTGATTTTCGGGTCTATAAACGCAGACGGGGGATGGAGGAGAAGATTCAGTCACGAACTTTACGGGCTGTATAGCGACATGAGCCTAGTCAGGCGTCTACGGATTCAACGCCTAAGATGGCTGGACCATGCAGAGCGAATGGACCCCACAGCTCCAGCCCGGAGAGTCTTTGAATCCAACCCCGTGGGACGATGAGACCTCAGTCAACTGGGGTGCGGCAATAGAAAAGGCTAGCAAAAGATCGTGCTAGTTGGAGGGGCATTTTGGTTGAGGTCCAGGTTCACCCCGAAGAAGAAGAAGATGTACGTGACGGAATGGATTCATGTGTTTGAGCGACAGCATCTGAGGACCTGTTTTGGACTGCCCATAACTCCAGAGTCCGTTTGGCAATTTTTTTAATAAAGCTGACTTAGAATAAAATATTGACATCGAGCAATAACCAGATTATCGGGGCTTACTATCCCAATGAAGGGGGGCGCCTTAACGGCCCTATCCTCTCAAAAGCATTGTTCTGATTTGACCGCTAATTCTCCACGGGTCTCCACTTTTATTTGCGTGCTTTGCCTTTACTATACTATATGTATAATGTTGACAAGCAAATTTTGTCTATCTTGTTTCGTTGTTAGTCTACAGTACCGTCCTGGCATTTAGGCTGAATTCAAGGGCTTTTAACATTTCAGCGTTGATTTCTTTGTATACTTTCTGTGTTTTGCTCAGCGAACTATTGGCGAAAAAAATGTTCACATTTTCCACCAACTTTCTTACTTTTTTGTACTATGAATAGGCTAAATCACCCTACTGCGTTACTGGTTTCTTCAAAAACGGTTAACGGTCTCCAAAGGGCTATCTTAAAAGCCTGAGTACATTTCTCGCGAATATACCCTAATTCATCTGGCCATAAAGCCACTAAGCAAGAGTTATTTCACATTTTGTAATAAACGATTTTGTTTTTATGTCTTTCCGGTAAAACCAACCCCCACGATATAAGTTACTTATGTACATCATTTTGCAATACGGCGCGTGAAAGGTAATTGTATTACATTTTCTTTTTTAATAAGCATAGCCCTAAGTTCATGCGAGAAACAGTCAGCTAACAATCTAAAGTTGTACATTACCAATCAAGATACTAGTTATCTAACTTTCTTGTTACCTATTAACCATTCTTAAGATCAGAGATCAATCATTTATGAATAAAACCACAATTTCTATGCCATCGTCGGTGCATAAACTATTTTTGTGCCATTACATTAACCACAACTTCATTACGGACTACGGTGAGTAGTGCCATCAAGCTTGACTTTAAACAATAGGCACTTGACTGCCCAATTTATTATGTCATCCTCCATGTACATACATATGTACATACGAGTGTCTCGATTCATAAGATCCCCTCGGAATTCCACATTTTTTCTGGCTAACAAATACCACGTGCCCAAAGCCCTTTTTTCGGGTTCATCCATGGATAGATGAATAGACACCGTCACCTTTTTATTTGCCCACAGCATGCGATTCGTTTGGTTACTACTGGGTCTTCATTTGCATCACCCTGGTGACGTGATGTTCATTATTTTGTTTCATTATTTGAACGTATGAATGTGACGTTAGACCTTGAACTTCCATAGAACAGGTAAACACATTGTCTATCTGTTGATTCTATTCTGTGATTTTCGAGCAAAGTGCAAGATTCTCATTAAAATTGTTAGTGATACTTATTAGCGGTAAGTTTCCGACAGAAATAGTTAATTGAAATATTTTCGTAATGCAAAAAATGAAGCATGATTACTGTGTAATATCAGATAGAACGATGCACTCAGTATAACTAGTTGAAAAGATGGCATAAAGCAATCTATTGTGTAATATTACTTCCCATCATACACATTTATTGTTGCCAAAAAACAAAGATTTCATTGCATGCTGACGGAAGTGTTTGCTGTCAAGTTGTAACGTAAATTAGGAAATTTGGAATTGCCAGTGTTTTATAATAGAAAGCTTTACAATGGTCGAATAGATTCCCATGACGCTCAGACGGTTTTTAGTTTTCTGTTTACACCAAAAATGGCGGTGGTTATCTAATATAATAGTCCATAGCAGTCCTGTTTTCTTTTTACATATCATTTTTCCCATATGGTTTTGGGCGCCGTAATGCTGCTCATACATTACCTTTAGTCACTGCAAATAGTTTTAACACTCTCAATTAACCATGTCGGCAGATGGTTTGATTGCGACACAAAAATGTCTTGAAAGCTATGCATGGTATTCCCGAAGCAATCACTGAACAGAGGATGCATAAATCATTTATCATTGAAACTCCGATGAGTTGGAGGAATGAATTTTAATTACATAGCGAAATACAAGCTTGACAGGCGCATTGACAAATGATTCCAGTCCGCACAACGGTCTAGTTAAAATAGGTCGTTATCCAAATACCTTCTCGCAGTCTAGATTTAGGCATTCCTTGCGCCAACAAAAACTGTGCCGATACATATGTATGTATTTTAATACGCCTTGATACAACAAAAAAATAAATGAATCAAAATCAAGTGCCACCCAAGTACCAAAAACTCATACAGCTTCCATGCCCATTCAGCAACACATTATTCTCAATTGGCGTCTATTTTTACTCGTCTGCGCCAAAGTATGTAATCATGGATTCACTCGAATCAGATACATTAAACAGATGACGCTTCATGGAAATTTCATTTGTTCAATCAGCCAACAGACCATCTTCGCCCGAAATGAAATACATAAGTACGTGTAGGTACTTAATCGGGGAAACAAACAAAACAGATTGTACAGCCGATCGCACTTTGCACCATAATTCGTTTCGCATTCTGCCCAATTGATCGTACATCACGCAACTGTCATCTTGGGCGCTTCCAGAAAACCCATGACTCACGTGTGATCGATGATTGCTAAACCGTCTCCTACGCAATTAGTATTCTAATAACGCTACAATGCGTTGAATCGGTTGCAGTCGTTTGACCGTTCCGACGAATTAAATTATGACACTCATGATTCCTGGGATATTCTCGCGACATTTTCGGGAGTTCCAAAAATGACTAGAATTTTTGTTTATATTCTTGCACACCTCTTTCGAAGCCTTGAGTGCTTGTGCCTTTTATGTAATTTTTTTACACACACACCACGGCATTTCAAAGTAGAGATATGTAGTCTAAATCTCTGAATTTCTGCTGACTTCTTGCGCGTTGCCAGTGGGCGGATCGTGCACGTTTTAACTCCAAATTTGTTGTTTAACCGTCAATTGTTGCTATTTGGGAAAATGCTGCGCTATCCATACATTTTTCTATGCTGACGCCACCTGTTCAACGGGCTTAGATATGCTGAGCAGGTGTTCATCGACAGTAGTCGATGTCCCCCCGATGTCCTCCCACCCGCCAGACAATAGAGAAAATTAATTTGTTCATACGATTGGTTTAAGATACTCAACTTATCTATATACAATTTTCACTTTTGTTTCGCGACTGACGCTATCGGAAAGATAATTCCACAATTTAACCAGAATCGGGGTTGTCGGTATTTCTAATTTGCGTTAACTGATAACAAACAAGGTGGTTGATGTCTGACAGTCGTCATTGTGTTTCTGTTGCTTGCTGGAAGCCTTACATACTACATATCCTCTCTTCTCTCCTTTCAATAGAATGCATAACAATTAATTAGCACGAGTAGACCGGGAGTACTTAGATATATACTTTAACTCGGCAACTCGGGGTTTGGGTAAATCCAGTAATTTGTCTTCTTTTCCTTGGGATACTTTTGTACTAATTCCCGGCAATTATCGCCGGATAGTGCGAAAGGTGCTAATTGTCAGTTGATGTTGTGCGACTGACATGGGTTGCAATCGATTGTGCTCGATATAAATAAAAAGTTGCAAAATCGAAATGAATCGCACGAGGTTTCTATTTATAAGCGTAAAAATGTGGATATTTACCCCCTTTGAATGCATGGTACAGTGAATGTTTGTTTTGACTTGACGATAAGATGTTTTGGTTTCGTGTGATTTGTGTGTATGTGAGAGGCAAACACCTGTTGAGCATTAGTGCTGGACCGATGGCTCGAGAAGAAATCACCTTTGGTGATGTACTCACGTTGTAGAATGTTCTAGTCCCAGTGGAGTCATGTGACGCGAAAGTGTTTTCGAACACAAATGACTTTGTCCAACATAATCCCACAAACGAGAACTAAGAGAGACAAAAGTCCTAATGATTGAGCGAAAAATTTCTAAAAACTCCTTTG
Organism: Eumerus sabulonum; assembly: GCA_951905685.1. Taxonomy (NCBI): domain Eukaryota; kingdom Metazoa; phylum Arthropoda; class Insecta; order Diptera; family Syrphidae; genus Eumerus; species Eumerus sabulonum. Next base: position 164,481,114 of record OX645060.1, on the reverse strand, counting down.
CAGTTTTTCGAAGACCGACCAATAATCAGTACTTGTGAATTCCACAAATCATTTGATATTTGGCTCTAGTGCTGAAATGCCTGTTGATCTCTACAAATAAAATGCTTAATCAAGTTTTTGTTTATTACGAGTACATAGTTTGTATGTTTTGTTGTCCTCGTGCGATATCTAGGTACGTGGTTGTCTGCGCAATCAACTGTTCTTGTACATGATCTTCATGCCAAACATACTTAGTAATTGATTTTAACAAAACAACACTATTAACAAAATTTGAATGGACTTCGAAGAAAACGGATTCTGTGTGGGCAGGAGTACCACAGGGAATTGTCCCAAGACCACTCTTGACATTCCAGTTCCAAGAGAGGAAGAATCAATGATAGCGACCTTTGCGAATGACTCAATGTTTTTGGAAACACATCTAAAAAAAATATGAATCCATGCGCAACTCCAAAACATACTGGTTGAATGATTGGCATATAAAAATCAATGGGCCAAAACTATACAAGTTACGTTTATCACAAGACCAAATAATACATGTTCACCCCTAAAGATAAATGACAAAATTATCCCCAAGGTCAATGTAGCCAAATACCTAGAAATGTAATTGGTTTTCCAATAGGGTCTTCCGAACTTTGGCAGTTGATAGCGGCCATATTGTTGAAGCTACGTCTGTCAAAGGCTGTTATTTATTCAGTATCTTTTGCTAAATCACCATAGACGGACATAGTGTTCAACAACACTTGCATATTGGAAAATTGATTTACCGCGCGCTTCGCCCATTTTACGGTCGCCATAATCATCCTACCGAGAGGACTATTCGCAGTGTGGTGGATAAATTTGAGGCCACTGGTTCTGTAAACGATAAACCAACACCCGTACGTCGACGAAACGAAAGCTCTGCTGAAAACAAAGCCAGTCGACTTCGTGTCGCTCCCAAGAACTCGTCCTTCGCAGACCACAACTTGGCGCATTTTGCGTCGTAACTTGGGCCTGCACTCGTACAAAATTCAACTGACGCAGGAGCTGAAGGTAAACGATCATATACAACGACGTGTGTTCGTTGGATGAGCTCTGGAACAGTTGGAAAGTGACCCTAATTTTCATCGAAAAATCATCTTCAGCGATGAGGTCCATTTCTGGATGAATGGGTACGTCAACAAACAAAATTGTCGAATTTAGGACGATATCAATCCACATGAGATCCATAACGTCTAATGCATCCCGAAAAAGTCACTGTTTGTTGTGGATTTTGGGCGGGCGGCGTCATCGGTCCATATTTCTTTAAACGTTACGGGCGAGTGCTATTTGGTATGCTTACCAAGTTCTTTTGGCCTGAATTGGATGATATGGACACCAACGACATGTGGTTTTAACAGTTCGGCGTTACGTACCACACAGCCACACATTCGAAAATTAGACATTTCGGATGCGTGCCAACCAAAGAAGAGAGCGCCGTGGTTAGTGTGTTGAACTCTGACGCACGATAAGCGAGTTCGGGTCCCGATAACACCTACGCCATCGAATGTTTATTTCGCGGTGTCCCTCCTCGGTGGGGTACTAGCAAAACCCCCTAGTATACTTGCCATGAAAAAAAAAGCTTCCCGACTCAACCGGTTCGAATTCAGCAATAAACTGTAGGTCCCTTTTACCTATGGGAAAATAAAATCACACACAACATGGCCACTCTGACCACCGATACATTCAATGCACACCAATAACCAAACTCCTTTTATGAAATATAAAAAAACTGGCGATCACAAATACAGCATCTATGTTGAATCCCACTTAAGCGTCTTTTACACTTCACTCTCTCGTCTAACCTTATCATCCGCAATGTTGGCTCTCAACCAACGTTTGTTACGACAAGACGACAGGAGGTGATTGACCTGACCCTATCCAACAGATATGTGAAGGACATCACTAACTGGCGAGTCTTGCCTGATGCTACGCTGTCGGATCATAAATATATCGAATCCCGATTAAGTTGTGAGATCTCTTCTGAATAGCGCCATCACATAGCGAGTTGATTTGAACTCGCAGGTCCTGTCAGCAAACCTCCCTGCAGGAAATTGGTTCCCTGGTGGAATGTCGAGCTCCAAAGTCTTCGCATAGAAGCCAGAAGTCTTCTGAATAGATCGCTCAAATCAAATTCGGAAGATGACTGGAATAAGTACCGAAGCAGAAAGAATATAAGAAACTTATTCGTAAATCGAAAAACGATTCTTATAGGACCTTCTGCGCAGAGATCAAGTCTCTGAGTGCGACTAGCAAGTTGGTTAAAGTCCTCAAACGGGAAAACCGACAAAGCTGGATGCACTCAGAAAATCTGATGGTACATTTACTGAGTCTAAAGCGGCAACTCTTAGTTTACTGCTTCAGACTCATTTCCCCGGAATTCAGATCGCCATCGGCTCGTTGCACACTCCTTCAAGGTAAACTGCAACTGAAACGATGAAAACAACTCGGCGTACCTGGCATATTGCGTCGCGCGTGGTTACGACTGAAGCCATTGGATTAGCTGTGGCATCCTTCGATGGCTTCAAATCTCCAGGCACCGACGGAATATATCCTGTTATGCTACAAAAAGGTATAAGGCAGCTGCTTCACTGCTAGCCTAGCACTTGCTCACATACCCATTCCTTGGCGCACGGTAATAATAGTTTTTATTCCCAAAACAGGAAATTAGTCTAACATCCTTCCTGCTGAAAAACATGGAGAGACTGGTAGAGTTGCACGTGCGCAAAGTTGCCCTTCGAATGCATCCTCTTTCGGAGATGCAATATACTTATCACCGCGGAAAAACCTGCGAGACTGCCTTTCAAAATCTAGTTGGGATAATTGGATGCGCGCTCGAAAGGAAAGAGTACGCGCTGGGCATTTTCATCGACATTGAGGGTGCTTTGGAAAACGCAACATTTGACAGCATGTACAACGCTGCCAGACATCATGGTGTAGATGCAGCACTGGTCTTGTGGATCAAAGCAATGTTTGTGCATAGGACATTGACCGCTGATGCAGGCCTCGACCAGTTTGTCAAATCCGGCGTAAACAGGGGCTGCCTGCAAGGTGGCGTCCTGTCTCCGCTGTTGTGGTGCATGGTGGTCGACTCTCTGCTTGATGCTCTCAATGCCTCTGGAATCTATGCCTAGGCCTGTGCGGATGATGTCGCCGTTCTTTTTGACGGCTCATGCTTAGCGACTGTCGGTCTCAAAGCACAGGCGGCGCTAAATGTGATTGATGATTGGTGTACCAGAAATGGGATGTCGGTCAATCCTCTTAAGACCGATGTCGTTCTCTTCACGAGAAGGAGGAAAAATACTGATGTGACTCAGCTGGTACTAAAAGACACTTCCATCCCGATATCCAAGGAGGCTAAGTATCTAGGAGTAATCTTAGATAGCAAGCTTCTTTGGTCAAAGCATGTTGAGTCAAAAACCACTAAAGCGCTGTCAGCTTTCTGGCAATGCAAAGGAGCTTTTGGCAAAACATGGGGTTTATCGCCGGTAAAGGTCCTCTGGATCTACACGGCAATTATAAGACCTATAATCTCATATGCTTCGGTTGTCTGATGGAATAGACAACACGCAAATACGTCGTAGCCTCTTTCACCAAACTCCAAAGAACAATTTGTCTCAGCTGCACGGGGGCTTTGCCCAGCACGCCGGACGCTGCTCTAGATGATATGATGAACCTTCCACCTCTTGATACATTTATCAGAGGGTGTGCTCTGATAGCCATGTCTTCGTCTAAAGAGAAATGGCTTTTGGTACAACTCGCATAGGAATAATAGTGTCCGTGCGCAAGAATTGTCCTGCGACCCCTGTCTCATGGACATGCCTTCTGACGCATTGACGTCCGTTATCCTACTGCGCCGTAATTTCACAGTCGAGTTTCCATGGCGTCAGGATTGGCTCTGGCTAGATACTCAACCTGGAAAGGATAGTCTTCGCATTTTCACGAATGGCTCCAGGTCTGGGCGGGGGTCCGGTGCTGGGGTCTTCTTTGAGCGCGAAAACATCCGACTGCACTTCTCGTTAGGAAAATATGCGTCTGTCTTCCAATCAGAGGTATACGCAATCCTAATGACCAAGCACTATGTTGTGAAGCACAGGTGGAGGGGGAAAAGCATATGCGTCTGCAGTGACAGTCGAGCTGCACTCTGTGTTTACCTGCGTCCACGGTTAATTCCCACATTAACGGATGGGTGTTTAATACACACAACCGTAGATGGAGGAATTGTCCAGAATGCAGGATGACAATGGCAAAGCGCTTATGCCCTGACGTCTGCAAGAAATCCGCAGCATTCCTCCTGTCTTTAAGGAGAACCGACTGCACAAGACATATGGGAGTCATTACGGGCGATTACACTTTTGCTAAGCATCTTTGCGTGCTTGGCATAAGTGAGACGCCTATCTGTGCTGCATGTTGCGAGGACAGGACTGTCCTGCCTTTGCTCGCGCACCCTTGGGGCTGACGTGGTGTGGTGCCAAATCTCTTAGCTCTACATCATCAGCAGGAGCACTAATTGGTTTTCAGGTGGCGGATTTGGGTAATATGATCCATGTGTTATCTCAATGGGTCGCTTCCAGCCTATGTGTGCGGTATGCTAACCTCTATAAACTAAACTAATCTATAGCCAACGCAGAATGGTACATAACCAACCAACGCTGACATCCATCGCGAATTGAGAATAGTCACTGTAAAGGAAGAAAAAACGAAGACAAACAGAAAATCTAACATACTTACTTACTACTTTACTTACTTAGGTGGCGCTACAGTCCGTGGTGAACCTGGGCCTCAACCAATAAGCGTCTCCAGCTGGCACGGTCCTTGGCCAGCTGTTTCCAGCGCCGCACGCCCAGTTGGTTAAGGTCCCCTTCCACCTGCGTGCGCCACCGATGATGCGGCCGTCCTCTGCCGCGCCTTCCTTCCGGAGTGGATTCGAAGACTCTTCGGGTCGGAGCTGTATATTCCATGCGCTCTACATGGCCTAGCCACCTTAGACGCTGTATCCGTGGACGTCGTACCAGACCAATGTCGCTGTACAACCCGTACAGTTCTTCGTTATATCTTCTCCTCCATACACCGTTTGAACAAACGGGACCGTAGATAGTGCGCAGAATTTTCCTCTCGAAACGACCAAGGGCATCTTCATCCGCTTTTGTTAAGGTCCAAGCCTCTGCGCCGTAAAGGAGAACTGGGATGATTAAGGTCTTATATAGTGTCACCTTGGTTTTCCGAGAGAGGGCTCTACTTCTCAATTGCCTCTTGAGCCCAAAGAAACAGCGGTTGGCAAGAGTGATTCTGCGTTTTATCTCAGCGCTGGTGTTGTTGTCGCTGGTCATCAGTGAGCCAAGGTAGACGAATTCCTTGACCACTTCAAAGTTATATCCGCCCATGGTGACGTTCTGGCCAATACGTCGGTGTTGTCCGTCTCTTTTAGATGAAAGCAGATATTTGGTTTTACCCTCATTAACCTTGAGACCCATCTTAGCCGCTCCTACCTCAATGCTTACAAAGGCCTCATTGACGTCTCGCTGTGTCCGTCCAATCACGTCAATGTCGTCGGCGTACGCAAGCAATTGAGTAGACTTGAAATAAATCGTACCTCTTGTGTTGGCCAGTGACTCTTCCACGATCTTTCCAAGCACAATGTTGAAAAAGTTGCATGACAGCGCGTCACCTTGCCTAAATCCTTTTTTAACATCAAAGGTCTCGGTTTGCTCATTACCGACCTTAATGGAGAAGCGAGAATTCTCCATTGTCATCCTGCACAGTCGGATGAGTTTGGCAGGGATGTTAAAACTAGACATGGCTTTGTATAGCTCTCTAAACACGCTGTCATATGCAGCCTTGAAATCGACGAAGAGGTGGTGTGTGTCGATTTGGTATTCCTGGGTCTTCTCCAAGATCTGCCGCAGCGTAAATATTTGGTCTATTGTGGATTTACCTGGCCTGAAACCACACTGATAAGAGCCGATCAGGTTATTCACCAACGGTTTCAGGCGTTCACACAATACGGCAGAGAAGATCTCATATGCGATGTTAAGGAGACTTATTCCCCTATAGTTGGCGCAGTTGTAGGGGTCTCCTTTCTTATGGACCGGGCGAACGATGCTGAGATTCCATTCCTCGGGCATGCTTTCCTCCGACCATACCTTGCAAATGAGATGGTGCATGGACCTTACCAGCTCATCTCCAGCCGCCTTAAGAAGCCCAGCAGACAGGCCGTCTGCGCCCGCGGCTTTATTAGACTTAAGTCTTGATATCGCTATTTTGACTTCGTCTAGGTCGGGTGGACTGAATTCTGTTTCATTGTCGTCCATTACGAATGACTCGTTCTGCCTGACAGCGGTATCTTGTCTATCATCGCCGTTATACAGTCTGCAGAAGTGGTCTTTCCAAATCCTCAGCATCGATTGCGACTCTACTACCAGTTCTCCATTTTCTATCCTGCAGGCCGCCGCTCTGGTTTTGTAGCCATGGCATGTTCGTTTTGCCTTATTGTGAATCGTACGGGCGTCATTCCTGCGGAAGCATCTCCTCTCTTCTTTCTTCTGAAATGCGTGTGTTCCTCTCTTCTCTTCTGCTCATAGATTTCGTGAGCAGCTCTGGTCCGTCGTTGCAGCATGGCCTTATATGCTTCTTGTTTTGCTGCCTGGGCTTGTTCGCATTGTTCATCGAACCCGGGGTTTCTAAGTGGTGGCGGTTTGAAACCCAGCACGTCTGAGGCAGCGTCTCTGACGGCGCTTTGGCAATGCGCCCATTCCTGCTCTATTGTTTGTGCTGCTGTGGGCGGATTTTGAGAGAGCTTGGAGGAGACACGATTGCCAAAGATTCTGGCATTCTAAGCATTCTTGATATCCTCATTCGTACCTTGGCTACAACAAGGTAGTGGTCCGAGTCGATGTTGGCCCCTCGGAAGGTTCGTACGTCGAGAATACAGGAGGAGTGTCTGGCGTCGATCGCAATGTGATCAATTTGGTTGGTGGTGGATTGATCACAAGACCGCCAGGTACCCTTGTGGATGTTGAGATGGGGGAATCGCGTGCTTGCTACAAGGAGGTTACGCCCCGCTAGGAAATCGATTAGCCTTAGTCCGTTGTCGGATGTGGTGTTATGGAGGCTATGCTTTCCTATGATCGACTCAAATATGTCCTCTTTGCCCAGTTTTGCATTAAAATCTCCTAGAACTATTTTTGTGTCGTAGCTGGGGCATTGCGCATATGTTCTGTCTAGGAGATCGTAGAATTCTTCTTTGAGTCGATCGTCCTTTTCTTCCGTTGGGGCGTGAGCGCATATTAAGCTAATGTTTCCAAATTTAGCTTTGATGCGGATTGTTATGAGGCGTTCGCTTACATCCCGGAAGCTTAAGACTTTTTGTCGTAGTCTTCCTCGAATAACGAATCCGCACCCGAATAAGCGCTGTTTGTTCTTCTTTTAGCAGTTCCCGTAGTAGATGTCGCAGTTTTTCATCCGTTTTTTGCCTGGTCCAACCCATCGCACTTCTTGGAGTGCAGTTTAATCTGCGTTATAGCAGTTGAGGGTTTGCTCCAATTGATCGCCTGCACCCGATCTGTTAAGGGACCTAACACTCCAGGTGCAGACTCTCAAGTCCGTTGGTCGTTTGCAGGGGTTATCAGCTTTGTATCCGTCCGTATCCGAGGCTTGTTGTTGTTTCGGAACAAGTAGGTTTTCACGTGATAGGGATGTTACCCCTAAGCACAACCCCCAACCTGGAGTGCCAGGTTCCTCTTTCCCCAGGAACAAAGGGTTGGGTCGCTGCACACATTAGTTCACTACCTGGCGGGTGCCAGGGTAGCTATCCAGAGGGGGCCACGCGGAGGCTGTGTGTCAACTTGGATTGAGCAGGGACAGAGATCGAAGCTGGCGTTTGCCATGTCAAACGCGATCAACTTCTTTGCTCTGTTTGCTCGTTCCCTCCCCCATATCTAACATTCTATTACATGGTAATGATGAAGTCAATCAAGAGATTTCAAGAACTAGTCTAGCCTAGTTCTCAAGAACTACGAGTAGACCAACAAATTTTATCACAAAAAAAGAGATTTTCAAATTAGAATTAATGTAAACTGAAATCCGTTGTCATTGTAAATGATATTCAATTTGTAACTAGTCCTGAATTTCTCAATGTGTTAATGAAGTATCTACATAACATTGGTTATTATGTCAAAATTATCCAAAAATAATTTACCAGTTAAAAAAGGTACTAAATGACCCCAGGACAGATGTACCTATATATGTATGTAAGAAACTGTTCAGATCTTTTCAGAATGAATCAGTACCTACATATATAGATTGATTAGGCCTTTTTTCATGTACTTATTAGCAATTACTCCACTTCGAAAATATCACACACTGACGGCTTGATCTTAAAATTCTTCGAACTACGGTATATCGACTTTCCTATATTTCCCGGAAGTTCATAAAACGAAATGACCATAAAAAGCAAATAAACATCTTTCGCTATATTAATGCTTAGACGTGCGTAAGTCTAAAGTGAAGAAAAAACAGTTTAAAGGTCCAAAACATCAACGCTCTCGCTAACTCACCATCTGCAGATTGTCATACATTATTACAAACATTCACTTATACACGTTAATCCGTATAAATTGCTCCGCTCGGATGTTGGTCGAGGTCAATGCCACAAAGCGATTTGTAACCAAAGCATTTGTCGAATATTTATGTGAACATTTGCAACTTTCATAAAATGAAATCAGTGAAATTCATGTTGTTCCAAATCTACCTATCCATAGATACGTACGTACATATGCACATGCATATGCATACTTACTGCACTCGTGTGTGTATACTACTTTGACCAATGTTGATTGCATTTTGGTTGCAGCTTTTAAAGATATTCATATATGTAGATGAATTTAACTGTAAAAATAAACTTATACTTTACGTATACAATCCGATATTGGATATTTGGCTTTCTGTGCTTTTACGATATTAACGGATGTGTTTCATTTTTTCATTTCTGGCTTATGAAAGCAATGTATGCGCTATGAGCTCCCTACAATCCCAAAAACGTCCTTCTAGGAAGCGTATACATTTTTATATATTGTAGTAAATGTAAGCTTCTGTTCTGTTTCTATATTGCATTTTTGCGTTGGTCGGTAAATCCTTCAAAATCCTGGCTGGGTTGACAAGATTCTTGATTATGTTCAATTGAACGGTCTGACATAACCTGCATTTCCATTTAGTTAAAGTTATACCCGTGTCATCTAGACCAGTGGTTCCCAATCTGTTTCAGCCCACGGCGCACTTACGAGTTTAATATTTTGCCACGACGACGCCCTAACCTGGCTATTTGAAAAAGATACATACAGAAAAGCACAAAAATTAAAACATCTACAAAATGAAACAATAGCTACTCAGTCAAATAAATGTGACGGGTGAGCCTGGTGATCTCCATACAGTTTTTCAAAGCGAGGAATAAGGCCTGACACTGCTACTCTCATTTCTTGCTCCACACTGATCCTTGAGAGATATTTGCTCTTGATTACAGCTACAGCTGAAAATCCAGCTTCACACAAATATGATGTGCATCATTATTATAATCAGTAACCTCAGCAACGGCGACGAAAGATCTAATACCGCTGTCAGGCAAAATGATCCATTCGCAACGGACGCAGATGCAAGAGAATTTCGTCCACCCCGACCCAGATGAAATTAAGCTAGTCATTTGAAAGCTCAATAACAATAAGGCCGCGGGCGCAGACGGGCTCTCTGCCGAGTTATTAAAAGCGGCTGGAGATGATCTGGTAGGGCGCATGCATGCCCGATAAATGGAATCTCAGCATAGTTTGCCCAATCCACAAGAAAGGAGACCCCTATAACTGCGCCAACTACAGGGGAATAAGTCTCCTTAACATTGCATACAAGATCTTCTCTGCCGTACTGTGTGGACGCCTGAAACTATTTGTGGATAATCTGATAGGTCCTTATCAGTGTGGTTTCAGGCCAGGTAAGTCCACAATAGACCAGATATTCATACTGCGGCAGATCTTGGAGAAGATCCAAGAATACCAAATCGACATCGATCACCTTTTCGTCGTAATAGCACCATGTCTAGTTTTGACATCCCTGCTAAACTCGTCAGATTGTGCAGAAAGACAATGGAGAGCTCTCGCTGCTCCATTAAGGCTGGTAGCAAATTAACCGAGACCCTTGATGTTAAAAAGAGAGAGCACGGAAAGCGTGATATCGAGGAGATGGAGAGATGCTTCCGCAGGAATGACGCCCGTAAGTTTTACAATAAGGTAAAACGAACATGCCATGGCTACAAAGACAGAGCGGCGGCCTGCAGGAATGAAAATGGAGAACTGGTAGTAGAGTCGCAGTCCATGCTGAGGATCTGGAAAGACCACTTCTGCAGACTGTATAACGGCGATGATAGACAAGATACCGCTGTCAGGCATTCGTAATGGACGACAATAAAACAGAACTCAGTCCACCCGACCTAGACGAAATCAAGTTAGCAATATCAAGTCTTAAGTCTAATAAAGCCGCGGGCGCAGACGGCCTGTCTGCTGAGCTTCTTAAGGCGGCTGGAGATGAGCTGGTAAGGTGCATGCACCATCTCATTTTCAAGGTATGGTCGGAGGAAAGCATGCCCGACGAATGGAATCTCAGCATCGTTTGCCCGGTCCATAAGAAAGGAGACACCGGTCCATAAGAAAAGAGACCCCTATAACTGCGGGAATAAGTTTCCTTAACATCGCATATAAGACCTTCTCTGCCGTATTGTGTGAACGCCTGAAACCGTTTGTGGATAACCTGATCGGCTCTTATCAGTGTGGTTTCAGGCCAGGTAAATCCACAATAGACCAAATATTTACGCTACGGCAGATCTTGGAGAAGACACTCACCACCTCTTCGTCGAGTTCAAGGCTGCATATGACAGCGTGTATAGAGATGAACTATACAAAGCCATGTCTAGTTTCAACATCCCTGCCAAACTCGTCCGACTGTGCAGGATGACAATGGAGAATTCTCGCTGCTCTATTAAGGTCGATAATGAGCAAACCGAGACCTTTGATGTTAAAAAAGGATTTAGGCAAGATGACGCGCTGTCATGCAACCTTTTCAACATCGTGCTTGAAAATATCGTGCAAGAGTCACTGGCCAACACAAGAGGTACGATTTATTTTAAGTCTACGCAATTGCTTGCGTATGCCGACGACATTGACGTGATTGGACGGACACAGCGAGACGTCAATGAGGCCTTTGTAAGCATTGAGGTAGAAGCGGCTAAGATGGGTCTCAAGGTAAATGAGGGTAAAACCAAATATGTGCTTTCATCTAAAAGAGACGGACAACACCGACGTATTGGCCAGATCGTCACCATGGGCGTATATAACTTTAAAGTGGTCAAGGAATTCGTCTATCTTGGCTCACTGATGACTAGCGACAACAACACCAGCGCTGAGATAAAACGCAGAATCACTCTTGCCAACCGCTGTTTCTTTGGGCTCAAGAGGCAATTGAGAAGTAGAGCCCTCTCTCGGAAAACCAAGGTGACATTATGTAAGACCTTAATCATCCCAGTCCTCCTTTATGGCGCAGAGGCTTGGACCTTAACAAAAGCGGATGAAGATGCCCTTGGTCGTTTCGAGAGGAAAATTCTGCGTACTATCTACGGTGCCGTTTGTTCAAACGGTGTATGGAGGAGAAGATATAACGAAGAACTGTACGGGTTGTATAGCGACATCGGCCTGGTACGACGTCTACGGAGACAGCGTCTAAGGTGGCTAGGCCATATAGAGCGCATGGAAAATACAGCTCCGACCCGAAGACTCTTCGAATCCACTCCGGAAGGAAGGCGCGGCAGAGGACGGCCGCATCATCGGTGGCGCAGGGGACCTTAACCAACTAGGCGTGCAGCGCTGGAAACAGCTGGCCCAAGACCGTGCCAGCTGGAGACGCTTGTTGGATGAGGCCCAGGTTCACCACGGACTGTAGCGCCACCTAATTAAGTAAGTAAGCTTGATGTTAAAAAAGGATTTAGACAAGGTGATGGTCATGTAATTTCTTGAACATCATGCTTGAAAATATCATACAAGACTCACTGGCCAACAAAAGAGGTAGGATCTATCTCAAGCCTGTGCAACTGTTTGCGTACGCGGATGATATTGACGTAATTGGACGAACACAGCGGGACGTCAATGAAGCTTTCGAAAGCATTGAAGGAGAAGCGGCTAAAATGGGTCTTTCGGTTAACGAGGGTAAAACGAAATGTATGCTGTCAACAAAAAAAAAAAAAAAAAAAAAATTAAATGAACGCGCAACCCCGACGTCTCGGCCAAAATGTCACAATTGGCAGCTACAGATTCGAAATGGTCTACCATTCGTCTACCTTGGCTCACTAATGACCAGCGACAATAACACCAGCGCTGAGATCAAACGCAGAATGATTCTTGTCAAGCGCTGCTTCTTTGGGCGCAAGAGGCAGTTGAGAAGTAGAGCCATCTCTCGAAAGATCAAAGCTGCGCTGTGCAAAACCTTAATCATCCCGGTCCTCCTCTATGGCGCGAATTTATATACAAATATCATTCACTCTCATTAACGCTCATGTCTAGTCCGGTGCTTCCAAGACCTCACTGCACCTACTTGACATAATACAAAAACGAGCCATAATACTGATAGGTGACTCCAGCATTACCAAAACATTAGACTCGCTGGAACACCGCAGGAATGTTACCTGCCTCTCCCTGTTTTATCGTTACTACCACCAAAAGTGCTCTGATGAAATAGCCAGTATGCAAATCCAAGGATTTTATAGAGATGTTTGTGTGTGTATGCACCTACGTGCGAATGTGCGTTTCGGAATTTCCCGCTCGATTATCTCGAGAACCAAAACTGGTATTGACATAAGATTGGGTTAATTCCACGCGTAATTACACAATTGAGTACTGAATAAGTTGTCAGCAAAAACGGTGCAGCTGTTTTTTTGTTAAAAATTAAATAACTAAAAAATAGGCAAACAAAATGAACGACACGCGGTGTTCCCAAGCGGTCCCCTATCTAAGTACTGACCGCACCCGCTACTGGTTGAATGCGGTGATCGGACGAGATCCGATGCATTACCCATTATTCGTCTAATGGGTGGGATGGCCGTGGTTCAGTGGTTAACGTCATCGACCGCCGAGCGGAAGGTCTGTAGTTCAATTCGCTTCATAGCCAAGAAAAAGAAATTCCTATACGGACAAAAAAGTATGCAACGCAGGTGTGAATGGAAAGTGACCAGATGTACAGGTGCAGGCATAACACTCACAGTATATGGTCAACAGAAATTCATCCTCTGCGTATGCAATATTAAAAAGTGCTTGAACGAATTAGTACGGACTATAACCAATTAGTACGCGGAATTCGGTCGGCTCTCGTCCTATCTGGGACAACCACCCCTGAGAGTTAACGAACATCAACGACCCAAACCACTGCACTCCGTTCAGGTTGTGTGTATATGACACATCATAAGAGAATATACATATAACCCTTGAACCTGCGCGAGTTTCTAACGAAAAGAGATAATGACCTTGAAACACCTGAACAGATCTTCACACATTTCGATCATGTTAGTTTTCAAAAAAAAAAACAAAAAGGTATCATAATCGGTCCATTCATTCAGGAGTTACGATGCCACAGACAGACACACAGACACCACAAACTTATAACACCCCTCTTTTTGCGTCGGAGGTTAAAAATGAAAAAAAAAAAACCGGCCAAGTGCGAGTCGGACTCGCCCACAAAGGGTTTCGTATCATCTGTATATATATATAAATATGTCACCAGTCATCACATTAAATCACATTTTTTGTATGATGACAGATCTTGGTTGCAGGCAGGTTATCAGCATATTACTTTGATAATCAGAAATCTTCATGATGAGATATAGTTGATCATCAAAGTGTCCATTGAATTCAAATCAATTATCTTACTTGACAGCAACGATGTGAAAAGGTGAATAACAATAATGGGAAATATGGGAAAAAGGTTTGCAGCTAGGATTAATTCATCAAAGACACAAAAGAAATCAAAACTGGGAAGTTTGCTACTGGTTGTGGGATATTGTCGACTAACCTTAGTTCAGTATGTGAACAAGGGGATTTTTTGGATGAAAATCATGTCTGAGTCCCCTCTTGAATATTTTTTTTGTTCCCTTTTTAGTATTTGTCGTGGTAGCGGCAACCGAAATAAGTACATCATCTGTAAAAATTTCAACTGTCTAGCTGTCACGGTTCATGCGATACAGCCTGGTGACAGACGGACGGATGGACAGATAGCGAAGTCTTAGTAATAGGGTTCCGTTTTACCTTTGGGTACGGAGCCCTAAAAATTAAGTAAAATAGGTGTTTCCATTTTCCCATTGGGAAGTTAGTCGTGTGGACTTTGCGGGTCGCACCTAGACCACATTTTTGTAAATTTTAAATGAAATGTGTATAAAGATATGAGATATAATATACATGAAATACGTATTATTTTATTTTTAATGTAATTATTATCTTCTATTCTACCTAACTCACGACGTGGCGCCCCTCTTTGTTTTCTACTGCGCACCAGGGCGCCGCGGCGCACACTTTGGGAATCCCTGATCTGGACTATTTGATTAAACCACCTTCCCTACTTCGTCTGTATTTGCTCGTCCATCTAATCCATACGAAAACCCAAACAGAGTGACGATTTTAACAAACATTCCATACAATATCTCTTAAATAATGACATTGAAATTCCGATCAACAGGCATGTCAAAATTTCCCAATACGAGTCATGTGACTCACAGGCGATAATAAACAATATCAAATTCATACTTAGCATTCATTACAATCGAAAGTGTTATCCAACACTCATTAAATCAACCGAAATTATTTGAAATAACTTTAGCCTACAGTCCCCATCCCATATACCACCATCACATCAACGTCAAATTAGCGAACGCACCTCAATTCAATCTCAATCGCCCCGCAATTCACATTCAAATTGTAAAGAGAATCGCTGACGATCATCATCAATATTCATCATCATCATTATTGTGCAACTGATGATCTTACTAATAATATTGTTATTCCTCCCATCTGCATTATTTATAGATACAAATGGAGAAACAAAAACCGTGTATTTCAAACGAACTGGGAACGATTGGATACCTAAGAGTAACCATGCACTCTGGCCGTCAAGATCATCGAAATGATCTTAGTCCCGATCTCAACGACTGAGTATCTCGACTATGAACAAAGATCATTCCAGATTTCGAAAATTCACGATCATTAAAAGAGATTTCCATACTGATAGCCAAACTCACCAGTTGTTGATTGAGTTTTGCGAAAAGTGTCGAAAAACACTTTCCTACTGAGCCGCTTCTCTGTTGGCTACTACATAGCTAGCACTTTTCAGTGATTTTCCTAGCGGTATAGCGGTGTTTACATAACAATATAATTTTGCGGTAAAGATTCATTTGAAATTCGTTTGAAATTCGCCTGACTTAGCGATTAATTGTTCCTGCACCGATTCAATTTCCGCAGAAGATCACAACGCCACATATTTGGACTACGGATGGTTAAGTACTTATTCTCAATGAGCAGATGGCATGTGTACTCGACGTCTCGAATATAGCGGTCTACCAGAGTATATAATTCACATTAAACATTCCGTTCATGGTCAGCACGGGAATGTGCGCGAGCGGTTTTGCACAATTACTTTGATTTTCATGTCGTTTTATTGTTTTACGCATAATAACTTAATATATTAGTTTGCAAGACTGCTCCGTGTAAGGGATCAGGCCACGGGCACGTCTGACACTTGTCAAATTGACAGTATGGTTGATTTGTTAAGGAAGTAGTTAACATGTGCGCCAGACCTGCTTGGAATCAAAACGAGCATGAATGGATAGTTGTTGAGAGCAAAATATATAGATTGGTAAGCAAATTTCTTCAGAACGTGAGAAATACTCGTTACAGATGAAACTGAACACAAAAGGGTGATTCCCTGTATCTGTAATGGTAATGTTTGCATGCTAGACAGGTGTCGGACAGATGTTGTTTGCCGGCGATAGTCCTTGCTCTGGTCAACTACGATATATTTTTGCATATCCCCTCACAGGTTGTTTGTGGATTTGTTATCGCTTTTCCTGGTCGATTTTCATGAATCATTTTATCTGTTTATTCGTTTTACTTGTATCTCTTGCTATCTGTGTTATTTCGGTGCCTAGTATTGGAGAACGTTGCCTCGCCGGTGATTGATCTCTTAGTTTTCGACTTACTGCAATCGAGAGAACATTCAATTCGATATAGTGATATATGTTTCACAATTTAGTAAACCAGATTTGTTTGGACAGAAAATTGTCAAATATTTTTAAGCGGTGAGTTAGTTCTTTAGATGTATGCCAGAGTGTTTAGTAAGGGAGCAAGTTAGTCAAGTTTTTCCTACTCGATCCGGTGAATGGGATATATACATATTCAGTTTCTATAATTTATTTTTGTTTCATTTTGGTTACAAAATTATTTTGAACTGATCAAATCGTTTGTGTGACCAGGTCATTACACTAGTATGAAATTAAAGCGTACACAAGTGATGTTTAAAGTTGAATGTCATTGCTGTGATTTGTCTAGTTAATTTATCGGCCTAGAAATATAAATTCACATGATGCAAAAGTCATCCAAGTATGATCTCTGATGCAGCTTCCCAAGCGCTCATATAATATCATTTGGTAATTTTCACTCTTCCTGCAAGGCTTTGATAAAAACTTGTTAAGTATTGCTAATAATAGTGATCAGTCACCGTCTGTGTCATACTTCTTCTTCTTCTTAATGGGTGCTCCAGTTCGGGGTGAAGCTGGGCCTCAACCAACATGCCCCTTCAACTAGCACGATCTTTTGCTAGCCTTTTCCATTGCCGCACACCCAGTTGGCTGAGGCCCCCTTCCACCTGTGTGCGCCATCTTAAGTGCGTCCGTCCTCTGCCTCTTCGTCCCTCAGGGTTGGATTCAAAGACTTCCCGGGCTGGAGCTGTGGTGTCCATTCGCTCTACATGGCCCATTCATCTTAGGCGTTGAATCCGTAGACGCCTGACTAGGCGCATGTCGCTGTACAGCCCGTAAAGTTCGTGGTTGAATCTTTTCCTCCATCCCCCATCTGCGTTTATAGGCCCGAAAATCACGCACAAAATCTTTCTCTCGAACCGACCAAGGGCCTCCTCATCCGCTTTTGATAGTGTCCATGCCTTTGCGCCGTACAACAGGACCGGGATGATAAGGGTCTTATACAGGGTGTCCCACGAGCAGTGTGCCAAAAAGCTAGAGCGTGTAGGTCTAGTCAAGACAAGAAAAAAATCGTATGGAAGGGGGGGGGGGGGGGGGGGGGCTATTCCCCCGTTTAGGCGGGAGGGGCAATTTTCTAAAAAATTGACTTAATTTGAAAAAAAAAATATTAAAAATCAACGGTTACATCCACAATGCCGCGATATACTTTTTTGTAAAGCCAGAAACCTCTCCTTTCATCTTGTTTTTAAGCGAAGCAGTTTTAAGGAATAGTTTTTGAGAAATTAATTTTCAAACTCAAAACTTTGGAAAAAAAATTAAAAAAAAAGTTTCGAAATAATTTTTTCCAAAATTTTATGTAATTAAGTACTAATTTTTTTTCAAGAATTCATTTCTCTTATAAGTTTCTAGTTAAAAACAGAAAACCGGATGCAAAAAGGTCTTGTAGTTTTTGAGAAATTAAAAAAAAAAACCCAAACCATTTTTTTTTCTTAAAAAAAACATTTTTTTTTTGTTTTTACGCGGCTGGACTTGTAAGCAAATTAATGTATGAAACATTTGGGCACTCCAAGCATAATAGCTATCCTCCTTGTACTAAGGGAGAGATTACGTCGGACCAAATCCAAAATTCTGTCATCTATGGTTGCTGATCCATCTGTAATTGATCTTTCGCTTCTTCGATGCTCTAGCACTCCGTGCTCTCGCAGACGTAGGTGGATTCTTGAAACATGCTACGACTGGGACACCTCCGATTGGTATATCTTTCAGCGTATAGCCTTTCGGCTTCACGATCTCGACTATTCAGCTATATGCTGAAAGATATCCCAGCGCGCAGCGCGAGATGGGGAGTTTTAGAATTTCGCCACAACTCGGATGTGTCCACCCGCACACCACAATTGCAAAGTTCTTAAGCATCAACCTTATGGTGCGGACCAAGTACCAAGTGATTGCGAGCTATTCCTATCCATAACGAACGATCTCGCTGGTGAATAATTCGAGAAACTTGTAAAAAGCTACTGTCTCAATTTTTTACCAATAGAGTGAGAAAATGCCACATACTATTCAAGTTACAGATCATTGTTTGACCGGAATCTTGTTTAGGACCTTAAAAAACACAAAACAGGGTAGGTGCATCCCCCGTCAAAGATATACCAAACTCGACTTCAGAAAACTCAATCACATTCTAACTTATTGTAGCTGGGCAAATGTTTATGCTGAAGAAAATCCTTCCAAGGCTTACGAGATCTTCTTAAAAGGGTTTCAAAACCATATAAGCTCATCCACTTACTTTGTAGTAAGAATAAGTTCTGTAGTAAGGTTGAAACCTTGGATCACTTTTCCTTTGCTTGAAAAAATTAAACTAAGACAAAAACTTCGTAAAAAATGCTACAAGCACCCGCACAATTTAAACTTAATAAGCCGTTTCAAACGATTGTCTTTGCATGTTAACAATGCTATTCGAATAGCTCGTGATAGTTATTATCTCAATAAATTCAATCAGACCCGAGACAACATGAAAAAAAGTTGGAATGTGATTACCGACATCATTAATAGAAAAGATAGAAATAGTACAACACCTTCTACACTACAAAATGACAGCACAAGCATTTCAAGTCCAGCTGAAATAGCAAATGAATTTACCAACTATTTTGCAACGATCGGTAGTAATTCCTTTTCTAATAAACCATCAATGCCCGTTGCTGCTGTTCTAGCTATGGTCTTAATAACGACGATTTCTGTGCAAACAGTTTCTACTTTGAACCCATGTCGGGCTTTGAAGTATTTAAAATAATCAAATCTCTTAAAAATTCAAACTCCCAGGGAATGGATGGGATACCAAATGTAATACTAAAGAAAAGTGCTTTTAACATAGCCGATGTTCTAGCACATATCTTCAATTTGAGCATTCTTTCTGGAATTTTTCCTGTTGATTTAAAATGTGCAATTGTAATACCCCTATACAAAAAAGGTGACAAAAAAGATAAAAGGAACTACAGACCTATTTCTTTGCTATCGTCATTTTCAAAAGTTTTTGAGAAAGCCATGAAAAGAAGAATTTCGCAATTTCTTACACGATTAAACTTTTTTAGTCGACCGCAGTTTGGGTTTAGAGCTGGTCTTTCAACTGAAGACGTACCCTTAGATTTTTGTTCTACCATCCAACAAGGTCTTGACAGCAAGAAGTGTTGCGCTGCATTTTTTGTTGATATAACAAAAGCGTTTGACATGGTGATCATAACGTACAATATTGGGTTTCGTGGCTCTTTCCATAATTGGTTTGTTTCCTATTTAAAAAATCGCACACAAGTGGTAAAAATAGGTCATGCCCTAAGCGATCCTAAATCCATGTGCTTAGGTGTACCTCAAGGATCGGTCCTTGGCCCAATTTTATTTTTAATTTACATACACTCTCTGTTTACACAAATATTTTAAGGGGAAATCAAAGCCTTTGCAGATGATCTCGCATTTGCTTTCAATTCATCCAATTCTCTGGAACTAATTGCTAACATAAACCACGACGTTTATTTGCTCAGAATCTGGCTTGCAGAACATAAATTAACTGTTAGTAACAAAACTAAATTACTATTTTTCAATTTAAAAGTCAAACAATCGCCCGATGTGGATATTGTTTTCCATGGAATTGACTGTTTTAAATTTAGCTTGTTTAATCCTAAGTGTCCACAAATTGGCTCATACGATTTCTTTAATCCGGAAGCTTCTTGCAATGCTGATTGCTTTAAAATTGAGACTGTAGATCAATATAGGTACCTAGGGCTCACAATAGATAATCATTTAAGTTGGACAGAACATATTTCAAATTTCAATTTCACTACTTAATATTTCTAAATCGTTGTTTTTACCGCCTTAGAATGTGCCTCTCAAACAATAGTCTGAAAACGGTGTACTACGGCTTATTTCACTCCAAGTTAGAGTACGGCATTTGCTGTTTGGGAGGTGCTTATTACAATAAACTGCAGCAAATACTTGTTCTACAAAAATATGCTGTAAGAAAAATCTGCAACTCTACACGGTTAGCTCATACCAGAGAGCTACAAATATTTTGCCAGTGAGACATTTGTATTGCTTCAAAGTATTTTTCATGAGAAGTGGCTATTTACAAAGCCCTTTTCTTGCTATATATGGGTTGAGAAGTAATTACGGATCGACTGTTAACATACCTGCTTTTCGTACTACTCTGTATAGTAACTCCTATGCCATAATATCTTCAAAATCGTTTAACATGCTTCCTGAACAAATACAAACCACTCGGATATTGTTTCAATTCTTAAAAAAGATAAAATCCTGGCTTTTTATCCTAAATTAGGATTGAGAGCACATTTCAAAAATGTTGCGATCGACATGTTTTCGCGACACGACAATGCAGCATACAAAAATAAAATTTTGTTTAGAAATATATATCAAGTGGACTCTCGTAGTCGACCAACACGACAAACGAGCTCGGATCGAAGAGAGAAATTTTATTTTGTATAAACGCTAGTGGACTCTCGTGATCGACCAACACGACATACGAGCTCGAATCGAAGAGAAAATTTTATATAAACGCTAGCAGACTCTCGTGATCGACCAACACGACATACGAGCTCGGATCGAAGAGAAAATTTTATATAAACGCTAGCAGACTCTCGTGATCGACCAACACGACATACGAGCTCGGATTGAAGAGAAAATTTTATCTACAATTTCTTTGCGTTGAACTCTACGGAACTTCAAAATTTTTGAAACGTGCTCTCAATCCTTATTTAGGATATGGTCGTCAGAGTCGGGACGAGACTCTGCGCGCCTTTTTTTCCTTTGACATAAAAGATATTGAAATGTTCCTGCGCTTCACCACTTGAACATTACAACGACATACATACACAGATTTGGAATTTGTGCAGCACTTCGAAAATTATGTAGTCTACATTGTATCTTATTTTATATTAAAAGTAAGTTTATTATACTTAACTTCACTAATAGCATGGAACATTTGCTGAGAACTACAAACAAGCCGAAAATTCAGTTAAGTTCTTCTCAAATCCTATCTAGGTCAACCACCCCCGGAGAATAGTGGACGAACATCTACGACCCAAACCATCCAGGTTGTGTGACAAACATCATAAGAGTATGACTCTCGAACCCGCGTAAATTATAAAAAAAAAAAAAAAAAAAAAAAAACTTGAAAACATAAAAAAAAAATATTTTTAAGACAGTCTAAAGGTAAGGCATCATGAATTGTAGATTTAGACCATTTGAATATACTGGGGTAACGATCTTTCGAACTTTACTTCGAACTATTTCCTCACGCTTTAGTTCTATTACAAAATGTTGTTCTGTAATTTTGATAAAAGACATTCCTAGATGGCAGTACACCGTAAGTTTGTTAAAACTCACTTATAGCGTCCCAGTAGAATAACGTTTTCCTCAAGTTCTAAGCTTGAAATCTTTAAAACAAAGTCTCCTTCAGAGCAATGCACGTAATCGAGTATGCTGATATTGATATAACAGAGAGTTAACTTATGTTATGGGATTCACTAGAATTATATTAATCCGACTGCATTTCATCAGCTCGTTTGTACGATAAATAAACAACACATCAAGCCCTCTCGGAACCGAATTCCACTTGGCACGAGCACCTGAAGAAAAAGAGTGCCTGACTCATGGCCAGCTTAAAACGACAAGTAAAAAAATCGCTACGGTTTTTCCTCATTACGTAATAAACATAATTTTCACATACGCCTTATGTCACCCTTAGTTACATAGGCATATCTAGTACATATATCGCAGCACATGACAAAGCACGACAATTCGCCCCATACCCACACTCAATTTGAAATTTGTATTCCAATTCCATGCCTGCCAACTAGTGCCAAGTGATTTCCGCATTGATTAACTGAAATCGTTTAACACCTTAATCAACGTTACAATCCTTGAAATCATTTGAAACAAGAAGAGCTGACAGCATGCGCCTGATAAATACCATCAACGTACGGGCACACGAGTGTCTTTCAACTGCATGATGTGATGCAATTGATGGGGCAGAGGTGGTAATGACGATCCAATGTCGAACTCATGCACATCTGCCTCATTAAGTTCTGCATCCGAGTACCCATGTCGATCATACTCTCTCAATTCATCTTTGCAATGTAACCATCATTGTTATCATCATTAGTATGCCGGCAGAGATCATGATTTATTAACAGAAATATCTTCCCTCTTGTCTACTTTCAGATTGGTGAACTAAGTGATAGACAGTACATCAGACAGTACTCGTAAGCTTACTACATTACAAAATATCAAGTATTCAACTTGACCGGCAGAAGACATTGGACACGGGGGCAAGAGCAAAAAAACGGCTCTCTAAGCCGAGCAACTAATCGTAGAGACAAGTGGCTCACAGCGCTTCTGTAGCTGCACGCTACTCGTTTTTATTTTGTTTTTGTGAATTGGATGCGGGCTTCGCTTTTTACCAATTAATTTATTTACTATTCGCTTTTATTGGTTTTTTGTTGCTTCGAATTGCAGTCAGCACACGAAATTCCATCAATAAACCAGCAAAGATGATTGGAAGATTATTTCGTGCGCATGGTGAATTTTGCGCGTCACACCCGTGGGAGGTGATTGTGGCACTATTAACACTGACAGCATGTATGCTAACAGTGGACAGAGGTACATTTGGTGGTGATACAACGACGACGGGTTCAACATCTGGGGCATCGTCGACAGCATCGATGTCGAGCAGAAGCAGACCATGCCACGGTTGGAGTCAGTCATGTGATGGACTCGAGGCTGAATACAATGCAGCTGATGTGATTCTTATGACAATTGTCAGATGTTCCGCGGTGCTATACTGCTACTATCAATTTTGCAGTCTGCAGAAACTGGGGTCAAAGTATATTCTGGGTGAGTAATTTATATTTTTTAAAGTTTTACTATTTATTGGATTAAGAGAATTCTTTTCAAATACAACTGACTAATACCAATTTCGACATGACCTCGTTTACGGGCTATTTGTTACAGTTGCCATCATAAGCTAATGATTGTTTAAAAGGTATATGCACATAGTTAATGCTTAGTCTCTGTTAAAGGTTATTTTTTAGCTTAATTGGAAAATATTTCAAATTAGGGAATTATACTTTTGTGTAAGGCTTTATAAGCTGTCGACAATTAGGGGGAAAAAATATTATTTGATTCGCAATTTACTATAACAATTCAGGAGACAAAAGAAAAGTCGTGATCCCAGTCTGTTGTGTCAGTACCCCTCAGAGCTTAACTTCTCTCAATTGGCTAATAGAAGCGAACCCAGATA
Organism: Eumerus sabulonum; assembly: GCA_951905685.1. Lineage (NCBI taxonomy): Eukaryota > Metazoa > Arthropoda > Insecta > Diptera > Syrphidae > Eumerus > Eumerus sabulonum. The sequence goes on along the minus strand of OX645060.1, from coordinate 164,457,529 downwards.
TGATTCAATCTCCCTATTTCCTTGTCTCAGAATAGGATGACACTTTTTAAAAATGCTTATACTTCATTGTGTGGAAAAAACCCAGCTTCTACTCGTACGTCAACCATTGTCCTTGCTTCTCAATCATTCCTAATGCTTTTAATAAACTACTGGTAATGATATCTGGCATGAGTCTTTATGAAGTAATGCCTTCAATGCTTTGTCTTTATCTTTAGCGTTAAAACCATTATTTTTGAAGTGTTGAAACCTATCTTTGCATGTCGTTTCTGGGAGAGGACGTACACTCAATTGTTTCAAATTTCTGGGCTTGTGTTTTAGCACAATATAGCGAATTAAAATTTTCATCTACCAAGGAGTTCGTAAACTTACTTACTTACTTAGGTGGCGCTACAGTCAGTGGTGAACCTGGGCCTCAACCAACAAGCGTCTCCAGCTGGCACGGTCTTTGGTCAGCTGTTTCCAGCGCCGCACGCCTAGTTGGTTAAGGTCCCCTTCCACCTGCGTGCGCCACCGTTGATGCGGCCGTCTTCTGCCGCGCCTTCCTCTCGGGGTGGATTCGAAGACTCTTCGGGTCGGAGCTGTATTTTCCAGGCGCTCTACATGGCCTAGCCAGCTTAGACGCTGTATCAGTAGACGTCGTACCGTACAGTTCTTCGTTATATCTTCTCCTCCATACACCGTTTGAACAAACGGGACCGTAGATAGTGCTCCGAATTTTCCTCTCGAAAGGACCAAGGGTATCTTCATCCGCTTTTGTTAAGGTCCAAGCCTCTGCGCCGTAAAGGAGGACTGGGATGATAAAGGTCTTATATAGTGTCACCTTGGTTTTTCGGGAGAGGGTTCTATACTTCTCAATTGCCTCTTGAGCCCAAAGAAACAGCGGTTGGCAAGAGTGATTCTGCGTTTTATTTCAGCGCTGGTGTTGTTGTCGCTGGTCATCAGTGAGCCAAGGTAGATGAATTCCTTGACCACTTCAATGTTATATCCGCCCATGGTGACGTTCTGGCCAATACTTGATGAAAGCAGACATTTGGTTTTACCCTCATTAACCTTAAGACCCATCTTAGTCGCTTCTACCTCAATGCTTACAAAGGCCTCACAGACGTCTCGCTGTGTCCGTCAATGTCGTCGGCGTACGCAAGCAATTGCGTAGACTTGAAATAAATCATACCTCTTGTGTTGGCCAGTGACTCTGCACAATCTTTTCAAGCACGATATTGAAAAAGTTGCATGACAGCGCGTCACCTTGCCTAAATCCTTTTTTAACATCAAAGGTCTCAGTTTGCTCATTACCGACCTTAATAAAGCAGCAAGAATTCTCCATTGTCATCCTGCACAGTCGGACGAGTTTGGCAGGGATGTGTAAACTAGACATGGCGTTGTATAGCTCGTTTCTATACACGCTGTCATACGCGGCCTTGAAATCTACGAAGAGGTGGTGAGGGTCGATTTGAAATTCCTTCTTCTCCAAGATCTGCCGTTGCGGACATTTTTGGTCTATTGTGGATGTACCTGGCCTGAAACCACACTGATAGGAGCAGACCAGGTTATCCACGGTTTCAGGCGTTCACTTATTTCCATTCGTCGGGCATGCTTTCCTCCGACCATACCATGCAAATGAGATGGTGCATGCACCTTACCAGCTCATCTCCAGCCGCCTTAAGAAGCTCAGCAGACAGGCCGTCTGCGCCCGCGGCTTTATTAAACTTAAGTCTTGATATCGCTGTTTTGATTTCATCGTCGTCCATTACGAATGGCTCGTTCTGCCTGACAGCGGTATCTTGTCTGTCATCGCCGTTATACAGTCTGCAGAAGTGGCCTTTCCAAATCCTCAGCATCGACTGTGACTCTACTACCAGTTCTCCATTTTCATCCCTGCAGGCCGCCGCTCTGGCTTTGTAGCCATGGCATGTTCGTTTTACCTTATTGTAAAACTTTCGGGCGTCACTCCTGCAGAAGCATCTCTCCATCTCCTCCGTGCTCTCTCTTCTTTCTTCTGAAAAGCGTGTGTTCCTCTCTTCTCTTCTGCGCATAGATTTCGCGAGCAGCTCTCGTCCGTCGTTGCAGCAAGGCTTTATATGCTGCATGGGCTTGTTCGCTGCATGGGCTTGTTCGCATTGTTCATCGAACCAGGGGTTTCTAGGTGGTGGCGGTTTGAAACCCAGCATCTCTAAAGCAGCGTCTCTGACGGCGCTCTGACAATGCGCCCATTCCTGCTCTATTGTTTGTTCTGCTGTGGGCGGATTTTGAGAGAGCTTGGAGGAGACGCGATCGGCAAAGATTCTGGCAGTCTCTTGCGATTGTAGCTTTCCGACGTCAAACTTACGTAGTCCTACTCGACTCCTAAGCATTCTTGATATCCCCATTCGTACCTTGGCTACAACAAGGTAGTGGTCCGAGTCGATGTTGTCCCCGATCGCACTGTGATCAATCTGGTTAGTGATCGATTGATCAAAAGACCGCCAGGTACCCTTGTGGATGTTGAAATGGGGAAATAGCATGCTTGCTACAAGGAGGTTACGCCCCGCTAGGAAATCGATTAGCCTAAGTCCGTTGTCGGTTGTGGTGTTATGGAGGCTATGCTTTCCTATGATCGACATAAATATGTCCTCTTTGCCCAGTTTTGCATTCAAATCTCCTAGAACTATTTTTGTGTCGTAGCTGGGGCATTGCGCATATGTTCTGTCTAGGAGATCGTAAAATTCTTCGAGTCGATCGTCCTTTTCTTCCGTTGGGGCGTGAGCGCATATTAAGCTAATGTTTCCAAAATTAGCTATGATGCGGATTGTTATGAGGCGTTAGCTTATATCTCGGAAGCTTTAGACTTTTTGTCGGAGTCTTCCTCGAATAAGGAATCCGCACCCGAATAGGCGCTGTTTGTTCTCCTTGTAGCAGTTCCCGTAGTAGATGTCGTAGTTTTTCATCCGTCTTTTGCCTGGTTCATCCCATCTCACTTCTTGGAGTGCGGTTATATCTGCTTTATAGCAGTTCAGGGTTTGCTCCAATTGATCGCCTGCACCCGGTCTGTTAATGGACCTCACAATCCAGGTGCAGACTCTCAAGTCCCTTAGTCGTTTGCAGGGGTCGTCAGCTTTGTATCCCTCCGTATCCGAGGCTTGTTCTCGTTTCGGAACAAGTAGGTTTTTACGTGATAGGGATGTTATCCCTAAGCACAACCCCTAACCTGGAGGGCCATGTTCCTCTTTCCTGAGGAACAAGGGGTTGGGTCGCTGCACACATTGGTTCACTACCTGGCGGGTGCCAGGGTTGCTATCCAGGGGGGGCCACGCGGAGGCTGTGTGTCAACTTGGATTGAGCAAGGACAGAGATCGAAGGTGGCGTTTGTCATATTAAACGCGATCAACTTCTCTGCCCTGTTTGCTCGCTCCCTCCCGTTCGTAAAACATACGCTAATTCGGTTGTTGAACATCAACGTTTGGGCGACCAATTTCCACTCAACATTTTTCACTCGGTGGATTATTATTGATATGAAGGGGCATTAACAATTCGGAAGTTCAGAACCACGTTGTCAACATCACACCTCAGTATCAGACCTCCGTATCAAGTGCCAGTTTCGTTCACGTATTGCTTCTCTGCCCTTACTTCCATAGGTCCATCTTTATACCATATTATCACTGAAGTTTATAACTTTTGACTTATTCCCCTATAGTTATATAACTCTTGGCTTCAAAATCGTTCAGCTTTTCTGTCTTATCGGCATAGACTAGTGGTTTCACATACCCATAAAGAAATTAATCTAAACGTGTGAGATCCCAGGACAGTGGAGGCCAGTTCACAGGTCCATCACGCGAAATTATGCGCTCAGAAAATGATTTCCGCAATAAGTTGATAGTATCGCGTGCCATGTGGAATCTTGCGCCATCTTGTTGAAACCAAAACTCTGTCCCGACGTCAATACCATTCAACTGAGGAACGAAGAAGCCACAAAACGTTTTTTATAGAACTCTCCATTGACGGTAACATTCTGGCCGTCATTGTCCTTAAAGAAATATGGGAGACTAATTCCATCACCAGTAAGGCACACCAAACAGTGGGCTTTAATGGTTGTAAAGGCGTCTCGACAAAGCTTTCTGGTTTTTCTCCACTCCAATTTTGCTTGTTTACATATGTTTCCATTTAACCAAAAATGGATCTCATCCGAGTACAAAATTTTGCGTTGAAAATGAAGGTCAACCTGAATCTTGTTTTCGGCCCTTGCACAAGCTGAATCTTATAAGCGTTTAAACTCAGAACTTTCCGGAAGTCTTCCAAGTGGATGGGCGTAGCTCCAATTGCTGGACACAATCGACTCATTCGGATTCTCCTCAACACTGCGCTTCACAACGACAATAACTTCTTTTTTTCACACTGTTTGTCGTCTCTGGAGATGCGTATTATCCATTGGAGCGTATATGTACATATGGTGCCAAAGCGATTCAATGTGTTCCGAATAACTTACTCAGGTGGAAGATTATGTCGACCGTAAAATGGGCGTAGCGCACGATAAGTTTGGCGAACCGAACCATGGTTCCTTCTTTTTTCATCTACCGATGAGCTTCTTATACAGACGTAAGACATTTTTCTCACTCTCTGATCTGTTACAATATTTATTGTAAGGCGTTCATTCGCCCTAAATTAAAGTTTAACACTCATATCTGGTCCGGTGCATCTAAAATAAAGAGCAAGCATAAGTGGTTGACAACAGGTGTACGAATATGAATTTGAACTGTACGTCGAAAATGTTGTTAGTTAGAGAGACTCAACTGGGAGGTGCGACCTCACATAGCTTATTCACCCGACCCCACAACTTCCGCCTACTATTTACTGTCGTCGATGGACTATCCCCTCCTTGAACAGCATTTCGATTCTTACCCCCGGAAATGACTTGATGAGTAGCTGATATGAAAAGACAGAAAAAACACGACTGTATAACGGCGATGATAGACAAGATACCGCTGTCAGGCAGAACGAGCCATTCGTAACGGACGACGATGTAGGAGAATTTCATCCAACCGACCTAGACGAAATCAAAATAGCGATATCAAGACTTAAGTCTAATAAAGCCGCGGATGCAGACGGCCTGTCTGCTGAGCTTCTTAAGGCGGCTGGAGATGAGCTGGTAAGCTGCATGCACCATCTCATTTGCAAGGTATGGTCGGAAGAAATGGAATCTCAGCATCTTTTGCCGGTCCATAAGAAAGGAGACCCCTATAACTGCGCCAACTATAGGGGAATAAGTCTCCTTAACATTGCATACAAGATCTTCTCTGCCGTATTGTGTGAACACCTGAAACCGTTTGTGGATAACCTGATCGGCTCTTATCAGTGTGGTTTCACGCCAGGTAAATCCACAATATACCAAATACTTACGCTACGGCAGATCTTGGAGAAGACACTCAAATCAAATCAACACTCACCACCTTTTCGTCGATTTCAATGCTGCATATGACAGTGTATAGATATGAGCTATACAAAGCCATGTCTAGTTTTAACATCCCTACCAAACTCATCCGACTGTGCAGGATGACAATGGAGAATACTCGTTACTCCATAAAGGTCTGTAATGAAAAAACTTAGACATTTGATGTTAAAAAAGGATTTAGGCAAGGTGACGCGCTGTCATGCAACTTTTTCAACGTCTTTCTTGAAAAGATCGTGCAAGAGTCACTGGCCAACACCAAAAAGGTACGATTTATTTCAAGTCTACGCAATTGCTTGCTTACGCCGACCACATTGACGTGATTGGACGGACACAGCGAGATGTCAATGAGGCCTTTGTAAGCATTGAGGTAGAAGTGGCTAAGATGGGTCTCAAGGCTAATATCTGCTTTCATCTAAAAGAGACGGGTAACACCGACTTATTGGCCAGAACGTCACCATGGGCGGATATAACTTTAAAGTGGTCAAGGAATTCGTCTATCTTGGCTCAGTGATGACCAGCGACAACAACACCAGCGCTGAGATAAAACGCAGAATCACTCCTGCCAACCGTTGTTTCATTGGGCTCAAGAGGCAATTGAGAAGTAGAGCCCTCTCTCGGAAAACCAAGGTGACATTATATAAGACCTTAATCATCCCAGTCCTCCTTTACGGCGCAGAGGCTTGGACCTTAACAAAAGCGGATGAAGATGCCCTTGGTCGTTTCGAAAGGAAAATTCTGCGTACTATCTACGGTGCCGATTGTTCAAACGGTGTATGGAGGAGAAGATATAACGAAGAACTATACGGGTTGTACAGCGACATCGGCCTGGTACGATGTCTACGGATACAGCGTCTAAGGTGGCTAGGCCATGTAGCGCGCATGGAAAATACAGCTCCGACCCGAAGAGTCTTCGAATCCACCCCGGAAAGAAGGCGCGGCAGAGAACGGCCGCATCAACGGTTGCGCACGCAGGTGGAAGGGGACCTTAACCAACTAGGCGTACGGCACTGTAAACAGCTGGCCAAAGACCGTGCCACCTGGAGACGCTTGTTGGTTGAAGCCCAGGTTCACCATGGAGTCTAGCGCCACCTAAGTAAGTAATCCGCAAATTACCAGAAGATGGAAAAATGCGAAGCTAGCGAAGGAAAGTAAATACTCTAAATAAGTTTGTTTTGCCTTTCTTACTAAAAACAGCGCATTTGGGCTTATCCGCTTGGTGGATTCCTATCCTTTTTTTTTTTTTGTCTTTGCACAGTTTCGACCAGGATTCTGGATTTGATAGTGGTCGATGGCTAGCAGTTAAAGCAGGCATATGGTTAAAATGTACGTCCAGTGACTCTCTTATATCAATAACGCAGTAAATCTTCTGTTAGCTATTATGATTTTCATCGCGATGCATACCGCCCCGATCACCTTGAATGTTGGAATCGATGGTGTACGAAAATAATGAATATTAATCGCTATTGAAAAATATTTACCTTCATACGAGTAGACTAAGTTATTCACGACTTAAACCTTCGTGACTATGTAGAATCTTTCCGTATAGGGTCATTTGTACGTTATAAGAAGAAATCAAATCCACTTTCCACCTATGATTTGCGTCGATAAGATACGAGTATAATTATCGCTCTCGTATATCCACAATGAATGTTTCAATGACTTGCAGAATACCAATACGTACACATTAGCAATTCATTGTTTCTTCATTCCATCCATCCTGGAAGAAACTTCCCTGCACTGCAATTCGTCTGAAACGCAACACACTGCTGCATGCATGCATAGTGTTTTTCATAGAGAACCAGGAGCCAATTAAGGATGTCATAAGGCAACTACATATATACATATACATAGCTCACTTCATCTAATATCAATAGCGCGTTTTATTCGGGCAGTTATTTTGGTTATCTAGGCCATCATCGGAAGCACATCAATCGACGATACACGTGAAGGGATCGATCATGTTCTTGTATGGCACGCTCGCTATCTATACTATATATTTTAATATTATAAATGTGAAAGTGTGTGTGTCTGTTTGTCCGTCTTTCACGGCAAAACGGAGCGACGAATTGACGTGATTTTTTAAGTGGAGATAGTTGAAGGGATGGAGAGTGACGTAGGCTACTTTTTGCTTCTTTCTAGCCCCCGCTAAGTTTGTATGCAGCAAAAAAAAAAACTCAGTAGGGGATGGAAATTTGTGTGAGACTCAAAATTAGTATAGTTTCTATGATACAAACGATTAATAAAATAATTTAATTAAAACAGCCATAAATCAATCAGCTTTTGAGAAAACAATCAACATTCGAAACATAAATAAGTGTTATTCTTGAATTACGATAGATGGCGCTGATATGTTTCTGAAACGCGCTAACGTTGTGTGCTCTATATCTGTACTTAAGTGCGGGCATCGGGCCGCGCTTCACACTATAGTGCATACGGTACCTATACTCTGTTATTTGACTACTAAGCGTCCCAGTCATGCTTATACGAAATTTAGATGCCCCGAGATTATGTAATGGGACGAGACTTCGTGTCACACAACTTGGCCGCAATATAATTAGCGCCACTATCTTAACCGGCGTAGGAAAGGGTGAAAATGTAATGATCCCACGAATCCCAATAATTCCCACAGATCTCCCGTTCCAGTTTAAAAGGCTACAATTTCCTCTAAAGCTTAGTTTCGCTATGACCATTAACAAAGCGCAAGGTCAAACATTAAAGGTGGCTGGGGTGAACTTAGAAAAGCCGTGCTCTTCCCATGGACAATTGTATGTAGCATGTTCGCGTGTGTCCAATGCCCAGAATCTTTACATTCTATCCCCAAATGGAAAGACATATAATATCGTCTATAGTAGCGTATTAAAATAACATTCTGTTCCGAGTTCTCTTCTGTGTTCTAAATCAGGAAAGGGGAACCGTGTTATCCCGAATTTAACGCGAGCGAAGCCGCGGGTAAAAGCTAGTACGTACATATATTTTAATTTCATTTCTGCAATGCAACGACTCAACTACCGCATGAATGTCGACTATAAAATAAATCACTTAATAAATCAAGCCTCGCATCTGATGTACGATACCCATATGTAGATACATCGTTATTCAGTTGACCAGTGTCAGTCGGCGAAGGTACAAAGAGAAAGAAACTGAAAAAAAGTAAAACTTTTTCTCCAATTAGCAAATCTTAGATCTGCTAAACTAAATTTATTCACTCCTCCCTACTCCTGACCGTTATTTGCATTTGTTTACTTCGCTCTAAAGTTAGAAAAAAAAAAAGCAACTTCGAGACAAGGGAATAAAAAGTGAAAATAATGTCGGCATCAGAACAAACAATGATGAGTTCCTTTTCATTTGTGTTAATCTGGGTCCCCTACCCTCATTCTGGAAACACGAAAGCTCAAATTGACCTCGCAAACAAACGAAAAAAATATAAAGCAACAAAAGAAACAAGCATAACAAAGCCATCCGTCGATATAGTGTTAAGAACACGACACTTACATAAGCCAGGGCTACGAGACTCTGAGATGTGCTTTCTTAGAACAGCATATACGGGAAACATTGTTCGTTTGATAACGTGCCAAGATTACTCGGGATGGTGATTGCTTTGTGTATGGAGGGCATTTTGGCTCCTTTTACTGCTGTGGGATTTCCGGCAGCATAGCACTAACTACTGGTGCGCTTTTGTGTCGTTGTTGCATTTGAGATGTGCATTTAAATTGTCAAGGTTTTCTTGAGTGAAGTGCGATTCCTACAATGAACTACGGCTCAAAATCGGTGGACTATTGTTTACCTTTTGTTAGTTTAAGTGACGAAAAAAAAATTCAGATTGCTTTTGAGTTTCGGGCTTAGATACAAAGTTTAACTATAGGCAGAAGCGCTTTTTATTTCTTTTAGATCCTGGTCTTAAATTAAATCTTTACTAAACTTAAACAAAAATTTGTTTCGATTGTACATATGATTAAATCCACTCGGGTTTAAGATAATTTAGTTTCACTCCGAGTTTATTAGAAAAATTTTACAGATTTGGGCAAAAAACCTTACATTTTGGGTATGTGAACGAAGGAATAAAGGCAAGGATTAATCAAATCCAGTTGCGATGTTGGAAGCACCATAGGCAACTCCAATGCCAAGTTGACAAGAGAAGATATATGTATGTGGAAACGTTAACGGCTTATACACTTGGTAGATTCCTACCCTTTACTTTTTCTTTCTCTGCACAGTTTCGACCAGGATTCCGAACGTGACAGTGGTCAACTACTTACTTACTTACTTTGATGGCGCTACGGTTCGGGGTGAACCAGGGCCTCAACCAACAAGCCTCTCCAGCCGGCCCGATCTTTGGCCAGCCGCTCCAGTACCGCACGCCCAGTTGGTTAAGGTCCCTTTCCACCTGTGCGCGCCACCTTAAATGCGGTCGTCCTCTGCTGCGTCGTCCCTCGGGGTTGGAGTCGAAGACTCTTCGGGCCGGAGCGTTGATGTCCATTCGCTCTACATGCTCCAGCCATCTTAGACGTTGGATCCGAAGACGTCTAACCAGGCCGATGTTGCTGTACAGCCCGTACAGTTCTTGGTTGAATCTCCTCCTCCACTCTCCGTTTACACAAACGGGACCAAAGATTGCACGCAGAATTTTCCTCTCGAAACGCCCAAGAGCCTCTTTATCCGCTTTTGATAACGTCCAAGCCTCAGCGCCGTAGAGAAGGACCGGGATGATTAAGGTTTTGTAGAGGGATACCTTAGTTTTTCGAGAGGGGGCTCTACTACTCAGTTGCCTCTTGAGCCCGAAGAAGCAGCGGTTGGCAAGAGTTATTCTGCGTTTTATTTCAGCGCTGGTGTCATTGCTGCTTATCACTATCAAGCCAAGGTAGACGAAGTCCTTGACTACTTCAAAAATATAGCTGCCGAAGGTGACGTTCTGACCAAGATGTCGGTGTTGCGCGCCTTTCTTGGATGACAGCATATATTTGGCCTTGTCCCCATTTACCCTTAGACCCACTTTAGCCGCTTCTGCTTCAATGCTTGCGAACGCCTCATTGACGTCTCGCTTTGTCCGTCCAATAACGTCAATGTCATCTGCGTAGGCAAGTAATTGTGTGGACTTGAAGTAGATCGTACCTCTTGTATTGGCCACAGAGTCCCGCACGATCTTTCCAAGTATGATGTTAAGGAAATCACTGGACAGTGCGTCACCCTGTCTAAAACCTTTTCTAACACCAAAGCGGTCGAGTATGGTAGGAATGTTAAAACATGACATGGCTCTGTATAGCTCGTCTCTATAAACACTGTCATACGCGGCTTTTAAGTCGACAAAAAGATGGTGCCTTTCGACCTGGAATTCATGGATCTTCTCCAAGATCTGCCGTAGTGGAAATATTTAGTCTATCGTGGATTTTCCTGGCCTGAAACCACACTGGCAGGAACCTCTCAGATTGTCCACGAACAGCTTCAGGCACTTACACTGTACGGCAGACAGGATCTTGTACGCGATGTTCAGGAGGCTTCTTCTTCTTTGATGGCGTTACAGCCCATGAAGGACCAGAGCCAAGCTTCTCTCAATCACCCATGTTGTGTGTGATTTCTTTTTTCACATAGGTGAAAGGGACCTATAGTTTAATGTCGATTCCGAACGACGTGAGTCGAGAAGCTTTTTCACGGCAAGTATACTACGGGGGGTTTTGCCAGTACCCCGCCGAGGAGAAACGCCGCGAAATAAACATTCGATGGCGTCGGTGTTATCGGGATCCGAACTCGCTCATCGTGCGTCAGAGTCCAACACACTAACCACTGCGCCACGGCGTCCTCGTCCTCAGGAGGCTTATCCCTCTGTAATTAGCGCAGTCATAGTGGTCTCCTTTCTTATGGACCGGGCAAACGATACTGAGATTCCATTCATCGGCCATGCATTCTTACGACCATATCTTGCAGATGAGTTGGTGCATGTTCCTAACCAGCCATGTATGCATTCTGTTTCTCTACATGGGCCTGTCTGCACTCATCATCAAACCAGGGGTTTCTCGAAAGTGGTGGCTCGAAACCGAGTACATCTGAGGCGGCCTCTTTAATGGCGTTCTGACAACGACTCCATTGCTGTTCTATGGTTTCTGCAGATTGCATCGGGACTTGAGAGGACTTGAGGGAGACTTGATCGGCGAAGGTCCTGGCGGTATCCTGCGATTGCAGCTTTCCCACGTTAAATGTTGGTGTTCTTACTCGACTCCGTTGATTCCGAGAGATTCGCATCCGTACCTTGGCTGCAACGAGGTAATGATCTGAGTCGATGTTGGCTCCTCGAAAGTTTCGGACATCTAGGATGCTGGAGAAGTGTCTGCCGTCGATCGCACTATGATCAATTTGGTTGGTTGTCGATTGATCGAAAGACCGGCAGGTCCCCTTATGGATGTTGAGGTATAGGAATCGTGTACTTGCTACTACCAGATTATGTCCCGCCATAAAGTCCACTAACCTTAGTCCGTTTTCTGACGTGGTGTTGTGTAGGCTCTTTACTAAACTTAAAAAAAAGTTGTTTCGATTGTACAGGGTGGACCAAATACAAGTTTCTTTTTAAAAATTCAATGAAATGAACAAAATTAATTTTTTTCCATATATTTTGGCTAAGAACAAACATTCCCATTAATTATGAAATACGTCGTTCAAGTGGCTTCCTCGGCTAGCTTCGCAACAGTATTCTGTCACCCGAATTTTCGAGACCTTGTTGATGGTTTCGGGCTGTAGCTCACGGATTGCTTGGATGATATTGACCTTAAGTGCTTGAATCATTTCCGGATTGTTGGCATAACATCGGTCCTTCACGGTTTCCCAGAAAAAAAGAGTCCGAAAGGGGTCAAATCGCAGCTCCGAGATGGTCAATTGACATCGCCAAGACCGCTGATAACACGATTTGAGAATTTGGTGCGCAAAAGATCGATTGTGGCATGGGCTGTGTGGCAAATGCGCGCCATCCTGCATGAACCAGAGGTCGTCCAAATCCATGTCGTCAATTTCAGTAAAAGGAAAATCGGTCAACATGGCTCTGTAAGGCCCACCGTTGACCGAAACGTTGCTCCCAGCCTCAATTTTGAAGAAAAATGGTCCAATGATACTACCACTGCACAATCCGCACCAAACTGTCACTCTCTGCGGATGCATTGGCTTCTCGACAATAACGTGCGAGTTTTCCGAGCCTCAAAGGATGATCGCGCGCCTTCAATTGCTAAGTCAATCGGACCTTGTAAGTGAATAATCGGAGATCTTTGTGCAGAATTCTCCTCAAGCAGTGCGTGAAATGTTGAGCTGTTGAGATCGATGGCTTGTTGATGTTCGTGAATTGAGTCTCACACTCTCGACCACAGCAGCCACATTTTCATCTGTGCGCACCGTACGACGACGGGGACCATGAATGTTGTCCACTTCTTACTTGTCTATATCAGAACCTAAGTAGCAACCATTATATTGTAGTTTCAAAATGATATCGTTCAAATGGCCTCCGCAACTTTGTTTTCAGAAATATGTGTACAATCTGGCTCAATTCTGTGTGACTCTGTTAGTTGTTTTTTCGATGAATTGAGGGGATTAGGTCTTCAGCAACGGCACAATATTTTTCGATTGTAAATATGCAATTATGACGGTGTTCAGACGTATATAGGTAATACCACTGCCACTTGAAATGTCAGACCAATAAACTGCCAAATTTCGAACAAACCATTTAGTTTGCCGAGCTATCAAGTGTCAAATCTTCATTCGACATCATTGACTTGTAGTCATCATCCCAACGCAATTTTCTTAAAATCTGTACATGCTCTTACTGTACGAAAGAGTGCGGCGTTGTTTGATGAATAGATTCTTGACATCTGACATACAGCGTCACGACATCGAATTCAGCAATCGTAGTGTCACAATGCTTCTCCTCTGTGAACTATTGACAATCTCCTTACCATTCCATATGAAAAAAAACGCACTATGTTGATTGAGAGTCTTATGAACCATTCTTTCGTACCTATATCTCAGTAATTTCTTCCCAGACCAAAGGTTGTACTAATTTTTGTCTCTGTCCGTTTTATTATATTTTCCACAATGAGTGCTCCAGCGAGTTAGCCAGTTAGACTTCATCCCTTCAAGTTTTCACTTGCAAAATATGTCAATCTCCGAATGCACATCAGTCCACCCTTAAGCCCGTCTTCGGGGGAGTAGGCTCTAGTATAGAGAATCTTTCTTTAGCGGCTGTACCTAAGATTCTTTTTTTTATTAACCATTAAAACCAAAGGATGACCTTCATGAAAACAAGACTGGTTCTAGTCCTCGGAGGTGGTTTCTAAGATATATACATTCGATGGTGATGAGACCATGTAGCTTCTCTGTAAGTGCATCACCAATATATTTATTTAATTCCTTAAATATTTGATCATTATCTCAGGTCGTACTGTTCTTAAACTGGTAAATTGCTTCCATCCTTCAGTTCTACTTTCTTTCCTCTTTCCTTTGTTGATGTCGGTTCATTTTAGGGAGATTAGTCCTTTGGTTCGGAGTTTGTGGTTTTTTTACGGTTACGGCTTACTGCGAGGCTCGCGAGGTGGCGAAAATTGGTTTGGAAGTAAACGAGGGCTGAACTAAATACATATATGCTGTCATCAAAAAAGGACGCTCACCACCGACGTCTTGGCCAGAACGTTTGTATTGGCAGATACATATAAGTTCGAGGTAGTTAAGGACTTCGTCTACCTTGGCTCCTGGAACAACGACATCAGTTCCGAAATCAAACGCAGAATCACTCTTGCCAATCGCTGTTTCTTTGGGCTCAGGAGCAATTGAGTAATAGAGCCCTCTTCCAAACGACAAAGTTGACTCTATATAAGACCCTTATCATCCTGGTCCTGGTGTACGGCGCAGAAGCATGGACACTATCAAAAGCGGATGAGGAGGCCCTTAGTCGGTTCGAGAGAAAAATGTTTCGCAAACCGCAAACTTTACGGGCTGTACAGCGACACGAGTCTAGTCAGGCGTCTACGGATTCAACGTCTAAGATGGCTGGGCCATGTAGAGCGAATGGACACCACAGCTCCAGCCCTGAGAGTCTTTGAATCTAACCCCGAGGGATGAAGAAGCAGAGGACGGCCGCACTTAAGGTGGAAGGGGACCTCAGCCAACTGGGTGTGCGGCAAAGGAAAAGGCTAGCGAAAGATCGTGCTAGTTGGAGGGGCATGTTGGTTGAGGCCCAGATTCACCACGAACTGTAGCGCCCATTAAGAAGAAGAAGAAGAAGTCCTTTAGTTCGCTGTCTGTCAAGTCGTGGTCAGGTTTTCCTGATAGTTAGGCAGGTATGCTCCTGGGTCCATCTAAGGTTCGTCTCGGCCGTGGTTTGATTCGTAAGTTTTAGTTTAATGGCTACTAGTGGTATACCTGTGGGTGCAATATTTGTTTGTTGTGTCGTTCCTTGTCTAGCGAGCATGTCAACTCCTGCATTTCCTGAAATATCGCTGCGTATTTGTTACGCTTTGGCGCAGTGATTTGTGTGTTGGACCCTGACGCACGATGAGCGAGTTCGGATCCCGATAACATCAACGCAATCGAGTGTTTATTTTGCGGCGTTCCTCCTCGGCGGGGTACTGGCAAAACCCCTCGTAGTATACTTGCGTTGAAAAAGCTTCTCGACTCACGCGCCGTTCGGAATCGGCATTAAACTGAAGGTCCCTTTCACCTGTGTGAAAAATAAATCACACACAACATGGGTGATTGAGGGAAGCTTGGCTCTAGTCCTTCATGGGCTATAACGCCACCAAAGAAGATTTGGTAGGTAAGACAATATTCATTTTGGTTTTTTGTTAACAGAAATAACCATGAAGACTAGGGAATTTCATTCAACATTTCACTCTCTGCTTATTGGCTTTGATCAACTGTACTAATTGCAAATTCTCATCACCACATGGTCGCACTAAACCTTTTATTATTCGAATAACGACAAACAACCGTGTACAAGTATTTCGCGACCACTTTAAACATACCTCAACAAACAAACCAAACCAAACTTCCTCCCAATGGCCAGATCCAACCTGCTAATGAGCATTCCATGACGATGTAGTGTTGTCCCATTCAATTTATTCGAATTTATGATAAGTCGGTAAAAGGCCAGTCGCAATCGACATCAGAAACTCAATTTCAATTTCTATGTACTATTAGCTATGTTCTGCTGAACCCGAACTACTCGTACCTACCAAGCAAACTCAAACTTCCTGTTTGCTTGTCCATGGTTTCTCGTCACCTCGATCGATTTGTTGAACGACCACGTGTCCGAATTTACCCGTAGCGTCTTCAAATGAGCATTCAATTTTGTCTGCCCATTTTCTGACTCAAGGTAAATTATGATCAAGGTGTTAATTAGAAAAAGCCATCTACCATATGAAACACCACATGGAAACACTCGCATTAGAGTCGATCTTACGTTTGCGCGTAACAAAATGCCGAGAAGGAAACGATCGAAAGTAAACTTTGTTGCCTTTACGTCTCTCACTTCATCTCTCTCAATCGTTGGTGGATGGTGCAGTGTTCCAAGCCAATGCTTAACAATAAAGACGAATCCAGCGTTCTTCCATGCGTTCAGGTTTTCACTTTTCGCATCGGGTTTTCTGTTACTATATTTGTTGTTTTTCTTCGTCAATTGTTTGTTTCCTTTTGCGTTTTTTTTTCACTTTTCATTTCGTTTCGAGTCGGTAGCAGGCGATTTTTAGTGTAAAATTGTGCAAGACCGTGCGACATAGCATCATCCGCCTTGTTACCCTTGACACCGATAATCAATCGCTGACGACTATGTGGTTTACATGTTTTCTCTCTGCGGCATTGGGCATTGTGTAAACGATGGACTCACCAGCAGGGGAGCATTGACAAGTATCTGCGAATCTCTATTGCAGACTTGATCAAGGCCGCCAATTAAGGCTTTCTACGTGTTGTTGGTCGAAATGGAAGACATTCGATGGCTTTAAGCCTTGTCGTTGGTCAATTGATGTACACGTTTGCGGCTGTTGTATTATACAATATGAATTTCTCGATGTTGTATCAATCGCAACCAAGCACTTGCCGATAGACATGTTAATGGTAATGGTATGTCTATGGTTTATTTGGACTGCCAACGCTCCATGTCGACTATGTGTAGTTCAAGTTCACATTTGTTTTGTGTCAGCATTAAGTACGATTTCAAGTTTAATATGTCAAATGTGTAGTGTATAGGTATGGGTCAACTCCAAAATAAATGGACACAAATGTGGCAGATGAGAGTTCATTGATACCTTAAGCAGTTGGGACACAAGGACTTAACGGTGTTTGGTTTGGCAGGTTTTGCATGAATGTTTGTTGTCATTGTCTTTCATCGGGGGAGTTTCTTCCTCTTCTTTGTTGGCGTTGCAGCCCATGAAGGACCAGAGCCAAGCTTCTCTCAATCACCCATGTTGTGTGTGATTTATTTTTCACACAGGTGAAAGGGACCTACAGTTTAATGCCGATTCCGAACGGCATGAGTCGAGAAGTTTTTTCCAGGCATGTTATACTACGGGGGGTTTTGCCAGTACCCCGCCGAGGAGGGACGCCGTGATATAAACATTCGATGGCTTTGGTGTTATCGGGATCCGAACTCGCTCATCGTGCGCCAGAGTCCAACACACTTACCATTGCTCCACGGCGGCGCCCTCATCGTAGGAGTTTAGAAAGTGTTTTTTACACAGATCCAGTCGAAAAGGTGAGATCTTTGCCTGACATGTAGTCATTGTGTGTGAAGTCATTGAAAATTGTGGGGTGTTACGTAATCTTTGAAATTTCTCCACCGTGAAATAAGCTTTTATGTGTTATGACAGTAAAATGATTTTAAACTGGACTCCATTGATATCTAATTGAACTTTGAAGTTTAAACATTGTTTCCCACGTTTTAAGATACTAGTACTTATCGGTATTGTTGTTTTTTATTTCACCATCAATTTATGACTAAGTCGTGACATGTGTCTGTTCCTTCACTTTTCCTTTTGTCTAGACATTATAGAAAACTGCAAGCGTTCTCTAAATGTTGTGTTGCCAAGGATAGATTAATCTAAACGTCTTTTTGACCTCTAATTAGCGCCAAAGAAATAGGTTTACTTTCTATCCACTTAACGTACTAACGCCTCTAGAAGTATATATGTTACAACGTACTTACTTTACGTAGGTGCCGCTACAGTCCGTGGTGAACCTGGGCCTCAACCAACAAGCGTCTCCAGCTGGCACGGTCTTTGGCCAGCTGTTTCCAGCGCCGTACGCCCAGTTGGTTAAGTTCCCCTTGCACCTGCGCGCGCCACCGTAGATGCGGCCGTCCTCTGTCGCGCCTTCCTTCCGGGGTGGATTCGAAGACTCTTCGGGTCGGAGCTGTATTTTCCATGTGCTATACATGGCCTAGCCACCTTAAACGCTGTATCCGTAGACGTCGCACCAGGCCGATGTAGCTGTACAACCCGTACAGTTCTTCGTTAAATCTTCTCCTCCATACATCGTCTGAACAAACGGGACCGTAGACAGTGCGCAGAATTTTCCTCTCGAAACGCTTTTGTTAAGGTCCTTGGTTTTCCGAGAGGCTCTACTTCTCACTTGCCTCTTGAGCCCAAAGAAACAGCGGTTGGCAAGAGTGATTCTGCGTTTTATCTCAGCGCTGGTGTTGTCGCTGGTCATCAGTGAGCCGAGGTAGACGAATTCCTTGACTCCTTCAGAGTTATATCCGCCCATGGTGACGTTCTGGACAATACGTCAGTGTTGACCGTCTCTTTTAGATGAAAGCTTCTACCTCAATGCTTACTGGCCTCTTGTGTTGGCCCGTGACTCTTGCACGATCTTTTCAAGCACGATGTTGAAAAAGTTGCATGACAGCGCGTCACCTTGCCTAAATCCTCTTTTAACATCAAAGGTCTCGGTTTGCTCATTACCGACCATAATGGAGCAGCGAGAATTCTCCATTGTCATCCTGCACAGTTGGACGAGTTTGGCAGGGATGTTAAAACTAGACATGGCTCTGTATAGCTCATCTCAATACACGCTGTCATATGCAGCCTTGAAATCGACGAAGAGGTGGTGGTGTCGGTTTGGTATTCCTTGGTCTTCTCCAAGAGCCGATCAGGTTATCCACAAACGGTTTCAGGCGTTCACACAATACGGCAGAGAAGATCTTATATGCGATGTTAAGGAGACTTATTCCCTTATAGTTGGCGCAGTTATAGGGGTCTCCTTTCCTATGGATCGGGCAAACGATTCGGCGGGCATGCTTTCCTCCGACCATACCTCGCAAATGAGATGGTGCATGCACCTTACCAGCTCATCTCCAGCCGCCTTAAGAAGCTCAGCAGATAGACCGTCAGCGCCCGCGGCTTTATTAGACTTAAGTCTTGATATCGCTATTTTGACTTCGTCTATGTCGGGTGGACTGAATTCTGTTACATCGTCGTCCATTACGAACGGATCTTTCTGGCTGACAGCGGTGTCTTGTCTGTCATCGCCATTATACAGTCTGCAGAAGTGGTCTTTCCAAATCCTCAGCATCGACTGTGATTCTACTACCAGTTCTCCATTCTCATCCCTGCAGGCCGCCGCTCTGGCTTTGTAGCCATGGCATGTTCGTTTTACCTTATTGTAAAACTTCCCGGCGTCATTCCTGCGGCAGCATCTCTCCATCTCCTCGATCTCACGCTTTTCGTGCTCTCTCTCTTCTTTCTTCTGAAAAGCGCGTGTTTCTCTCTTCTCTTCTGCTCATAGATTTCGCGTGCAGCGCTCGTCCGTCGTTGCAGCGTGGCTCTATATGCCTCTTGTTTTGCTGCACGGGCTTGTTCGCATTGTTCATCGAACCAGGAGTTTCTAGGTGGTGGAGGCTTGAAACCCAGCACCTCTGAGGCAGCGTCTATGACGGCGCCCTGACATTGCGTCCATTCCTGCTCTATTGTTTGTGCTGCTGTGGGCAGATTTCGAGAGAGCTTGGAGGAGACACGATCGGCAAAGATGCTGGCAGTCCCTTGCGATTTTGGCTTTACGACGTCAAACTTACGTTGTCCTACTCGACTCCTAAGCATTCTTGATATCCTCATTCGTACCTTGGCTACAACAAGGTAGTGGTCCGAGTCGATGTTGGCCCCTCGGAAGGTTCGTACACCGATCGCAATGTGATCAATCTGGTTGGTGGACGATTGATCAAAAGACCGCCAGGTACCCCTGTGGATGTTGAGATGGGGGAATCGTGTGCTTGCTACAAGGAGTTTACGCCCCGTTAGGAAATCGATTAACCTAAGTCCGTTGTCGGTTGTGGTGTTATGGCGGCTATGCTTTCCTATGATCGACTCAAATATGTTCTCTTTACCCAGTTTTGCATTAAACTCTCCTAGAACTATTTTTGTGTCGTAGCTGGGGCATTTGGGCATAGGTTCTACCTAGGAGATCGTAGAATTCGTCTTTAAGTCGATCGTCTTTTTCTTCCGTTGGGGCGTGAGCGCATATTAAGCTAATGTTTCCAAATTTAGCTTTGATGCGGAATATTACAACATACGAGACTTTTTTCATTAGAGGCCCGAACCTGGCTCTTATCGCGCACATACCTTCTGCTTGAGATATTCGCCAATAACCATCCCTGCCATTCGCCACCAAAATTATACTAGGTTAGGTGGCTTCCCTCCGTAAAACGATGGGGATCACTTAGACCAAGATCGGTTCATTATGCTTCCACTCGAGTTGGCTTGGAACCATTTCGAGTTTCGAATACAATTCGATAGTTTATTGATCTCCGTTTCGGATAGATCCGTTAGTTCATTAAGGAAGTATTCTCCCGGAAATCGTCTTGCAATTGCATAGGAAATGGGATGGATATTCTTCCTCTTCCTCATCATGACACCTACTGCAATAGTCGTTATATGGCAGTCCTAATCTTGAGGCATGTTTTCCTAAAGCCCAGTGTCCAGTTAGAACTTCGATTAGGCTGCTTACATATTGCCTGTGAATTTTTAGCAGGCTTGCGGTTCTACGTTGACACAGTACCTGGGCCAGGTTTGTCTCGCGTAGTTGCATGTTTCAAAGTCACGCCATCTCTCATTGGTCTGTTGCAGTGCCTACATATTTCAAGATTTAATATTTTCGCGTTTCCGTTGTTGGGTTTCCTCTTAAGCAGTCGAAAATTCCAGCGTGCTGCTTATTTATGCTAGCTCGTCTGCTTCACAGTTACCTGGCGTATCACTATGCCCAGGTACCCAGTGCAACGTAACAGCGTAACTGCTCGATAAAAAACATTTAGAGATTTGCGGCGATTCCTGACCAATTTTGATCTAATTATTGGCCGTAGTTCAGTAGTCTAAAGGATGGTTTTTCGAATTGGTGAATAGACACCGGCACCCACACCATTGCCTGTCCTGGATGCATCTATGTATATTTTCAGTGCAGTGCCTTTGCTTGGAAATTCATTCCCCCCATTGTCGTCGGTTGGGAATTGTTGTTTTGTCCGTGACTTCACTTAAATCATTTTTTTGGCGTAGAATACCAGCGTGTCCTATTTCCAAGAACTTGCAATAAGCCGATTCCTTAAGCCGCAACGCCGATTTCTTTGCCAGTCCTTGTCAAAAAGATCCAAGGGGAGTAGGTAAAGCATCGTTTCGAGGGCTGCAGTATGGGTTTTTCCCATTGACCTGGTTATAGCGATGCATACCATCCTTTGTACTTTACTTTGAAGTTTGGCATACTTACTACACAGTGCCGTCCATCAGGCTTAGCAGCCGTACGTTAGTATAGTATAGTCTAACAACCGCGGTATACAGCCAGTGTGTAATATGGGGATTGATACCCCATCTGGTGCCCAAGGCTTTCTTGCAGGTGTATATCGCAGTTGTTGCTTTTTGATGCATTCTTCCGCATTCAAGTTCCAGTTGAACTTTCTGTCGAGTATCACGCGTGTTTTGGCGTGATCTGCGAATCTAAGGAAAGTCCCATAGAGTTTTAATGGAGTAATTTGAGGTATCTGCCGTTTTCTTGTGAATAAACCTAGCTCCGTTTTGGCGGGATTTATTCCAAGTCCGCAGTTCTCTGCTCATTTGGCCAGATTGCCTGGGCCTACTTCCATCAAATCTCGGATTGTTGGGATATGTTTCTCACTAATTGCAATATCGTCTGCATACGCAATGACTGCACCCTCTAGCCTCCAAAGATAGGAGTCCTTCGTTTACAACTTTTTCTTTGGTGGCGTTACAGCCCATGAAGGACCAGAGCCAAGCTTCTCTCAATCACCCATGTTTTTCATGGCAAGTTTACTACGGGGAGTTTTGCCAGTACCCCGCCGAGGAGGAACGGCGCGAAATAAACATTCGATGGCGTTGGTGTTATCGGGGTCCGAACTCGCTCATCGTGCGCCAGAGTCCAACACACTAACCACTGCGCCACGGCGCCTTTGTTTACAACTAGCACCCATAATTGCGGCGAATGTACTCCTCCCTGTGGTGTGCCACGTTTTACTGCCCTTTTGTGTGGTAGCAGCCGAATTTCGAATGTATTAACCTGCTTGAGAGCATCTGTTTGATCCAAAGTATTATAGTATCATAAACCTCTAGCTTGTTTAATGCATTGGCTTAATGCAATGTCGAGAAAAGCAATCATGGCGAATTCATTGTTGAGAAAACAATTTTTCAATGGTTCCAACTATAGTGTGTAGAGTTGTGTCTACTGATTTTCCCATACATGTTGCATGTTGCAATGTCAAAAGCTTACTTTTTTGTAATTTTTCGCGAACATACAGGTTCACCAGCCTCTCTAGCGCCTTAAGAAGAAAGGAAGAGGGACTGATATAGTCTGTCTGTATAATCTGTACTGTAGTCTTTGGCAGTTGTGTGGGAGGTTTTTGATGCTTTTGGTATAAATGTTACATTGCCTTTCCTCCAGGACAGTGGTCTTGGCAGGAAGGGAATAGTACCAACATTTAAATGAACGGAGGACTTGTTGGGAGTTGTTCAAAATTATAGCTTCTAGCCTCTGCGTTAACTTAATTACTTACTTCTTCATCCGCTTTCGGTAAGTTTCAAGGCATTGCACCATAAAGGATAACTAGGATGATCGTGTTTTGTACAGTCACACTGGTCTTTCTAACACTCTAGTTCTATTCAATTGCCTCCTTACTCAGACAAAGCTTCGCACTAATGTAGTTATTCTTCTTCTTTCTTCTTTTGGTGGCGTTACAGTCCATGAAGCACCAGAGCCAAGCTTCTCTTCGATCACCCATGGTGTGTGTGATTTATTTTTAACACAGTTGAAAGGGACCTACAGTTTTAATGCCGATTTCGAACGGCGTGAGTCGAGAAGCTTTTTCCAGGCAATTTATACTACGGGGAGGGATGCCGCGAAATAAACATTCGATGGCGTTGGTGTTATCGGGATCCGAACTCGCTCATCGTGCTTCAGAGTCCAACACACTAACCACTGCGCCCCGAGGCCCTACGTAGTTATTCTACGTAACTGTAAAACCAAGGTCGATGAAGTCCTTTACTACCTAGAAGCTACAGCTACCAATGGTATCGTAGCTTTATGCGTTGTGTCTTGTCTTGTCCTTATTTACCCCCAGACGCCTCTTTGCCGCTTCGGCAGTTATGCGGGCTTGAAATAGATTGTTCAATTTGTTTTGACCAGAACATTTTACATTAACTTTTCAAGTACGATGTTGAAGAAATCGAATTACATCTCGTCGGCTTGTATAAAATCTTTTTTTGAATTTAAGGGTGTCGATTAATTCCTTACCGTCCTTGATGGAGCAGCAAAAGTTCTCCATCGTCATCATTTAGCAGGGACCCCAAAACTGAATCTTACATAGCTCGTCTCCATGCACGCAATTGCATATGGGTTTAAGGCGGACAAGGTCATGATCTTCTCTAATCCGACACCACAGCGATAAAAAAAAACTATAAATTGAATTACGAGAGGTTTCAAACGTTCACAGTACGATGGAAAAGATGTTCAAAAGAGTTTTTTCTCTATAGTTAGTTAGAGCAGATAAAAAGGTCTCCTTCCATGTGGATCGGACAAACGATGCTGAAAATTCATTAATTTTTTTGGGCATATTCCCCATCGTGTTATCTTCAAATACTGTGGAGAGCAAACACTGTTGATAGTCTATTTGCCCCAGCAACTTTGTTCGATGTATTTTTTATTGTTGTCGTTACCTTGTCCAAGTCGGTTCGACGAAGTTCTTTTTCATCCTCGCCCTGGGTAAAAAATTTGGATTTGCCTGACAACGGTATTTTGGCAGCGACTCTACGACTAGTTTTCCACGCTCTGTCCCTGTAAGCTTCTCTTTTGGCCATCTGGCCCTCTAAGGATCGGTAGCCCTACGTAGTTATTCTCGCTCGCAAACATTACTTACTTACTTACTTATCAGGCCACCGATCCATTGAGGATCTGATCCTGAGTTATAGCTGCTTCCAGTTATCAAGACCAAGATGTCTTACATCCGCGATTACTTGGTCTTTATACCGGAGGTTCGGTCTTCCTCTTCTTCTCGAACCAGGAGGCTCGAAGACCCTCTTACCTGGAGCGTTGGTGTCCATGCGCTCGATGTGGCCGAGCCAGTGTAGTCGACGGATCTTTACCTTCCGGACTACATCCACATCTTTGTAGAGTTCGCGGTTGTGACTTCTTCTCCATTCAGCTTCCTCACAGACAGGACCAAATATCCGGCGCAGAATTTTTCTTTCGAAAGAACCCAAAATCAGCTCCGCCGTCCTGCTTATCGTCCAGCTTTCGGCTCCGTACAGCAAGACTGGCAGTATGAGCATTCTGTAAAGCATGACTTTGGCCTTTCGAGTGAGGAGTTTTGACCCCAGTTGTTTGGACAAGCCGAAGCAACAGCGGTTTCCAAGGGCGATTCTATGCCGGATCTCCACTGTGATGTCATTTGTGGAATTTACGTTTGCCCCGAGGTAGACAACCTCCTTAACTACCTCGAAATTGTAGCTGTCAATTGTTATATTTTGTCCCAGGTGGTGAGCGACGGATTGGTTTTTGCTTGACAGCATGTACTTCGTTTTGTCCTCATTGATCTTAAGACCAACTCGTTTCGCCTGTTCTTCAATCGCCGTGAATGCTTCCACAATGCCACGGCGAGAACACGCGATGATGTCGATATCATCCGCGTATCCGAGCAGCTGGACGGACTTGACGAAGATAGTACCAGTTTTCCCGGGATCCCCAATTCGGCATCGCACCAAACAGTCTTTCACGATGAATGCTGTCGTTCGCGGCTGTGAAATCGATGAAAAGATGGTGTGTATCAATTCGAAACTCGTTGGTCTTTTCCAGGATTTGTCGAAGTGTGAAAATTTGGTCTATAGTCGATTTGCCGGGCCGGAAGCCGCGCTGGTAGCTGCCGATTAGTGCGGTGCAAAATGGCTTTAGGCGTTCACACAATACGCTGGACAGGATCTTGTATGCGACATTGAGCAGGGGTATACCTCTATAGTTCTTGCAAGAGGTAGGATCGCTTTTTTTGTGGATGGGGCAAATAGGGCTGGTATTCCAGTCGTCGGGCATGCTTTCATCTTCCCAAACTCTGCAGATGATCTGGTGAACATCGCCGTCAGCCTTGAAGAGCTCTGATGGCAAGCCATCTGAGCCTGCGGCCTTGTTATTCTTTAGCTTCTGAATAGCTGTGCCGACTTTTTCGATGCTGGGTGGGAGGTCTACTTCAGCGGCTGGAGTTGAGATTTCCTCGGGCTCTACCACTCTCTCTTGGCCATGCTCGTCAAGCAGCTGCTGGAAATGCTGCTTAAATACATCCACTATTCCCTGCGGGGCGGTGACAAAATTACCCTCACAGTTTCGAAGAGCCTGGGTGCCCTTTTTGAAGCCTCCTGCAAGGCTTTGGCTTTCTTGTAAAAGGCTCGTGTTTTATGCTTATCCCTTGACTCCTCGATATCCTTGAGCTGGGAGGCTGCGAAGATTATTTTCTTTTGTCGCAGTAGTTTTTTCTCCTCCCTTCCTCTGGCTCGGTACTATTCTTGCGCTGCCCTGGTTTTCCTCTGCAGCGCGTTTTGGTACGCCTCGTCGGTTGCTGCCTTTTTCTGCTCCTCCTGATGGGCTGGTGCAGTTTTCTGACATTGGACAGTCGAGCTCTGATTCTTGCTGCTACGAGGAAGTGGTCAGAGTCGACATTAGCCCCTATGAATGTTCGCACATCCAGGATGTTTGACGAGTGCCTTGCGTCAATGAGCACATGATCGATTTGGTTGGCGGTTCGACCGTCCAGAGATTGCCAGGTTGCTGAGTGGATTCGCTTACGAGGCAATCTTGTGCTTCGTATCACCGCATTACTAGCTGTCGCAAAGTCCGTGAGTCGGAAGCTCGCAAACATTCCTTTCTCTTATTCTATTTGTAATGCTTGCGAGCAATTCTCATCCTTTCTTGAAGTCAAGAACATCGGAAGCGGTCCTTCTGATGCGCGTTGTTAACCTTTCCATTATTGTTCGATGGTTAATGGGCTGGGAGGGAGCTGTAGACAGACGTGATTGGAAAATGTCCTGGTGATATTTTTCAGTTGCTCGCATCGAAGTCAATTGTTGGAATCTTTACTCAATACGGTATCGCATTTATACCTTGACCGCAGCAAGATAATGTCCGAGAGGGTTCGAACATTCAGAAGCCTAGAGAAGTATCTAGCGTCGCAAAATGATCAATCTTGTTGATGGTTGATTGATATGGGGACCTCTAAATCTCCTTTGTGGACGTTCGCATGTGGAATGGGTATGCTAGGTACTGCAAAGTTAAGCCCCGCCGCGAAGGCTAGAGGAGGTATTATGTAGGCTGTAGCATCTTCCTTTTCCAGTTCAGCGCCAAAGTGTCCTAGAACGATTTTCGCATCACAGCTGGAATGCTTAAACTCTCTGTGGGGTCATGGCGGCATATAAAGCTTATGCTTCTAAAGGTAGTTTTAAGACCAATTGGCGTTTGCCTGTTATTCTTTAAAAAATATCTGAAATAATTGATCAACCAGCTCCAGTTTGCAGCAAGCAACATACAAGTGGTTGCGTACAGCCTAGCAATCAATCACAACTCTAATTACTCCAATATCCAATCTAGTATATCCAAACATCCCATTTGCCAGTAATAAATCTGCCGACCTTCTCCCCGATCGTACATCAATTGTACATTTCCTTCCAAGAACGGAGGTTTACATCACCTTGGACCTTATTTGCAAGTCAAACCAATTGAACTAGCGGATCTCACTGGCCTGAAGCACCCAAGACATTCCACCAATTGCAACGCATTTAGTCACGTACGCGATCAGACAGAACGAGTACGACTTCAAAGTGTATATGCAACCCCCGGTCATCACGTAATATTCCCCGATCGTACGAGAATGATACCTGACTGTGGTTAGTGTTCGGGCAAAGATGAAGTTCATACGCATAAGAGACTGTCTACCCCGAACAGGATTGAGAGAAGTAAGAAAAGAAAGCAAGAAGAAGGAAATCGATACCAAGTAGATTGGTGAACGTGTCTGCACCACCTTGGCATAGTATGCCAAATTGTTGCTGTTGCTATTGCTGCATGCCTCAAAAGGCGTATAGCGTCTTGTATGAGGCACAGTATTAATGATTTTGATCTTATTTTTTGACATTCCACCGACAGTGTTACTCAATACTGCACACCATGACGGATAGACGAGAATGACTGCAGGGAGCACAACCCAGAAAAGATCAAGTTGTGTAAAGACCATGTAATTAGAAAACGTAAATACACCTGTATCTGCGAGCGATGTTTGGACAAATGAAAAACTGTTTTGAACAGATTTGTAACGCGATAGAAGACGATGGTCTCGTTGGTTCTTCACTTTCGCCTGACTTCTGACTTTCATGATTTCCACTTTCTATTGCTGCGATTGCTTATGTATAGACAGGCGGGAGCTTTTCGGATCACATCCACTCCCACATAGTGTGTGGATACAATCATAATTGAAACTCGTTAATTGTCGTTGAAGCCATATAGTGCATCGGTAATGTACCCCATTAAGAGCTATGCGAATTAGCTCCGTATTCTGTCACATTCTATTATTTGACAACGATGAAGCCAGTATCATAAGGTGGAGGATCTAGTATATGGCTGTACCTATACTTAACTTAGACGTTAGAATCCAAGGTGTTCCCCTAATTAATGTTTTTTGTTTATTTTTTTTCTCGTTTCAGGAATTGCTGGACTTTTCACAGTCTTTTCAAGCTTTATATTTACAACCACAATCATCAAGTTCCTCGGTAGCGATATATCAGATCTTAAGTAAGTTCTTTCACTTCCTCTCCGTCGACTCCTTACTCAATTTTTTTTTCTTCTTTTCTCCTCCACAGAGATGCACTATTTTTTCTACTCCTTCTGATCGATTTGTCTAACTCGGGCACGCTAGCCCAACTAGCCCTGTCCGGATCAAATCAGGCCGAAGTAACAAATAATATTGCCAGAGGATTAGAACTTCTAGGACCAGCCATCTCACTGGATACTGTCGTCGAAACTTTAGTTATCGGTGTCGGCACCCTATCGGGTGTACAGCGCCTCGAAGTTCTATGCACATTCGCCGTCCTTTCTGTGTTAGTGAATTACGTGGTCTTTATGACCTTCTATCCGGCGTGTTTATCGCTAATATTGGATTTATCACGAAGCGGAATGGACATGTCATTGGTACGTGTTAAAGCGAAAGATTCAATGATCCTGAAAGCTCTAACCGAGGAGGGACAAAAGAATAATCCGGTAGTGCAACGTGTAAAAATCATCATGACCACGGGCCTGATGATCGTGCACATATACTCGAGAGTTGTCTTCACCGAAAATGATTACGACAGTGTGGAGAGTTCACTTTCGCCCAAATTACAACAGATGAACGTCAACAATAACCGAACTGAATCTAGTGAATTCGCTGAATATATCATTAAGTAAGTGTCCTGTTTCTTAGTGTAACCGAAGCATTCATTTTAATCGTTTTCTTCTTCGTCCTTTTTCAGATGGCTCACAATGAGCGCAGACCAAATTGTAATACTTATCCTTCTAATAGCATTGGTTGTGAAATTTATATTCTTTGAGAATCGTGAGGATCTCCACGATCAAATAAGACAATCAACCGTAACGCCTCCTGAAACAAAGGCACCTGCCCCCGTGGCAATCGCCTCGAAAAGTCAATTATCTGTAGAAGTTAATCCACCACCCCGAATTCCGCTCTTCACTATCGAAGAGGACAATTCGGTGAATGTAGCCACACAAACTGATGAGATGAATTACATACGACCTTACGTGAATCATTATGAGTTGAAAGCAGTCACACAAAACAATGAGCCACCGCGTACGCTCGAAGAATGTCTCGATATTCTAGTTTCCGATCCGGAATACCTGACCGACGATGAAATCATTAATATTGTCAATGCAGTCGGCTCGCATTATCCATTGCACAAAATCGAATCGTTTGTCGGCAATCCAGAACGCGGTGTACACATTCGACGTAAAATTATTTGTAGTCGTGCCAGTCTATCGGAGGACACGCTCGATAAGCTGCCCTACCAATCGTTCGATTATAAAAAAGTGATGAACACGTGTTGTGAGAATGTGTTGGGCTATGTACCCATTCCAGTAGGCTATGCCGGACCATTGTCTCTAGATGGTTTCAATTACTATGTTCCAATGGCTACCACAGAGGGTGCCCTAGTTGCCAGTACAAATCGAGGATGTAAAGCTCTGTCGGTGCGCGGTGTTACAAGTTATGTAGAAGATATCGGAATGACGCGAGCGCCGTGTGTTCGATTCTCGAGTGTTAAACGTGCAGTCCAGGCGAAATGCTGGATCTCAAATGATGACAATTACAAAAAAATCAAAACAGAATTCGACTCGACGAGTCGATTCGGTCGTTTAAAGGACATTCTAATTGGTATGGATGGGCCACAGTTGTATATTCGGTTCGTTGCCTTGACTGGCGATGCAATGGGTATGAATATGGTGTCGAAAGGCGCTGAAATGGCACTGAAATGTATCAGTAAGGAGTTTCCGGATATGAAGATCATATCGTTAAGTGGTAACTTCTGTAGTGATAAGAAACCGGCAGCAATCAATTGGATTAAGGGACGAGGCAAACGCGTTGTTACCGAATGCATTGTTCCGGCAACGACGTTGCGTACTGTACTGAAAACTGACGCAAAAACTCTAGTCGAATGCAATAAACTCAAGAATATGTCGGGAAGTGCCTTGGCTGGCAGTATTGGCGGTAAGTTGAGAGTTTATGTGTTATTAACATTGAGGTACATTTAGCAAGTCCTAATAACCATTTGTCCTTGTTTTAGCAAAAAATATTTGTCACTCTAAGGCTGAACCCACACCGAAGACGACAAAACGTTTTTTTTTGTCGCACGACAAGAAAACGTTTTTCATTCTAACCCACACCAACCCCAACACAAGCAAAATGTTTTCGACGAATTGTTGCGCTTGGTGTGGGTTGAAAAAACAAATTCAGTCATCGTCGTTTGAAATATCGTCTGATTCAATATAATTATAAATTGCGCTCCTTTGCTTGCTTGCTTGCTTTGGTGGCGTTACAGCCGTGAAGGGCCAGAGCCAACCTTCAATCACCCAAGCTGTACATACAAACATACACACATTTTCAGTGGCCCTCATGTTCCACTAAAAGAGTCGTAATGCGCGCACGCGGGATCTCCAGGCCACTCAATCCTCCGCCATCGACTCTAACTCATCAGGAGCTATGCTCACGCGCACTCAGACGAGTTTTTAAACTTGGTCCAACCACCTCGTCCTGGGTCTGCCAAGCGGTCGCCTGCCTGATGATATTGCATCCAACACACGCTTCGGAAGTCGTGATGACACGCACACTGCCGTGTTTCTCACCCTATCCCGGCGAGTAACTCCCACAACAGCACGAAGAAATCTCATTTCGGCAGCTTGTATTCGCGATGTTATTCTTTCGGTCAATACCCAAATTTCATGGCCATAGGTGAGATTTGGAACAAATACCGAGTTAAAAACCGCTAACTTAGCTTTGACACCAGGCTCGGTCTTCCTGATTACAGATCTTGCAAGCTGTTTCAAAATTGACCCAGCTTGGCCAATCTTGCAGGAAAGCTCAGTATTACACCTCACATCACTCGTGAGGAAGACCTTAAACTTCTCCACCTGCTTCAATGGGACTTCACTAACATGTAGAGTGCATTGGACAGATGTTCTGGAAATAATCATAACCTTCGGATTTGTCCACGTTAACCCTCATTCCAACATCAGCATATATGGCCACAAACCTATCTAACGCGCGCTGAAGTTCGGGAGGATGTGAGGACAACTAAGTCACCTGCAAAAAGAAGATGGCTTATCCTCAACTCGCCCAATGTGAATCACTCCTCGCCTCGACTGCGCTGCAACATCCAGTCCATATATATGATGAAAAGGAGAGGTGACAAGACGCACCCTTGGCGAAGTCCAAAGACCACGGTGAAATGTGTTGATTTACTACCGTTAACCCGAACGCAACTGCTACAGTTTGTGTATAGAGACTGAATGGCCCTCAACAGAGGACCATCAATCCCATACTCCTGCAGAACACTCCAGAGTTTACATCGAGGAACTCGGTCATACGCCTTTTCCAAATCTACAAGGCAGCTGTAGATCGGTTTGGCGTACTCCTAAGCCTTCTCGAGTACCATTTTTAGAGTGAAAAGCCGTCACGAAACCCGCACTGTCCATCTCCTATCCTGGATTCGACCATAGCTTTAGAACGCACCTTTAGTACCTTAGCGTAGACTTTACCGGGGACACTTAAAAGAGATATGCCCCTATAGTTGGAGCACTCTTTTTTATCCCCATTTTTGAAAAGAGGGACAGACACCCTAATCTGACAATCGCTATGTGTCTCACCGCATTCCCAGGCCACCTTAATGACATGAGAGAGCCATAATACTCCCTCTTTACCCATTGCCTTATGCATTTCTGGCCGAACTTCATCCACACGGGCGGATTTGACAACTTTTAGCGATTCAATCGCTAAAATTACTTCCTCCACCGTTGGACTATTCTCCGCCCTGTTCGGGATTGAGCAGCTCTGAAAAGTGCTCGATCCATCTGCGTATGCTGTCCATCTCATTAGAAAGCAACACACCATCCTTTGGTTATGTTGAATTTCCTTCCTCTGAATCGGCGAATGGTTTGCCAGAACACCTTTTTCGCAGATCTATGGTCGCTTTTAAACTTCTCGCCGAATTCAATCAGGTGAAGGGGACCTACAGTTTAATGCCGGTTCCAAACGGCTTGAGTCCAGAAGCTTTTTCATGGCAAGTATACTACGGGGAGTTTTGCCCCCCTCCTTTGCTTAATCAAAATCAGTAGTTTCTCCGTGTGAGTTGACCGCTTAGGTAGTGTGTACTTTCCGGCAACGACACGTGTTCGCAACACGTTTGTTGCGTTCGGTGTGGGTTGGCTGTATGCAATGCTGTATAAAATGGACATCGGAGCAACGAGCACGGCGGAACAAAATGTTTTGTCGTGTTACGTTCCATTTGGTGTGTGTTGACTCATAAGATGTAATGTATTCTTGTCGTACACGACAAGGAAAAACGTTTTGTCGGCCTTGGTGTGGGTTCAGCCTAAGACTATCGACATCTGTTGTATTATGGTTAGCTAAACGTTCCTCAAGGCTTTCTCAGTATATAAAAGGGTAATATTCTCTCATGATTTCCGCTTTAATTTACAGGTAATAATGCCCATGCAGCTAATATGGTAACAGCAGTCTTCCTTGCGACGGGTCAAGATCCGGCGCAAAATGTCACTTCCAGTAATTGCTCGACCGGCATGGAATGTTGCGGTGACAACAACGAAGATCTATATATGACGTGTACAATGCCATCGCTCGAAGTCGGCACTGTTGGTGGTGGTACCGGTCTACCTGGCCAAAGTGCCTGTCTCGAAATGCTGGGTGTACGAGGCGCAAATATCGAACATCCCGGTGAGAATGCCAAAAAATTGGCACAAATCGTATGTGCCACAGTGATGGCTGGGGAAATTAGCCTCATGGCAGCTTTAGTTAATAGCGATCTAGTCAAGAGTCATATGCGGCACAACAGGTAAACCAACCAACACTGTTTGTTCGACACGCAAGATGACTAACGGCTTTGTATATCGTGTTTTGCAGATCCTCAATTGCCGTCAATGGCAAAGATTCCAATAATCCCCTCAACGTATCCGTGTCCAGTTGCAGTAATATAAGTTAAAAAAACAAAAACATGAAAATTAAACCAGAAACAAAGGCAACACATTCGGGGCACCGTTCTTATGTTCAGAACAACAATTTTCTTCTTATCTTGTTAATAATAATTTAAGTGTTAATTTAATGTTTAAAAAAAGAAAAACAAGATAAGCTATAACAAAGCGAAAAAGAAATTTAAAAAATTGTTAAAAAATGGTCTTAAAGGAGCAATGAAATTAACTTAATAAAGAAGAACGACACAGTCAACATGCCAAAGCCACTTCGTACTCTGATCATTAATGTAGTCACAGGAAGATACACAAAAAAAAAAAAAGAAAAGCAAAAAACCAATCATAAAAACAGGAGGACAGTAAGGGCCATTAGACTGCAAACATTTCACAAACTACACTGACATAACACACATCGAAGGCGACCAAAGGGATATAATAATGAGCTTGAATGTGAAGAACATGCAAAGTCATTAGGCGAGTCATTCTACTATATGGTATTCAAATTAAAATCCCTAAACGCTCTGGAGCGGATGGTTCGCCGCAGTGAATAATGCGCATTCTCTTCATAACAATTCACACCGTGGTGCTTTCATCTACACGTAGTTCTCTTACTTTTTTATTATTCCCTAAATGTACCATAAATAAACAAAACAATTTGTTATGCGTGCATTACAAGGAGTGTCGACTGCACTGTACTGCATACGAGAAATGCAATTATATTTATACGCGCGCCGCTTATTTCAAATTAAATTGTTATTTTTACTTTTGGTTTTTAAACGTAAGCTTGGATGAACGAAGATGTTTGTTTGATTCGATTACAATCCCTACTTGATTGTTTCATGTAATCGTAATATAGATTTGTATATTGTAAAGTATTTTTTATTTTATTTTAATCTGTGAAGTACATGCTTGTAAAGTCATAGCACATACGCCACATATGTACATATGTATCGTTCTGCTTAGGAAGGGAACTAATGCAATTTAAGTTTATATAATTCAGTTGACGAGTGAAACGCCGATGATGCTGGAATAGTCATGATCGCATTAGAAATGTTAAGTGAAATTATCAAATTCTTTCTTTGCTTTGGAATAGTAATATCACTAATCGAATGGTGTACAAAACAAGAAACGAAGCGTATTTAAATTAACGAAGTAAATCTAAATATCTATTTTGTTATTTTAAGTTAAACGGTTTAATAGAATGGAGGTAGAGAGAAATGTTATCATAATACGAGTAAATAAGTTAAGAAAGAGGAAGAATAAGGCAAAAGAGATAAACTTATGAGATAAAATTTATTTAGGAAATTTTACATAATGTACCTACCTAAAAATAAAATTTCGATATTTTTGTTATACTACATGGTATAAGCGTGTTTTCTTCCTTCTTTTTTTGTACGAATCCAATGGTTGAAATATTAGCGGTAGTGAGCTTCCCAGGATTCTCACGTTTTGGATTTTTAAATAGATTTTACTTACTTATCCAGCCAGCGATCCATGGAGGATCTGAGCCTGAGCTATAGCTGCCTTCCATCTTTGACGGTCCCAGGTACGCTGCTTCCAGTTATCAAGACCAAGATGTCTTACATCAGCGATTACTTGGTCTTTATACCGGAGGTTCGGTCTTCCTCTTCTTCCCGAACCAGGAGGCTCGGAGTCGAAGACCCTCTTAGCTGGAGCGTTGATGTCCATGCGCTCGATGTGGCCGAGCCAGTGTAGTCGACGGATCTTTGCCTTCCGGACTACATCCACATCTTTGTACAGCTCGTAGAGTTCGCGGTTGTGTTTTATTCTCCATTCACCTTCCTCACAGACAGGACCAAATATCCGGTGCAGAATTTTTCTCTCGAAAGAACCCGAAATCAGCTCCGCTGTCCTGCTTATCGTCCAGCTTTCGGCTCCTTACAGCAAGACTGGCAGTATGAGCGTTTTGTAAAGCATGATCTTGGTCTTTCGAATGAGAAGTTTTGACCCCAGTTGTTTGGACAAGCCAATGTAGCAGCGGTTGTCAAGGGCGATTCTATGCCGGATATCCACTGTGGTGTCATTTGTGGAATTTACTTTTGCCCCGAGGTAGACAAACTCCTTTACTACTTCGAAATTGTTTTATTTTGTCCCAGGGGGTGAGCGACGGATTGGTTTTTGCTTGACAGCATGTACTTCGTCTTGTCCTCAATGACCTTAAGACCAACTCGTTTCGCCTGTTCTTCAATCGCCATGAATGCTTCCACAATGCCACGGCGAGAACACGCGATGATATCGATATCATCCGCGTATCCTAGCAGCTGGACGGACTTGTAGAAGATACTGCCTTCCCTGTTGACGCCTGCCCGTCACACTATCTGCACCAGCACCAGGTTGAAGAAGTCACATGACAGCGCATCTCCTTGCCGAGATCCGGTGCATGTTTCGAATGGTTCCAAGGTCCAAGAACCGAATTGCACGGTGCATCGCGTGTTTTTTTAGCGTGGCGCGACACAACTGCATCAGTTTTACTGGGATCCCGAATTCGGCCATCGCACCAAACAGTTCTGAATGCTGTCGTATGCGGCTTTGAAATCGATGAAAAGATGATGTGTATCGATTCGAAACTCGTTGGTCTTTTCCAGGATTTGTCGAAGTGTGAAAATTTGGTCTATAGTTGATTTGCCGGGCCGGAAGCCGCACTGGTAGCTGCCGATTAGTGCGGTGCAGACGGTTTTAGACGTTCACACAATACGCTGGACAGGATCTTGTATGCGACATTGAGCAGGGATATACCTCTATAGTTCTTGCAAGAGGTAGGATCGCCTTTTTTGTGGATGGGGCATATAGAGCTAGTATTCCAGTCGTCGGGCATGCTTTCATCTTCCCAAATTCTGCAGATGATCTGGTGCATGCTCCCTACCAGAACATCGCCGCCAGCCTTGAAGAGCTCAGATGGCAAGCCATCTTGTTGTTCTTCAGCTTCTGAATTACTGTGCCGACTTCTTCGATGCTGGGTGGGAGGACTACTTCAGCGGCTGGAGTTGGGATTTCCTCGGTCCCTACCACTCTCTCTTGGTCATGCTCGTTGAGCAGCTGCTGGAAATGCTGCTTAAATACATCCACTATTCCCTGCGGGTCGGTGACAAGATTACCCTCGCAGTTTCGAAGAGCGAGGGTGCCCTTTTTGAAGCCTCCTGCAAGGCCTTTGGCTTTCTTGTAAAAGGCTCGTGTTTTATGTTTATCCCTAGACTCCTCGATATCCTTGAGCTGGGAGGCTGCGAAGATTCTTTTCTTTTGTCGCAGTAGTTTTTTCTCCTCCCCTCTTCTGGCTCGGTACTCTTCTTGCGCTGCCCTGGTTTTCCTTTTGCAGCGCCTTTTGGTACGTCTCGTCGGTGTCTGCCTTTTTCTGCTCACACTCGCCATCATACCACGGGTTTCTTGTCGGGGGTGGTAGGTATCCTAAGGTGGTTTCGGCTACTTCCTGAATGGCTGAGCGGCAATGCAGCCACATATTATTGGCATTTGTGTTCGACGTAGGCATACCGTAGAGTCTTTCGCTCAGCTGCTCCCTGTAGACTCTGGCAACCTCCGGTGTGCTCAGGCGCCCAGTGTCGAACCTCCTCCTGATGGGCTGGTGCAGCTTTCTGACAGTCGAGCTCTGAATCTTGCTGCTACGAGGAAGTGGTCAGAGTCGACATTTGCCCCTCGCACATCCAGGCAGTTGTAGTTTACAAAGGGAAATTTGTAGAAATCTCATTGTTTCCGTTTCACCAAAAGTTAGTTTTCTATGTAGCTAACAAGTACAAATTTGTTAAAATTCATATTTTTTAGTAAGTTTGTGTTCCACGAAATCAAGAGAGTTTACAAATTTGTTCAGTTGCTGGAAATTTCTTACAACAATTTGTATTTTTCGAATGAAATCGCATTTCAAACCTAAAAATATCCTTACGTCGAAGGCATAGTAGCACCGATAGTGACATATGTAATTGAAGATTTTGTGCTTAATAGACCAACGTGTTAAGGCGGAGGAAATAATAAGACAAATCGGACCTAGGATTACAAATGAGTCTGAAAAGAACTTTTCACTGACACCGACACAGCAATTTCTAACAGCTTGACATTAGCTTGGAAATAGTGGACATGCACGGTA
Source organism: Eumerus sabulonum (assembly GCA_951905685.1). Taxonomy (NCBI): domain Eukaryota; kingdom Metazoa; phylum Arthropoda; class Insecta; order Diptera; family Syrphidae; genus Eumerus; species Eumerus sabulonum. Next base: position 164,420,771 of record OX645060.1, on the reverse strand, counting down.
TATCTAAATTTCTGATCATTGTATGACTAACATAAATATAGAAGCCATTGCGTTTGGTAGTGTCAGCAAATACGTACCATTCAAAATCAAAAACAAAATTATTTACGACAACCTAAAAGAATATTTAAAATTTGAATTCTGGGAATGTGTATATGCAGAAAGCGACCCATCAACTGCCTATGATCTATTTATTAAAACATTAAAAAGACACATCCAAAATTCCACTGTTACCGTTAGATCAGATAACTCAAAGTTAAAACGTCTTAGGCCATGGATTAACAAAAAGCTGCTTACAAAAATTAACAAAAAAAAATCACTTAGAAAAAAATGCAAACGCCACCCTTATAATATAGAACTTAAACGTACTTATTTAAAATTAAGTGGTGACATTAAAAAAGAAGTTAAAGAGTGCCGAGATATATACTATTCAACTAAACTTCAGAACTGTAAAGCTGATGTAAAACAAAAGTGGAGAGTGGTTAATAGCATCCTTAACAGAGGAAATGAAAGAAACGACATCACTTAGCTTGAAATAAATGGTATCGCAATAACAGACCCAATGGACATTGCAAACCAATTTAATATATCTTTTACCACTATTGCCTCAGATATGAAACCATGTCTTAGCCACTATGATTGTAATTGTAATATGTTTCCTGACTTAGTGAATGATATTTCGTTTAGTAATAGTTTTGTTTTTCAACCGTTTACACCAGCCGAGATATATAAATGTATTATGTCGCTTAATAACAAAAACTCTTGCACTTCTGACTGTATTACCAACAGCCTATTAAAGCGTATTTCGTTCTATGTAATTGATGTACTAAGTCACGTGTTTAACTTAAGTGTTCAGTGTGGTATTTTTCCATCATCTTTAAAAGAAGCTGAGATCATTCCTTTGTTCAAGAAAGGCAACCGATGCTTAACTACTCAATATAGGCCAATTTCCATACTTCCAACACTTAGTAAGCTTTTTGAAAAACTAATAAAAGCGAGAATTACATCATTTCTTAACAAAAACAAATTTTTCAGAAACGAACAATACGGTTTTCGTGAAGGAAAATCCACTGAAGATGCTATTCTTAAGCTCTGTAGTGAAATTTATGAGACTTTTAACAACAACAACGCTAATTTGGTACTATTTATAGATATGACCAAAGCGTTTGATATGGTCAATCACGAAATCCTACTCGATAAGTTATACAAGGCAGGGCTAAGGGGTGTAATTCACAAATGGCTCTCTTCATACTTAACACATAGAATTCAAAGAGTGAAATTAAATGGTATTTTTAGTGATCCATTAAAAGTTAAGACAGGTGTGCCACAAGGTTCAGTGTTAGGTCCTTTGTTATTTTTGATATATGTTAATTCATTGTTTTATCAAAATCTCAATAGTAGTATTACAGCCTTTGCTGATGATATGGCTTTAACATATAATAACAAAAGTATTTTTATGTCTGCAATCGAATTATATGGGGATCTAAATATTATGCGCCAATGGTTTGCTAAACATGAGCTACTCATAAGCAGTAAGACCAGACTAATGATTTGCAGTTTAAAAGGTTCGTATCCACTTGATTGTGATGCCATCTTTCATTCCAGTTCATGTGCCAAGTTATCGTTATCTATTCATAAGTGTGGTCAAATAAACTATCAAAAGGATATAGTGTGCAGTCCAGATTGTTTTAAAATCGAAGGTGTAGAGAGTTATAAGTATTTAGGTGTACTCATAGATAAAAATATGACATGGAAAGCACATGTCGAAGACCTTAAACGATATATGCTATCTGTTACTCGTAAAATGTATCTGTTAAAAGAGCACTGTTCGCGAAAAATTTTATTAATGTTTTACTATGGCCTTGTCCAGTCTAAATTACAGTACGGTATTGCAAGCTGGGGGGGGGGGGGTACTTATAACAGTACGACTGAAGCATTGTACACATCCCAAAAACATATCGTTAGAATTATTTGCAAACAAAATCGATTAGCACACAGCTGGCCACTATTCCTGTCCTTGCGTATTCTACCATTAAACCACCTATACGTTTTTAAGGTTCTAAAAATTTTCTTCATGCGAAGCGGTTACAGTACCATGTTAAGATGTTCGGATATATACAGACTACGAGTAAATAATATGACAATGTCCAATATCCCATTCTCTACAAAAACTTGTTATCTTAAATTTTATACTACGACGGCACCAAGGCTATTCAATAAATTACCAATTCATATAAGAAAACTGGTTCAGCCTACCTCATTTCTAAAAGAACTAAAAAAATTTCTCTTTAATATGGATAGTTTAACGGTTAAAGTTTTTCTCAATACAAATTTCTAATTATGGATTTTCTTTGTTACTGTAATATTATATTATGAATTTATTGTTAACTGTTCTTAGATTGCACTTTACGATATACCCCACAAAAAAGTATGTTTTATTTATATGTACATTATCTGAAGGATCATTCGCCTCTAGTCACTTCTGAACTACAGAATGATGCCTATTCATTTCTTAAATGTTAGTCTCTAAAACACATGTAAACTTAACGTAACAATTGTAAAAAGTTTGTATATGTATGTATTTAAGATTTGAAATAAAAAAAAAAATCTACGGTATGCAGAACTGTCCGTCGTGTTTGTTCAGCCATTGTTGATGCTTTGTTTGAAGATACTGTGCGTTGGCCAGAAGAACACAAAACCAGTCGTGAACAGTTTTTTTCAATTGCCGGTAGATATAATCTACCTTACAAATCCATGTATTTGAGATTATGATTATTATTTCTTAAGGTATGCCATTTGTTTATGGATGTATCGATGGAACGCTTATTGAAATTGATTCACCTAACGAGTTCAAATCAGCGTATGTCGATAGACACGGCAACTACTCAATAAATTGTATGTTGGTTTGCGGTCCGGACTATACATTTTATAATGCATACGCTAATTGGCCCGGTAGTGTCCACGATGCGCGAGTACTCCGAAGAAGCCCGTTATTTTCAACATTTGAAAACCGATTCCGGCCTTTTCCTCACTGCGTTTTACTATGGGATACGGGATATCCGTCAAAAGACTGGCTGATCACAATCTCCAGCAATTGATCGCTATAATAGAGCCCATAAATCAATGCGAAGGATCATAGAGAATGCAATCGGTATTATAAAAATAAAATTTCCTTGCCTCAAACATGTGAGAGTTCAACCAAGAAAGGCAATTTAAATTATAAAGTGCTGCATAATTTTGACGAGCATTTCCCGAAAAGATGACACCAATGAATTGCCAACAAGGGAAGAAGTAGAAGTAGAAAACCTACATGATGACTTTGACATCTTAGACGACGAAAACACATTGAGTTATATTTTAAACTATTTTTCTTGAAACTAATAAAAACATAAATACATATATTAATTTTTTAGGGTTCCGTACCCAAAGGTAAAACGGAACCCTATTATTAAGACTTCGCTGTCTGTCCGTCCGTCCGTCTGTCACCAGGCTGTATCTCATGAACCGTGATAGTTAGACAGTTGAAATTTTCACAGATGATGTATTTCTGTTGCCGCTACCACGACAAATACTAAAAACAGAACAAAATGAATATTTAAGGGGGGCTCCCATACAACAGACATAATTTTCATCTAAAAAATCCCCTTGGTCAAATACTGAACTATGGTTAGTCGACAATATCCCACAACCAGAAGCAAACTTCCCAGTTTTGATCTCTTTTGTGTCTTTGATGAATTAGTCCTAGCTGCAAACCTTTTTCCCATATTTCCCATTATTGTTATTCACCTTTTCACATCGTTGCTGTCAAGTAAGATAATTGTTTGAATTCAATGGACACTTTGATGATCAACTATATCTCATCATGAAGATTTTTGATGATCAAAGTAATATGCCGATAACCTGCCTGCAACCAAGATCTGTCATCATACAAAAAATGTGATTTAATGTGATGATTGATGAGGTAACATACATAGTCTCTTTCATATTTATATATACAGATGGTACGGAACCCTTCGTGCGCGAGTCCGACTCGCACTTGGCCGGTTGTTTGGAAATGCTTTGTACATTTTTTTTCCTTAAAATTAAAAAAAAATTATACTTACGTCAAACTTACTACTCATTATTTTTCTCTTTCACACATAAAGCAAAATAATTAAAAAATTGTCAAATTCAATAATCTTTTGACTTTTATTTTCTCTGCACTCGTCACTCTTTAGTTCATTACCAATTCTGTGGTGAAGTGACTTCTTGGTAACCCCATTTCTTTCTCTTTTCTAAGAGCATCTAACTTAAGATTGTAAATCTCCAGCTCTAATCTTCTTTTTCGAAAAGAGACAATAAAATCGGTATCGTCATGTTGTTGTTGCTTCTTTCTTTTTCGGCCCGGTTTTGGTGCTTGCGTTTGTGGTCTGTTATAAAGAAATAAAGAATGTATGAATGTACACTGTTCATAATTTAACAATATAATCGAACTAATATATCAAGCATGTAATTTCTTTACTTACGTCTTCTCGTCGTTATTGGTGCCCAGATTTGATTGCTCCAAAGAATCAAGTCCGTTGCTTCGGGTTTGTTCATCTTTGTTGCTTCGGGGTTGCTCAACTTCAATCGGGCGAATCTTGGCCGGCAATATCGATTATGATATTGGCCCTTATTGTGAGTGTCGATAGTCGATCGATAATCGACAATTGTCGATAGTCGATTGAAAGTGTTGGTATTGTGAATCGTTATAGCAATCGATACTACTTGTCGATTTGACAGTCGTTCGTAGTCGATTGGAAATTTGCGATCGATGGTTGGTATTTCACAATTTAATTCCGAACAAAATGTTCGTTTTTTTATAGAAAAATAACACTGAACGAATAATAAAATAAGGAATATCTTAGGGCAAAACTAGTGACAAATAAAAAACAGATGGAGATCATGGTTTCCTATATGGAACTAATTCCTGGCCTTTTCATGTTGCGTATTAAATAAGCTTTCCAACGAACTTCCTTCAAGATCCCTGTATGGAGTCATTAGATATGGTTTTAATGCGTACCCAGCATCTCCTAAAATTAATAGGAATTAGCTACCAGTAATAAAAAAAATCGGCAGCTACCAGTGCGGCTTCCGGCCCGGCAAATCAACTAAAGACCAAATTTTCACACTTCGACAAATCCTGGAAAAGACCAACGAGTTTCAAATCGATACACACCATCTTTTCATCGATTTCAAAGCCGCATACGACAGCATTCATCGTGAAGCACTGTTTGGGGCGATGGTCGAATTCGGGATCCCGGTAAAACTGATCCAGTTGTGTCGCGCCACGCTAAAAAACACGCGATGCACCGTGCAACTCGGTTCTAGGACCTCGGAACCATTCGAAACATGCACCGGATTTCGGCAAGGAGATGCGCTGTCATGTGACTTCTTCAACCTGGTGCTGGAGCAGATAGTGCGACGGGCAGGCGTCAACAGGGAAGGCACTATCTTCTACAAGTCCATCCAGCTGCTAGGATACGCGGATGATATCGACATCATCGCGTGTTCTCGCCGTGGCATTGTGGAAGCATTCACGGCGATTGAAGAACAGGCGAAACGAATTGGCCTAAAGATCAATGAGGACAAAACGAAATACATGCTGTCAAGCAAAAACCAATCCGTCGCTCACCACCTGGGACAAAACATAACAATTGACAGCTACAATTTCGAGGTAGTTAAGGAGTTTGTCTACCTCGGGGCAAACGTAAATTCCACAAATGACACCACAGTGGAGATCCGGCGTAGAATCGCCCTTGGCAACCGCTGCTACTTCGACTTGTCCAAACAACTGGGGTCAAAACTCCTCACTCGAAAGACCAAAGTCATGCTTTACAAAACGCTCATTCTGCCAGTCTTGCTGTACGGAGCCGAAAGCTGGACGATAAGCAGGACAGCGGAGCTGATTTTGGGTTCTTTCGAAAGAAAAATTCTGCGCCGGATATTTGGTCCTGTCTGTGAGGAAGGTGAATGGAGAAGAAGACACAACCGCGAACTCTACGAGCTGTACCAAGATGTGGATGTAGTCCGGAAGGCAAGGAGCCGTCGACTACACTGGCTCGGCCACATCGAGCGCATGGACATCAACGCTCCAGCTAAGAGGGTCTTCGACTCCGAGCCTCCTGGTTCGAGAAGAAGAGGAAGACCGAACCTCCGGTATAAAGACCAAGTAATCGCGGATGTAAGACATCTTGGTCTTGACAACTGGAAGCAGCGTGCCCGGGACCGTCAAGGATGGAAGGCAGCTATAGCTCTGGCTCAGATCCTCCATGGATCGCTGGCCTGATAAGTAAGTAAGTAATAAAAAAGAGAAATTGAAGAAGAAGAATAGGAAGGACCTCGGAACCATTCGAAACATGCACCGGATTTCGGCAAGGAGATGCGCTGTCATGTGACTTCTTCAACCTGGTGCTGGAGCAGATAGTGCGACGGGCAGGCGTCAACAGGGAAGGCACTATCTTTTACAAGACCATCCAGCTGCTAGGATTCGCGGATGATATCGACATCATCGTGTGTTCTCGCCATGGCATCGTGGAAGCATTCACGGCGATTGAAGAACAGGCGAAACGAATTGGTCTTAAGGTCAATGAGGACAAAACGAAATACATGTTGCAAACAAAAACCAATCCGTCGCCCACCACCTGGGACAAAATATAACAATTGACAGCTACAATTTTGAGATAGTTAAAGAGTTTGTCTACCTCGGGGCAAACGTAAATTCCACAAATAACACCACAGTGGAGATCCGGCATAGAATCGCCCTTGGCAATCGCTGCTACTTCGGCTTGTCCAAACAACTGGGGTCAAAACTCCTCACTAGAAAGACCAAAGTCATGCTTTACAAAATGCCCATTCGGCCAGTCTTGCTGTACGGAGCCGAAAGCTGGACGATAAGCAGGACAGCGGAGCTGATTTTGGGTTCTTTCGAAAGAAAAATTCTGCGCCGGATATTTGGTCCTGTCTGTGAGGAAGGTGAATGGAGAAGAAGACACAACCGCGAACTCTACGAGCTGTACCAAGATGTGGATGTAGCCCGGAAGGCAAGGATCCGTCGACTACACTGGCTCGGCCACATCGAGCGCATGGACATCAACGCTCCAGCTAAGAGGGTCTTCGACTCCGAGCCTCCTGGTTCGAGAAGAAGAGGAAGACCGAACCTCCGGTATAAAGACCAAGTAATCGCGGATATAAGACATCTTGGCCTTGACAACTGGAAGCAGCGTGCCCGGGACCGTCAAGGATGGAAGGCAGCTATAGCTCTGGCTCAGATCCTCCATGGATCGCTGGCGTGATAAGTAAGTAAGTAATAAAAAAGAGAAATTGAAGAAGAAGAATATGAACTAATTCTGATCTGAAACGGATGCTTACATTTTTTCTTCCAGTTCAAAAGGGTTTGAGGAATCCCTGATTTTTCTCCTTCTGCGAGCTATTTCTAATAACTCTATCTGAGTAGAATCGGAATCAGAATCACTTAGAAATAATTCGTTCGATGTCATTATTTTATCGTATTTATTAACAGAAAATTTCAAAAATCATTCACAATAATGTGCTCTTTATTCACAATAATGCATTTATTTGTCGATTGAATTACACAATACCAAATCCAGATTCAATCGACGCAATCGACCGTTGTCGAGTCGATCGCTGATCGACACTCATAATAGGGGCAATTGTCTAAATCCGTTAATTTCGACTACGGCCCTCCTCAGCTTTCATTGCATCTTATGAAATTCACCCTTTATACATACAAATGTTTTTGACTTACCTCAGTTTTTCGTCTAAAATTTAGCCACACGACATCTCTAAGGTATTTCCAATCCTTATTTAGTAAAAGTCCATTGGATTTTAAAATATTGAAATTCTGTTGCCACTCGCTAACTTCCACATTATGTGTTATGCTTATTGAAAAATTTGCCGAATAAAACATTTTTCTTTTCACGAATTAAACCGGCAATAAAAATTTTATTCTGTTTATCCATTTCGATGTCATCAGTTAGACAGCTAACGCATTTGTGAAAAACAGTTGTTGTTTACAACTTTGCAAAGTACATGGTGAAACGGTTTTTTCTTGTATTTGTAAACAACAAATACAATTTCCCCTGATTTCTTTCTCTTTCTAACAAATTTGTTGAAAATAATTTTGTAGTTTGTGAAACAGAAAATCAGTAAACAAATTTGTAAATGTAATCAAAAAATACAAATTTGTAATTGTACTTGTAATTTGTTGAGATAGACCACTGGATTACTGATTACTCCTAAAAGTATGCCTATGTCATCGCAAAATTTTTTCATGCCCCCAAGTATGCAAACAAAATTCTATCCCATAGGCAAAGTAGATGCCTCGATATCGCTTGTTTCGCGCTCTCGCTTGCACGCTCAGATCAGGCGGAACGTGACAGTAAGTCATATTTTTTCGTACGTGCAGCCGGCGTTTATCGATTCATAAGACGTTATCACGTCAAAAGGCGAATCATATTATCCCGACCCATTGCGCTAACGTCCCTTCTTCCCAAGGTCATCGAAACTCTGATTAACCGTCAGCTTATGAAATATATTGAATCACAAACTCCTCAATGACCGTCAGTGTGGTCAAAAACGTCAAAAAACATAGTGACGTTTTTACCAAACTTCCTTAGTTGTTGGAGTCAAATCGTACATTTTAAAAGGCTACCATCAAATGGCAAAAAACGCTGTTCACTCTACCATTTAAAAATCTCCGTTCGAATATTGTAGAGACGTACCAAGAAACACTTCAAGCATTCAAACGAAAATTAAGATTTTCTTCAATTTGCTTATATTTAGGAAGTTTTTGTGGAAAACAATTATCGAATCATTGTTCTCACTTATATATATATATATATATGTATATATAATATGTATCTGACAAATATTTCATTTTTCAATAGTTTAATGTATTCCCTTTGCTTCTATCTTTTCCTTTTTTATTTTATTTTGTGTTAAACAGTTTGTTTTCTTTTAAATATATTCATTTTTATGATGAAATAAAACCAAACAATATATATAGATAGATATGCACGTACCTATATACATATGTATATAGATATTTGCATTCTCATAATTTTGTTTGAATTCATTGCGGAGGGTCGCGACTTATTGAATGTCGTCACATTTATTCGGACTCGGCAGCCGCAGCAGCTGTAGCTATTAATGATTTTTTGGGGCTAGGTTCGGTCTCACCATCACCATCGGCATGTGCTGATTCGGATGGTGCTGGTGCGGCAGCAGCTGCAGCAACTTCGGCTTTATCGACTGTGCCGTTTTTCCCATCTTCGGCATTGTCACCATCAGCTGAATTGAGCGGGTAAAACAGTTTAAGTTTTTCAATTCGTTCCACTAGAGCCTTGTGCAGGCTGCTTATATCCATTGGACGCGACATGACCAGGAACACTTTAATTTGTCCAGTGTTATCCATGGCGGTTAGGCGCAGCGACTTTTGGCTAGGACGCTCGGCAACCATGCCGCTCCACACCTTAAAAATAAAAAACAACCAAAAAAGGACCAAAATGCATTAGAACATCCCTATGCATGATTATTTGTTCGATTACCTTTGTGTTGACTAAGAGACGTAAATTACCAGATGTACGAAACACGACTCTAGAGCATTCTTTTTGAGTTTTCGAGTCGTTTAATCTAAGACTACCGCGTCCCCTTTCCTCCCAGTTACAATTCACGAATGCAAATAGTTTGCAACTTATCTAAAAGTGAACATTTATCATCAACTCTGTAAAACGATATACACATTATGGGATGGAGACGTACATCTACAATATTAACTTCATCCTCTTCGCCTGTAAAAGTTTCGACCTCTTCGAACTTTCGTTTTTGTGCTCGACTTTCCTCGTATTCACGTGCGACCTCTGTTAAACTCTTTGTTTCAGTTGCTTCCTTAGCGGCACCATCGTTTTCTGGCTTGGCGGCGGCCTGTATAACGCTCGAAAATAAAAGCGGAGAATCTGATGAGGTGGTGGAATTTTCAGATTTATTTGTGGATGAATCAATATGGATGTTTTCCTGAAACGAAAAACGATTATTTATTTCGAATTCTGTTACCAGTAGTTGCATAAAATACGGGAGAATTTGTTAGACGATAATTGGGTACAATGTCAATCGATAGCTTGGCTGTTGGAAATTCGATCGCTATGACGCTTTTCTTGGGAACGGATCGTGCGTTATGCGTGGGTGAGTTTTACAAAAACGATGATTCAGCGAGTTTAGCACGTAGAAAATGCTGCAATATTTTAGAGTTTCGCCACTTAAATGATGAGCCAATATTGCTCTCATTCAATAGTGGATCAAAAAGTTTGAAGAGACCGGAACAACACTGAAAACAATAAATTCCGACAAACAAAGTCCAACAGAGGGCATGGGCTCGGACGTACAGGGTAAAGTTGTTGGTCGCTCTCAACCCCGCGAGATGCCAGCAGAAATCGACATACGTTCCACCCGCGATCTTGATTTGAAATGCGTTCGAGAAAGAATTCCTTCGAATTTGAGTTTCGACGGAACAGTAAAATTGAACCAATAGAGAGAGAGAGAGAATAAAACCGAAATGACAATCCGAACAAATATGGTCGATTTGACAGAGCGATGAAGTGAGAGGTTGAGAGAATTCATGACAGTAAGGTCGAGTAGTCTGTTCGTTGGTTTTAAACCGTTTTCGCTAATTTTTTAGAGGGCATGGGCTCGGACATACAGGGTAAAGTTGTTGATCGCTCTCTACCTGGCGAGATGCCAGCAACGATCCCTGTTTAAATGTCCGGGTCAAGTTGACATACGGCCCTCTCGTGGCGCCCTCTGGATAACCTCTTCAACAATCGTTGGGAGGTGAAAAAACATATGCAGCGACAAAACCCCGACCAGAATGGCGGTTGTGTGGCGGCGGGCTAACAATCCGCCCACGTAAAAAACAGAAAAGTTATGAATGAGCAAGATGCCTCGGATACACGGACGGATACTCGACGACGACAACACACGAAAAAGGAACACGATTTGCAAGTATGCTCGGTCGAGGAAATACGCTGGATAGGATTTATTAATTGTGACATTTTAGATTTTAGGTAGATTAATTGTGACATTTATTACAGCTGTCACAAAAGATTGCACATGTTCGGATGCGGATTTGTCGTGGGAAAGCGGTTAAGGTGGCGGTGGTGCAGTGGTTAACATCATCGACCGCCGAGCGGAAGGTCGATAGTTCAAATTCGTTTCTTAGCCAAGAAAAAGTAATTCCTATACGGACAAAAAGTATGCAACGCAGTTGTGAATGGAAAGTGACCAGACGTACTGCTTGCAGGCATAACACTCACAGTATATGGTCAACCGAAATTCATCCTCTGCGTATGCAATACTGAAGTGCTTGAACGAATTACTTCGGACTATAACCAAAGCGGAATTCGGTCGGCTCTCGTCCTATCTAGGTCTAGGACAACCACCCCTGAAAGTAGTGCACGAACATCAACGACCCCAACCACTACTCCGTTCAGGTTCTGTGTGTCAACACATCATAAGAGAATATAAAAAAAAACTCTTGAACTTGTCTCTAAAAAAAAAAAAAAAAAAAAAAACAAGGTCGAAGGTCATCGAGGGGTCATCAGGGGCAGATTTTATAACATCAGCCTTATATGTGCACACGCCCTTACCGACGAGGCTGAAGACCCTATCAAGGAGGACCTCCTGGACAACGCCTACGGAGCTTGTCCGGAGTACGATGTTAAAATCGTGCTCGGAGACTTCAACGCCGGTAAGGAGAACACCCTTGGCGTTGTGATCGGAAAGCACAGCCTCCACGATACAACAACAGATAACGGCTTCCGACTCACGGACTTTGCAACAGCTCGTAATGCGGTAATAAGTAGCACAAGATTCCCTCGTAAGCGAATCCATACAGCAACCTGGTGATCTCCGGACGGTCGAACAGACAGCAACCGATGAAGCGTACCAAAAGGCGCTGCAGAGGAAAACCAGGGCAGCGCAAGAAGAGTACCGAGCCAGAAGAAGGGAGGAAAAAAAAAAAAACGACTGCGACAAAAGAAAAGAATCTTCGCAGCCTCCCAGCTCAAGGATATCGAGGAGTCTAGGGATAAGTATAAAACACGAGCCTTTTACAAGAAAGTCAAAGACCTTGCAGGAGGCTTCAAAAAGGGCACCCAGGCTCTTCGAAACTGCAAGGGTAATCTTGTCACCGACCCGCAAGGAATAGTGGATGTATTTAAGCAGCATTTCCAGCAGCCGCTTAACGAGCATGACCAAGAGAGAGTGATAGGGACCGAGGAAATCCCAACTCCAGCCGCTGAAGTGGTCCTCCCACCCAGCATCGAAGAAGTCGGCACAGCTATTCAGAAGAGATGGCTCGCCATCAGAGCTCTTCAAGGCTGTGGTCGATGTTCTGGTAGGGAGCATGCACCAGATCATCTTCAGAATTTGGGAAGATGAAAGCATGCCCTGGAATACCAGCTCTATTTGCCCCATCCACAAAAAAGGCGGTCCTACCTCTTGCAATAACTATAGAGGTATATCCCTGCTCAATGTCGCATACAAGATCCTGTCCAGCGTATTGTGTGAACGTTTAAAGCCATTTTGCACCGCACTAATCGGCAGCTACCAGTGCGGCTTTCGGCCCGGCAAATCGACAACTGATCCATTTGTGTCGCGCCACGCTTAAAAATACGCGATGCACCGTGCAACTCAGTTCTAGGACTTCGGAGCAGATAGTGCGACGGGCAGGCGACAACAGGGAAGGCACTATCTACTACAAGTCCATCCAGCTGCTAGGATACGCGGATGATATCGATATCATAACGTGTTCTCGCCGTGGCATTGTGGAAGCATTCACGGCGATTGAAGAACAGACGAAACGAGTTGGTCTTAAGGTCAATGAGGACAAAACGAAGTACATGCTGTCAAGCAAAAACCAATCCGTCGCTCACCACCTGGGACAAAATATAATAATTGACAGCTACAATTTCGAGACAGTTAAGGAGTTTGTCTACATCGGGGCAAACGTAAATTCCAAAAATGACACCACAGTGGAAATCCGGCATAGAATCGCCCTTGGCAACCACTGCTACTTCGGCGTCTCCAAACAACTGGGGTCAAAACGCTCGTACTGCCAGTCTTGCTGTACGGAGCCAAAAGCTGGACGATAAGCAGAACAGCCAAGTTGTTTTTGGGTTCCTTCGAAAGAAAAATTCTGCGCCGGATATTTGGTCCTGTCTGTGAGGACGGTGAATGGAGAAGAAAACACAACCGCGAACTCTACGAGCTGTACAAAGATGTGGATGTAGTGCGGAAGGCAAACATCCGTCGACTACACTGGCTCGGGCACATCGAGCGCATGAACATCAACGCTCCAGCTAAGAGGGTCTTCGACTCCGAGCCTCCTGGTTCGAGAAGAAGAGGAAGACCGAACCTCCGGTATAAAGACCAAGTAATCGCGGATGTAAAACATCTTGGTCTTAATAATTGGAAGAAGCGTGCCCGGGACCGTCAAGGATGGAAGGCAGCTATAGCTCAGGCTCAGATCCTCCATGGATCGCTGGCCCGATAAGTAAGTAAGTAAGTAACCAAGTCCAAGAAGAGTGGCGAAAAACGTGGAGAATGTTAATCAGTCTATACGTGGCGCTCGGATTTTTCAATTCGGAAGCGAGCACTTGCTTAAAATATACGTACATACATACATAAGTATGTATGTAAGTGATCATTACGCATTATTTGGCATAAGGACCCAAAGCCACATCCTTGAAAAATGACATTTTAATTTGAACTGCACGTGCAAGTGGCTTTAGAGGAATGCTTTCATTTTTAGGTTGGTAGGACTGTCTTTGACATCCGCGCTAAATTTTACGCCGGAATAGTCATTAGTGTTTGAGATACGCTTCTTGTTTTGTGAGCTGCTAAAAGTGAATTTTTCAATTTGTATGTGTAAATTTGTTGAGCAAAGAATTTGTATTAAATTTTGTTTGCAGAATGAATTTGATGGTGCAGGAAGCCTCTTTATACCAATTTTTACAAGTGGTATAAATAGTTTCAAGAAGGCCGAAAAAGTTTCGAAGACGAAGAGCGCCCCGGAAGACGAAAACAAAAATCTAGATTTAGTGTTTCCAAACACGATTAACAATCAAAGACTTTGCTGATGTTGGCGTTTGAAGAAGCCTCAGATTGGTACCGAAAACCCTGAATTTTTGGAAAACTATCGCCACGTTGAAATGTGAGAAAAAATGCTTTCTGAGTAACAGGATAGAATGAAAGGAATTGTTGCAGGAGAGAAGAGTTGGATGTATGCTTACAACCCGGAAACAAACGGTCAATCAGGTGAATATCGTGCTAAAGGCGAGGCAAGACCAAAAAAACCGCCTAAAGTCGCTACAAAATCATGGTCAAGTTTACTGTTTTCTTCGATTATCCCGGTGTTGTGCATCTGGAGTTCCTTCCACTGTCAACAAAGAACATCATTTGAGCATTATGCGACGTTTGGGTGAAGCTATTCGCCTAAAGAGGCTGGAAATCTGGAGAGACAACTCTTGGTTTTTGCACCACGATAATGCACCATGTCTCAGTCTCCGTAATCATTTCGCAAAAACTCAACCCAAATCATTCCACACCACCGCATTCAGCGAATTTGGTGTAACTTCTGAGACCGCTCCGAAGACAAAGTTTTAAGACGATAACGAAGATACAGGCCGCATCGAAGAGAGAGCTGAAGACCGTCCTGGAAATCGACTTAGCAACTGTTTCGAAGATTGGAAAAAATTCAATGGCATAGGTGCATTGTATCAGGAAGGATTTAGAAGAATAAAGATATTTCAAAATAAATGATATCACCTTACTTTTTGAACACATGGCCATTTTGCGAGTCCTATAAACGAAAAAGAAGGAAGAAGCATGCGCTTTACAGACGAAAAATATCACGAAAAGCACGACATCTAAAAGATGAAGAGATGCTACTGCAGAAATTATTCGGAAGTTTTGTCGAAAAACAAACCGAACATGGCCTAGGTAGACAGCCAGAGCGAAAGCCTAAAGAGATGAAACCGAACGACTCGTTGTTGAATCACAGTCGATGCTTAATAATAATCAAATACCACTTCTGCGGACTGTATAGTAACGGCGGTAGTTAATATAAGACTGTAAAGCGCTATTCACTCTGGGCGAAAATGAAAGTAAAGATAGCGACATCGAAGCGGAGGTCTAATAAAGCTGCTGATGCAGACGGACTGCCTTGTGATAAGCAATAACATTTCTGTAAGTAATGGTCTCAAAAAACCTCAACATCGTCTACCCTGTTCGTAAGGAAGGGGATCTCTTACAACTTCGCCGACTATAGGGGAATAGGTGAGGTTAGGTTAATGTGGTAGGCATAAGCCACACGTAGGCCGAAGTCGGCCCATTGTGATACCACCTGGATCAAGTTACCCTGATCCGCTACCTGAGAACCAACCGATGCTTCTAATGAAGCGATGGAGTTCAGCGTTCTTTTGGTTTGCTAGCTCACTTAGATTGTCAAAGGGCGCGCCGAGGTAGATCCTCCTGCGATTCGCAAAAGAGGGACATGAGCAGAGGAGGGTGGTGTATTGATTCCTCCTCCTCCTCGTCAATTCAGCCGCGACAGAAGTCATTGGAGGGTAGCCCTAATCTGGTGGCGTGTTTTCCGATGATGCAGTGACCTGTAATGACACCCACTAGAGTACTTAAAGTTGCCCTTTTGGTTGCCACTAGGTCTCTGGTTCGTCCTGGGCTTAACTTAGGCCACAATTGTTTGGTGATAAAGCCAATATTGCTCTCATTCCATTGGAGGTTGGTCTTCTCTATGGTTTGAAGTTTTATCATGTGCTTTAGCGTACTTATTGGTGTATCTATGTACCCGATGGTAGGTAGGCTGAGTGTGCTTGATCCTAACTTGCGAGTTCGTCGGCCGTGCAGTTTCCTGGAATATCCCTATGCCCGGGAACCCACAGTATTTTAATATTGAACTGTTCAGCCATCTCATCTAGAGATAGGCGACAGTTAAGAGATGTCTTTGATTTGTGGGTTACCACTGCCAGGGACTTTATCGCAGCTTGGCTGTCCGTGCAAATGATAATATCCTTAGCGGATAATTAATTCTGCCTGATACACACTGCAGTGATTGGGGAGTCTGAAAGATAGGTTGAGGGTTCCTTGGGGAAGACCCCACTACCTACACCCGACTCCATCTTAGTGCCATCGGTATAGAGGGAGATCGAGTCCTTTGGTATTACTTTCCCTTCAGCCCATTCCTCCCTGAATGGAAATACAACTTCGAAGTTCCTAGTGAACACATTCTGCGGGATGATGTAGTCCGTGTCCATGGGTACTTTGAAGTGGTTTAGAATGGTAGTATGGTCTTTTTGAGATGTGGGACATTTTTTTAAGCTCCTCATCCTTAGGGCCGCGCAGGCAGCAACTTGCTTGCTGAAAAGGTTCAATGGTGAAAGATGTAATAGAATGTTTAGGGCCTCCGTGTGGGTTGATCTGATCACTCCGCTTATGTATAAGCTGGCCGATCTTTATACCTTCCCCAGAAGGCTTCGATTAACTGCCTTGTCCAGAGCAGTCACCCAGACTCCAACGCCATACAGGAGGATGGGCCTTATGACTGCTGTGTAGAGTCAGTGCATAATGATTGGTTGGAGACCCCACTTCCTGCCCACCACTTTCTTACTGCTGTAGAGGGCAGTAGTTGCTTTCTTGACGCGATCAAGAATATTGGGTTTCCAATTCAGCCTCTTGTCAAGGACTAGGCCTAGATATTTGGCCTGCTCTTTGATTATTAGTTGGGTTCCACCCAGCCTCGATGGGTTGAGGGGCGGAATTTTGTATTTGTTAGTAAACAGTACTAGATCGGTCTTCTTAGGGTTCACCCCAAGTCCACAGTACTGCGTCTACTGTATGTAATGCACCTTGCATAAGGTCGCATAGTGTTGGAAAATTCACCTGTGACGGCAATAGCAATGTCGTCTGCATAGGCGGTCACAGCGTACCCTTCCTGTTCAAGCAACCGCAGTAGTTCGTTTACCACCACGTTCCAGAGGAGAGGGGAGAGTACTCCACCCTGTGGTTTACCTCTGCTGACCATTCTGGTTGAGGCGGCACCAGCGAAGTTATCTTCGCAAAATTTCGTGGACACTTAGATAGATAGATTCTTACAAATGTGGCTTCAGGACAATAAAATTCATGACAAGATACCCATAATGCGGCAGATCTTGTAGAAGACACATGAATTTCAAGTCGACACACACTACATTTTCATTGACTTTAGAGTCGCAGATGTCTGTGTCTATAGAAACGAGCTAAACGGGAACATTTCTCTGTGTCTATAGAAACGAGCTAAACGGGAACATTTCGCTGATCACTTTTAGAAGGAAAAAAAAAATAAAAATCAACGGTGAGTATTATTTGAATATCCTTTGCTTTTAAGAGATGTCGATTCTTAGTATAAACAGAGTGTAAAAGCAATTGAACATCGCTGGATACACTTTTTGTGTGAGATTTGGTAGTGTCGGAGCTGTCCTCATATAATAGGAAAGCATTTTAGTAGGCATTTTAAAACCCGGAAGCTAATATTGTTAATCAGCTTGATCAGTTGTTAAAAGAAAAAGATCCTCGACTTCATAAGATAGAGAAAGTACTCCCCGTTTTTTCCGCGCATTTTGTATACAGCTTTTATCACATGGCACAATGAGTAATAGGCGCAAACTACCCGTTTCGCCTTATCTTAAGTACTTAAGTGCTGGATCTACATATAATTCGCCACATATCTCATTATTTGTTTGATTGTCGAATGATTCAAATTTCATAAAACGATATCGCGACGTTTATGCCCGGAAAACACAAACACAACAATCGATTACGAACTTATAAAACAGAAGAAAGCACTCAAGCATGTTTTCATGTTTCGAATCTTTTTTCCTACCGCAACAGATTTCTATGGTAAGAGTGTGCGTGCGCATTGCAAACAAAACAACGAAGCCTCTCGCAGGCATTGAATTTCTATTATTAAATAGTAAACACCCTCTCTTTTGTCATGTAATGCTACACATATACTCACCCCCGTAACGCGCTCATGAACGTTTTGTCCAAATACAAATCCGGACTTTTCAACTCTGGGAATTGAATTTTTAGCTGCCGCAAACAAACTCGCCCTCTCGAAACCATTTTTGGCCAGCAAATTCAATGGATCCGGTCTCTGTAAATTAATAATAATTCGACTATAGTATATACATCGATTTATTGTTAAAATTTTAGTTAGAATTCACCTCATCCTTTTCGGCATCGTCTTGTTCCTTTTGTTTGCCATTATCACTCGATGCTGCAGCAGCCTGTTCAGCATCACTCTCGCCCTCTTCGTCATCTTTTTGCTCTTTGAAGAATGGATTCAAAGCCTCGATGTTGTTATCGCTGGCGTCCTTATCCTTTTCATCGGCGTTATCGAGTGCGCTCGTGGCGTTCAAAGACGAGCCCAAAACCGATGGACGTAGAACTCCAGCACGAATTGGATTATTAAGTCTGGAGGCTTGCAATATCGCATCAGATCGACTGTTTGAATCATTAGAATTATCTGGAAATAAATAAAACACATTAAAAGATTCGGTGTTTTTTTGCTTTTACCAAAGGGGGGATGGAAATTATTCACGGCAATTTCATGCACAAAAAAGTATTAGGACTAGAATGGCTGATATAATTTCAAAGGCACGTATACCGATTAGTTACGAACCATTAGTTTCAGACATTTTCTATTAATTTTCAATTAAGTAAATAAAGTTTGTTTCAACACAATTCTAAATTAAAAATTAATAAAAGTGACAAGCTATCGAAGGTTAGCGTATATAAAATGTCAAAATGTACACGCACAAACACACAAGCGGGTAGCTGTTAGCTGTCGGTAAGATGGGCGCGTTCGACAGTTACATATGCCTTTAATAGTGAAACACAAGTAAAATGCATGAAGAATGTTTGGGGGCTTTTTTTTGTTGAAGGCTTCTGCTATCAGCTGGAGCACTCAGAAGCAAAACACTGGTCCATTGTACTCCAGACAGACACCTTAGGTTACTGTATTTTCCCCGTTTTCCGGAGAAAAATTTGAAGGAGCTTCAGTGATGTAGAGCTAAGGCACTCGGCACACACCACGTCGGCTCCAAGGGTGCGCCACCGTGCTCGAGCAAAGCCTTCTGTAACCGACACTCCTTAAAGACAGAAGGAATGCGGCAGATTTCTTGCAGACATCAGGGCATACGCGCTTAGTCATCCTGCAACCTGGACAATCCCTCCATCTACGGTTGTGTGTATTAAATACAAAACCGTTAATGTAGGAATTTACCGTGGACGCAGGTAGACCTAAAGCGGGTTCAGGTCCTGAGAAGCTCTCCTCCTATCCCATTCTGGCGAGTTCATCAGAGGTCTCATTCCCTGCGATCCCAGAGTGGCCTGGTACCCATACAAGCCTTAATGAATTTAGTCTTCCGACTTTGTTCAGGAAGGACTTGAGCTCAAGCACTAATTTGGAGCTAGTTAAGGGGTTACACACAGCTTTTAGTGCAGCTTGGCTGTCACTACAGACGCATATGCTTTCCCCCTTCCACCTGTGCATCACAACATAGTGCATGCCCATTAGGATTGCGTATATCTCTGATTGGAAGACAGACGCATATTTTCCTAAGAAGAAGTGCAGCCGGATGTTTTCGCGCTCAAAGAAAACCCCAGCACCAGACCCCCGCCCAGACCTGGAGTCATCCTTGAAAATGCGAAGACTATCCTTTCCAGGTTCAGTATCCAGCCATAGCCAATCGTGATGCCATGGAAACTCGACTGTGAAATTACTTCGCAGTAGAATAACGGGCGTCAGTGCGTCAGAAGGCATGTCCACGAGACAGGGGTCGCAGGACAATTTTTGTGCAAGTACACCGTTATCCCTATGCGAGTTATACCAAAAGCAATTTCTCTTCAGACGAGACATGGCTTTCAGAGCACACCCTTTGATAAATATATCAAGAGGTGGAAGGCTCATCATAGCATCTAGAGCAGCGCCCGGCGTGCTTGGGAAGGCCCCCGTGCAGCTGAGACAAACCGTTCTTTGGAGTTTGGTGGAAGAGGCCACGACATGTTTGCGTTTTGTTCCACCAGACAACCGATGCAGAGGACCTTTGCCGGTGATAAACCCCATGTTTTGCCAAAAGCTCCTTTGCATTGCCAGAAAGCTGACAACCCTTTGGGGGTTTTTGATACTTAGCCTCCTTGGATATCGGGATGGAAGTGCCTTTTAGTACCAGCTGAGTCATGTTAGTATTTTTCCTCCTGCTCATAAAGAGAACGACATCGGTCTTAAGAGGATTGACTGACAGCCCATTTCTAGTAGACCAATCATCGATCGCATTTAGCGCCGCCTGTGCTTTGTGACGGACAGTCGCTAAACATGAGTCGACAGAGAGAATGGCGACATCATCCGCATAGGCCTGGGCATGTCATTTCTAGGTAGACGAAGTCCTTGACTACCTCGAAATTATACCTGCCAATATGTGCACCCTGACCAAGACGCCGGTGGTTCGTGTCCTTTTTCGACGACAGCATATATTTGGTTTTGACCTCATTTACCGCCAGTCCCATTTTAGCCGCTTCCGTTTAAATGCTCGAAAAGGCCTCAATGACATCTCGCTGACTTCGTCCAATTATGTCAATGAAATCGGCATATGCGAGCCCTCGTATTGACCAGTGAGTTTTGCACTATCCTTTCAAGGACAATGTTGAAAAAGTCACACGATAGCGTCTTGCCCTGTCTAAAACCTTCTTTGACATAAAAGGTATCGGTTAGGTCGCTTCCGACCCTGATGGAGCAGCGAGAGTTCTCCAAAGTCCTCCTGCACAATCTGACGAGTTTGGCAGGGATGTCAAGACTAGACATGGCGTTGTATAGCTCGTCTCTCTTGATACTATCGTATGCAGCCCTAAAGTCGACAAACAGGTGGTGGGTGTCGATCTGGAACTCGTTTGTTTTTTCCAGGATCTGCCGCAGTGTGAATAACTTATCTATAGTGGGCTTCCCAGGCCTGAAACCACACTGATATGGACCAATCAGTTTATTATCGAACGGTTTCAAGAGTTCACACAGAACAGCAGAGAAGATTTTATAAACGATGTTCAGAAGACTTATTCCTCTGTAGTTGGCGCAGACAAAGAGGTCTCCTTTCTTGTGGATCGGGCAAACGATACTAAGATTTCATTCATCGGGCATGCATTCCTCTGACCATATCTTACGGATGAGCTGGTGCATACTCCCAACCAGGTCATCTCCAGCTGCCTTAAAGAGCTCGGCAGGTAGTCCGTCTACTCCAGCAGCTTTGTTGAACTTAAGCTTAGAAAAAGCATTCCTAACTTCGTCCAGGTCTTCTTCTTCTTCTTAGTGGGCGCTACAGTTCGGGGTGAACCTGGGCCTCAACCAACATGCCCCTCCATCTAGCACGATCTTTCGCTAGCCTTTTCCATTGCTGCACACCCAGTTGGCTGAGGTCCCCTTCCACCTGTGTGCGCCATCTTAAGGGCGGCCGTCCTCTGCTTCTTCGTCCCTCGGGGTTGGATTCAAAGACTCTCCGGGCTGGAGCTGTGGTGTCCATGCGCTCTACATGGCCCAGCCGTCTTAGGCGTTGAATCCGTAGACGCCTGACTAGGCTCATGTCGCTGTACAGCCCGTAAAGTTCGTGGTTGAATCTTCTCCTCCATCCCCCATCTGCGTTTATAGGCCCAAAAATCACGCGTAAAATCTTTCTCTCGAACCAACCAAGGGCCTCCTCATCCGCTTTTGATAGTGTCCATGCTTCTGCGCCGTACAACAGGACCGGGATGATAAGGGTCTTATATAGAGTCAACTTTGTCGTTCGGGAGAGGGCTCTATTACTCAGTTGCCTCCTGAGCCCAAAGAAACAGCGATTGGCAAGAGTGATTCTGCGTTTGATTTCGGAACTGATGTCGTTGTTCCAGGTCACTGCGGAGCCAAGGTAGACGAAGTCCTTAACTACCTCGAACTTATATCTGCCTATACAAACGTTCTGGCCAAGACGTCGGTGTTGAGCGTCCTTTTTTGATGACAGCATATATTTAGTTTTGCCCTCGTTTACCGCCAAACCAATTTTCGCCACCTCCATCTCAATACTCGCAAACGCCTCATTGACATCTCGCTGCGATCTACCTATTATGTCAATATCGTCGGTGTATGCAAGGAGTTGCGAGGATTTGAAATAGATTGTGCCTCTTGTATTGGCCAGTGATTTTTGCACAATCATTTCCAATATGATGTTGAAGAAATCACACGACAGCGCATCGCCCTGCCTGAATCCTTTTTTGACATCAAAACAATCGGTAAGGTGTTCACCGATTCGGATGGAGCAGCGAGCATTCTCCAAAGTCATCCTGCATAGTCTGATGAGTTTAGCAGGTATGTCAAAGGTAGACATAGCGTTGTATAGCTCGTCTCTAATTACGCTGTCGTATGCGGCTTTGAAGTCGACAAATAGGTGGTGAGTGTCGACTTGAAATTCATTGGTTTTCTCCAGTACCTGCCGTAGTGTGAAGATTTGGTAGATGGTGGACTTCCCTGGCCTGAATCCGCACTGATAAGGACCTATCAGCTTATTTACAAAAGGCTTCAGGCGTTCACACAAAACGGCAGAGAAGATTTTGTAGGCGATGTTAAGGAGACTTATTCCTCTATAGTTGGCGCAATCAGAGGGGTCTCCTTTCTTGTGGATCGGGCATACGATGCTGAGACTCCATTCCTCGGGCATGCTTTCCTCTAACCATATCTTACGGATGAGCTGGTGCATGCTCCCAACCAGGTCATCCCCAGCTGCCTTGAAGATCTCAGCAGACAGACCGTCTGCGCCAGCAGCTTTATTCGACTTGAGCTCCGATATGGCAATCTTAACTTCGTCGAGGTCAGGGGGATAGAATTCTCTGCGGTCTCCGTCGATTAGAAATGGATCATTCTGCCTGACAGCGGTATATTGACTAACATCGCCGTTACACAGTCTGCAGAAGTGGTTTTTCCATATTCTCAGCATCGACTGCGGTTCTACTACTAGGTGTCCGTTCTCATCCCTGCAGGCTTCCGTTCTGGCTTTATAACCTTGGCATGTTCGCTTTATCTGTTGATAAAACTTTCGAACGTCACGCCTGCAGTAACACCTCTCCAAATCCTCAATCGCGCGCTTCTCGTGCTCTTTCTTCTTTCTTCTAAGAAGCTTATACTCCTCCCTTCTTTTTAACTCGTAGAGCTCACGAGCTCTGGACTTCGTCCAGGTCAGGGGAACGAAATTCTCTACTATCATCGTCCGTTGTGAGAGGATTATTCTGCCTTACAGCGGAATCTGTTTCGTCATCGCCGTTATACAGTCTGCAGAAGTAGTCGTCCCTGCAGGCTTCCGTTCTGGTCTTATATCCCTGGCATGTTTGTTTTATTCGTTGATAAAACCTCCGAACGTCATTCCTGCAAAAGCATCTCTCCATCTCTCGATCGCGAGCTTCCCATGCTCCCTTTTTTTTTTGTTTTGAGAAGCTTATGCTCCTCCCTCCTCTTCTGCTCATAATGCTCACGAGCAGCTCTCGTCCTTCTATGCAGCGCCTCTTGATAGGCTTGCTTGATTTGCTGCGTGTGCCCCCCTACACTCGTCGTCAAACCATGGGTTTCTTGTTGGTCGATTTTTCTGGGCCAGGCATATTCGAAGTCGCAACCTGGCTGCCGCAAGGTAATGGTCTGAGTCGATGTTGGCTCCTCTAAAAGTTCGCACATCCAAAATGTCGGATGCGTGTCTGCCATCAATCGCAATGTGGTCAACCTGATTGACGATTGATTGACCTGGAGATCGCCAGGTCCCTTTGTGGATGTTGAGATTCGGGAAACGCGTGCTAGCAACTGGAAAATTTCGCCCCGTTGCGAAGTCTTACTTACTTACTTATCAGGCCAGCGATCCATGGAGGATCTGAGCCTGAGCTATAGCTGCCTTCCATCCTTAACGGTCCCGGGCACGCTGCTTCCAGTTGTCAAGACCAAGATGTCTTACATCCGCGATTACTTGGTCTTTGTACCGGAGGTTCGGTCTTCCTCTTCTTCTCGAACCAGGAGGCTCGGAGTCGAAGACCCTCTTAGCTGGAGCGTTGATATCCATACGCTCGATGTGGCCGAGCCAGTGTAGTCGACGGATCCTTGCCTTCCGGACTACATCCACATCTTGGTACAGCTCGTAGAGTTCGCGGTTGTGTCTTCTTCTCCATTCACCTTCCTCACAGACAGGACCAAATATCCGGCGCAGAATTTTTCTTTCGAAAGAACCCAAAATCAGCTCCGCTGTCCTGCTTATCGTCCAGCTTTCGGCTCCGTACAGCAAGACTGGCAGAATGAGCGTTTTGTAAAGCATAACTTTGGTCTTTCAAGTGAGGAGTTTTGACCCCAGTTGTTTGGACAAGCCGAAGTAGCAACGGTTGCCAAGGGCGATGCAATGCCGGATCTCCACTGTGGTGTCATTTGTGGAATTTACGTTTGCCCCGAGATAGACAAACTCCTTAGCTACCTCGAAATTGTAGCTGTCAATTGTTATATTTTGTCCCAGGTGGTGAGCGACGGATTGGTTTTTGCTTGACAGCATGTATTGATCTTAAGACCAACTCGTTTCGCCTGTTCTTCAATCGCCGTGAATGCTTCCACAATGCCACGGCGAGAACACGCGATGATGTCGATATCATCCGCGTTTCCTAGCAGCGGGACGGACTTGTAGAAGATAGTGCCTTCCCTGTTGACGCCTGCCCGTCGTACTAGTTCTGTACAGGGTACTGACATTCCAGGAGCATACTCGCAAATCGTGTTCCTTTTTCGTGCGTTGTCGTCGTCGAGTATCCGTCCGTGTATCCGATGCATCTTGCTCATTCATAACTTTTAGGTTTTTTACGTGGGCGGATTGTTCGCCCGCCGCACAACCGCCATTCTGGTCAGGATTTTTTTCGCTGCATACGTTTGTTCACCTCCCAACGGTTGTTGAAGAGGCTATCCAGAGGGCGCCGCGAGGAGGCCGTATGTCATCTTGACCCGGGCATTTAAACAGGGATCGTTGCTGGCATCTCGCCAGGTTGAGAGCAATCAACAACTTTACCCTGTATGTCCGAGCCCATGCCCTCTATCAGCCTAAATCCATATTCGGATGTGGTGTTGTGTAGGCTGTGTATGCCAATAACCCTATCAAAGGCGACTCCCTCGCCCAGTTTTGCATTAAAGTCTCGCAGTACGATTTTGACATCGTAACTGGGACATTGGGCATATGTCCTATCTAGTAGGTCGTAGAAGTCATCTTTTGTAGCGTCATCCTTGTCCTCGGTAGGGACATGAGCGCAAATTAGGCTAAAGTTTGCGAATTTAGCCTTGATGCGGATTGTCATGAGGCGTTCGCTTACATGCCTGAAGCTCAAGACTTTTTGCCTAAGTCTACCTCTAATAACAAATCCGCATCCGAATAACCGTTGTCTTCTCTCTGTATAGCAGTCCTTTTTGCCCAGTCCGTCCCATCGCACTTCCTGAATTGCGGTAATATCTGCATTATAACAGTGTAGGGCCTCCGCAAGTTGTTCGGCTGCACGTGGTCTGTTGAGGGACCTTACATTCCACGTACAAAGCCGAATATCATTCTTCCTTTTCCTTTGGTTGTTTCCTGGGTCGTCATCGGTTAATCATAGGTTTACTTCTATCCTTCTTAAATTTTTCGTGGGTCAGGGAACCAAAAAGAATTTAGTCGCCTCCCACGATAGGCCTTTCTGGCCTTAGGAGTATTCTAGGTTCTATCCACTGGCCGAAATAATTGAAAATGCAGTAAAGAGTTTAAGTCGTCAATATTGATGGCGCCCACTTGAATGATAATAAAACTATATCATTGTATTTTAAAAATATAGTAACACAGCATCAGGTAAAAAGCATTCATCCTCATCCAACATTATATTGTTTTTATATACAAATTTCTACTAACGGATTTATCGGCGTACTGAATGCGGCCACTCCCGTGATTACCTGCCACACGACGCAGCCAATGCAAGTTGCCCATTTTCACGGGATCCATTCTGCCGTCATCGTGCCCCAACCATCTGACACCTTGACGTATATGACATTTCTTTCAGCTAACAGAAAAAGTAATCTTATTTCTTACGTGGGATTTCATAAATTTCTATTATCAAATCCAGATGCAAAAATAATGTTAAATTAACACCACAATCACCAACCACATTTCCCGGACGTAGGTATTGCAATCAAACGTCATTCTTCGCACTTGTAATTTAATTTCCATCACGAATTGTACACGTATCATGATTTCATGTTTACGATAAACAACATCTTGTGGGGAAAAGAACGAAATAAAGGCCGAAGCAATTCTCGAAAGGACGTAAAACCATGTCCACTTGACTTTATCAATGCTCTTATGTCTCTTTCAGTGAAAAAATAAAAACAGAAAAAACCAAAAATCCAAATAAACGATAATGAAAATTAGAAACAAACACCTTTTGATCGGCATTCTTCTGGGGATACTAACGTTAGCTGTAAGTTCCAGTGAATTACAAGGCCCACCCGAGCCAGTAGTAGCGAAAGCAAATGAGAAGACCGGTGAGAAGAGTGATGCAAGTGAAACGGCTGAAGTAACATCAAC
This sequence comes from Eumerus sabulonum, assembly GCA_951905685.1. Lineage (NCBI taxonomy): Eukaryota > Metazoa > Arthropoda > Insecta > Diptera > Syrphidae > Eumerus > Eumerus sabulonum. Next base: position 164,394,051 of record OX645060.1, on the reverse strand, counting down.
AGCAAGTGCGGCTGAAGATGCGGATAGTAATGAAGCTGGTAAGACAAATACGATAACGGAAGCACTCATTCAAGAGAATGTGATCTTATCACAATTTGGACGTCCATTGCTGCTTAAAGTAATCACTGATCAACAGCTCAAGTTGGCACTAGAGGAGGAGATTGCAAGCATAGAAAGTTCCATGGAGAAGCCGGAGCCAAAGGAATTGACTAAAGAAGAGATTGAGGGTGAGCTGATTACTCTTCTCTGCTACTGCTAGGTGGATGGTACATTTAGTGTGGTTCTTTTCAGCCGAGGAGCTTTTTAAAGAGGCTACAGAGTTACTGAGCAAGCGACAAGGAGATAAGCTCGCCGGCCATAAGAAACTAGAATTAGCTAGCAAGATGGATCATGTGAAAGCTAGATGTCAGATTGCTTGGGCGCATGTATTGGGTGTTCTGCCAACAAATTTCGAGTTCGCCGCGAACGAGTTCGAGGAGCTGGCCAAGTTAGGCTTACCCGAAGCGAATATGGTATCAAACACTATCGTATATCCTATTTTTTCTGTGTTAACGTGTGTTCCCTACCAGGGTTTGGCTTTTTTGTATTCCGTGGGAGTGGGAGGCAAAAATGTGAGTCAGCCTATGGCTTTATTGCACTACACCCTAGCTGCCCTCGGTGGCGATGTTTATGCTCAAATGGCGTTGGGCTATCGCTACTCATTCGGCATTAATGTGCCTATTAGTTGTGAAAAGTCGTTGTCGTTCTACAAGCGTGTAGCAAAGATTGTCGCATCAAAGGTGACCTTTTCAAGTGGCCCGATTGTACATCGAGTGCGACTGTTAGATGAACTCGAGAATTCTGGCAGTCAAGAAACCGAATTGGTAGACTATTATCAACTATTGGCGGACAAGGGTGACGTACAATCACAAGTATGTTGAACTATGCGCCAGATTTTGAGTGGCCCACATTATGTGTTCGGTTGTACATTTCAGATTGGCTTAGGGCAACTATACTATCAGGGCGGTAAGGCAACTGAGCAGGATCTGCAAAAAGCATTGGAATACTTTACACAAGCGGCAAATGCTGGCAACGCGATAGGATATGCTTTCCTGGGGAAGCTTTACCTAGAAGGCAGTGAATATATTAAGGCAGATCATGCGGCTGCTTTTAATTACTTTCAGAAAGCCGCCGAACTCGGTGATCCAATCGGTCAGAGTGGCCTGGGCTTGATGTATTTGAAAGGACTTGGAGTACCGCAAGACACCACAAAGGCATTCAACTACTTTACTCAAGCTTCTGACCAGGGATGGGCTGACGGACAGTTGCAATTGGGCAATATGTATTTCAGTAAGATTTTTATTTTGTCATATACTCGCAGATAATCACATTGATTATCTGACAATACAGCTGGCAACGGTGTAAAGACGGACTACAAACTCGCACTGAAGTACTTTAATTCAGCGTCGCAGTCCGGACACGTGTTGGCCTACTATAATCTCGGTGTGATGCACGCGTATGGCTTGGGAATGTTGCGGTCTTGTCCCACTGCTGTCGAGGTAGATCTCTATCCTATCTTGCCTGATTGTTTCTGATTAACCATTTATGTTGTAGTTTTTCAAAAACGTCGCGGAACGTGGGAGATGGAGCGAAATGCTCATGCAAGCGTATAATGATTACAAAATGTACGAAATGGATTCGGCATTCATGAAATATGCACTGCTTGCCGAAATGGGCTACGAAGTTGGTCAAAGTAACTGTGCATTCCTTTTGGATCGTAACGAGGTGACGATATTCAATGATCGACATGAGGATTTGATTCGTGGATTTTACTATTGGAAGAGGGCAGCTTCGCAAGGTTATTCAGCAGCGCAGGTTAAGTTGGGTGACTATTACTATTACGGATGGGGAACGCCAGTTGATTTTGAGTCAGCAGCATCCATGTATCGGTGGGTGAATGTCAATTGACTTTGGATTTGGATAACCAATGTCTGTTGTGGTTTCATATTGGTTTTCAGAAGAGCGTCGGATCAGCATTACAACGCACAAGCGATGTTTAATTTGGGTTACATGCATGAGCAAGGCCTGGGTATGAAGAAGGATTTACACTTGGCCAAGAGATTATACGATTTAGCTGCTGAGACGAGTGCCGACGCTAAGGTTCCTGTTGCTTTAGCTCTTTTGAAGCTCCAAATCATTGCGAAACTTGAAGACTTGAGAGATGTAAGTAGTTAATGTGTGTTTCCTGAGCGAAATAGGTTTGAATGATTTATACAAACGTCATCGAAGCCAAATTTCAACGTTGAAGTTTTTTTTAGATGTGTCTGTACTAGCTTCCCAGCATTTATTGGGTTTGCAATCTGCGACAAGACCTTTTAACACCTAATTGTATGAAATTTGTTGTTCGTTTCAGTCTCCATACAATTTCATATTTTCTCTGGATGAGAATATTGCAGCCAACTGGGATCTGTACATGATAACAGTTCTCACACTCCTACTCGGGCTAATCATGTACACTAGACGACCGCATCAACATCAACAACCAGCACCAAACAATGAAGCTGACAATCAACGTCCACAACAGGCGAATCCCGATTCACCTACACCAACTCAACCACCAGATCAAGCAGATCTACCATCTACAAGTGGATTGCAATCGTCCGAAAAACCATCATCATCATCATCACCCACTACTAACCCGGTTGCATCGACCTCAGCTGCATCCGCCAGTGGTCTCCGTAAACGAATCCAATCGACACCAACCACCTCATCGAACTCAACTGCGACGTCGTCACCTTCAACATCAAACTCGTTGCGTTCGCCTGCTTCACCATCCTCTTCCTCTTCACCATCATCATCAATACCATCAACTTCAACACAATCGCACTCAAAACCAAACAATTCAGTTTTATCCGACAACGATAAACCTGAATAGTTCGTACAACCTCACTGTCCGAACTCTGAGATGTATGTCTTAAAGAAATTTAGTTCTTTGTAAATAATTAACACAAAAAAGATTTCAAACGTATTTTCTTAGTAATTCACATGCGGACGGGTGCATGCTCCGTGGGTTCACCCCCATCTCTGCCCGTTGCCTTTACAGCTACGCAATTTATTATACCAGTTCATCATTCAATTCACCTGACGCGACTTTATGTTGTTTTGTGATTCATTTTCCCTTTTTTTATCACCTCGCTATACATAATTACTGTCGTCATCGATGTCATCATTTGTTAGACGATTGACCAATCGTAAGTAACAGAGCAACAGAGCGGAGTGTTAATTACATATAAAGTTGATCACTTAACGATCAGTTCCATTTATTGTTCACTTTTTTGTTTTTTTGGCCTGGTATACCGCTAAGGGTCGAGCTCTGCTTTCCGATTGTACGAGTTGTAGACAGACTTTTTTGCTTATAATATAAATAATTTAATAAAGAATTGAAGATGAACCTGAACAAGAACATATGTTAGATTACACTAGTTTGCACATTCTAAATGAGATAAAGTGAATAAATGAGAAGCAAAGAAAGAAATCATTTTGTAAATAACATAACGAATCAAATGAAACACAAAATAAAAGACTTAAATAATTTATAAAAAGAAACGAAATGCATTAAGACATGAGTGTTTTCGCGGAATGTCCCCATTACCTTTGCAATTAGAGCTGTAATATAGGTCGATAGGTCGCGGAGTGGACTCAGAAACTGAGTAAGAAATCTGAAAGGAAACTTACAGTGACCTTTTCATAAGGTAGACATCGCTAGACAAAAAACATGTCCTGCAAAAGTTCTCAGCAACCTGCTTAAGACTACTGACTGGCTTTAGACTACTGACTGGTTTAAGACTACTGACTGGCTCAAGGCCACTGACTGGAGGTGGCCGTGGTGCAGTGGCTAACATCATCGACCGCCGAGCGGAAGGTCAATAGTTCAAATTCGTTTCTTAGCCAAGAAAAAGTAATTCCTATACGGACAAAAAGTATGCAACGCAGTTGTGAATGGAAAGTGACCAGACGTACTGCTGCAGGCATAACACTCACAGTATATGGTCAACTGAAATTCATCCTCTGCGTATGCAATATTAAAAGTGCTCGAACGAATTATTACGCACTATAACCAACGCGGAATTTGGTCGGCTCTCGTTCTATCTAGGACAACCACCCCTGAGAGTAGTTAATGAACATCAACGACCCAAACCACTACACTCCGTTCAGGTTGTGTGTGTAACACATCATAAAAACTAACAAATCTGGAAGGAAACTTTCAATGACCTTTTCATAAGGTAGACATCGCTAGACAAAAAACTTGTTCTGCAAAGGTTCTCAGCAACCTGCTTAAGACTACTGACTGGCTTTAGACTACTGACTGGTTTTAGACTACTGACTGGGTCAAGACTACTGACTGGCTTTAGTCTACTGACTGGATTTAGACTACTGACTAGTTCAGAACTACTGACTGTCTTAAGACTACCGACTGGCTTAAGACTACCGACTGGCTTAAGACTACTGACCGGCTTAAAACTACTGACTGGCTTTAGTCTACAGACTGGATTTAGACTACTGACTGGTTTAGGACTACTGACTGGCTTTAGACTACTGACTGGCTTAAGACTACCGACTGGCTTAAGACTACTGACTGGCTTTAGTCTACTGACTGAATTTATTCTACTGACTGGATTTAGACTACTGACTGGCATAAGACTACTGACTGGCTTTAGTCTACTGACTAGTTCAGGACTACTGACTGGCTTAAGACTACTGACTGGCTTTAGTCTACTGACTGGATTTATTCTACTGACTGGATTTAGACTACTGACTAGTTCAGGACTACTGACTGGCTTAAGACTACTGACTGGCTTAAGACTACTGACTGGCTTAAGACTACTGACTGGCTTTAGTCTACTGACTGGATTTAGACTACTGACTGGCTTCAGACTACTGACTGGCATAACACTACTGACTGGCTTTAGTCTACTGACTGGCATAACACTACTGACTGGCTTTAGTCTACTGACTGGATTTAGACTACTGACTGGCTTAAGACTACTGACTGGCGTAAGACTACTGACTGGCTTCAGACTACTGACTGGCATAACACTACTGACTGGCTTTAGTCTACTGACTGGATTTAGACTACTGACTGGCTTAAGACTACTGACTGGCGTAAGACTACTGACTGGCTCAAGACTACTGACTGGCTTAAGACTACTGACTGGCTTAAGACTGCTGACTGGCTTTAGTCTACTGACTGAATTTATTCTACTGACTGGATTTAGACTACTGACTGGTTTAGGACTACTGACTGGCTTAAGACGACTGACTGGCTTAAGACTACTGACTGGCGTAAGACTAATGACCGGCTTTAGTCTACTGACTGGATTTAAACTACTGACTAGTTTAGGACTACCGACTGGCTTAAGACTACTGACTGGCTTTAGTCTACTGACTGGTTTAGGACTACTGACTGGCTTAAGACTACTAACTGGCTTAAGACTACTGACTGGCGTAAGACTACTGACTGGCACAAGACTACTGACTGGCTTAAGACTACTGACTGGCGAACTACTATTGACTGGCTCAGGACTACTGACTGTCTTAAGACTGTTGACTGGTTTAGACTACTGATTGACTTAAGACTACTGAATGGCTTTAGTCTACTGACTGGCTTTAGACTACTGACTGGTTTAGGACTACTGACTGCCTTAAGACTACTGATTGGCTTAAGACTGTTGACTGGTTTAGACTACTGACTAGCTTAAGACTACCGACTGGCGTAAGACTACTGACTGGCCGTTAATCGCCATGATACTGACTGGCTTAAGACTACTGATTGGCTTGAGACTACTGACCATAGATAAATTAACAAGATGGCAATCTCGATGGCTTTGACAGGCATTTTGACAACTAGCCCCTACAAGCTCGTTTCGATTTGACGGCTTCTTGACTATGTCATTCTGCCTTGTTCCGACGTCTTGACTCTAAGTCAAAAGCGTCGTTTTTAAAGCGGCCTCTAGACGCTCAATATTATTGTGCGAAATATTGCACAATTTTATTGGCTTGCTGCCCCAGACGGTTCAATATTTTTCCCAATAATTTAGTTGACCGGTCATATTTGTATAAAAAGTCAAAAGCGTTGTGATTTTCCGCAATATATCGCACAATCTTGCAATATTATCTACAGACGAACAATAATATTGTGCAATATCAAATATTGCACAATGTTATTAGGCGTCTAGGGGCCGCTTTAATTACAAATGCAACAACCAACCCTTGCGGGGATCACAGGGCAGACGTACGAAAGTTTTCCATCTTGTTAATTTATCTATGCTACTGACTAGCTTAAGACTACTGACTGGCAGAAGGTCGGCCTGAAGCGCCGTAAATCGGCTTGAAGCGCCGTAAATCGGCTTGAAGCGCCGTAAATCGGCTTGAAGCGCCGTAAATCGGCTTGAAGCGCCGTAAATCGGCTTGAAGCGCCGTAAATCGGCTTGAAGCGCCGTAAATCGGCTTGAAGCGCCGTAAATCGGCTTGAAGCGCCGTAAATCGGCTTGAAGCGCCGTAAATCGGCTTGAAGTGCCGTAAATCGGCTTGAAGCGCCGTAAATCGGCTTGAAGCGCCATAAATCGGCTTGAAGCGCCGTAAATCGGCTTGAAGCGCCGTAAATCGGCTTGAAGCGCCGTAAATCGGCTTGAAGCGCCGTAAATCGGCTTGAAGCGCCGTAAATCGGCTCGAAGCGCGTAAATCGACTTGAGGCGCCATAAATCTACTTGAAGAGCCGTAAATCCGCTGAAGCTCCTTGGATCGAAATGAAGCTGGTCTCCGAATCATGAATTACTTCAATGTCCCGTAGAATACTCCCTGGTTTTTGTTCTTCGTTCCTTTGTGCGACAATAATTTTGTATTCCCACCCAAAACCAATAAACACTAGTACCTTAAATACGTTTTTATTTGTGTATATTTGCCAGAAAGAGTAGAGTGATTATTTTTCGCATATGATCGGGTGTGTACAAATAATGGTTTGAAATACAAAACAAAAATAAGCAAAATCGGCAACTTAAGCGTAATAGTTCAAGTTTGCCTTCTTCTTTGCCTGCACTTCCATTATGGCATCCATGAAGTCTTCATGCGTAACACACGCTGCTGAACGTCGTAGAGCAATCATGCCGGCTTCCACACACACTGCCTTGCATTGTGCACCATTGAAATCGTCAGTCGAACGTGACAACTCCTCGAAATTCACCTCGGGGCTTACGTTCATTTTTCTCGAGTGAATTTGCATAATTCTAGCCCGCGCCTCCTCGTTCGGATGAGGGAACTCGATTTTACGATCCAATCGCCCGGAACGGAGAAGAGCAGGGTCCAAAATATCTATACGATTGGTGGCTGCAATTACTTTAATGTCGGCAGTGGAGCTGAATCCATCCAATTGGTTGAGCAGCTCCAACATGGTACGTTGGACTTCACGATCACCGGCCTTTTCCGAGTCGAAACGTTTTGTACCGATAGCGTCCAGTTCGTCAACAAAGATGATGGCTGGAGCTTTCTCCTTGGCCAGAGCAAATGCATCCCGAACCAGCTTGGCACCATCACCTATGAACATTTGCACTAGCTGTGGACCGGCCAGTTTGAGGAAAGTGGATTTGGTTTGTGCAGCGCACGCACGAGCGAGGAGTGTTTTGCCAGTTCCGGGCGGACCGTAGAGTAGGACACCTTAAATACAGTTTAATGTTAATCATTTGTTCCTTCAGCGCTCCGCGTCACTACTTACCCTTAGGTGGGTGGATTCCCAAATTCTTGAATTTCTCCTTATGCGTCATTGGAAGAACAACTGCTTCAATGAGCTCCTGAATTTGCTTGTCCAAACCGCCGATATCGGAATACTGCTCCGTTGGTCGTTCATCGACTTCCATCGCTTTCACTCGCGCGTCATACTCTGCAGGCAATGTTTCCAAGATCAAATACGAGTCTTTGTTCACACCAACCAAATCACCAGGCTTCAGTTTCTCTGCGTCGACCAGGCCAATAACAGGCAAGAAATACGCTTGACGTGTGGACGTCTTGATTACTGCACATTTACCCTTGCGCTGATTGTCCAGGACCAAAACTGCTCCATCATCTTCCTCTTCTTGCGGATCGACATCCAGGAGTTCAATAACATTCGACACCAGATACGGAAGAGTTTTATTGACCTAAGCCCATACATCGAAATCAGACCACCTTTATGCATTCTATTAACGAGTGCTTACCTTAATCTTTTCAGTATTATCCTTAATTTTCTCGTTTTGAGTTTGTATTTCGTGAGTAATCCGCATAACCTCACTCTTCATGATTTTAATTTCATTGTCCATTAAACGAGTACGGCTCACAATCTCATCGGTCGACATACGTAAAACTTCTTCGCCTAGCGACTCCTCGCCATCTTCCCAAATCGATTTGTCTTCCAACGTTGCTGCCATTACTAATTTGTTTTCTTAAAATAAAGACTTTAAACGGGAGAGAAATCTTTGAAAACAACTTCGGCAAATATTCGATGACTTGTAAGTTTTGATAGGAATCTAGATTTTGACATTCAAACACAGAGCAATTGTTGACAGCTGAGCTGCGGAAAACAAAAGATGACGGCAGTTTCGTTGAGTTATGTTTGAAGTAACGTTTGTTCGTTCAGAATTAGAGATGTGCAATTGCTTACTCCTGGAAATTTAAATTACTACATTTGAATTTTGCTAAGAAAGTAGATAATCGTTTTTTTTTTTTTTTTGGTTTGTATAAAACTTAAATCTAATTAAAACTAAGTTCACCTTAACCTTTGCTTTGATGGCGTAACAGCCCGTTGAAGGCCAGAGCCAAGTTTCTCTCAATCACCCATGCTGTGTGATTTATTTTTTACACAAAGGTACCTACCGATTTCGAACGACTTGGGTCGAGAAACTTTTTCATAGCAAGTATACTACGTGGGGTTTTGCCAGTACCCCGCCGAGGAGGGACGCGGTGAAATAAACATTCGATGGCGTTGATGTTATCGGGATCCGAACTCGCTCATCGTGCGCCAGAGTCCAACACACTAACCACTGCGCCACGACGCCTTCCTGAAAAGCTATTAAGGGCAATTAAAAAAAAAAACTTAAACTGCAAGCCCACCCGTAAGGGAAAATTAAAATGAATGAGCGAAAAGCGATGAAGAAAATGCCAAAGTGTTTGCTGAATATCTTGCTGAAACCTTTTACCTTCTTGATGCTGTCGGGCAACGCCTTTATAACCTCGGCGTGAAGCCATTCTGCAGAACCTGAAGCGCTCGGGTTCACAGAGCACGACGTCAGATTCGTAGATAACTTGCTGCTCCAAGGAATTACGGCCCACGTTCAATATTAGCGGGACCGCCAGTCTATCTTGGATCAGCCGACGGTGATCCAGATAGAGGAATGTTTCTAGGGGCCAAAGCCGTTGACCTGCATTCTCTCATATTATTGGATGATTGGAAGTGATTGTCCTTGCTACGTGTCTTCATCTCAGCTTTATCAGAAAATTGTTTGCCCGTTAAATCCTTGCTCTTTTTTTATAAAAACTCATTGGGATAGAATTTCATGTTCTCCGACTCTGGCGTTATGTATAATCCGAGGCAAGTCTTCAGCTTCTCAAGCAGCCGAATCTTTTCCATTAAGCTTGTGCTCACATTAAGCCAAATGGGACATCCATAAGCAATCATGGGCCTGATTAAAGCCATAGTGAAGCCACCCCGGGGTCTTTCCAGAACTCCAGAATGCAAGAACTGTACGGATATAGTATCTGACGACACTTTTACTTACTAGTGGATGCCCGTTCGGACCAATGATCAAGAACTATCGCCAGTGTTTTCTATTGGCTCAGGAAGACCTAAGCAAACGCATTCAAAATATATATGCAAAATATATGCAAGAGTTTTGGCGAAAAAGGCATTTCAACGTTGCGTATCCCCCTTATAGCCCCGATGTTGACCACTCCAACTTTTTTTTTTATTCCCCAAGATGGAGTCATACTTCAAGGGAACTCAAATAAACTTATCATGGCAGTATAGATAAGGTCAAAGAGTCTGTAACAATGGTTTTGAATGAGTTAAATTCGGAGAGTGCTTCGAATCGTTGGAGAAAAGTCGAAACCGGAGTGTAAAGTTAGGGACGGGACCATTGTAAAGGTCGATATAAGAATGATGCGCAAACTTAATTTCTTTGTTATTCGTTTATAAATATCCGGAACTTAATTGTCACACTGGTAAAGGAACAGACTGGGCCTGAAATAATCGATAAGATATTATCCCTTAGCTAAAGAGCATTTATTACTGGTGCCTCAGGATGGGTTATGTCCCACAGGCATGGAGGAAGATTAGGGTGGTGTTTATACCCAATTCGGGGAAGGTCAACCATGCCACGGCAAAGGATTACAGACCTATCAGTCAATCCTCCTTACTTATGAAAACATTGGAATACATAAGAGATGAGGTTGGTGATAGCTAGTTATCACAATCACATAAGGCACACATTAAGAATAAATCGGTAGATACCGCTCTTCACAAGGTGGTCTATTCGATAGAAAAGTCACTCGATGCCAAAGAATACGCCCTGGGGGCTTTTCTAGATAGTGAGGGTGCCTTTAAGATTGTCAGTACCATTCGGCCTACGGATGGCCCACATTAACTCGGGAATCTGTAGATGCGTTGAACAAAGTACTAAGTACGGGTGGCAGTGGCGCAGTGGTTAACATCATCGACCGCCGAGCGGAAGGTCTATAGTTCAAATTCGCTTCATAGCCAAGAAAAAGTAGTTCCTATACAGACAAAAAGTATGCAACGCAGTTGTGAATGGAATGTGACCAGACGTACTGCTGCAGGCATAACACTCACAGTATATGGTCAACTGAAATTCATCCTCTGCGTATGCAATATTAATGTGTTCGATCTAATTACCACGGACTATAACCAAACCCGGAATTTGGACGACTCTCGTCCTAGGACAACCACCCCTGAGAGTAGTGAACGAACATCAACGACCCAAAACCACTGCCCCCGTTCAGGTTGTGTGCTAAACATCATAAAGATATAACTCTTGAACCTGCGCGAACTATATAAAAAAAAAAGTACTCGCATAATAAACTCATCGATAGGAGGAGCAAATGGAAGGGTGATGGTCAAATGAGGCACACCACAGGGAGGTGTTCTATTGCTTCTCCTATGGCTCCTCTTAGTCGACAATATGCTAAAACTCCTAGAGACAAAGGGTTTCATTGTTACAGCCTACGCCGACATTACCATCCTGGTATCTGGAAAATTTCCCCAGGTCCTCAGTGAAAGACTAAGTTATGCGCTACTATTGGTGAATCACTGGGTCAAACGACAAGGCTTTGGGGTAAACCCAACGAAAACCGAGGTTGACTCTTCACAAGGAAAAGACCAATACCAAATTACACAGTCAGCCCTCTGAATCCTTGTGAGACTTTGGAGGTTGCATTTCTTTTCAAGTGCTTTCCACCAGACAAATGATCCATAGTCTAACATTTGGTTTAAAGCCCCATGTCTTTCCATGGACGAATATAGTACCACGTAAGCTTTTATGGTTCACTAATTTATGTTGTCTTTCCAGCTAAGCTTGGACTCTAATATTATGCCAAGATTCCCTCCAGGGATGAATGGGCCAGTGGTATGGTAAACATGGAAGAGGAACTGGCAATCTATCAGTCGGATCCAAAATGGATACCGGTACATGAGGCGGAGTCTATTTCGAACCTCGGGAAACATATCTCTCCTACAGACTTGATGATAGCTTCCAGGCTGAGATCTTCGCAATTAAAAAAGCTGCGGATCTGATTCTTAAGGAGAATCTCTCAGGTAAGAGAATCAATATCTATGTTGACAGTCAGGCTCTTATTAAGGCTCTACAAGCAACGTGGATAAGATCTAAACTCGTTAAACTCTGTAAAGAGAGACTAGCAGAGATGTCGAATGCCAACGAGGTGACCATCTGCTGGGTACCAGGGAATGTGAATGACAAGGCGAACAAACTAGCTAGATTGGGATCAGGCGCAGATTTCACGCAGATCACAACTGAGGCTAAAACGCCGCTCAGTACACTATTCAGAGAAATAGAGGCGGAACTACTAGAAAAAGCCAAGAAGGGATGGTGTTAATTAGACACATGCGCGCCACGGCAAGGTCAACATGGCCCGTCTATGACAGGAAAAGGACGGAAAGTCTGCTAAATTTTAGTAGAGGGAATATACGACTGGTAGTCGGTGCCCTAGGCCAGCCCTACAACGACTTTTGCTGAAGCTGCAGGGACGAACAGGAATTAGAATCCATTCGTCACCTACTATGCGAATGCCCGGCAGTGGCCCGGAAAAGATATACGCTCCCTGGGAGCCACTTCTTTTTGGGTTTAGAGGAGGCAAGGGACATTCAGCTGAACAAACTGCATCTAGGTGGTTCAGCTCAGCGGGTAGCTAATAGGTTCCCCTCGAGTTAGATCTTAAACTGGGCACGTTGTACTCCTCGTGGTCTAAGTGAGCCTTGACCTCACGTCAATAGGGCGCCCAACTAACCTAACCTAATTGTCACACCCGTAAACGTTCCTTATTGTCGAGTTTGGGAATTTGGAAACTCTTTACAAGACTAAAGGGTCTTGATGGTACACATACGGCTCAAAAGTCAAACCCAACATACATATCTAAGTGTCGAAGGTACTAAGAACAAGTCCTAGTAGTTGAGAAGCTGAGCTATATACCTATGTATACGCGTCGACATAATTCTAAAATACTAACTTACTCATCAGGCCAGCCATCCATGGAGGATCTGAGCCTGAGCTAAGGTCCAAAGTGTCTTACATCCGCGGTCTTTATACCGGAGATCCGGCATAGAATCGCCCTTGGTAACCGCCGCTACTTTAGCTTGTCAAAACAACTGGGATCAAAACTCCTAACTCGAAATACCAAAGACATGCTTTACAAAACGCTCATACTGCCAGTCTTGCTGTACGAAGCCGAAAGCTGGACGATAAGCAGGATAGCGGAGTTGATATTGGTTTCTTTCGAAAGAAAAATTCTGCGCGGGATATTTGGTCCTGTCTGTAAGGAAGATGAATGGAGAAAAGACACAACCGCGAACTCTACGAGCTGTACTAAGGTGTGGATGTAGTCCGGAAGGCAAAGATCCGTCGACTACACTGGCTCGGTCCCATCGAGTGCATGGACATCAACGCCCGAGCTAAGAGAGTCTTCGACTCCGAGCCTCCTGGTTCGAGAAGGAGACAACTTGATCTTGACAACTGGAAGCAACGTGCCCGGGACTCTCAAGGATGGAAGGCAGTTATAGCTCAGGCTTAGATCCTCCATGATTTGCTGGACTGATAAATAAAAATGAGAAAAAAAAATTAAACCCATCCTTTGAGAATGAGTGGCAGACTTCGCCTGGAGAATAACGAAACCATTTGCTGCCTTAGAAAACGTATTTTCCTCAACGCAAGTTCGTTCTTCGATAACGTCAGGAAAATTAAATCGCTTAGAATGGCAAGAAGGCACATCCGATTTAAAGCTAATCTGCTTAGAATACAAAGAAGGCAAAATCTGCTCATTCAAGTCTTATTCCAAGGTTTATGGGCGTAATCTTAACAGGTTTCTTATACGAAAGATTATCTCTGAACTAAAAGGGAAAAAGAGTACTGGACACCACAGCAAATTGTATGGATAATAGGAACATTGTCAAGTGCCTGTATATGAAGATTCAAAAAGTTTTCAAATTAATCCTAACTGAGGTGAAGAGCCTAGTGAGAGAGGTGCGGAGTGGTATACATAACTAGCGAAGATATTTGACAAAAAGGGGGTGCAACCGATTCGGAAATGGCTTAGTTTTCTCTTAGATATGCTCCACATAATGGTATTTTTTGGCGTTGATAAGAGCAGGCATTTGGCGATAGTCTGGGCTATACCTGTGAGTTGATTCACTTTGGTTACGTTTTGCAATATGTATGTATTTCACTGATGCCAACTTGATAGCTTCCGCTATCTCCTGACAAGTCCTGCTCCATCCGCATCAAAATTTCATCTACCTTTTCAGGGATTGGTCCTGGGAGTCGTCTTAGATAGCAAGCTTCAGTGGTCAAAATATATTGGGTCAAAAACCACCAAAGCGCTGTCAGCTTTTTGACATTGCAATTGTGCTTTTGGCTAAACATGGAGCTTATCGCCAATAAAAGTCCTCTGGATTTACATGATATTAATGATAGAAGCGATAATCTTATATGGATCGGTTACCTGGTGGAACAGGCTAACACCTAAACAAGTCGTAGCCTCAGATGAAGTATGTGGGCCTTCCCCAGCATGCTGAGAATTGCTCTAAATGCTATGATTAACCTTTCACCCTTGATATATTTATAAGAAGATAGGTATGCTCTGAAAGCCATGTTCTCAAGAGAAATGGTTTTTGGTACAACTCGCGTTGGAACGACCGTGTACTTTCCCAAAAAATATTGTACGATATCCTGGATATACCCACCGACGCAATGACATCCACCATCCTTTTGCGCTATAATTTCAAAGTCAAATTTGCATGGCGTCATGACTGGCTCTGACCAGATACTGATCCTGAAAAGGATTGTCTTCACATTTTCAAAAGTGGTTTCACGTCCCGCAGGGGTCCGGCGCTGGAGTTATCCTTGGATACGAAAAAGTCCGACTGCACTTTTTGTTAGAAAAATAAGCGTCTGCAGTGAAAACTAAGCTGTACTAAAAGCTGTGTCTAACCCTTTTATCAGCCCCAAGTTAATGCATGGACTCAAGACCTTTTTGAATAAGGTCGGTATACTAAATTCACTAAGCCTTGCATGGGTCCAGGTCACTCTGGAATCCCAAGAAATGAGATCTCTGGTGAACTCACTAGATTAGGCCCGGAGGAAAGTTTCTCAGGACCTGAACCCGCCTTAGTTCTACTTGCTTCCATTGTCGATTCCTACATCAACGATTGGGTCTTTAATGCACATAATCGCGATTGTCCCGCCTTCGCTCGCGCACGGTGGCGCACCTTTGAGATAGACGTTGTATGTGCCGTGTCTTTAGCTCTACATCACTGAAGCTCTTCCTCATTTTTCTCTGGAAAACGGGCAAGGTACAGTAAAGTAAAGTATTCATCTGGCGGTACAATAGACCAGTATTAGCGTCTGAGCGCTCCAACATAAAAAAAGAGAAAAAAAGGGGAACAAGTCCATCTTAAAAAATTAAATTTATAAGTTTCCAAACAATGTAGCGAAACTTACTTACTTACTTATCAGGCCAGCGATCCATGGAGGATCTGAGCCTGAAGGTTCGGTCTTCCTCTTCTTCTCGAACCAGGAGGCTCGGAGTCGAAGAGCCTCTTAGCTGGAGCGTTGATGTCCATGCGCTCGATGTGGCCGAGCCAGTGTAGTCGACTGATCTTTGCCTTCCGGACTACATCCACATCTTTGTACAGCTCGTAGAGTTCGCGGTTGTGTCTTCTTCTCCATTCACCTTCCTCACAGACAGGCCCAATTATTCGGCGCAGAATTTTCCTCTCGAACCCACCCAAAATCAGCTCCGCTATCCCGCTTATCGTCCAGCTTTCGGCTCCGCACAGCAAGACAGGCAGTATGAGCGTTTTGTAAAGCATGACTTTGGTCTTTCGAGTGAGGAGTTTTGACCCCAGTTGTTTGGACAAGCCGAAGTAGCAGCGGTTGCCAAGGGCGATTCTATACCGGATCTCCACTGTGGTGTCATTTGTGAAATTTACGTTTGCCCCGAGGTAGACAAACTCCTTAACTACCTCGAAATGGTAGCTATCAATTGTTATATTTTGTCCCAGGTGGTGAGCGACGGATTGGTTTTTGTTTAACAGCATGTACTTCGTTTTGTCCTCATTGACCTTAAGACCAACCCGTTTCGCCCGTTCTTCAATCGCCGTGAATGCTTCCACAATGCCACGGCGAGAAGACGCGATGATGTCGATATCATCCACGTATCCTAGCAGCTGGACGGACTTGTAGAAGATAGTGCATTCCCTGTTGACGCCTGCCCATCGCACTATCTGATCCAGCAGGCAAGCCATCTAAGCCTGCGACCTTGTTATCCTTAGCTTCTGAATAGCTGTGCCGACTTCTTCGATGCTGGGTGGGAGGTCCCTACCACTCTCTCTTGGTCATGCTCGTTAGGCAGCTGCTGGAAATACTGCTTAAATACATCCACTATTCCCTGCGGGTCGGTGACAAGATTACCCTCGCAGTTTCGAAGAGCCTGGGTGCCCTTTTCGAAGCCTCCTGCAAGGCCTTTGGCCTTCTTGTAAAAGGCTCGTGTTTTATGCTTATCCCTAGACTCCTCGATATCCCTGAGCTGGGAGGCTGCGAAGGTTCTTTTCTTTTGTCGGAGTAGTTTTCTTCCCTCCCTTCTTCTGGCTCGGTACTCTTCTTGCGCTGCCCTGGTTTTCCTCTGCAGCGCCTTTTGGTACGCCTCGTCGGTTGCTGCCTTTTTCTGCTCACACTCGCCATCATACCACGGGTTTCTTGTCGGGGGTGGTAGGTACCTTAAGGTGGTTTCGGCTATTTCCTGAATAGCTGAGCGGCAATGCAGCCACATATTATTGGTATTTGTGTTCGACGTAGGCATACCGTAGAGTCTTTCGCTTAGCTGCTCCCTGTAGACTCTGGCGACCTCCGGCGCCCAATGTCGAACCTCCTCCTGATGGGTTGGTGCAGCTTTCTGACATTGAACAGTCGAGCTCTGAATCTTGCTACTACGAGGAAGTGGTCAGAGTCGACATTTGCCCCTCTGAATGTTCGCACATCCAGGATATTTGACGAGTGCCTTGCGTCAATGAGCACATGATCGATTTGGTTGGCGGTTCGACCGTCCGGAGATCGCCAGGTTGCTGTGTGGATTCGCTTACGAGGGAATCTTATGCTACTTATCACCGCATTACGAGC
Source organism: Eumerus sabulonum (assembly GCA_951905685.1). NCBI lineage: Eukaryota > Metazoa > Arthropoda > Insecta > Diptera > Syrphidae > Eumerus > Eumerus sabulonum. The sequence goes on along the minus strand of OX645060.1, from coordinate 164,377,126 downwards.
TGTTGCAAAGTCCGTGAGTCGGAAGCCGTTATCTGTTATTGTATCGTGGAGGCTGTGCTTTCCGATCACTCCGCCAAGGGTGTTCTCCTTACCGGCGTTGAAGTCCCCGAGCACGATTTTAACATCGTACTCCGGACAAGCTCCGTAGGCGTTGTCCAGGAGGTCATAGAAGTCCTCCATGATAGGGTCTTCAGCCTCGTTGGTAGGGGCGTGTGCACATATTTATTAGGTTGATGTTATAAAATCTGCCTCTGATGCGGACCACAGCCAGGTTATAGGTTTAAAGTCGATGACCTTCGACTTTAACCGCTTTCCCACGACAAATCCGCATCCCAGTAAGTGCAATCTTTTGTGACAGCTGTAATAAATGTCGCAATTAATCTTCCTCATCATACCCTTTCCTATCCAGCGTATTTCCTCGACCGCAGTAATATCCGCCTTGTACTGCGTGAGGATTCGTTCTAGTTTATGAGCAGCTCCGGGAGTGTACAGGGTTCTGACATTCCTCATCATACCCTTTCCTATCCAGCGTATTTCCTCGACCGCAGTAATATCCGCCTTGTACTGCGTGAGGATTCGTTCTAGTTTATGAGCAGCTCCGGGAGTGTACAGGGTTCTGACATTCCAGGAGCATACTCGCAAATCGTGTTCCTTTTTCGTGCGTTGTCGTCGTCGAGTATCCGTCCGTGTATCCGAGGCATTTTGCTCATTCATAACTCTTATGTTTTTTACGTGGGCGGAGGCCGTATGTCAACTTGACTCCGGCATTTAAACAGGGATCGTTGCTGGCATCTCGCCGGGTTGAAAGCGATCAACAACTTTACCCTGTATGTCCGAGCCCATGCCCTCTAAAAAATGAGCGAAAACGGTTTAAAAACCAACGAACTGACTACTCGACCTAACTGTCATGAATTCTCTCAACCTCTCACTTCATCGCTCTGTCAAATCGACCATATTTGTTCGGATTGTCATTTCGGTTTTTTTTCTCTCTCTCTCTCTCTATTGGTTCAATTTTACTGTTCCGTCGAAACTCAAATTCGAAGGAATTCTTTCCCGAACGCATTTCAAATCAAGATCGCGGGTGGAATGCATGTCGATTTCTGGCGCTCTCTCCCCATCCGTATTTTTATTTTTATTTTATATTGCCTTCGTTTGATTTTAATTTCCCGTGCTTGTGATCATTGCCAATTATTGTCTCGTTGTTATTTGTGAAAAGAAAACAAAAACCAATTACAGTCATTGGTGGTACTTATGTATGTACGTGACGTGACGTACGTGTTTTGTTTATTGGAAAAATCCGCGAGTGAACTGTGTGAACCAAATGTCGTTGACACCCCACTGTGTTTTTATTGTTTGTCTTCGTTTATTTGGTCGTCGCGGTGGAGAATATTAATGTTTATCGAAGGAAATGTGGAAAAACCTAAGTAATACAATAAGTAAATAACGTGCACCATATGTAGCTGGCAGGGGACGTATATACAACGGCGACTATCTGTCAGTGCTATACGCATTCCATGGACGGAATAGCAAGAAATCTGCATAAAACGAACGACCACGGGATAGATAGATAATCCAGCGACGAAGTACATACATAAATTGTAAAATGCAGAACTAATTTGCTTGCTACTCTGTTATCTGGTCTTGTTTCTCGTTTGCCTCCAAGTTCACTCTTCACCTTCACATTCCTCTCCTCCTACAATTACCGTCAGCTATTCTGTTTTATGCTTTCCTGGTGCCTGCTGGCAATCACTACTATTCATCGACAATCAGAATATGGGATGGACGGGGCTGTAGAAGGTTAGAGAAATGAATGCTGAATTCTTTCTTAGTCTTGACTATTGGCCCATGCTAGTCGGAGGTAAACTTTGTTGGCTGCTAAAAATATGCCTTGGAATGTAGAATGACGATGTTTTACTCCGGGTGGTTGCTTATGTATGTATATTGACAAGTGGACTGGCTTTTGCCGACCCTTGTAACCGGTTGGACGAGATTGGGTTTTGTAGGTCTAATCTGATTTGCTTCAAGCTTTAATCGAAGCTTTCTTTAAACATATTGTCTTAATCGACCACGTTAACGCCAATCAAGAGGTAGCTTCACACCTACAAGTACTAATCAACAGCAGCATTTCCACGACTTCATTTGATTTATTGCCTTCTAATTTGTCTTACAGACAAATGGGGTTCTCCTTGTACCCCATAGCCACAAGCAACTTTCGGATTTGGCATTTAATTCGTTGCATAAACTCCATCCATTAATGGATGAGCGTATAGTCAGGAAAGCCATGATTATGCACAACTCAACCAACCTAATCGGCATTAAGTAAAATACCATACAACTGAAAACCAAAAATAGACTACAATATTGTAAGTAAAGCAGTTCGCCCATTTACTTGATTAAACATTTTAATCGAAAAGCGTATGGAAAGCAAAAACGAGGTAAAGACATGCCTATTGCTGCCGTCCCGAAACCGGATTGTGGATAGTTCCCAAATAAGGTGGCGGGGCAAGCGAGAAACATCACGCGCCAACTAGTATACTCCATTCATTCTCACTTTCATTGAACTAATTATTGTTTTTATTATTTCATTCTTCTTGTCTTCCTTGTTTTGATGCGTGTTCTTTTTTGATGCTTCGTTCGTAGTACCCGGAGCAGTCGAACGTTAAATTAATTCGAATTAAGAAACTAAACCCAAAACAAAGTAAAGCGGCAGGTGAAACAACAAGTGCGACTCGGTTCAGGAGAAATAAATAAGGTTGTTTGGTCAATTCGGTTCGGCTTTGTTTACTGTTTGACTCGGGTGCGCTTTTGGATTCGTGAAAAATTGCATTCTACACGCGCGCGACCCGAATAGTTATAAACAAAGCGAATTGGGAAAAGAAAACGTTTTTTCTTCGTAAACAAGAGAATTTATATTGACAAAGTGATGTTTGGCCATGAAAAAACAATGGTAAATGGTAGTGGTGGAAGTGGTAGTACGAGCGCAAGCGCTGGGAATGCTGCAACGTCAACATTAACAACCGCAACTGCATCTGAATCTGTATCCACCTCGGTCGTAGCAACAGCAGGAACGACAACCATAGCATCGGGGGAAGCATCAAATGGTTCCACTCCAGCTGCAGTCAGCAATGGCATGAATGGAGCGAACCAGAATGCAAACAATCACCGCAGTGAGTCTTGTGCTTTTTTTCGCTATCCTATATGTAATTGTAATTTGAGTTTAAATATGCAATATCTATCATTTAACGCTCATGCATATGGATGTGCAGTTTCATGATGTACACGTACGAGTACTGGTGAGTGCAGCAAGATAGACAGTGGAACAATTGGAGATGGCCCTGTTTGAGATGAAAACGATGCGGAAACTACATATACCTTCCTAGGTAGTGTCCGTTTATTTTTATCTAACTTCCTGGTTGCTGTGTGATTATGAGGAAATTGCAGATTGTATTCGGGGCAGAAATGGTTTCCATTCATATTCTCATTCCTTATTGCGGTTGCTATGTTATTGAATTGAAATTCAGTTTAGTAAAGGTACTTTTCAGTTTATTAAGCACAAACGTTATAGATTGCTAACAAAGCCGAAAGCCTCAGTTAATTCCTTCGAAAGTGATTATCGCAACATTCTACAACATTCATTTTTGTCTACAAAACCTTTTACCACTTTATTGTATGACCGCTATATCCATACCATGTAGGTATCCTAACAAAATTTAGTGAACCCATGAAGGGCGCTTTATTCAATCACTTCGAATTGCGTAGCACTGGCGGACTTGGCCGTCTCATCAAATGGCACGACAGTTCGAGGTGAGTTTGGACTTACACTGAACCCCTCCTCTAAAGTCGGCACGATCTATGGGTAGTTTATACCTGTGTCGCATTAACCAACTCACTTGTAATAACTACATCAGGAGGTACCCCAACTATGATGACTGCTTTATTAGATTTCAGCATCGGCCGGAACCTCATTTATATCGAATGGATCACGTCTAAGTCGCCTAGAACTCATTTCAGTCGAGTGGACCTTCGGCTTATAAGGGCGGACCTCATCTAAGTTGATGTGACCTCATGTAAGTCGATTCGACCTTGTGTATGCCCATTGGACCTCACCTGAGTCAATTAAACTTCGAGGACCTTTAAGTGGAGTGGTCTTCGACTAAGTCCTTTGATCTTCGACTATGTCGATTGAACCTCGACTAAGTCGATTGAACCTCGACTAAGTCGATTGAACCTCGAGTAAGGCGATTGAGCCTCGACCAAGTCGATTGAACCTCAACTAAGTCGATTGAACCTCGACTAAGTCGATTGACAATGTCAGGGAACAACCTGATAACTGGATCTTGCCTCAGTGAAATGGACTTCGTCTGAGTCGGATGATTTTTACATAAGAGGACTGGACCTCGTTTAGGTCGAGGGAATCTTGTCTAAATCAAGTGGACCTCATGTAAGTCCGTTGAACCTCATCTAATTCGGATATACCATGTCTAAGTCGAGTGGCCTCGTCTAAGCCAAGTGGACCTCGTCTAAGTCGAATTGACCTCGTTTGAGTCGAGTGGACCTCATCTAAGTCGTTTAAATCAAGTGAATCTTCTCTAAGTGGGGTGGACATCGTCAAAATCGGACGGACATCGTCTGGTTTTCGTGGAATGGTTTTTGCCTACATCGATTGGATCTCATCTAAGGCGGTTACCTCGTTGAAGTCAAGTGAATCTTGGCTAAGTGCGGCGGACCTTATCTAAGTCGGGTGAAATTCACCTAAGTGGTATGGCTCTTGTCGAAATCAGGTTAATCTGGCTTAAATGGGGTGAACCTCGTCTAATTTGGGTGGCTTGTATTTTTCCTCAGATTTATGAAACACTAAAGGTTAGTTAGCTCTCCATATTTTCCTTATCGATTAGAATTCCACTACAAGTTGTGGACGGTACATACCGACAAATATTATTATTTTACAAAGTACATATTGTTAACTCACCAATTGAAGGCAAGTGACCATCTGCTTTATTATCGCTTCTAAGTTTGGGTCTACATATTGTGTTGCCGAAAAGTCATCTCGGCTACTTTATTACTTACTTACTTATCAGGCTAGCGATCCATGGAGGATCTGAGCCTGAGCTATAGCTGCCTTCCATCCTTGACGGTCCCGGGCACGCTGCTACCAGTTATCAAGACCATGATGTCTTACATCCGCGATTACTTGGTCTTTATACCGGAGGTTCGGTCTTACTCTTCTCAAACCAGGAGGCACGGAGTCGAAGACCCTCTTAGCTGAAGCGTTGATGTCCATGCGCTCGATGTGGCCGAGCCAGTGTAGTCGACGGATTTTTGCCTTCCGGACTACATCCACATCTTTGTACAGCTCGTAGAGCTCACGGTTGTGTCCTTTTCTCCATTCACCTTCCTTACAGACAGGACCAAATATCCGACGCAGAATTTTTCTTTCGAAAGAAACCAAAATCAGCTCCGCTACAGCAAGACTGGCAGTATGAGCGTTTTGTAAAGCATGACTTTGGTCTTTCGAGTGAGGAGTTTTGACCCCAGTTGTGTGGACAAGCCGAAGCAACAGCGGTTGCCAAGGGCGATTCTATGCCGGATCTCCACTGTGGAGATCCACTGTGTCATTTGTGGAATTTACGTTTGGCCCGAGGTAGACAAACTCCTTAACTACCTCGAAATTGTAGCTGTCAATTGTTATATTTTGTCCCAGGTGGTGAGCGACGGATTGGTTTTTGCTTGACAGCATGTACTTCGTTTTGTCCTCATTGACCTTAAGACCAACTCGTTTCGTCCGTTCTTCAATCGCCGTGAATTCTTCCACAATGCCACGGCGAGAACACGCGATGATGTCGATCTTGTATGCGACATTGAGCAGGGATATACCTCTATAGTTATTGCAAGAGGTAGGATCGCCTTTTTTGTGGATGGGGCAAATAGAGCTGGCATTCCAGTCGTCGAGCATGCTTTCATCTTCCCAAATTCTACAGATGATCTGGTGCATGCTCCCTACCAGAACATCGACGCCAGCCTTGAAAAGCTCTGATGGCAAGCCATCTCAGCCTGCGGCCTTGTTATTCTTCAGCTTCTGAATAGCTGTGCCGACTTCTTCGATGCTGGGTGGGAGGACTACTTCAGCGGCTGGAGTTGGGATTTCCTCGGTCCCTACCACTTTCACTTGGTCATGCTCTTTAAGCAGCTGCTGGAAATGCTGCTTAAATACATCCACTATTCCCTGCGGGTCGGTAACAAGATAGGTTAGGTTAGGTATATGGGTGCCCTATTGACGTAAAGTCAAGGCTCACGCAGACTACGTTGAGTCCATTGTGCCCACCTGTTTTGTTTAACCCGTTGATACCTATTCATTTACCGTCGAGCTGAACCAACCAGACGAGGATAAAAATCCCAGTATTCTGTTCAGCCCGATATTACCTACCTCTTCTAGTCCCGAAAGGAAGTATCTTCCCAGGAAAATATTCCTTTTTTGGGCTAGCGCCGGGCATTCGCACAGCAGGTGACGAACGGACTCAATTTCCTCTTCGTCCCTGCAGCTTCTGCAGAAGTCATTGTAGGGCTGGCCTAGTCGAGCTGCATGATAGGATAGCATGCAGTGCCCGGTGAGGGCATCGACTGCCAGTCGAATGTTCCCACGATTGAACTTCAGCAGATTTTTCGTTCTTTTCTTATCACACATCTTGCACATGTATCTAAGCGACAACAGCGCTTATTGGCTTTCACCAATAGCTCCGTCTGTATCTCCCTGTAGAGCGCACTGAGTGGTGCTTTGGCCTCAGCTGAGATCTGCGCAATGTTAGCACCTGATCCCACCCTAGCCAACTCGTCCGCCCTCTCGTTTCCGGAGATATTCATGTGACCAGGTACCCAGCAAAGGGTCACCTCATTTACATTGGATATCTCTTCTAACTTCTCCTTGCAGAGTTTGACGAGTTTGGATCTTATCCATGCTGCCTGCAGAGCCTTAATGGCTGCCTGGCTGTCAACATAGATGCTGATCCTTTTTCCTGTAATATTCTCTTTGCTGATCAGGTCCGCCGCCTGCTTGATAGCGAAGACCTCAGCTTGGAAGACACTGCATCCATCATCGAGCCTGTAGGAGCGATGCATATCCCGAGACTCAAAGTAGACTCCGGCACCTGTGCCAACATCCATTTTGGATCCGTCGGTGTAGAGTGCCAGTTCACTTTCCGTGCGTACCAAATCACCGGTCCATTCCTCCCACCACTACTTTACTTAATATACACTGCAGACATACCCACCCCAACATCGCAACACTCCATGCTAGCAACATTTGCAGACGACACTATCATACTCCAATCTGACAAAGACGTAAACGACGCAAACCTGAAACTACAAAGCCATTTAAATAATACCATAGAGTGGTTCACAAAGTGGGGTATACAAATAAATGAAGAAAAGACTATCCAGGTTATCTACACAACCAGAAAAATTGACAATCCACCTCCTATAACAATTAACAATAAGAATATTAAAACCAACGATCACGCCAAATATCTAGGCATGGTTATTGACAGTAAACTAACATGGAAACAGCACATTCTAGAAAAGAAAAAACAAATAAAAGACAAACTCCGAAAATGCTACTGGATGCTTGGTAAAAATTCTAGATTGACTATAGACAATAAACTTCTGATATACAAAGCTATGATTAAACCTATATGGTCATATGGGCTACAACTATGGGGCACTTCCAAAACCTCAAACATTCAAATAATACAACGTACACAAAACAGAATCTTAAGAACAATTACCAACGCAGAATGGTACGTGCCAAACACGGAAATACATAAAGACCTTCACATAACAACCGTTGCAGACGAAATAAAAAAACACTGCGTCAAATACCAAAGTAAGATTTTACAACATACAAACGACGAGATACGCAATATCCCAAATGACGAACAAACACATATACGAAGACTTAAACGATACAGACCAACAGACCTAATCGAACGGTTTGGGTAAATGCTGGGTACATCACCGAAGTAAAAAAAAAAAAAAAACAAAAAAGCATCTGGCGACAACAACGAGCGATAAGGGGCGCTCGGTGTGAACAAAACCCCCAACGCTTCGAGTGGACTAAATCCCACTTGTGCCATCTTCTCCACACGAGTAAAAACACAATTGTAAAGGACTTTGGTCCTACATTGTACGTATACCCAAAACTAAATTGTAAAAACTTCAACTAAATGTTATCCAAAACAGGTGTTGAATAAAGGGGAAAAAAAAAAAAAATTCCTCCCTGGAGGGAATTCTAATAGAGAATCTCCTCTCCCAGAAAGGAAGTCGGGTGACATAGTCCGTTACGGTTCTGAATCTCGAGACGGCCCATCGATCCAAGACTGATGCATGTCCGTGAGGACTCCTTTTCCAGAGACCCGATTCCTGTAATCTTAGCGCAGTTCTGGTTGCGGCGCTCTCGCAGTACAAGTCCAGGGGTGGGAGGTTCAGCATGACTTCAAGGGCCGCCGTTGGTGTGGACTTCATAGATCCCGTCACCGCCAGACAGCCAGCCCTTTGAACCTTTGACACACTCTGAAGATGACACTTTTTCTCAAGCGCCTTCCACCAGACAACCGAGCCATAGACTAGGATAGGTCTCACTACCGCAGTGTACAACCAATGTACTAACCTCGGCCAATGTGCCACATAGGCCTTTTTGATTCTTTCCTCAATATTTTCTCTCCAACTAAGTTTGGAGTCCAGGATTATGCTCAGATATTTCGCAGATTTTCCAGGGATCAGATCTATACCATTCATACGGGGGTAGGTGTATCTTGGTACAGATCTTTTCTTTGTAAAGAGTACTACCTCTGTTTTCGCCGGATTTACTCCTAGACCTCGCCCCTTGACCCAGCTATCCACTAACGTCAGTGCATAGCTTAGTCTATCGCTGAGGACCTGCGTTAATTTTCCAGAGACCAAAATGGCAATGTCATCGGCGTAGGCCGTAACATTAAAACCCTCCGTCTCCAGAATCTTGGTCATTCCGTCGACCACAAGGAGCCATAGGAGGGGTGACAAAACGCCACCTTGTGGTGTACCTTTATTTACCCTCACCCTTCCGCATGCTCTCCCTATCGTCGAATTTACTATACGAGTACCCAGCATTTGCCCAATCCAATTGCATACACCCGGGTTTATTTGGGCCATATGAAGGCTGGACACTATTGCCTCGGTACTAACGTTATTAAAGGCACCCTCAATGTCCAGGAAGGCACCTAGAGTGAATTCCTTGATACTGAGCGATTTTTCTATCGTAGAGACTACCCTACGCAGAGCAGTATCCACCGATTTTCCCCTTATGTACGCATTATGTGATTGTGACAGATAACCGTCCCCAATCTCTTCCCTTACGTACAAATCTATTATTCGTTCCAGCGCTTTCATCAGGAAGGACGACAGACTGATAGGCCTGAAGTCCTTTGCAGTAGTATGGTTGACTTTACCCGACTTGGGTATGAAAACCACCCTAACTTCCCTCCACGCTTGAGGAACATAACCCATCCTGAGGCACCAGGAGTAGATGCGCTTCAGCTATGGAAGAATGACTTCGCATGACTCCTGCAACATGATCGGAAAGATCCCATCCATTCCCGGTGCCTTGTAGGGGTCAAAAGATTTGATTGCCCACAGGATCTTATTCTCCGTAACAATCTTATCGACTGTCTCATGTTCAATACATTCCCTTGGCAACGCGTCCGCCGAATTGAAGATTCCTGCATCCTCGCAGCCAGGAAAATGACATTTCAGTAGTGAATCAAGCACGCTCTCGTTTGAGTCTGTCCAGCTATCATCAGATCTCTTTATAGAAGACATCTGTGTGGGAGCTTTTGCAAGGACCTTCCTCAGACGAGCTGCACCCGTACATGATTCAATAGAGCCGCAGAAGCTTCTCCAAGAGTCCTTCTTGGCGAATCTAATTTCTTTTTTGAGTCGCTTAACACTATCTCTATAGGTTGACCATTCAATGGCCCCCTCTTTTGCCAGGTTCCAACTGAGCCTAGAGATACGAAGCCGCTCCGCTATTTTAGCATTCCACCATGGTGGGTGGTTTAGCATTCCACTCTACGACTAAGTTCTTCTTACCTTGTTCGGCCATTGCGATCAATGACATTGTTTCCCTAGAGGGGACGTCCGTGCCTTCGTCGTACGGTAGGTAAACCGAAGCCATCGTTAGTGCACCCTCCTTTCCCGTAACCTCCACCACCGTCTGGTCACCCGAGCTGAAATTAGTTAACATTAGTACGTGGAGATCTTTGCTAGCAACGATACAAGTTCTAACCTTGCCTTCGCTACTGTTATAAAAGAGGCTGTATTTCGATGACCCTAATCCCTTAACCCGATTATGGAGGATCCATGGTTCTTGGATCAGGGCCACATCAAGCTGCTCTTTGTTCATAAGCAGCATGAGGTTGGCTGATGCGGCCTTACTGTGATGCAGGTTTATTTGCACTACTTTCATTTTCAGTAGCACTGTCCTTCACCACAGCTGCCGTACCGCCAGGCTGCGCCTTCTTCATGAGTCTCACAGGAAACTCACCAGCCCCGAAGAATAGGCGCATATGCCTCTCTTTTTTCATCGTTTTCGGCGGATCCTCGATAACAAAGATTATGCTCTTTGTGCCATCTTCGTTGCTCTCAATTGCGACTACTTCCCAGTCATCCATAGGGACCGATGGGTTTTGTGCTTTTAGAAAGCCGAGGATCTCGCTTTTCTCGAATTCCATTTCCGGTACGCTCATCTTGGCTTTAGGCCTCTCTGGTACCTCGTCCAAGGGGACTGCCTTTAGTGCAGCCTCCTCCCACAACTTGAAGGTGGGTACGACCTTCTTCGCAAAGTCATGCGATAGCTGGTCCTTGCAGTCCAGCCTACTCACACCTCGCCTCCAGTTAGTGAGACCAAACGTTGGCGCAGTTTTCCCAGCATTCCCTCGAATGTGGTCGAAGATCGCTCTAGCCAAGGCTTTCTCGATCATCTTCCCCTGTTCGAAGGTATACTGGCCACTCGGCCTGCCGGAATCTATCACAGCTAGCTGTAAAGCATTCTGAGCAGCCCCTCCGAACTGCACTGCCGTGTTGACCTTCACTCTTTTTGATGGATTTCCGGCTTCCTCTTGGGATCTTACCCTCTTCGCCTTGAAATCCTCTCATCTCTTAGGAGCTGGCACGGTTTCTGGTTTGCCTTTACCAGTCTTATCGACCGCGTTAGGGGCTACCTTGGTAGAACCTGCCTTAGCGGCTACAGTCCTTCCCGTGCCCTTGGTTTTCAGGTTCTCACCTTCGCCTAGGGTCTGGGTGCAGCTAGAACCCGCCTTATCGGCTTCGGTTCCACCCGGCCCAGTCCTCCGCTCCCTTTTCTTGGGGGAATTTTTGGTCTTTTTATCCCCCTTGCCTTCTCTGGCTTTTTTGCCGGATGTGCTCTTGTCAGCCCTTGGTCTTGTTAGGACATCCTTGGCAATCACCTCCCCTGCCCAAGCGAGCTTCTCCTTCTCCATATCGGAGAGCAGGGGTATGCCCTTTTCCTCAAGCAAGCGCTTAAGGTGTACAGCTTTTTTGTACTCCTTAAGCCTCAGCTTTCCTTGAGTTAGTTTCTTGGGTTTCTTGGCATCCTTTTTCCGTGTTAAACCTTCTTGGGCTTTCTCTTCAGAATCAGCGAGTAATTCCTCCTCTAATTCCTTGGAGATGACCTCGTCTAACACGCTGGATCCCCTTGGTTTGGCTTCTTCCTCTCTGCCACTGGCCACGGCAAGTAGTGCGTCTGCCACCGACTCGAGAGAGAGCTCTTCCTCTTTGCTTCCTTTTTTTGATTTATTTATATTGTTAGAAATTTTGTACCCACGAGTACGGCCGGAAATATGGGTCCACTCCGACAGAGCCGCCGAATATCGGAGTAAGGCATTTGAATACCTTCGCCTCGCCTGTGCACCTAAGGGAGCTCGTTAGCGGTTGGACATAAACCCTCCAACCTTTCATCCTTCGGCACGGTTTTAAAAAGCTGACACCACCACTGGAATAGGGTTGACTATCTCTTGGTTCCCGGCCCGGAAACCATGTCGTTGACAAAGCTTCCCTGGCCAGTGTAGGCCCCAGCACCACGGCAAGGTGGATAGTCCTGCTGGGGCGGTGACAAGATAACCCTGGCAGTTTCGAAGAGCCTGGATACCTCAGCTCCGGTGTGCTCAGGCGCCCAATGTCGAACCTCCTTCTGGTGGGCTGGTGCAGCTTTCTGACATTGGACAGTCGAGCTCTGAATCTTGCTGCTACGAGGAAGTGGTCAGAGTCGACATTTGCCCCTCTGAATGTTCGCACATCCAGGATGTTTGACGAGTGCCTTGCGTCAATGAGCACATGGTCGATTTGGTTGGCGGTTCGACCGTCCGGAGATCCCGAGGTTGCTGTGTGGAGATTCGCTTACGAGGGAATCTTGTGCTACTTATCATCGCATTACGAGCTGTCGCAAAGTCCGTGAGTCGGAAGCCGTTATCTGTTGTTGTATCGTGGAGGCTGTGCTTTCCGATCACTCCGCCAAGGGTGTTCTCTTTACCGATTTTCGCGTTAAATTCCCCGAGCACGATTATAACATCGTACTCCGGACAAGCTCCGTAGGCGTTGTCCAGGAGGTCATAGAAGTCCTCCATGATAGGGTCTTCAGCCTCGTTGGTAGGGGCGTGTGCACATATGTATTAGGTTAATGTTATAAAATCTGCCTCTGATGCGGACCACAGCCAGGTTATAGGTTTAAAGTCGATGACCTTCGACTTTAACCGCTTTCCCACGACAAATCCGCATCCCAGTAAGTGCGATCTTTTGTGACAGCTGTAATAAATGTCGCAATTTTTTCTTCCTCATCATACCGTTTCCTATCCAGCGTATTTCCTCGACCGCAGTAATATCCGCTTTGTACTGTATGAGGATTCGTTATAGTTTATGAGCAGCTCCGGGAGTGTACAGGGTTCTGACATTCCAGGAGCATACTCGCAAATCGTGTTCCTTTTTCTTGCGTTGTCGCCGTCGAGTATCCGTCCGTGTATCCGAGGCATCTTGCTCATTCATAACTTTTATGTTTTTTACGTGGGCGGATTGTTAGCCCGCCGCACAACAATCAACGGTTGTTGAAGAGGCTATCCAGAGAGCGTCGCGAGGAGGCCGTTGCTGACATCTAGCCAGGTTGAGAGCATTCAACAACTTTACCCTGTATGTCCAAGCCCATGCCCTCAACAGCTTCTTTTTAACAGACAAAATTGTCACAACCCCACAACTTGAATGTGATTTTCGAGAATTCAGTATATCTGCACAGAATAGTTTGGTTTAGTTTACCAGCACAGCACATTAATATCTAGTGTTTCCAGCGGCCTTGGCGATGCCAATTGGCCACCCAAGAGCTGCGATTTGGACTCGATTAGATTTTTTTTTTTTTGTCAATCGACAATACAGAAACGATTAAAACGAATATCGTCCGAACCAGCTGTGAAAACAATTGACAAGTTGTAAAATGTACTCGTAATTAGATCACCCTGTAGGGAGGCTGTAAGATGAAATTAAGTTAGTTCAGTTGTCGTCTACTCTGTGTACAGATGCGCTCGAATCTACACTTAAAGTGGCACTGGATACGTTCGTCAATTACCACGTCTTTATCAAATAGGTTTCGTTAGTGGAACTGTGAGTGTAAAAATGGTAATCCACTGGTCATGTATTTACCATTTAGAATTAGTTTAAAAAGTCAAGACGAAGAGGGGCTACATATGCTCGCAGCCTGCCTTCCAGATGGGCATCGAAACCTATTTTTGCTCTAAGTGGATTGATTCAGATCACTACGGTTCGATCTGAATTGTATTGAGTAGTTAGTTAAACATTAGAATTCCCTTTAGATTCGCGGCTGAATTAAATAGTTTCAAGTGGTGTAGCGGGTGCAGAAAAAATTCGAGAAACCTGTTTAAGTCTGACTATTAGTCTGCCACGACAATTTAAACGACCGCATAGATTTGTATAGAGAAAGTATAACGGGATCGAATCGCACGATCTCGATGACCAGTTCACATCACCTCCACGTGAGATGACCATGCCCTCGAATGGCTCGTGCAGAATTGTCAATGTCGTTGGTGTCCATATTATCCAATTCCGGCCAAAAAAGAAGTTGGTAATCAACGACCTATAGCGCTCGCTCTTGGCGGTGATGGCCTGGCAAAAGTCGTTCTTAAAGAAATATGGACTGGTGACGCCGCCAGCCAAAAATCCAGAAAAACAGTGGCTTTTTCGGGATGTATTGCACGGTCTTGGATCCCATGTGGAATGGTATCGTCCCAAATTCGACAAATTTGTTTGTTGACGTACCTATTCATCCAGAAATGGGCTTCATCGCTGAAGATGATTTTTCGATGAAAATTAGAATCAGTTTGCGTTATACAGGGTGCCTCACGAGCAGTGTGCCAAAAAGCTAGAGCGTGCAAGTCTGGTCAAGACAAGAAAAAAATCGTATGGCGGGAGGGACAATTTTCTAAAAAATTGATTTAATTTGGAAAAAAAAATATTAAAAATCAATGGTTACATCCACAATGCCGTGATATACTTTACGAAGCTGTTTTAAGGAATAGTTTTTGAGAAATTAATTTTCAAACACAAAATTAAAAAAAAAAAAAAAAATTTCGAACTATTTTTTTTTTTTTCAAAATTGTATGTAATTAACTTCTTCTTCTTTGGTGGCGTTACAGCCCAAGAAGGACCAGAGCCAAGCTTCTCTCAATCACCCATGTTGTGTGTGATTTATTTTTCGCACAGGTGAAAGGGACCTACAGTTTAATGCCGATTCCCAACGGCGTGAGTCGAGAAGCTTTTTCATGGCAAGTTTACTACGGGGGGTTTTGCCAGTACCCGGCCGAGGAGGAACGTCGCGAAACTCTTATTAGTTTTTAGTTAAAACAGAAAACCGGATGCAAAAATGTGAACGCAAACCACTTTTTTCTAAGAAAAATATTGTTTTGGTCTATCAAAAATGCGATGCCTTTTATTTACATTTGGTTTGCAAATAGTTTGTTTTTCAATAAAGAAAAATGTCGGATTTATTGTCTTAAGGTCTTAGCGGGTAGAACCCATCCTCGGCGGGCGGACCCAGACGAAATTGGCAGGTGAGTTTTCAGGCGTTATCAATGAAAAAAAAAAAAAAAAAAAAAAAAAAAAACCGGCCAAGTGCAAGTCGGACTCGCGCACAAAGGGTTCCGTACCATCTGTATATATAAAGAAAGACGTTCTATGTTACCACATCAGTCATCATCACATTAAATCACATTTTTTGCATGATGACAGATCTTGGTTGCAGGCAGGTTATAGGCATATTACTTTGAACATCAAAAATCTCCATGATGAGATAGTTGATCATCAAAGTGTCCATTGAATTCAAATCAATTATCTTACTTGACAGCAAGGATGTGAAAATGTGAATAACAATAATGGGAAAAATGGGAAAAAGGTTTGCAGCTAGGAGTAATACATCAAGGACACAATGGGGATTAATGCTTGGAAGTGTTTTATTTGTTGTGGGATATGATCGAAAGCTAACTTCACAAGGAGGGGAATAGTAATTGTACGGAAGGGCTTGCAGCAAGGATAAACTTAGCAGTGAAATAAAGGAGATCATCAAGGCTTAAAGGGTATTTATCATTGGTTGTTCGTAATTATAGAAAAAAGGGTTGCAACTAGGATTAATACATCAAAGACACAAAAGGTATCAAAGCTGGGAAGTTTGCTACTGGTTGTGGGATATTGTCGACTAACCTTAGGTCAGTAAGTGACCAAGGGGATTTTTTGGATGAAAATCATGTCTGTTGTATGGGAGCCCCCCTTAAATATTCCATTTATTCTGTTTTTATATTTGTCGTTATAGCGGCAACAGAAATACATCATCTGTGAAAATTTCAACTGTCTAACTATCACGGTTCCTGAGATACGGTGACACACAGACGGACGGACGGACGGACAGCGAAGTCTTAGTAATAGGGTCCCGTTTTACCTTTGGGTACGGAACCCTAAAAACGGATTAATCCAGGGCTACTCCAATACTGTGCCACTTTATTGTATTTTCATAAAACTCCGAATTTTTTAAAAATAATAAAAAAGAGGTCAACGTTTCATACATTCATTTGCCTACAAGTCCAGCCGCGTTTAAACCAAAAAAAAAGGTTTTTCTTAGAAAAAAGTCGTTTGGGTTTTTTTTAATTTCTCAAAAACTACAAGACATGTTTGCATCCGGTTTTCTGTTTTTACATAACTAAAGAGCTAATAAGAGAATTGAAATTTTGAAAAAAAAATTAGTACATAGTTAATTACATACAATTTTGAAAAAAAATAGTTCAAAAACTATCACGGCATTGTGGATGTAACCGTTCCGATTTTTAATATTATTTTTTTCCAAATTATGTAAGTCAATTTTTTAGGCACACTCTAGCTTTTTGGCACACTTTTCGTGGGGCACCCTGTATGTGGTTATATATGGTCGTTTACTCTCAGCTCTTTGGTCACTTAAATTTTGAACGAGTGCAGACCTAAGTTACGACGCAAAATTTGCAAAGTTATGATTTGCGAAAGGCCGAGTTCTTGTGAGCGACGCGAAATCGACTGTCCCAGATTCTCCCGCACAATCTTATGGACAGCGGCGATGTTTTTGGCAGATCTTGCGTTTCGTCGACGTACGGGTGTTGGTTTACCGTAAAATGGGCGAAGAGCGCGGAATTTGGCAAAATAGATAGCCAGTTTGATGGATGTAGCTTCAACAATATGGCCGCTATCAACTGTCAAAGTTCGGAACTCCCTATTGGGAGACCATAGTACCCGAATGCTATGGGGCAAGAAACTTAGGCTTTTAGTGACCTTGCAAACTTAACTAACATTCACACTTTTAGTGCTTTAGTAACAGAGAAACAAAATAAAAAATTAATCATATAATCCTTATGGCCTGATTCAAACTTTCAAAGTTGTTGCTATTTATGTTGGCTTGAGATTGTTCCAGAAATTACAAGGAATACGTAATTATGATGATTCACTTTTTTATAACTAACTTATCCCAAAAACAGATATAGATTGAGTTAAATTTGTTCTAGAAATAGAAATTGTAAATACTTCACTCCCTGCGACCTTGAAATATGTTCTCAGCATTGGTTTTGATTAAAACCATCTGCACTAGTTTTTGGGGAAAAGCATTAAAACAATCTCTTCAGTTCCAGTTTTCTCACGATCTGTTTACATAAATCTGAATTTAGCACATGATGTTGATCTTTGCATCTAATTAAGTTAGCTATTATCTGATTTTCGCAATATAACAACATGATGCCTCTCTGTTTTGTTCAGAAAAAGAACATCCATTAACTAAAATAGAAAATGTTCTTTCAAATATCAATTTAAATTTTAGACAGCGTAAAATAAGATAGTGGCGCCAATCGTGACACATCTTACCATGCCCTTAGCCCTTGATCAGTATTAGACTCTTGTATGTATCGTTTCGAAAATAATGTCCACCAAGGATTTAATTTGTCATAAAATGAATCTAGAACTCTCCGGGATGATCGTTCCCACTCAGAAATCTCTCGCCCCACATTTTACGCCATGTTTTCGGGAAGAGATACAATATTTCTATCAGCAGATGTGTCTCCCAATGGTGCCTGAAACCTCAACCGCACTTGTTTAATTGTTCAAGATTCTGTCTGCTCGAAATTCGGATCGGAAGTATATAAAAAGACATCTCGAAAGTAAGTTGATTGTACAACTAAAAATAAACAATGAAAAGGGATTTTCTTTCTCTACACCACACGGATTGAATCGACATGTGAATGCTCTTATGATGGGTACGGTTTTGGGGGACTTGGGATGAGAGCAGACAATCGCTTTTGATGGATGTTATTTTAGGAATCGGAGGGGAATTCGTTCCTTTTTTTTTTTTTTTTTTTTGTTTTTTAAATTGACTAAGTAGTGAATTAACGCCAGTAAATGATTAAGGGAACCGGCAATTTTTACGTAAAAGAATTGAGTTCTAAATAATTTCGTGCAAGTACCACTGCCTGGGTTTCCTTTGAACCACCCGACTTGATCTTCGCGACTATGAGGAATGGAAAATGTTATCAAATATAACATCAACATTATCAACTCCATGTGCTCTTGTGAAATATTTGTCCAAATTTTTTACCAGCTCCCTGCAAATAGGCCAATTTAAAATCCCCCGAAGCGCCAGTCTACGATATGTTAAGAGCTCATAAATTAAAAATAAGACTCAATTTAATTCCTATGATAACTTCATGGAAAAGCATATGTTTCGTGCTTGCAGCTGCGCATTAACTATCGAATTTAATTTATTGCATCGTAAACCTCTTGTAGTATTGGAGCTACAACTACTTTCGAGTTACTGCCATTTGTTAATGCGATCTTCATACTAAAAATAACTCTACCACCTAATACAAGTGAACATTTTATTAGAGGATAGAGTGTAATGTTATAAGCTAACGCTGGAAGGAAATGAATTCATTTAACTTGGTGAAGGCGGTGGTGATTGAGTTGGTCGTAAACACTTTCGGATGATGGTCACTGTATAAACCTAGGAAATTTGGTTGCTGTGTGTACTTGTCTTTGGGCAGATACAAATCGTCTAATCTGTATCTAAAAATAATTGAAAATGCCTTGCATGCAGATCCCATACTTATATTTCTATTGGCTAATAGCAATAGCAAGCCCGTACGCCGGGCCGAAAATCGTACGCAGAATTTTTATCTCAAAACAACCAAGGGCCTCCTCATTCGCTTTCGATAAGGTCCATGTCTCTGCGCCATAAAGCAGGACCGGGATATTAAGGGTCTTCTATATGGTCATCTTGGTGTTCTGAGAAAGGGCTCTGCATCTCAATTACCTTCCGAGCCCAAAGAAACAGAGGTTGGCAAGACTACCTCGAAATTATACCTGCCAATATGTTCGCCCTGGCCAAGAAGTCGGTGGTTTGTGTCCTTTTTCGACGACAACATGCCCTCATTTACCGCCAGTCTCATTTTAGCCGCTTCCGTCTTAATGCTCGTAAGGCCTCATTGACATCTCGCTGACTTTGTCCAATTATATCAATGTCATCGGTTGTACGGACTTCGAAAATATGGTGCCCCTCGTATTGACCAGTGAGTTTTGCACGATCCTTTGAAGGACGATGTTGAAAAAGTCACACAAAAGTGTGTCGCTTTGTCTAAAACCTTTTTTGACATAAAAGGTATCGGTCAAATCGCTTTCGACCCTGATGGAGCAGCGAGAGTTCTCCAATGTCATCTTGCACAATCTGACGAGCTTGGCAGGGATGTCAAAACTAGACATGGCGTTGTATAGCTTGTCTCTATGTATGCTATCGTATGCGGCCTTAAAGTCGACAAACGGATGGTGGGTGTCGATGATGATGAGCTGGTGCATACTCCTAACCAGGTCATCTCCAGCTGCCTTAAAGAGCTCGGCAGGTAGTCCATCTACTCCAGCAGCTTTGTGTGACTTAAGCTCTCAGACGCAAATACTGGTCCATTGTACTCCAAACTTATATACTGTATTTTCTTCGTTTTCCGGAGAAAAATGAGAAGAAGCTTCAGTGATGTAAAGCTAAGAGATTCGGCACACACCACGTCGGCCCCAAAGGGTGCGCCATCGTGCGTAAGCAAAGGCGGGACAGTCACAGAGAAAATGCTCTGCAGTGTCATCCTCCTCGCAACATGCAGCACAGATAGGTGTCTCACTTATGCCAAGCACGCAGAGATGCTTAGCAAAAGTGTAGTGGCCCGTAATGACTCCCACAAGTCTTCTGCAGTCGATTCTCCTTAAAGACAGAAGGAATGCTGCGGATTTCTTGCAGACATCCGGGCATATGCGCTTTGTCATCCTGCATCCTGGACAATTCCTCCATCTACGGTGTTGTGTATTAAGCACCCAGACGTTAATGTGGGAATTAACCGTGGACGTAGGTAGACCTAGAGCGGGTACAGGTCTTGAGAAGCTCTCCTCTGAACACATTCTGGCGAGTTCATTAGAGATCTCATTTCCTGGGATCCCAGAGTGGCCTGGAACCCATACAAGCCTCAATGAATTTAATCTACTGACTCTGTTCAAGAAAGACTTGAGTTCAAGCACTAATTTGGAGCTAGTTAAGGGGTTGCACACAGCTTTGAGTGCAGCTTGGCATATGCAGACGCATATGCTTTTCTCCCTCCACCTGTTACACGAGGTGTGGTAATTAAGTTCTGGGAATTTGTAAACAAATTTGTTATCAACCTTCACAGTAATCCCTCGCTAACTCTATACAACAATTCCATCGTTGCTTCCAGGATTCGAAGCAGGGGGAAATATTGGGTATAGGATGCATGCAATAATGCTAGAATGCTTTTGCACAATTAACGAGGAATGGGCCAGCACACAAAAAAGCAAGAGCGGATCGTGAGCTCTACGAGCTTAAAGAAGGGACGAACATAAGCTTCTCAAGAGAAAAAAGAAAGAGCACGAGAAGCGAGCTATTGAGAACTTGGAGAGGTGCTATTGCAGGCACAACGGAGATTTTATCAACGGATAAAACGAATGTCTCAAGGCTATAAAGCCCGAACGGAGGCCTGTAAGGATGAGAACGGACACCTAGTAGTAGAATCGCAGTCGAAGCTGAAAATTTGGATAAACCACTTCCGCAGACTGTATAACGGCGATGACAGCCAACATACCGCCGTCAGGCAGAATGGTCCATTTCTTAACGACGAAGATCGCAGAGAATTCCGTCTCCCTGACCTCGACGAAGTTGAGATCGCCATGTCGAAACTCAAGTCGAATAAAGCTGCTGGTGCAGATGGACTGTCTGTTGAGCTCTTCAAAGCGGCTGGGGGTGAGTTGGTTAGGAGCATGCATAGGCTCATCTGTAAGATATGGTCAGAGGAAAGCATGCCCGAGGAATGGAGTCTCAGCATTGTTTGCCCGATCCACAAAAAAGGAGACCCCTTGGACTGCGCCAACTATAGAGGAATAAGTCTCCTTAATGTCGCATACAAGATCTTCGCTGGCGTTTTGTGTGAACGCCTGAAGCCATTCGTAAATAAGCTGATAGGTCCTTATCAGCGTGGCTTCAGGCCAGATAAGTCCACCATCGATCAAATCTTCACACTACGGCAGAACCTGGAGAAAACCAATGAATTTCAAGTCGGCACTCACCATCTATTCGTCGACTTCAAGGCCGCATACGACAGCGTAATTAGAGACGAGCTATATAACGCCATGTTTACTGACATCCCTGCTAAGCTCGTCAGACTATGCAGGATGACTCTGGAAAATGCTCGCTGCTCCATCCGAATCGGTGCAGAACTGACCGATAGCTTCGAAGTCAAAAAAGGATTTAGGCAGGGCGATGCGCTGTCGTGTGATTTCTTCAACATCATACTGAAAATTATTGTGCAAAAATCACTGGCCAATACAAGAGGCAAAATCTATTTCAAATCCTCGCAACTCCTTGCATACGCCGACGACATTGACATAATAGGTAGATCGCAGCGAGATGTCAATGAGACGTTTGCAAGTATTAAGATGGAGGCGGCAAAAATTGGTTTGGCAGTTAATGAGGGCAAGACTAAATATCTGCTGTTATCGAAAAAGGACATTTACCATCGACGTCTTGGACAGAACGTGCATATTGGCAGATATATGTAAGTTTGAGGTAGTTAAGGACTTCATATACCTCGGCTCCGCAGTTACTTGGAACAACGACACCAGTTTCGAAATCAAGCGCAGAATTACTCATGCCAACCGCTGCTTTTTTGGGCTCAAGAGGGAACTGAGAAGTAGAGCCCTCTCTCGTACGACCAAGTTGACCTTATATAAGATCTTAATTATCCCGGTCCTGTTATACCGCGCAGAAACATGTGCTTTATCTAAAGCGGATGAGGAAATCCTTGGTCGTTTCAAGAGAAAGATTCTGCTTGCGATTTTCGGTCCTATAAACACAGAGGAGGGTTGAAGGAGAAGATTCAATCACGAACTGTAGGGGTTGTACAGCGACATGAGTCTAGTCAGGCGTCTACGGATCCAACGCCTAAAATGGCAAGGCTATGTAGAGCGAATGGACACCACAGCTCTAGCCCGTAGAGTCTTTGAATCCAACCCCGAGGGACGAAGAAATAGAGGACGACCGCACCTAAGGTAGAAAGGGACCTCAACCAACTGGGCGTGCGGCATTGGAAAAGACTGGCGAAAGATCGTGCTAGGTGGAGAGGCATGTTGGTTGAGGCCCAGGTCCACCCCGAACTGTAGCGCCCGTTAAGTAAGTAAGTAAGGGCCGGCACATCCTCCAGTTCTTCTGACGAGTTCGGGTTGGTCTCTTTAGGACGCCAACATAGAACTGCCCACTCACTGCCTGGTATGTACGAGAGGTGATGGCTGCTCCTTTACGTGAATCGTCTTCTACTGATTCACGGCCCCTCTTAAAGCGCTTTGCTTAATCAACCATAAGTGTTTTTGACATATGTACACTCGTCTGCGTACACCAGTTGCAAATTTCGGAGGATTTTCGAGATTAAATCACAAAACGTTGCTTGTAATGTGTCACTAATTTTACGATGCCATTTTTTTTTCTTGAAAAATACGCAAAACGTGCTGCCATCTTGAGCCTTGGATGAAAGAAGACAGATTTTGATGAACGACACAGTGTTGCCAGTTCCAGAGTTATGACTAAATTTCTGAAACTTATGTGTGACGTCTCGTATGCTCTTTTAGATCTTATACTTTTACTAAAGGGTCCGCCATCTAACGTTTTTTTTTTTTTTTTTTTTTTCAAGTAGTGCTTATTTCGTGAATAGTAACACTTAGCTCATGTCTGATTTGACAGATAATTAGTTTTATCCTTCCGCTGGACGAATATGGTTGTGTATACGCATGAACAGCGCTGGGAAATATTGCGACATTACTTTGAAAATCATGGTAATGTTGCAGAAAGTGTGCGAAAATTGCGTACGGATTTTGGAAGAAGAGAAGCACCGTCAGCTCCGTATGTTCGTTATTTTGTGAAAAAAGTGAAAGAAACTGGCATCCTCATCGATAAACCAAAGCGTGAAAAGCCAAAAACAGTGCGTTCACCCGAGAATATTGCTGCTGCGGCAGAAAGTGTGCGTGAAGCGCCATCAACATCAATTCACCGTCGTTCTCAACAATTGACAATTTCGGAGACATCATTGAGACGAATTTTGCATAAAGACCTTGGTATGACGCCATACAAAGTCCAATTGGTTCAGGAGTTGAAGCCAACTGACCATCTAATGCGTTTTCGCTTCGCTAAGTGGGCCTGCGATCGACTTACAGAAGATGCCGATTTTGCCAAAAAAAAATCGTCTTTTCAGATGAAGCTCATTTTGATCTTGGCGGGTATGTAAACAAGCAAAATTGTCGCATTTGGTGCACAGAAAACCCGCACGCATACATTGAAAAGCCGGTACACCCAAAACGAGCCACTGTTTGGTGCAGAGGCATAATTGGGCCATTTTTCTTCGAAAATGAGCAAGGAGTGGCCGTTACAGTCAATGGCGATCGTTATCGGGCCATGTTGAACGAATTTTTGTTCACAAAAATTGAAGAGGAGGATATTGGCTACATTTGGTTTCAATAGGAAAGCGCTACGTGCCACACAGCCGAAGCTACACTCGATGTTTTGCGCCCTGTTTTTGAAGATCGCATTATCAGCCGCAGAGCTGATGTCGTTTGGCCACCTTGGAGCTGCGATTTGACACCGTTGGACTATTATTTGTGGGGTGCCGTCAAAGATAAGTGTTACGCCGACAAGCCAGAGACAATTGACGCTTTAATGGACAATATTCGTGAGCCATTGGTGAAATACAGCTTCACTCAATCGATAATGTGCGTAAAAATTGGACCGATCGTGTAGGCTACTGCATGGCCAGCCGAGGCAGCCATTTGAATGAAATTATTTTCCATTATCAACCGGAAGGATTGTACTTTCAAATAAAAAAAGAAATTTGAGAAAATATTCAGTAGTTTTTTTTTATAGCATTTTCAAAAAAAAAAAAAAGTTATTTGGCGGACCCTTTATTAGTAGCAAATTTGATTATAGAATCAGATCATTTTAGATTTAAATTTGTCCTCAACTCAAAGTTCTTATTCCAATGGCTTTCCCTAATGAAATTTCAATGGAAACGCAAAGAAATATGTATTTTCATTTCAAAATTAGAAAAAATGAAAACCGTTAATCTGAATGTAAATTATGGAAATCAGAGTGTCTCTTGACATTCGGAAACTAGTTCATTACAACTTACAACGCCAAGCCATGGAAATAAGACAGTCAAAGACGAATACAATAATTATTACATTTCTTACACCGTTATACTCTCACTGTAATCTTCTATCACAATGTAGTTTCAACCTCGAACAAATGTTCACAATGAGACATGAAAGAAAAAAATAAGACGAAAACGATAATCATGCTTGCTGCGTTTTCAGGCGCGCGGCTTTCATTTCTGCGGCAAATAACGACGAGTAACAGGTTACCTCAATACGCTTATAATGACCAGGTTATTTCGAGTGACTTTGACTCTTTGTTGTATTGTTGTTAATGCCTTTCCTCGTATTAATTGGACGGAAGAATGTTGTCTTGTACGACAATTGCGTGGCGTCTGCTGATAAGCGCAATTTTATGAACTTTCGTTTCACCAGGAGGACGGTGTGCGGTGGTATTTGCGTACAATTAAATTGGGTAAGTCTAGCATATAGGTTAATTGAATGTGACACGCGTGTACGCGATCGTGATTTGGTAGTTCTGATCAGAGTTCGTGTAGAACTCGTTTATCTGGAATAATTCTAATGAGAACTTAAAGCCTTAAAAGCGTTCATTTTAAAATAGTTTTAATAGGGTTCCTATGTAATTTAGTACATAGTTGTGTAGGTAATGGACGCTGGAATGCCTTAATTGAATTTTTTTTATTCGCTCAGCTATAACGCACATTCGATCTTCATCACTGATTCCTGTTAATACCTTCGTTTTGGGCAAATTGAATGACAGTATTTCAATTGAAATACAGTGTTCCGGGATTTTATGCTTTTTGGTGAATAGCACGAGCTCCGTTTTCTGGGGATTCACCCTGAGCCCCTTCCTATGCGCCCATTTGCAAAGGATTGAGAATGCCATTTGCATACGGTCATTCAATGTGGATAGGTATGTATGTATGTGTGTTTTTGTATATTGGCGTTACAGTCCATGAAGGACCTGAGCCGAGCTTCTCTCAATCCCATGTTGTGTGTGATTTCATTTTCCCATAGGTGAAAGGGACCTACAGTTTATTGCCGGTTCCGAACGGTGAATTTCGAGAAGCTTTTCATGACAATTTTACTACAGGATGTTTTGTCAGAACCCCGCTGAGGAGAAACATCGTGAAAAACACGTTCGATGACATGGCTGTGTCGGGATTCGATCCCGTTTCATCGCCGTCAGGGGCCACACTACCCACTGCGCCACGGTGCTCTCAATGTGGATAGGTACTTACCTGAAATTGAAATGGCAACGTCATCAACGTAGGCAATACCGTCCAGGCCTTCTTTCGTCAGTCTAATTAGTATTTATAACTACATTCCAGAAAAGAGGTGAGAGAACTCCTCCTTGCGGGGTTCCCCTCGTAACCACTGGTGGTTACTTGGCTTCCCCACTTGGAGTGAATCTTGCGTGTTAATAATAACTCGATGATCAGCTCTATCAGAGCCCTCCCCACCTTTAGCTTTTCTAGCCCTTCTATTACTGCTTTCGGAGAGACGTTGTTAAAGGCGCCTTCTATGTCAAGGAAGGCTGTTATAGTATATTCCTTAATATGGATTGATCTTTCGATTTTCCTCACTAGTGTATGCAAGGCTGTTTCGACAGATCTACCCTTACAGTAGCCGTGCTGTGCCTTAGAAATTAGGGACGGATCCAAGTTGTGTCGTATGTGTAAGTCTATCAGCCTTTCCAAAGTTATTAGTGCAAAGGATGATAGACAAATAGGCCTTAGATCCTTGGGGGAAGTGTGAGAATTCCTGCCGGCCTTGGGGATGAAACGCACCTTTGCGCACTTCCACTTTTCTGGAATGTGACTCCAAGCTATGTAGGCATCCTTTAAAGATAATTTCTAGTCATGGTATAGTCCATTCCATAGTTTGTGTGAGTTCGATAGGGTAAATTCCATCCGGACCTGGCGATTTGTAGGGCTTGAAGCTTTTTAACGCCCATATAATTTTCTCTCTGGAGATGATATGATCGTATTTTCCCCCTGTCACGGAGGAGAAGTAGGTTTCTCGCGAATGCACTGCGTCTTGCGATTCATAGCAGCCTGGGAAGTGCGTGTTAAGGAGAAGATTTAGAGTTTCTTCCTCATAAGTTGTCCAAACTCTATTTGTGTAGGGCAGCTCGGGAATTGTGGATCTTTCGAGAGCATTTTCCTCAGTCTGTAGGCGTCTGAAATGTTTTCCATGTTCTTACAGAAGAGTTTCCAGGATAGCCTTTGTTCTTTCCTTAGAGTTTGCTTGTTCACTCTGAGTGAATCTTTGTATAGGCTCCAATCGTTCCTGTCGTTTCTTGTACTCTTCGCTTTATTGAAGAGTTTTCGACTATTCTTGCGGAGCTTGCTTAGATCTGCGATCCACCAAGAAGGGTATTGTATTGTCTATTGTATACAAGTATATCTTATAGATATGTATATTGCAGAAAAGTATTTTTGAAAAGTTGATAGATTACTTTAACTCGTACCGAACAGTCACAGAGGAAATGGAAATGTTGTTTCCTATGTAATAGTAATAAATATCTAGTGAAGCGCCCAACTAAGTGGCTATGGGTCAGTATTAAAAGCAGAAGTGTTATAATGCTGAGTTTTCAACGCTTTCTTACTAGCTCATCGGCCTTTTCATGTCATTGTTACTATAGTGCATGCATTTGTAACTTACTCTGAGATTCAATTTAAATTTTCTTGTCTAATTGACTTAACTTGACTATATTGGATAAGGAATCTGATTGAAACAGCTTGGTAGGACTATACTAGGCTAGCACATGTAGCCGTTTAATTTATGTATACACGTACACCTGCTGTCTTAATAGATCGGTAAATATGTCCCCCATAACCTGGACCTGATATGCGCACAGTGTGTACATAAGTGCACTTCAGTGCAATGTGCTATTCCCAAAGTCTATCACGTTTGAGTTAACACATCTAGAGAACTTAATTGGTTCATTCAAGTCCAATGATTTCTATACAAAAAAAAACTAAAAATAAAATTGTACGCAAATCATTTTTTTTTATGTCAAGTCTGAAACACATTGGGACGTATGCATGTAGTCGTATTAAGCCCTTTAGGCTCGAAGTGAATACGCATAAGTAATTTCATTTCATAACTTTCCATAACAAATACTGCTGTCGTTTTTACTTTCCGTGAGAGAAACCTAAAGTCGCCTGTTCACATGCTTCGTCGTTACGCAAAGCTTACCTATCAACTAAACACAGAAAAAAGCGCAACAACAGAATCATTAGTGTTTAATTAGCGTAACCCGTATTTCGGGTTAAATCACTGCTGATAAAATCACTAAAGAATCTCGTCAAAAGCACTAAGCTAAACGTCGAACACATTTCACTGCACACTATTATCCGAGGAGAGTAATTGGCTTATGTAACGATATATTCAATTACTCATTGGACGCTTCTGTTGTTTACAAGTTGGCTTGTATCAATTTCGCATTGTTCATGTTACGGATCACCCAATCCATGTCAATGTGTCATTGATTCATTCAAGAAACGATCCCATTCCACACCTATGTATTAGCAGCTACAATGTATCTCATCGCCCGGTCGAGTGTTAAGGTTGACAACAGCTCCCTATTTGGGATTAGTTACTCGTAAACTCGACTGTAAATGAATTTTTAACACTCTCGGCTCGTTAGGAAAGATCACAATAAAATAAAAGTCATAACAAAATAAATACCAGTATTCTCCCCGATCTCTCCTCTTCCTCTTGAGTGTCATGTGAGATAGATGTACATATAAGTTCTACCGTGCCGTACGTACAATCGAATTGAATCACACTTGGTCGACGTGATGTCATGCGTCGAGTATTGATTTCTCATTTCTTGTTTCTGGACTAAGATAGGAGAAGCACTTGGACGACGTCTGACGTCTTGACACACGAAACTGCATAGCGAGGAATTCAATTTTTGGCACAAACCTCATTGGGGTGTGTTCCAAGGAGCAGTGTGGACAAGAGTACGTCCTGGAAATCAATATAGTCGTCTCGTTGTCCAAACCGATTTTGATTTTGTTCTCCTTATTGTTCTCGAGATTGTTTTTTTGATTCAGCGTAAACAGTGATCGTTAAACAACAAGGCTTTGTATCCCCATTGAGGGGTGTGTATTGTGTGAATTCTTTGTACGGAATTTGTTTTTATGCCTGGTGCGTCGCGAAGGGACAAACGCCCTTATTAAGCGGGACACTGCCCTTTTTTCTGGTGGTCCTTTCGCTTAATTATGCGTAGACATGTCTCGGAAATCTATAATCGTCATAATCGTAATCGCTTAACAGTTTTCCTGGATAGGTTGTATCATTGCTCGTGCGTGTGCGATTTTGAACTACGTGTCTACCGGTTACGACGAAGCGATTTATGACTACCCTAGGTACATGCCATTATAAATCGTACCATATGACCGGGTCGAGGGTGAGTCAGGGATGGTAAGAATGAATTGTATGTTCGAGTTAAAGGTGTGTACGTCGATTTGCGTTTAAAGGTGCAAACAAAAGAAATCGGGCAGGTGCAAGGGTATGAGCTGGAACGGACTAGACATGCAACAGCGTTGATAGTGAGAAACCGCGGGAGGAGTTTATTCCATGCGGCAGAAGAGGATCTCGTGACAAAAGTTCGTTTTTTCGCTTTTTTTTTATTGTTTTTTTCCTTGAGCAGTTGGCCGGTATTTGGTAAGTACCATAGTTGCATTGTTCATTTATTTTGCCATGAGGTAGTGGTCGTTAATTAGAAAAAAATGGGCGCTTCACCTAGTGCATTGAATGTGGAAACAGACGAGAGTTATGAGTGTAATAAAATTACTTTCACGTTGAGTTGACTATGGATATACCTACATAAATATGGAACGAATATTAAATAGGCTGTTAGCTTCTGTTGAATAGGGCAAGAAAGTTGTCCTCCAAACCTAATGCTGATTTATTGGGTTTTTGTTTTTTGGTGGAGAGAAGAAATTATGCGCTTCGTAAATGCATATAGTATTAACCTGCGCCGTGGCGCAGTGGTTAGTGTGTTGGACTCTGGCGCACGATGAGCGAGTTCGGATCCCGATACCACCAACGCCATCGAATGTTTATTTCGCGACGTTCCTCCTCGGCGGGGTACTGGCAAAACCCACCGTAGTAAACTTGCCGTGAAAAAACTGTAGGTCCCTTTCACCTGTGGGAAAAATAAATCACACACAACATGGGTGATTGAGAGAAGCTTGGCTTTGTTCCTTCATGGGCTGTAACGCCACCAAAGAAGAAAGAAGAAGATTAACCGATAACAAGAAAGGAACTTTTTAAGGAAAATAAATTAAATAACTAAGCAGTCAACTCGGGCATACATATGCATGTCTATTGTTGTTGCGCGCCGATGTTGAACTCAACAACCTTAAGCGCCCCACTCATATGCCCGAGCTACCATATTTCCGTTTCCTAGCACTATTCAGTACTGGTACTAAGGGATAGGTTGTACCTTTCTTTTCTCGGTTTACAATAGTATAATGATTTTGTTTTATAGCCGTTTTTTTTTTTTTTTTTGTTTCATGGAAATATGTAAATGTATTAGGTGGTTATAGATTTGATACCTGATCAATCTATACCGCAGCTATGTATGTATGTAGGTCTTATGCGATCTGTTGGAGCACTCAGGCGAAGCTACTCGTCCATTGGAGTACCAACCGGACACCCCGCCACTGAGGTGTACCGCGAATTACGCACCCAATGAGAGTGAAATGGATATTGGATTCAATTCGGACGTCAGAGGTTAAGACACTACCCACTAACCAACGGCGCTCTCTTAGTTGGTTTTACTTTTTCCTTCGAAAATTGGGTCTTATGATCTACCAACCTCAAATTGAAACATGTTTCCGTAGGTACACAGAAAGTTTCAAACCCATTACGAAGTCTGTATTTCACAAAAGAAAAGTTAATATCACTTGGTTGTCTACGTCTGCGAGAGCACGGAGTGCTAAAGCTTCGAAGAAGCGAAAGAACAATTACAGATAGATCAGCAATCTTAGATGAAAGAATTTTGGATTTGGTCCGACGGAATCCCTCCCTCCCTTAGTACAAGGAGTATAGCTTGTATTATGCTTGGAGTGCCCAAATCTAGAGTATGGAGAGTGCTTCATACCGAGAAGTTACACCCGTACCATTTTACACCAGTTCAATGTTTCATAAATTAATTTGCCTACCAGTCCAGCCGCGTTAAAAAAAAAAAAAAAAAAAAAAAAAAAGTTTTTCTTAGAAAAAAGTTGTTTGGGTTTTTTTTTTTTTTATTTCTCAAAAACTACAAGACATTTTTGCATCCCGTTTTCTGTTTTTAACTAAAAGCTAATAAGAGAATTGAATTCTTGCAAAAAAAAAAAAAAATAGTACCTAATTACATACAATTTTGAAAAAAATTTGTTCGAAATTTGGTTTTTTTTAAATTTTTTTTTTTTGTTCAAAATCTTGAGTTTGAAAATTAAATTTTTCTGGCTTTACAAAAAAGTATATCACGGCATTGTGGATGTAACCGTTGATTTTTAATACTTTTTTTTTCCAAATTACGTCAATTTTTTATTAATGCTAAATATGTACGTGAAGATTGAAGTAGAAGATTTCTTCCATGAATCAAGACCGATGTGGCTCACCGGACGCGTTTCATTCATACTAAAAAGCTCTAAAGGTGACGTTTGCTGACTGAGGTTAACATTGGGACAGAATTTAGTGCATTTTTCTCATATAATAGATGCATTAAAGAAATCCATTATTTTTTTCAATAATTGACTTTAGTAATCCGTATCTCGCGCACAATAGATACCGTTAGAAAACGCAAGCTTATGTATGTACATACTGTCATCGAGCCTCGGAGCTTGAGAAATTATTTTATCTTTATTGCTATTACCCAATGTGTTTTTGAATAATTTTATGAAGTTCTGGTTTACACAGATTTAAGTTGTACTCAATCCTTTCGTTGGTTTGGACATTGATTGGACATTGGTGAAACACCTTGGTTAAACCTTTCCGAAACCAATGTAAGTACCACAGAAACTGATAAGCAAGTTATTTATCGTATTCTCTTTGTTAGAAAATAAAATCGGATTTTCAAGAGAATTCAGCCTGGTTTTTATTTGTTGTACCTAACCGATTTTTATTTGGAACAGGGAAAGTTGGGTGTCCATCGCTGTCGTCGCAACACATACATATATATTCCGTCCTGATACTGTAACAATAATCTGTAGGTAACAATCGCCCAGAAGTGGTCAGCTTTGGCCAAAGAGAAAAATTGTGTTCCATCAGGACAAGGCCAAGCCACATAAATCGATAACGACTTACTATAAGTTCCGGATGATGGGTTGGGAGGTTATATGTAATTATCTTATAGTCCGAACCTAGCACCAAGTGGCAAACGATTCCGCTATTGAAAATTGTGCATCAAGAGAGGCCCGTCAAAAACAACTGTCCCGGCTTTTCCCATAGGGCCTCGGACATTAAGGTCCTCGGTTACTATGTCCCTTCAGCCAATCCGATCCTTAACCTTTGCTACTGTAGTAGATGTAGACGCCTATAAGGCCGACGTCCAGGTAATTCTTGGTCATACCTTCTCTATTTCCCCAAAAAATTCTTGAGGAACGACCGTAGTTAACTCGTTCAGAACCAGCCCCTTTGACCTCCTTTATACCGCCATGATGGGTTCCCCTGAGGTATGACTCCCGAGCTATAGGGTGAATGTAAATGCGGCAATGTTGGAATACTTTTTCCAGGATTAACCGGCGCATCGTCGTGGTGCAAGATCTAGCCAACACGTGCTTGCAGTCTCTTCAGTATGCCAACCTAGAGCTGTGCATTCACTGTCTGGTCGTTAGGAACAGATTCCCCTGCGATTTTCGGAGAATTTCTGAAAGCGCCGTTTATCTGTGAGTATATGTATTTACATATGTGTACTGGTATCGAATCCCAGTGGTTATATCTGGGCGCTCCATCGGAAAACATAAGCATCATCTAGAATGAGAGATACTGGAACTCGTTGGCTGTGCTGTAGGTTGATGTTGGTTGCATTTTGTGCTCGCTCACGTAATTAAAGGTAAGACCCTTTTGTCTGAAAGCATCTCATGCCTCTGGTCCAGTCAATTTTATCACACTTGCTCGAGGGCGGCGATAACTGCTTTGTACTAGTCTAGATGGGTTGGTCACACGTGGTCAGTTTAAGGACCCACGAGTTCGCCTGCACTAACTATTTTTTTTAAGGTCAAGCATTCGTCCGATAGATAATATCCCTATAAGGCGTTTGTTTGTCGTTTACTATTTGATATACTCGAACTCTGGTCTGATTACAATTGTAGTATATTCCTAAAAGCCTTGCACCCAAGTAGTCACTCTTTCATTAACCCATTGATTCTTCTTCTTCTTAGCGGGCGCAACCATCTATCACGATCTTTTGCTAGCCTTTTCCATTGCCGCACACCCAGTTGGCTGAGGTCCCCTTCCACCTGTGTGCGCCATCTTAAATGCGGCCGTTCTCTGCTTCTTCGTCCCCCGGGGTTGGATTCAATAACAAAGGGCTGGAGCTGTGATGTCCATTTGCTCTACATGGCGCAGCCATCTTCGGCGTTGAATCCGTAGACGCCTGACTAGACTCATGTCGCTGTACAGCCCCTAAAGTTCGTGGTTGAATCTTTTCCTCCATCCCCCGACTGCGTTTATAGGCCCGAAAATCACGCGCAAAATCTTTACCTCGAACCGACCAAGGGCCTCCTCATCCGCTTTTGATAGTGTCCATGCTTCCGCGCCATACAACAGGACCGGGATGGTAAGGGTCTTGTATAGAATCAACTTTGTCGTTCGGGAGAGGGCTCTATTACTCAATTGCCTCTTGAGCCCAAAGAAACAGCGATTAGCAAGAGTGATTCTGCGTTTGATTTTACAACTGATGTGGTCACTGCGGAGCCAAGGTAGACGAAGTCCTTAACTACCTCGAACTTATATCTGCCAATACAAACGTTCTGGCCAAGACGTCGGTGGTGAGCGTCCTTTTTTAATGACAGCATATATTTAGTTTTGCTCTCGTTTACCGCCAGAACACCTTTCGCCGCCTTGAACTCAATACTCGCAAACGCCTCATTGACACCTCGCTGTGATCTACCTATTATGTCAATATCGTCGGCGTATGCAAGAAGTTGCGAGGATTTGAAATAGATTGTGCTTCTTGTATTGGCCAGTGATTTTTGCACAATCATTTCCACTATGATGTTGAAGAAATCACACGACCCTGCCTAAATCTTTTTTGGTCATCCTTGGCCTGAATCCCCACTGATAAGGATCTATCAGCTTATTTACATAAGGCTTCAGGCGTTGACACAAAACGGCAGAGAAGATTTTATAGGCGATGTTAAGGAGACTTATTCCTCTATAGTTGGCGCAATCAGAGGGTCTCCTTTCTTGTGGATCGGGCATAAGATGCTGAGACTTCATTCCTCGGGCATGCTTTCCTCTGACCATATCTTACAGATGAGCTGGTATATGCTCTTAACCTATGGCAATATTAACTTCGTCGAGGTCAGGGGGACAGAATTCTCTGCGGTCTCCGTCGATTAGAAATGGATCTTTCTGCCTGACAGTGGTATATTGACTAACATGACCGTTATACAGTCTGCAGAAGTGATTTTTCCATATTCTCAGCATTGACTGCGATTCTACTACTAGGTGTCCGTTCTCATCCCTACAGGCTTCCGTTCTGGCTTTAAAATCTTGGCCTGTTCGCTTTGTCTGTTGATAAAACTTTCCAACGTCACGCCTGCAGAAACACGTCTCCAAATCCTCAATCGCGCGCTTCTCGTGCTCTTTCTTCTTTCTCCTGAGAAGCTTATGCTCTTCCCTTCTTTTTAACTCGTAGAGCTCACGAGCTGCTCTTGTTCTTTTATGCAGCGAGGCCTTATATGCATCCTGCTTCGCTATGTGACTCCTCCTGCATTCGTCATCGAACCAGGTGTTTCTTCGTGGTGGAGCCTTGAAACCCAAAATTTCGGATGCGGAGCTTTTCAGGGCTTGTTTGCAAAGGCTCCACTGCTGTTCTATTGACAGCGTGGAGGATTGAGGTGTATTGGAGAGCTTAAGGGAGACGCGATCGGTAAAAGCACCAGCGGTTTCTGGCGATAGTAGCTTTCCGACGTTATAACTTTGTATCCTTACTCTACTCCACTGCGTTCGTGATATCCGTAAGAGCATCTTGGCGACTACAAGATAGTTGTCCGATGTTAGCCCCTCGGAAAGTTCGAACATCAAGAATCCATTGATTAAGCTGCTTTAATCAGGGAAACCTCTCAAAACTTTTATAGTACAAGATGAAACATGTATATCTGGAGCAGAAAATTCAAACTTTACCAGCATTTTCAGAGCCGCATCGCTTTCAGGTGATTTGACTTTAGTATGCGCTTTAGTATGTCGTGCCTAGCTCTCCTGACGCAGTTCTCCGAATCTCCAGCCGATATTTATGTATTTGAATTGGTTTGCTGATATGTGCTTAGGGTTCATATTCTCAAGATGCATCTTTGTTTTTTTGCTTACTGTTTCCATTACAAATGTACATACATATGTACTTCTCAATTGGTTTCAAAGAGCGGTTTGCTCACTGAGTGGTTTTAATATACTCGCATTTGCACATTGAGAGAAGGCGGATAACCCATTCTAAAAGTAATTCAAATTACTTCGTCATTCTCAAGGCTGTTAGTTGAATAAGTATTTTAATTCATATGTACATAATCGTTTGATGGTTAATAAAAGGTTCGCGTACTGTGCATATCCATTAAAGAAGTTCCCCTCGTTGGCATCTTCGATCGTGTCGAACAAATGAAAGCAGACGTGCCGGGTTCATTTGTTCATTTTCAAGGTCTTTATTACAGTTTCTTAAAATAAGTTTAAAACAATCAAAAAACATTATCGTCAGAGTGAAAACAAACAGATGAATACGCGAGTGCGCTAGGCAGATGTCGTACGTTTTATCAGCCGCAATGACTTGTTCCATTATTGTATCTCAGAACAAGCTTTTGGAAGAGTCAACAATGGGAATAGAAAACAAAATCTCATGTGATTATTATCTAATCTTCATTTAATTACGGTTCTGTGGGTAGGTCAAGGTCATTATCGTTGCTAGCTTTGCGCTTATTTTATACACGTGATGTTGGTTCTGGAGTGTACTTTATACATAGGCTGAAGTACGTGCTTGCGTCTTCAAGTAGCAAGGATAGATAAGTGCTACTATATAATGGTATCTTTGTGACATCTATTTGCTGTTCGTTCTAATTAATTGTACGCATTCTATCTACTCATGTTTATCAAACGGCTGAGTTTTCTACTGCTATCTGTTAGACGATAATTGAATAGGATTTAAGTACGGCTACGAGCGTTCGCAAACAACATTGTAACTTGACTTTATCTACAACATGATGCTCGTAAATAGAGGTACTATCGCTGGTTAGAGGTCAAAGCAGCGTGACGCATATGAAACTTAACAAATTTGAGTAACATGAGTGTGGTTTAAGCCCTGTTTGGTAAGTGACTGTGCGTAGTTAATAATCACATGCACGCTTTAAAGCCAATTAATGACATGGTGGTGCTGCTGGTAGTAGTTATATCTCATCGTAGTCGCTTACCACCCATTTCGCTACGGACAACCATCACCTGGTGTGAAATTAGAAATTACAAACTGGTAATTACAAAATAACGATACAAAGCGCTCGCGACATTTGTAATATGAACTTTTCTATACGCCACTTGTAACAGGTTATGGTGAGAGGCACTATACTAATATTAATGTCTTTCAGTTTCAAAATGAGACTAATCATTGAAGGTTAGCTCTCGTCTCCGTTAGGAAATCTTCTCATCTGTCCCGAATTTGAATTGATGTCTTCCAACCACGAAACGAGAAAGTCTCCAGATCTCCAGCTTTACCCTACCAGCGTAATTGACTTTTAATTACGATAGGCGGATCAAGTGATAATGAATTTACGAGTACACATGCAGGCATATCAGTTTCCCGACTAAACTTATTTACTCTCGCTTAAAAAAATTAACGTCAGAAGCAAACAATTATCTATGCCTGTACGCTGTTAGGTACGCGACTTTCGTCGCTAACTAACATCGCTGATCGTTGATCGCTGTAGCATCGTGTTTACATATCTGCGATGCATTTTCGCCCGCATTCAATTGTATTTTATCAAAAAACAAAAAAAAAAACTTCATTCTACATTGTTCCCCACCAATACGACGAGCAGACGCACTGGCTAAATCAGATAAGCGGGGCAGATCCGCAGCAGAAGTTTTTTAATATTCGTAAAAATGCCCAGCTGAATGGTAATTTAACGACTCTGTCCGTCGCTTAGTAATGGCGTCGCGACGCAAATGCTGATTTTATCTCGTATGATGCGATAATGGAAGCGGTTGGAGGCGGTTTTTTTTTTCGCGCCAATGCTCATTTATCTCATACAATTAATAAGCACCCGTACAGTGAAGGACGACGGATTTGATACACATTTATTTTTCTCTCTGTGTCAGTCTTGATAAAACACTCGCTAGACCCAGATAAAGGTAAAATGATCATTTTAATTATATTTGCTCACAAAAACTTTGGTCTACATAAAGCGGCCTACACACACGCTACGGATCGAATGGATCTGTTTGAAGTCATTTCGCCACACACTTGTGGATCGGTATACGTTCTTCATTTCACGCTGTTCGCCGTCGAGTAAGGATGGATCGCGGAGAAAAAATAATTTTGTTGTGTTGTGTTTGTTTGTGTGGAAAAAGAAAAGAAGGGATAATGAAAGAGAAACGTTCACTGCGGATGCAGGAGTGGTTTCTGATCCTAATAACTTATTCATATATAGATACATGCATTCACAAATATGTGAATGAGGGTCTCATAATTCTATTGCCTATTGCCTGCGAGTGTTTATTGCTTGTTTCATTTTATGGCCTGTTCTCATTTTATGATTCGATGTTCAAAGTTTTATAACATACATTTGTGCACATACGAATCATAAATACAATCATAAACAGACTGCATAGATGCACTCTAACAACTTCGGGCGGACGTTTCCTAGACATCGTCAACCGCGCCACACACACGCTACCGATCGCAGGAATTTCAAACTCATTTGATAACTTGCGATCTGTAGCAGACTGTGCCACACACACGACGATCTGTTTGAATCGCAACATTTTCAACCGCGCCACACACACACTACCGAATGCAAGAATATCAAACTCATTTGAAAACTTGCGATCTGTAGCAAACTAGCCCACACACAGGACGATCTGTTTGAATCGCAACCGATCCATTCGATCCGTAGCGCGTGTGTAGGCCGCTTAAGCGAGCCTTTATTTTAGATCCTGCATTCATATTGCGATCCTTGCAAGAAACGAGTAAAGGACAATGATCTTCGGCTCTGTACGTGGAATGTTAGGTCCCTAAACAGGCCACGTGCAGCCGAACAACTCGCGGACGCCCTAGACCGCTATAAAGCGGATATAACCGCCATCCAGGAAATGCGATGGAATGGAACGGGTAAAAAGCTGATGAAAAACTGCGATATTTACTACGGCGACTGCTATAGGGAGAGAGGACAACGATTGTTCGAATGCGGATTTGTTGTTCGAGGTGGATAAAGGCAAAAAGTCCTAAGCATTCGGCGTGTGAGCGAACGCCTCATAACAATCCGTATCAAGGCTAAATTTATTAACATCAGCCTGATCTGCGTCCACACCCCCACGGAAGACAAGGATGACTCCGCCAAAGATGAGTTCTACGATCTCCTAGACAGAACGTAAAGCACATAATAAAGCTTCAAACCATAGAGGAGACCAACCTCCAATGGAATGAGAGCAATATTGGCTTTATCACCAAACAATTGTGGCCTAAGTTAAGCCCAGGACGAACCAGGGACCTAGTGGCAACCAAAAGGGCAACTTTAAGTCCTCTAGTGGGTGTCATTACAGGTCACTGCATCATCGGAAAATACGCCGCCAGATTAAGGCTACCCTCCAATGACTTCTGTCGCGGCTGCATGGACGAGGAGGAGGAGGAATCAATACACCATCTCCTCTGCTCATGTCCCTCTTTTGCGAATCGCAGGAGGATCTACCTCGGCGCGCCCTTCTTTGACAATCTTAGTGAGCTAGCAAACCAAAAGATAGCTCAACTCCATCACTTCATTAGAAGCACCGGTTGGTTCTCATGTAGCAGATAAGGGTAACTTGATCCAGGTGGTATCACAATGGACCGGCTTCGGCCTACGTGTGGCTTATGCCTACCACACTAACTTAACCTAACCTACGATAATATCAGTGGACGCCGCACGTCTTTGTCGAGGAAGCACAACGACCAGTTATATATTCGAAAGAAGTTGTTAAGGCCGCATCAGTTGGCTTTCTCGTATAGCCATCATGGGGTGTTGGGAGTTCGAGAATTTAGCTGATATCACGCAGTGGTCAGGCGAGCCTAAGGACGACAATACGTCGATCGTGTATTTGTTAGGCTGAGAGGTAAGAAACAAGTCCAGTGTGATGGCGGTATTACCAACAACATCGGGAATACACGACGGCTCATTCACAAGTTGAGTTAATTAATTTTACTAAGCGGAAATTTCAACATTCCTTCCTTCAGGTGCTGTCTGTCCAGAATGTCGAAGCCACGAAAAATTGTGTACATTATAATCTCCCGCTAAAACGATTTCAGTGCGAGGGAACAGGGAAACAATTTTTTGGATGGAATCAGACAGTGCGTCGAAGGCATCAAATGTTGCATTCCTGACATTAATGCAAATTGTCATATTTTCCGAGATCGTATCTAATTCTTCTTACCTACATATATATTTTGGTTAAAGCATTTATAAGAATGTCAAACTCCCAATTGAACTCCAGCATTAAGTTAATCTTCCCCTCAGAACGCTTTCGACACTTGTGTTTCTACTCGTAAGCATCACTATCTAATACATTGTGAGAGTATCACTGGAAGAGCATCAAAGGTCCCTTTCAAAGATAACGATTTATAACATCGCTAACAATTTATGAGTCGAACATTCCCTACGGTCAGTTACGTATGCAGCATACATACATACGTATATAGTCGGAAAAAAAAATGTTTCTGCCATGAATCGTCCTCGAACAAGACAGACCAAAAACTATTGTATAACAATTCTCTCGGGAACTGGATATGGATACTATCAGACTCAATAATGAATGGCAACAATTCTTCGTTACCCATCGTACATCCGGCCAGTGAATGGGGAGAGTAAGGGAATATCATCTCATTGTCTTTGGCTTGGGTATTTGTCTATTTATTTAGGAGTATCTATGGTGATGTTTTTTTTTTTTTTTTTGCTATTTATTCCCTTTTGTGGGTCAAGATCGTCGATATAAGGGACCGTCAAATACTGTGATTCATTGCCTTTTCGTCGTGTCGTGGGAAAATTATTAAATTAACATTTTACTTCCTGGATTGATAGTATCTTGTAGTTGATTAATGAGGCACTAGGGGTTCATCTTTGAAAACAAAAGCCTAAAAAGAAGAACTGATTTACATTTGTTGAGGAGATAATACTTTTCTATAATTATAAAACATCTTTCAAAAGTCTGGCCTACATTTTGGTTGGTGTTTTTAAGAGAGATATGGCTCTTTGTGATTATAAGTGTCTGTATGTAAGAAATAACTTGAGCACGCCTAAGGGCTTCCATAGAAAGATCAACATATGCAAAGACTCGCTTTCATACGGAGGTTGTATGATAAGTACCTGTGTTGATTTGTTTCTCCATATAATCCGTTTTTAGATGGTGAAAGTATACAATAAAGTCATTGCCATTTTTTTTTAGAGACTCGCGCAGGTTCAAGATTTTTTATTTTTTTTTTATATTCTCTTATGATTGACACACACAACCTGAACGGACTGCAGTGGTTTGGGTCGTTGATGTTTCTCAGGGGTGGTTGTCCTAGACCTACATAGGACGAGAGCCGACCAAATTCTGCGTTGGTTGTAGTCCGTAGTAATTCGTTCAAGCACTTTAGTATTGCATACGCAGAGGATGAATTTCGGTTGACCATATACTGTGAGTGTTATGCCTGCAGTAGTACGTCTGGTCACTTTCCATTCACAACTGCGTTGCATACTTTTTTTTTGTCCGTGTAGAAATTACTTTTTCTTGGCTGTGAAGCGAGTTGGTCTCATTAAGCTGAGACCAAAAATAGTAAAATAGCATTGCATGGTAGGTATCGCGTGGAAATGGCGGCCGACGATTTTGTCATCGTTTTCCAAAAAACAAGGTCCAGTGGTGCCGTTTGACCGCAAAGCGCACCAAACACCTACTTTCAAAATATGCTACTACTTCGATAGTCATGTCGATTCTCATTGGCTCAAATGGGACAGTTTCGCTGTTTACATCGAATTTTATTTATTTTATTTTATTTGTTTCTTTTTTTTTTTTTAATTTCTGACCATATTTTAGTGTTTTTGAATAATTTTGATGTGATATTCAATTGAGTGGCAAATATTCATCTTCTTCTTCTTCT
The DNA here is from genome assembly GCA_951905685.1 of Eumerus sabulonum. Taxonomy (NCBI): domain Eukaryota; kingdom Metazoa; phylum Arthropoda; class Insecta; order Diptera; family Syrphidae; genus Eumerus; species Eumerus sabulonum. Next base: position 164,336,289 of record OX645060.1, on the reverse strand, counting down.
CAATGGGCGCTACAGTTCGGGGTGAACCTGGGCCTCAACCAACATGCCCCTCCACCTAGCACGATCTTTTTCAAACCGTTTCCATTTGCCGCACATCCAGTTGGCTGAGCCCCCCTTCCACCTGTGTGCGCCATCTTAAGTGCGGCCGTCCTCTGCTTCTTCGTCCCTCGCGGTTGGATTCAAAGACTCTCCGGGCTGGAGCTGTGGTGTCCATTCGCTCTACATGGCCCAGCCATCTTAGGCGTTGAATCCGTAGACGCCTGACTAGACTCATGTCGCTGTACAGCCCGTAAAGTTCGTGGTTGAATCTTTTCCTCCATCCCCCGTCTACGTTTATACATAGGTCCGAAAATCACGCGCAAAATCTTTCTCTCGAACCGACCAAGGGCCTCCTCATCCGCTTTTGATAGTGTCCATGCTTCTACGCCGTACAACAGGACCGGGATGATAAGGGTCTTATATAGAGTCAACTTTGTCGTTCGGGATAGGGCTCTATTACTCAATTGCCTCCTGAGCCCAAAGAAACAGCGATTGGCATGAGTGATTCTGCGTTTGATTTCGGAACTGATGTCGTTGTTCCAGGTCACTGCGGAGCCAAGGTAGACGAAGTCCTTAACTACCTCGAACTTATATTTGCCAATACTCCTTCCTTCAGGTGCTGTCTGTCCAGAATGTCGAAGCCACGAAAAATTGTGTACATTATAATCTCCCGCTAAAACGATTTCAGTGCGAGGGAACAGGGAAACAATTTTTTGGATGGAATCAGACAGTGCGTCGAAGGCATCAAATGTTGCATTCCTGACATTAATGCAAATTGTCATATTTTCCGAGATCGTATCTAATTCTTCTTACCTACATATATATTTTGGTTAAAGCATTTATAAGAATGTCAAACTCCCAATTGAACTCCAGCATTAAGTTAATCTTCCCCTCAGAACGCTTTCGACACTTGTGTTTCTACTCGTAAGCATCACTATCTAATACATTGTGAGAGTATCACTGGAAGAGCATCAAAGGTCTCTTTCAAAGATAACGATTTATAACATCGCTAACAATTTATGAGTCGAACATTCCCTACGATCAGTTACGTATGCAGCATACATACATACGTATATAGTCGGAAAAAAAAATGTTTCTGCCATGAATCGTCCTCGAACAAGACAGACCAAAAACTATTGTATAACAATTCTCTCGGGAACTGGATATGGATACTATCAGACTCAATAATGAATGGCAACAATTCTTCGTTACCCATCGTACATCCGGCCAGTGAATGGGGAGAGTAAGGGAATATCATCTCATTGTCTTTGGCTTGGGTATTTGTCTATTTATTTAGGAGTATCTATGGTGATGTTTTTTTTTTTTTTTTTTGCTATTTATTCCCTTTTGTGGGTCAAGATCGTCGATATAAGGGACCGTCAAATACTGTGATTCATTGCCTTTTCGTCGTGTCGTGGGAAAATTATTAAATTAACATTTTACTTCCTGGATTGATAGTATCTTGTAGTTGATTAATGAGGCACTAGGGGTTCATCTTTGAAAACAAAAGCCTAAAAAGAAGAACTGATTTGCATTTGTTGAGGAGATAATACTTTTCTATAATTATAAAACATCTTTCAAAAGTCTGGCCTACATTTTGGTTGGTGTTTTTAAGAGAGATATGGCTCTTTGTGATTATAAGTGTCTGTATGTAAGAAATAACTTGAGCACGCCTAAGGGCTTCCATAGAAAGATCAACATATGCAAAGACTCGCTTTCATACGGAGGTTGTATGATAAGTACCTGTGTTGATTTGTTTCTCCATATAATCCGTTTTTAGATGGTGAAAGTATACAATAAAGTCATTGCCATTTTTTTTTTAGAGACTCGCGCAGGTTCAAGAGTTTTTTTTTTTTTTTTTTATATTCTCTTATGATTGACACACACAACCTGAACGGACTGCAGTGGTTTGGGTCGTTGATGTTTCTCAGGGGTGGTTGTCCTAGACCTACATAGGACGAGAGCCGACCAAATTCTGCGTTGGTTGTAGTCCGTAGTAATTCGTTCAAGCACTTTAGTATTGCATACGCAGAGGATGAATTTCGGTTGACCATATACTGTGAGTGTTATGCCTGCAGTAGTACGTCTGGTCACTTTCCATTCACAACTGCGTTGCATACTTTTTTTTTGTCCGTGTAGAAATTACTTTTTCTTGGCTGTGAAGCGAGTTGGTCTCATTAAGCTGAGACCAAAAATAGTAAAATAGCATTGCATGGTAGGTATCGCGTGGAAATGGCGGTCGACGATTTTGTCATCGTTTTCCAAAAAACAAGGTCCAGTGGTGCCGTTTGACCGCAAAGCGCACCAAACACCTACTTTCAAAATATGCTACTACTTCGATAGTCATGTCGATTCTCATTGGCTCAAATGGGACAGTTTCGCTGTTTACATCGAATTTTATTTATTTTATTTTATTTGTTTCTTTTTTTTTTTTAATTTCTGACCATATTTTAGTGTTTTTGAATAATTTTGATGTGATATTCAATTGAGTGGCAAATATTCATCTTCTTCTTCTTCTCAATGGGCGCTACAGTTCGGGGTGAACCTGGGCCTCAACCAACATGCCCCTCCACCTAGCACGATCTTTTTCAAACCGTTTCCATTTGCCGCACATCCAGTTGGCTGAGCCCCCCTTCCACCTGTGTGCGCCATCTTAAGTGCGGCCGTCCTCTGCTTCTTCGTCCCTCGCGGTTGGATTCAAAGACTCTCCGGGCTGGAGCTGTGGTGTCCATTCGCTCTACATGGCCCAGCCATCTTAGGCGTTGAATCCGTAGACGCCTGACTAGACTCATGTCGCTGTACAGCCCGTAAAGTTCGTGGTTGAATCTTTTCCTCCATCCCCCGTCTACGTTTATACATAGGTCCGAAAATCACGCGCAAAATCTTTCTCTCGAACCGACCAAGGGCCTCCTCATCCGCTTTTGATAGTGTCCATGCTTCTACGCCGTACAACAGGACCGGGATGATAAGGGTCTTATATAGAGTCAACTTTGTCGTTCGGGATAGGGCTCTATTACTCAATTGCCTCCTGAGCCCAAAGAAACAGCGATTGGCATGAGTGATTCTGCGTTTGATTTCGGAACTGATGTCGTTGTTCCAGGTCACTGCGGAGCCAAGGTAGACGAAGTCCTTAACTACCTCGAACTTATATTTGCCAATACCAACGTTCTGGCCAATACGTCGGTAGTGAGCGTCCTTTTTTGCCCTCGTCTACCGCCAAACCAATTTTCACCGCCTCCATCTTAATACTCGCAAACGCCTCATTGACATCTCGCTGTGATCTACCTATTATGTCAAAATCGTCGGCGTATGCAAGGAATTGCGAGGATTTGAAATAGATTGTGCCTCTTGTGTTTGCCAGTGATTTTTGCACAATTATTTCTAATATGATGTTGAAGAAATCACACGACAGCGCATCGCCCTGCTTAAATCCTTTTTTGACATTAAAACTATCGGTAAGGTGTTCACCGATTCGGATGGAGCAGCGAGCATTCTCCAAAGTCATCCTGCACAGTCTGACGAGTTTAGCAGGTATGTCAAAGGTAGACATAGCGTTGTATAGCTCATCTCTAATTACGCTGTCGTATGCGGCATTAAAGGCGACAAATAGGTGGTGAGTGTCGACTTGAAATTCATTGTTTTTAGGTTTCCGTGTGTCTGAAAGAAAAAACGGAACCCTTATAGGATCGCTCGTGTGTCCGTCTGTCCGTCGGTCACAGTCAATTATCTCCGAATCTACTGGATCGATTTAGTTGAAATTTGGTACACATATCAATTTCTGTGACCCAAAGGCAGAGGTGTGACGTCATTTTTGGGGGGAAGGTGGAAAAAAAAAATTGAAAACTGCATCGTGTGATATGTATATCAAATGGAAGGTCTTATTAGGTGCTCTCTATTATGCCTACTTGATCCACTTCTGATCATTGATTACATGTATTAGAACAACAGTACATGATCCAGCTTTTTATCTGGATCAATTGCTTGATCCGAAAAGTGAGTTCACTCATTCACAACAGAGTTTTTAATTGAGTGAGTGAATTTGGTATGTGTACAAAAAAATGTAAACTTACGTCATTGCCACGTAAGCATAAAAATTATTGCTCATTTGATGGAATTTAGTTAAATAGTACTAAAGGTATACTGTGGGTAATATTTTACTCAGATCAATATGTAATCTGTAAATTAATAAAATGTTTTAAAAGCCTTTGCAGAATTGTGTGTGAATTATTGTTATTTAGTGTGTATCGATAAAAAAGTACACATCAGTATAAAAAAAAACCGGCCAAGTGCGAGTCGGACTCACGCACGAAGGGTTCCGTACCATCTGTATATATAAATATGAAAGAGACTATGTATGTTACCTCATCAGTCATCACATTAAATCACATTTTTTGTATGATGACAGATCTTGGTTGCAGGCAGGTTATAGGCATATTACTTTGATAATCAAAAATCTCCATGATGAGATAGTTGATCATCAAAGTGTCCATTGAATTCAAATCAATTATCTTACTTGACAGCAACGATGTGCAACGGTGAATAACAATAATGGGAAACATGGGAAAAAGGTTTGCAGCTAGGATTAATTCATCAAAGACACAAAAGAGATCAAAACTGGGAAGTTTGCTACTGGTTGTGGGATATTGTCGACTAACCTTAGTTCAGTATGGAGACCAAGGGGATTTTTTGGATGAAAATCATGTCTGTTGTATGGGAGCCCCCCTTAAATATTAAATTTGTTCTGTTTTTAGTATTTGTCGTAGTAGCGGCAACAGAAATACATCATCTGTGAACATTTCAACTCTCTAACTATCACGGTTCATGAGATACAGCCTGGTGACAGACGGACGGACGGACGGACAGCGAAGTCTTAGTAATAGGGTTCCGTTTTACCTTTGGGTACGGAACCCTAAAAAGAATACGTTTAAAGTTTATATGAAGAAATGTTATCGTTGGCATGGCAACTCCATCATTCAATCTTTGACAGAACCACACACAACTCAAACGTTTGAGTGATTCGCTGTTTTATTATGCGCAATGATCCATTATAGATCATTTGGCATAATAAAGAACACCTATTGTTAAGATCTCAAATGTATTTTTTTTTTTTTTTTTAAATAAATAGTTCCCAAGTTATTCAAGAAAATAGACGAAATAGAAAAATAGAAAATTGAAATTCTGTAATTTTCTATATATATCGATGGTACGGAACCCTTCGTGCGCGAGTCCGACTCGAACTTGGCCGGTTTTTTTTTTCCAGGATCTGCCGTAGTGTGAAGATTTGGTCGATGGTGGACTTCCCTGGCCTGAATCCGCACTGATAAGGACCTATCAGCTTATTTACAAAATGCTTCAGGCGTTCACACAAAAAGGTAGAAAATATTTTGTAGGCGATGTTAAGGAGACTCTGTAGTTGGCGCAATTAGAGGGGTCTCCTTTCTTGTGGATCGGGCATACGATGCTGAGACTCCATTCCTCGGGCATGCTTTCCTCTGACCATATCAGGTCATCCCCAGTTGCCTTGAAGAGCTCAGCAGAGCGTCCGTCTGCGCCAGCAGCTTTATTCGACTTGAGCTTCGATATGGCAATCTTAACTTCGTCGAGGTCAGGGGGACAGAATTCTCTGCGGTCTTCGTCGATTAGAAATGGATCATTCTGCCTGACAGCGGTATATTGACTAACATCGCCGTTATACAGTCTGCAGACGTGATTTTTCCATATTCTCAGCATCGACTGCGATTCTACTACTAGGTGTCCATTCTCATCGCTGCAGGCTTCCGTTCTGGCTTTATAACCTTGGCATGTTCGCTTTATCTGTTGATAACATTTTCGAACGTCACGCCTGCAGTAACACCTCTCCAAATCCTCAATCGCGCGCTTCTCGTGCTCTTTCTTTTTTCTTCTAAGAAGCTTATGCTCCTCCCTTCTTTTTAACTTGTAGAGCTCACGAGCTGCTCTTGTTCTTTTATGTAGCGAGGCCTTATATGCATCCTGCTTCGCTGTGTGAATCCTCCTGCACTCGTCATCGAACCAGGTGTTTCTTCGTGTTGGAGCCTTGAAACCCAAAACTTCGGATACAGAGCTTTTCAGGGCTTGTTTGCAAAGGCTCCACTGCTGTTCTGTTGATAGCGTGGAGGATTGAGGTATATTGGAGAGCTTAAGGGAGACGCGATCGGTAAAAGCACGAGGGTTTTCTGGCTTTAGTAGCTTTCCGACGTCATAACTTTGTATCCTTACTCTACTCCGCTGCGTTCGATGTTAGCCCCTCGGAAAGTTCGGACATCGAGAATAGTGGAGGAGTGTCTGACGTCGATCGCGATGTGATCAATCTGGTTGGTAGTCGATTGATCAAAAGACCGCCAGGTGCCTTTGTGTATGTATATCGAGGTGCGGGAAGCGCGTACTGGCTAGAAGGAGATTTCGCCCCGTAGCAAGATTAATCCGCCTGTGTCCGTTATCGAATGTGTAGGTGTCGTCGATCATTGTCCTTTTTTCCTTTTTTGCAAGGGTCGTCAACATAAATCCGATCCGTTATATCCGAGGCTTGTGGTTGTTTCGGAGTTTGTGGTTTTTTTTACGGTTACGGCTTACTAGGCCGTAGCCCAACCGACTAATCCTGCTTTTTGGCGCAGGAGGCTCGCCATTCGCCCTTCCCCGTCTGCAATTTCCATGGGAAATCTCCAGATGGCACCACGAGGAAGTGGGGATAGGACTGCCGGAAGATGTTCGACTGCGGTGGCTCTTCTCGCTTTTTAGCAGGCCTGCATCCGTCGGATAGATGCTACCCCTACGAGGCCTTTGTTAGTCCTTTGTCGTCCTCCGAAATTATATACATATGTATAATAGAAAATAAATACGGCACCGTCGCGACCAACATGTTACTCATCGAAATTTGTGGTAACCGAAGAAGTCATCAAAACAGTACGTGAATTCATCAAATATTACCCAAAATCTGCGTTAAAATTAGAAAAAAATGGAATTTAAGAAGATGTGCTTTCAAAATAATTAATCTCATTTTGATCAAACATTTGTGCCTTCGAAAAATCTGTTCGCACGTCGTATCTTCATTCTCAACAAACGAAACTAAACTCTCGTTCGACCTGCTTCATGACTGTAAAAATCGCTGCATGGAGTATCAATGAGACTATTTTGAATAAAATAAAATAATAAAGGTTTAAATTAAGTTTGCAAGAGTCCTACATGTTTTGAAACGCAACTTGTGCATTGTAAGTCTTAAATTAAACATACGAGTATGCGTTTGAAGCGGATACAACGTTAATACAGCATTCCATCCTTGCCTATCCTGGGCACGCTTCTCCCAGGCGGAAAGACCAAGTTGTCTTACGTCCGCGATTACTTGGTCTTTATACTCGAGGTTCGGTCTCCCCCTTCTTCTCGAACTAGGAGGCTCGGATTCGAAGACCCTCTTAGCTGGATGATTGGTTTCCATACGCTCGATGTGGCCGAGCCATTGTAGTAGACGGATTTTTGCATTTCGCACTACAGACATACATTTGCATGTATATCCACATCTTTGCACAGCTCATAGAGTTCGCGGTTATGTAGTCTCCTCCATTCGCCTTCCTCGCAGACAGGAGACCTCGAAGGAGCCAGGGATCAGGCCTGCTGTCCTGCTTATAGTCCAATGCCAAATCCGAATGACGAATTGGAATTGGATAGCCCTATATTAAACACAAGACGGAAAACGAACAATTTCCTTCGGTTACTCGCCCTTTATTTTTGAATAGGAACATTTGCAAACATCATTTTATGGAGACCATCCGTCGTCGACATTATCGTGTTTGCATTCTCTTAAGTCGAGTCAAAGAAAACTGTGTATTTCACCAGTAAATATGTTCTGAAGAAAACAAAAGGGACAGAAAGGTTATTGCTAGAAAGTATATTTCTCATGGACATGTACAATACTGTAGTACATATAGCATTGGATAGATTCATCTCGAATAGTTAAGTGACTTCTATGTACATATTTCGAACGTCGCATCCTGAGTTGGTTTGATCATTGAAATTCAGTCTACTTTTCCAGTTTAGTAAAAAGCGATCCAGCTACCATCAGGTGGTTGCACCCAAACCTTCCATCTGTACTTCACTTATTTAGTATTCACTACAAACTCTTCTTAACAAGACATATCTTATACACGGTAGCTATTCTTTTCTAGAAAAATTCAAATTATCTACGCAGATTAGCAATTTGTATTCGAGGCATACATACATTGGTACTGAGATATCTGGCCGGACAAGCTATCAAAAGAATTTTCTACTCACGCTTGCGTGTCACATGAATGTACCTTATGTAATTGCCTTGCTTTGCATTTTTGTACTCGCTCATCAGTCACGGATGCATTTACCCGACTATGAACATACTTCTGGCGCCAATCATAATCTCGTATCATGTCCACTTCATCGACAATTGGGATGGCGGAGTGGATGGCAGCTATCTAACTATGAAAAACTACTATTATCCAATAATTTAAACTTCCGTGTGTACAAGCGTTGACAAGCCCTAATGGATCGTTCTCGATCTCGACATCATACACAGGGTGCCCCACGAGCAGTGTGCCAAAAAGCTAGAGCGTGTAGGTCTGGTCAAGACAAGAAAAAAATCGTAACCCGTTTGGGCGGGTGGGGCAATTTTCTAAAAAAAATTGACTTAATTGGGGAAAAAAAAAAATATTAAAAATCAACGGTTACATCCACAATGCCGTGATATACTTTTTTGTAAATCCAGAAACCCCTTCTTTCGTCTTGTTCTTAAACGAAGCTGTTTTAAGGAATAGTTTTTGAGAAATAAATTTTTGAACTCAAAATTTTGAAAACAAAAAAAAAAAAAAAAAAAAAAAAATTTCGAACTAATTTTTTATCAAAATTTTATGTAATTAAGTACTAATTTTTTTCAAGAATTAAATTCTCTTATTATTTTTTAGTTAAAAACAGAAAACTGGATGCAAAAATGTATTGTAGTTTTTGAGAAATAAAAAAAAAAACCGAAACCACTTTTTTCTAAGAAAAATCTTTTTTTTTTTTTGGTTTTAACGCAACTGGACTTGTATACAAATTAATGTCTGAAACATTGACCTCTTTTTTATTATTTTTAAAAAATCGGAGTTTTATGAGGATACAATAAAGTAACACAGTATTGGAGTAGTCCTGGATTAATCCTTTTTTTTTTCATTAATAACGCCTGAAAACTAACCTGCCAGTTTTCCAATTTCATCTGGGTCCGCCCACCGTCGATGGGTTCTACCCGCTAGGACCTTAAGACAATAAAACCGCAATTTTTCTTTATTGAAAAACAAAATATTTGCAACCCAAATGTAAATAAAAGGCATCGCATTTTTATTAAAAAAACGTTTCCAAATTGGATGTTAACTCATCAACACGTTACGATGTCAAACTCGTACTCTCGAGAAGAATTGACGGACATGCGCTTCTGCTACGGTTAAGCTAATGGTCGTGATCGTGAAGCCGAAAGACTCTACGCTGAAAGATATCCCAATCGGAGGTGTCCCAGTCGTAGCATGTTTTCAAGAATCCACTGACGTCTGCGAGAGCACGGAGTGCTAGAGGATCGAAGAAGCGAAAGATCAATTACAGATGGATCAGCAACCTTAGATGAAAGAATTTTGGATTTACTTACTTACTTAAATAGGTGGCGCTACAGTCCGTGGTGAACCTGGGCTTCAACCAACAAGCGTCTCCAGGTCTCACGTCTCACGGTCTTCGGCCAGCTGTTTCCAGCGCCGCACGCCCAGTTGGTTAAGGTACCCTTCCACCTGCGTGCGCCACCGATGATGCGGTCGTCCTCTGCCGCGCCTTCCTTCGAGAGTGGATTCGAAGACTCTTCGGGTCGGAGCTGTATTTTCTCTGCGCTCTACATGACCTAGCCACCTTAGACGCTGTATCCGTAGACGTCGTACCAGACCGATGTCGCTGTACAACCCGTACAGTTCTTCGTTATATCTTCTCCTCCATACACCGTTTGAACAAACGGGACCGTAGATAGTGCTGGATTTGGTCCGACGTAATCCCTCCCTTAGTACAAGGAGGATAGCTATTATGCTTGGAGTGCCCAAATGTTTCATACATTAATTTGCCTATAAGTCCAGCCGCGTTAAAGCAAAGGGTTTTTTTAAGGGTTGATCCCCCTCCTTCCATACGATTTTTTTTCTTGTCTTGACCATACCTACTCGCTCAAGCTTTTTGGCATACTGCTCGTGCTAGTGGGCCACCCTGTATATCTTATTTGATTGAGGATTAGAGGGGAGAAAAACGAAAAACAATTACAAATTCGTATGAGTAGTTCCCTGATCACGATCATTTCCTGCTTTGTTTATTAATTCGTTGATTTTCTATTTATCTTTTTGATAATTAGATTTTCGCATTCCGTGATGGCAGTCTTTACGAAATAACACTTTCAATCTGTCTGTTCATCCAGAAAAGCATACAACATAATATGAATAGTAAAGACGTTATACAACATTTAAATGTAATAAGTATATCTATTAGATGTCAGATTCGATTGAAAAGCTTTAAATCATTAATGAGATATTATTGTTGACAAGCTATAGCAGTAATAGCAGTGTAGTTATAGCAATATGACAGATGTTCGATACGCTATGCAGTCATGGACGAAGTGAATGGAGGAAAATGAATCTGTTCGGATTTACTAAATACTCGTGTTCATAGATTCCGAGTAGGGTAGAGCAGAAAATAGAGTTCATAATATTCTCTTTCCCGAGCTAGGGTTAAATTATTGTCAGCTGACTGTGATGCAGCAAGTCGCAGTAAGTTGCTTGTATCTCGATGCAGTGCTTGTTGGATGTCAAAGTGGTGATAACTCTCTCTCTCTTTGATCATAGTTTTTTGACAGTCATTGTTTGATGTTGGCCTTTGTCGTCGCGGTTGTTTCAAACGCTACAAAAGATGCCGTGTTATTAAGTTTTGTGTATTTATTTGTGTCCAAGGTGACGTCTAAATAGTACGAATGCGTTTTAACAGCTTACGTGACGCGAAATATACTCAACTTCTAACTAGTCGTACGTCAATCATTTGAGTGAGTGGTTTTGTGACTGAAAAACGTAAGTGACTTTTTAAAAGCTACAATGGTTTTCGATTTTTTAAATCAGTATTTTCCCCTGATCGATAATAAGTAATCAACAACGATGAGCCTGGAGTTATTTCTTAGGGTATAAATCTGCACTAATGTCACACAAAGTTCTTGCTAAACTACCTGTTTTTAAAGTTAATTAAAAGCAAGTTCATTAGCAACTTTATTGCGAGTGTCGTTGACGTTAATACCTCAGTGCAAGTTCCAGGAGACGTTTGGCAACAATTCTAGTCTTTTTCGGTGGATCCTCTTCATCGGACGCTTAAGGATATTTTGACGTTTGAGTGACACTACATATTTCGATTGCGCTTGGCTTATTTGTAATAAATGAATTTCGTGAGCGTGGATTTGTATGCGCTTGAACCAATATTTGAAGCACTTCCATTACGATCGAGGTATCTCCAAACCATGTAACTTAAACGCAGCAGTCACTCCTTCAGCGGTTTTGAAGGTCCCATACAGTCGATTGTTTCTTGGTTACGAGTTCATACTCATTGATCTATGTTTCGTCGACTGTCCTTTTCAGCATTGTGGTTGAGTCTTTTGACAGCCAAATATTCATGCAATATTGAATGTACGCGAGTGGAACTAATGCGAAATATATCTCGATCTCACGATATGTCATATGACGATCTTGTAATATGTATCAGTTCACGGACAGCATCGACTTTCGACTATCGATTTTTGATCACCTTCACGAAATGTGTCCTGCGCCGAAGTACGACTACGATTGTTTTTGGAAACCAACGAAACATAGTTACTCGAAATGGTGCTTCGTTAACAAAAAGCCTGAAGACTTTTGTAAATAAGCTGATAGGTCGTTATCAGTCTGGCTTCAGGCCAGGGAAGTCCACCATCGACCAAATCTTCACACTAAGGCAGAAGGGAGCTAGCAAACGGAGCAAAGAAGTTGATCGCGTTTAACTTGGCAAACGCCAGCTTCGATCTCTGTCTCTGCTTAATCCAAGTTGACACACAGCCTCCGCGTGGCCTCCCCTGGATAGCTATACTGGCACCCGCCAGGTAGTGAGCCAATGTGTGCAGCGACCCGATCCCTTGTTCCTAGGGAAACAGGAACTGTGATATATACTACGCTTATTCGGATGCGGATTTGTTGTTCGACGCAGACTCAGGAAAAAAGTCTTAAGCTTCCAGTATGTAAGCGAACGCCTCATAACTATCCGCATCAAGGCCAATCTCGGCAATATAAGCTTATTATGTGTCCACGCCCCCACAGAGGTGAAAGATGACCGACAGAAAGACGACTTCTATGATCTCCTAGGCAGAACGTATGCGCAATGTCCCAGCTATGACACCAACATCGTTCTAGGAGATTTCAATGCTTTCATTGGAAAGCACAGCATACACAACACCACATCAGAAAACGGACTAAGGCTAGTGGACTTTATGGCGGGACATAACTGGTAGTAGCAAGTACACGATTCCCACACCTCAACATCCATAAGGGGACCTGGCGGTCTTTCGATCAATCGACAACCAATCGAATTGATCATATTGCGATCGACGGCAGACACTCCTCCAGCATCCTAGATGTCCGAACCTTTCGAGGGGCCAACATCGACTCGGATCATTACCTTGTTGCAGCCAAGGTACGGATACGAATTTCTCGGAATCAACGGAGTCGAGTAAGAACACCAACATTTAACGTCGGAAAGCTGCAATCGCAGAAGACCGCCAGGAACTTCGCCGATCAAGTCTCCCTCAAGCTCTCTGAAGTCCCGATGCATCTGCAGAAACCATACAACAGCAATGGAGTCGTTGTCAAAACGCCATTAGAGAGGCCGCCTCAGATGTACTCGGTTTCGAGCCACCACCGTCGAGAAACCCATGGTTTGATGATAAGTGCAGACAGGCCCATGTAGAGAAACAGAATGCATACATGGTCACATTGCATCGACGGACGAGAGCTGCCCGCGAGCTCTATGAACAGAAAAGGAGGGAGGAGCACGCGCTTCTGAGAAGGAAAAAGAAGGAGCACGAGAAGCGCGAGATTGAGGAGATGGAGAGATGTTACTGCAGGAAAGACGTTCGAAAATTTCACCAGAAAGTAAAACGAACATGCCAAGGCTATAAAGCCAGAGCACGGACAACTAGTAGTGGAGTCACAGTCGATGCTAAGATTGTGGAAGGACCACTTCTGCAGACTGTATAACGGCGATGATAGTCAAAATGCCGCCGTCAGGCAGAGCGAACCATTCACAATGGACGAAGACGCATGAGAATCCCGTCCACCCGACCTAGACGATGTTAAGATAGCGATATCGAAACTTAAGTCTTATAAAGCTGCTGGAGCGGACGGACTCCCCGCGGAACTGTGTAAAGCAGCTGGCGATGAGCTGGTCAGGAACATGCACAAACTCATCTGCAAGATATGGTCGGAAGAACGCATGCCCGAAGAATGGAATCTCAGTATCGTTTGCCCGGTCCATAAGAAAGGAGACCCATATGACTGCGCCAATTACAGAGGGATAAGCGTACAAGATCCTCTCTGCCGTACTGTGAAAGCACCTGAAACCCTTCGTGGACAATCTGATAGGTTCCTACCAGTGTGGTTTCAGGCCAGGAAAATCCACGATAGACCAAATATTTACACTACGACAGATCTTGGAGAAGACCCATGAATTCCAGGTCGACACGCACCATCTTTTTGTCGACTTTAAAGCCGCGTTTGACAGCGTTTATAGAGATGAGCTATACAGAGCCATGTCATGTTTTAACATTTCTGCCAAACTCGTCAGACTGTGCAGGATGACTATGGAGAACTCTCGCTGCTCCATTAAGGTCGGAGGTGAACTAAACGACCCCTTTGATGTTAAAAAAGGTTTTAGACAGGTTGACGCACTGTCATGTGATTTCTTTAACATCATACTTGAAAAGATCGTGCGGGACTCTGCGGCTAATACAAGAGGTACAATCTACTTCAAGTCCACATAAATTCCAGATGACATTGACGTTATTGGACGGACAAAGGGAGACGTCAATGAGGCGTTTGCAAGCATTGAAGCAGATGCTTCAAGAAGAAAAACACAGCGAGATGTCAATGAGGCGGAGGCGGCGAAAATTGGTTTGGCAGTAAATGAGGGCAAAACTAAATATATGCTGTCATCAAAAAAAAGGAAGCTCTTGACTGGATTGTTGAGGTAGTTAAGGACTTCGTCTATCTTGGCTCCGCAGTGACCTGGAACAACGGCATCAGTTCCGAAATCAAACGCAGAATCACTCTTGCTAATCGCTGTTTCTTTGGGCTCAGGGGGCAATTGAGTATTGAGTAATAGAGCCCTCCCTTGCCCATCGCTGTTTCTTTGGACTCAGGAGACAACTGAGTAATAGAGCCTCTCCCTAACGACCAAGTTGACTCTATACAAGACGCTTATCATCCCTGTCCTGCTGTACGTCGCAGAAAGAAAGAAAGATTTTGTGTGTTATTACGGGCTGTACAGCGACATAAGTCTAGTCAGGCGTCTACGGATTCAACACCTAAGATGACTAGGCCATGTAGAGCGAATGGACGCCGTAGCACCAGCCCAGAGAGTCTTTGAATCCAACCCCAATGGATGAAGAAACAGAGGACGGCGGCACCTAAGATGGCCCAAACAGGTGGAAGAGAACCTCAGCCAACCGGGTGTGCGGCAATGGAAAAGGCTAGCAAAATATCGTGCTAGCTGGAGGGCCCGACAAGTAGAAGAAGAATACATTTTGGGTATTCTTAAGAGAAAGATCAGGGAGACCCGGGCCAGAAATAAAGAAGAGTTTTGGGCAAATGTCCAACGTATTGGAAAAAAAAAAAGGAAATTTCGTAGATTTGCTACATATGTGTATTCTAACGTAGTATAGTGGCAAAATGGCAACTATACTATTCCTTGACCCACTCTTGGTTTGTATGTATGTATGTATGTATGTTGGCGTTACAGTCCATGAAGAACCTGAGCCGAGCTTCTCTCAATCACCCATGTTGTGTGTGATTTCATTTTCCCATAGGTGAAAGGGACCTACAGTTTATTGCCGGTTCCGAACGGCGAATTTCGAGAAGCTTTTCATGACAATTTTACTACAGGGGGTTTTGTCAGAACCCCGCTGAGGAGAAACACCGTGAAAAACATGTTCGATGACATGGCTGTGTCGGGATTCGATCCCGTGTCATCGGCGTCAGAGGCCAACACACTACCCACAGCGCCACGGTGCTCTCCACTCTTGGTTTAATTACTCAAAATTAATGGCGTGTTACTAATGTCAAGTTATCCCAGTTTCATTTGTGTTCATTTTTTGCTTTTATTTTCTTCCAACCAAAAAACAAATCCAGTATAAGGTGTAACAATTGTAATAGATGCAAAAGCTTACCTCATACCATTTCCGCGTTGTAAAAATACAATAAAACCAAACCACTCAATCGGAACGCCCGCCGTGAGCACTTAATAAGAAGGCCGGTGCACTTGCTCTGCACTCGTTCGGTTCATCGCTTCCCATTCTTCGCCACGGTATCGCCCGTATGCCACGACTATGCCGACTTGGCACTGAAATGCACTAACGATGACATTTTTATTGCATAAGACGTCCATCAACCATTCAGCCATGTGTGGAACTCTTACGATTACTTGTAGTCGTTCGTAAAGACTTTCATTTTCTTTCATAGAATCCGATTCATGGGAGCAAACTATTATTGAATCTGGGTTAACGCCGCTACAACACACACGATGCCTTGGTACGAATAATCTGGTTTGACTCAAGTGTCATCTTGACACTATCTAATTACCGTCCTCCAAACTATCCGCCCACTGTTCGCTCTCCTCTCGTATGGCTGTTCAATCTCTGGTGGAAAGTTGTTAATTGTTAGCATGTTAGCCTTGCGTGAGCAGAGAAAATCACCAATATCCCCCATCAATGCGCAGCTGAAAGGAGACGAACAGCTTTCATACGGGTAACCAAGTTTAGTATGAGTAGTAACCACCACTTGACATGGTCGTATGGTGGTCAACGGCAAACGTCAGATATCCATTAAGTCGGCAATCATTGCCGACATTGCAATAGGTCGCTCCCGCAAACCCATGCTCGTGTGTCCTATGTATCTTATTTCGGCCTGAATGTGCGATTGTGATTCATAACGACGATACGACATCAATTTGAATTCGATTCAGCTCCTGTTAAGCAATCAAATTGCTTAAGGCACGCTAACAAACCATTGCGGTGCGCGGTATTCGAATGTTCGTAGTGTTCGTTCCGGTGACCGCGGGTGTTTGTTTTCTGCAATTCAAACCAGTTCGCCTAAAAAGTCTTGACGCTCAAATGGCCGTGTCGGTTTCGCGGTACTTATTTATTTATTTATTTGTTTATCTTTCATTAGGCGATTCCATTTTGGCAAGCCTTCCAAATGTGATTCGGTGTTGAACGAAGGCTTTTCAGCTGTTGTGGTTTGGCAGAAACAAAAATGTATCTGGAAACGTTGTATGAGTAGTAATTTAAACGCGATACAATATTTGTTCAAGGTGATTTTGAAGCGCTTTTCTTATTTATTTATTTTCTATGGGGGACCGAACGCCTTTCTACGGATTAAATGTAACGAGTCTTACGAGATCGGATAGTATCAGGTTGGTATATGAGTATATGGTTGTACAACTTGTGGCGATACGGGTTTTAAGCGTGAATGACCATTGATAGCCAACAGAATGACGTTGAATTGATTTTGTTGTTTTACGGTAGATTCGCTTTATGAAGCGGTTTGAGTTTAAATGAAGATGGCAGGTCTGTATCATATTTGCGTAAGATGGTACTCAATTGCCACCAGTGCTAAAGAGCAGTCGGATCATTTTAATTTTCACATTAAGCCATGTTGAGCTGCACCAAGTCATCGTTTTATCGCAAGTGACTCCTGTAAAATCGAGAATTTGAAAGTCACGGAGAAATACCTAACCATTTTAGTCAATGTTAATTGATTGAGGTGGTTCATGGTCATTGGTTAGTCATCTGGTTTTTTTTTTTTGTTACTCCGAATCATATGAAATGATTTGATGGATACCCTTGTAAACCAGTTGAGTCATGTGAGGTATTAGAAATTAATTGCAGCGGTTTGAAGACCGATTGCTTGTAAAAATTCTGTTCGTTCATTAAATCGTTTTTAAAGAAGAGAGGCGATAAGCCTATGATCTTAAATAAGGAGAAAAGCATTTCAGCCCGTCAGTATTCCGCAGAAGTACATATGTAAATGGGACCTCTTTAGGAATAATAATTTGTATGGTTGTATTTTGATTTTCTTTGAGTCTTTCAGTTCTGCTCTAACGTTGCCAGTATAACATGTTGGAGTACTGTACGAGTATAAGGATTTGGTGCCATGATGTACAGGTACCTTATAAAGAAGACCTCCATAGATAGTAGTTCCACCATTCCATGGTCCATGATACTTTTAAACTCTGATGGAGGCAACGATCTTCATGAAGCTTATGTAGTGAGTGCAACACTTTGAATATTGTTTAGCTGCCCACTAGGGTATAGATGGGTTCGGTTAGCGGTTGTATCGCACATACTGCTGTGTCCAAAAAGTAGGGTGAAATACTAGGAGTATTTCTATTTTGGCAGGAAATACGCTTCGTTTTGCGAGTGAATTTTTCGATTTTTAAAATGTCTAAACTTGTGTGCAAAGAATTTGCATTCAATTTTGTTAGCGTAATGAATTTTCGAAGGTCGAAGCTCATCGACTTACTTATCAGGCCAGCGATCCATGGCGGATCTGAGCCTGACCTATAACTGCCTTCCATCCTTGACGGTCCCGGGCACGCTGCTTCCAGTTATCAAGACCAAGATAGATGTCTTACATCCGCGGTTATTTGGTCTTTATACCGGAGGTTTGGTCTTCCTCTTCTTCTCGAACCAGGACGCTCGGAGTCGAAGACCCTCTTAGCTGGAGCGTTGATGTCCATGCGCTCGATGTGGTCGAGCCAGTGTAGTCGACGGATCTCTACCTTCCGGACTACATCCATATCTTTGTACAGCTCTTAGAGTTCGCGATTGTATCTTCTTCTCCATTCACCTTCCTCACAGACAGGACCAAATATCCGGCGCAGAATTTTTCTCTCGAAAGAACCCAAAATCAGCTCCGCTGTCCTGCTTATCGTCCAGCTTTCGGCTCCATATAGCAAGACTGGCAGTATGACCGTTTTGTAAAGCATGATTTTGGTCTTTCGAGTGAGGAGTTTTGACCCCAGCTGTTTGGACAAGCCGAAGTAGCAGCGGTTGCCAAGGGTGATTCTATGCCGGATCTCCACTGTGGTGTCATTTGTGGAATTTACGTTTGCCCCGAGGTAGACAAACTCCTTAACTATCTTGAAATTGTAGCTATCAATTGTTATATTTTGTCCCAGGTGGTGTGTGACGGATTGGTTTTTGCTCGACAGCATGTACTTCGTCTTGTCCTCATTAACCTTAAGACCAACTCGTTTCGGCTGTTCTTCAATCGCGAGTATGCGCTCACAATGCCACGGCGAGAACACGCGATGATATCGATATCATCCGCGTATCCTAGCAGCTGGACGGACTTGTAGAAGATAGTGCCTTCCCTGTTGACGCCTGCCCGTCGCACTATCTGCTCCAGCACCAGGTTGAAGAAGTCACATGATAGCGCATCTCGTTGCAGAAATCCGGTGCATGTTTCAAACGGTTCCGAAGTCCTAGAACCGAGTTGCACGGTGCATCGCGTATTTTTTAGCGTGGCGCGACACAACTGGATCAGTTTTCCCGGGATCCCGAATTCGGCCATCGCACCAAACAGTCCTTCACGATGAATGCTGTCGTATACGGCTTTGAAATCGATGAAAAGATGGTGTGTATCAATTCGAAACTCGTTGGTCTTTTCCAGGATTTGTCGAAGTGTTAAAATTTGGTCTATAGTCGATTTGCCGGGCCGGAAGCCGCACTGGTAGCTGCCGATTAGTGCGGTGCAAAATGGCTTTAGACGTTCACACAATACGCTGGACAGGATCTTGTATGCGACATTGAGCAGGGATATACCTCTATAGTTCTTGCAAGGGGTAGGATCGCCTTTTTTGTGGATGGGGCAAATAGAGATGGCATTCCAGTCGTCGGGCATGCTTTCATCTTCCCAAATTCTACAGATGATCTGGTGCATGCTCCCTACCAGAACATCGCCGCCAGCCTTGAAGAGCTCTGATGGCAAGCTATCTGAGCCTGCGGCCTTGTTATTCTTCAGCTTCTGAATAGCTGTGCCGACTTCTTCGATGTTGGGTGGGAGGACTACTTCAGCGGCTGGAGTTGGGATTTCCTCGGTCCCTACCACTCTCTCTTGGTCATGCTCGTTAAGCAGCTGCTGGAAATGCTGCTTAAATACATCCACTATTCCCTGCGGGTCAGTGACAAGATCACCTTCGCAGTTTCGAAGAGCTTGGGTGCCCTTTTTGAAGCCTCCTGCAAGGCCTTTGGATTTCTTATAAAAGGCTGGTGTTTTATGCTTATCCCTAGACTCCTCGATATCCTTGGGCTGGAAGGTTGTGAAGATTCTTTTCTCGCAGTAGTTTTTTCTCCTCCCTTCTTCTGGCTCGGTACTCTTCTTGCGCTGCCCATTCAATCAAGTGAATATCGTGCCAAATGTGAGGCAAAACCAAAAAACACGCTAAAGTCCCTCAAATAACAAAGTCATGACATAGTCATATTAGGAATACAACCCGGGCAGAAGATTTAAAGGTAAAGGGAATAGAGGGGATGAACGATTCATATTGGTCTGGAATCTCTGAAAGTCATACGGGAAAAAATGTGGCAAAAATGTGTTGATTGCATGCCAAACCGAGTAGATGCACTACAAAAAATGATGGTTTTACAAGAAAGTATTGATGCAGAAGACGGTTTGATGGAAGTCTTATTCCTTTATTTTAGCTGATCGTTTTTCTTTTTTTTTTTATACATAGTTACACTGGCACTCAAGGCTAAGGCCTTATCACGTTTGAACGTTGTGCGAGCGAAGGTAACAGGGAGAGGGAGAGTTTCGCTCAGGTTTACACACAACCTGAACGGAGTGCAGTGGTTTTGGGTCGTAGATGTTCGTTCACTACTCTCAGGGGTGGTTTGTCCTAGATAGGACGAGAGCCGACCAAATGTTCGCGTTAGTTATAATTCACAGTAATTCGTTCATATACTTTTGGTGTTAATATTGCATACGTAGAGGATGAATTTCAGTTGACCATGTACTGTGAGTGTTATGCCTGCAGCAGTACGTTTGGTCGCTTTCCGTTCACAACTATGATGCATACTTTTTTCCGTAAAGGAATTGCTTTTTTCTTGGCTATGAAGCGAATTCCAACTATAAACCTTTCGCTCGACGGCCGATGATGTTAACCACTGCAACACCGCCCGAAGCTCTATTGCCACACCTCGTATTATAGATGGAAAACTTAAGCAGTTCTTTTGCCAATATTGAAGGAAGCCATTTCAAAAGAACGGGGGACAGGTCATCATTTTGCAAAACTCTGGTAACAGTAGGAATAGGAAATAGGAATATGCATTCACGCACCTCAAAACCGTCATCTTAAGCCAGCTGACAACTATTCGCGTCATGTGCTCAACGATTAGCTCATGCAATTGATGACCTTGAACGGGTCGCATTTAGGTTAACGAGAAAACACGTGAATATCCAAGGGTAGTCTGGACATCCCCTGAAAAACAATGTTTAGTTACATCATTGGGCCTTATTTTTTTAACACGATAACATGCAATGATACGGACTTTTTTTTGGCCCAGCTTGATGAACTTTTGACTTTTTATGTGGATTTGAAAATTTTTGGAAAATACAGTGCACTAATAGGTTAGCCACCATTTAAGGCCTAACAACCAACATCACTCCCACATAAATGTTCGTGGGGACCAATACCCCCATTTATTAAGCTTAGTTCAAGCTAACATTCTTAATTCTAACTTAACTAACTAACAAGACCGGGAAAGGGGGGCGCGATTAGGGAATTATGGTAGGGAGAAGGGGAAGCTACCGAGAAGACGAAGTTTTAGGCATGGAGTGCTGAGGTTGAAATCGAAGTTAATGTTCGAATTAACACTTCCCAGCATACGGGAAATGGGTTCATTGGAGCCGTATGAGGTGCGGTGGGTGGATAGATAGAAGAGACGAGGATTGCGAGTATTACGAGGGTTAGTGTTAAGGGATATAGAGTCGTAGATGTTGGCGCAGTCAATGGTACCTGTTAGGAGTTTATGAATGAAGAGGATGTCAGCTACCCTTTTTCTTTCCTCCAACGTACTCAGATTTATTAGTTTGAGTCGGTCTTGATAGGGCGGTAAGAACAGTGGATTTTGCCAGTGCAGACCTCGAAGGACGAAGCGTAGGAATCGACGAAATGTGGGTTTGTTGATAAGAGGACCACGCTTGAGATGCGTATTCAAGAAGGGGGCGAACGAATATAATATAGAGGGATCGAGTCACGTAGAGATTGGAGAATTCTTTAGACCAGCGCTTCACGAAACCGAGTGCAGGATTTGCTTTAAGAATTATATCGTCGATATGTGCGCGGTAATTGAGCTCTTGGTCACATAGTATGCCAAGATCGCGGATAACCTGAACGGTAGGAACCTGGTTGTGTAGAAAGTAGAGACGAGGAGAGGATTGGACACGTTTACGTGAAGAGGTGATAGATTGGCATTTGGAAATATTAAGCTCCAAGCAATTTTTGGAACACCAGGTAGAAAAGCTATTGAAATCGGATTGAATAAGGGAAGAGTCTTGTAGCGAGGAAATGGTCTTAAAGAACTTGGTGTCGTTGGCGTACAGTGAGAGATGGGAATATTTGATGATGGACCTAGGTGGCTACTTTGGGGAACGCCGGAAGAGGCTAAGAAAGGGTTAGAAAAGGCAGATCTAAAGCGAACACTGTAGTTTTTTAAATATGGAGATATCCACTTCAGCGCAGTGGGTTCAAAGCCTAGGGAAGGCAGTTTGAAGGCAGTATTAGATTGTGAGATATTTTGTCGAAGGCTTTACTGAAGTCAGTTGTAATGACGTCGACTTCGTTCCCTCTCTCTAATGCTGAGAAGGTGAAGGACACGAATTCGACAAGGTTTGTGGTTGTAGACCTGGATTTGAGGAATCCATGTTTGTTTGAGCAGATTAGAGATTTGCAATGGAAACTTAGAGTGTCATACAAGGTGCTTTCGAAAAGTTTGGGTATATGTTTTGCGATGGGGCGGTAGTTGTTGACATCACTCTTTGGACCTTTCTTGTGACTAGGAGTTATGAAAGCGGTTCTCCATATCTGGGGAAATAAATGTCAGAGAACTGACCCTATTGGAAGATGTCATTAAAAATGTTGGCCATCGGATTGTTGCCTGTAAAATCACCTGTGTGGAGAACATTTGAGTGATATTTGCATACAAAAATGGCGTCTATTAAAATAAAATAGTCAACTTGACCCAAAATTAAATATTCGTAGTCGTAATTTGTATTTGCTCTCCTGTGCCTTATTGATGACCGTTTTGTGTTCTTACCAAATATCATATCTGATCCCAATTTCCTTCTTTATTTCCAGATACTGAAGGTAATAAACGCAAAAAATCAAAAAGTCGTAATGCGACCGTCCCAAATTCGTCCACATACCAAAAGGATCATCTTGATGCTTGGCTTGAGACGTGCCTAAAAGATGCTAGTTCGACCCAATTGTCGTCCTCGTCCGAATTCTTAGACTACAATCCAACGAGCAACTTTCAATTAAACAAAAAGGTTCAGCAACCACAGCAAAAGCAACAACCGTTGCTCAATCCGCAGATGCCAACACCATTTCCACAAATCTATTCACAACAGCAACTCTCTGCTCCGCCCAGACAACCTACATATACTACACCATTTAGCCAGGGCTTCCAAAAGGTTCGATATCCGTTCTTCGTTATTTTTCGACTCAAACTGTTACTATTACTATTCATATTTACAGAATGTGCCAACATATTTCAAAAATCCACTGAATAATCGCTTTACATTCAATCCAAACAATCTTCTTCAGCACACCGATGGTTCAGTGGAATTTGCCAGTCTTCCGCCAATCGTCAATCTCTTAGGATCCGAACATGAAAACATTTCAACAGACATCCTCGATGGCAGCAGCAATCCAAATATGAGCAGAGGGTGTGTTGATTAAGCATATCTTCATTTGTATTTTTTAACTGTTTGCCGAGACAGTTTCAGATTCAGTGATCCATGTTTACTCAATCCGTCCGATAACGATTCCAAAGTAAGTGGCCAAAATACACCGGATCGTAGGAACTACACAAATCCAGCTGAAATGGAAAATAATAAATTTTTCGCAGCATTAATGGAACAAATCAATCTGTTGCATGAGACAAATTCCAAAATTTGTCGAAATCTTCATGAGACTAAAGGTGAGTTGACCGAACAGACTGAACGGCGAACATTCAATTTCTATTCATGATACATTACTTCATCGCTTAGTATTTGTTTATTGTACAAATTGATAATCTTATTCTAATAGTAGATGCTTTCTGCAGTTTATGTAATTTTAGCCTTTGATAGCTTTAAGATAATAACTGTCAGGAGATGTAGTAATGTACTATATGTTCGCTTTCAATTCTACTTTAATTACTGGAAAGTCTACAACGTCCTTATGGATACAAATGAGACAATTTTGATGACTTCAAGATCTATTCCATGATGAGTGACACTACAGGAACTGAGTCAGATCTATCTGGCATTGATAAGTCAGTCATGAGTTTGTAGGTCCCTCTTACTTGTTTATTCTAGTAAGTTCTCCTACTTCTATCTCCAACTTAATGTTTTTAATTGAAATTGTAAGATCCTGAATTTTTGTCTCTTTGGTTTCCTGCAATTCATTGACCAACATGTCTACTGGAAGAGAGGCCCAAATTGGTGGCCCGTATATTATGGTCGGCTGCACAGCTTTTGTTTGTTAATCGCCTAGATTCTCTAGTTTTTGCCCCTATTCTTAACAGATCTGTCGGTATCCGGAAAGCCGTTTTGCCTCATTTGCAACTGAACTTTATGTTACCTAGGCTAATCTTATTGGAGCGTCTTCCATTTATCTCGCGAATGTCTGATCTGCTTACAAGGAATTTGTTCACCACGTTAATTGACCTTAAATTAAATATTTTTCCTTGACGTCGTTTATCAACTTCGCCAACGTCCTTGAACATTTTCTTTTCTTCAATCTGGGTTGCCCTGAACATTTCCTAAAGCCGTTTTCGACCGTGTTGTCCCTCAGAGCTGGATTTAGAGACCCTTCCGGTGTCCATGTGCTCTACATAACATAACCATCTTAGGTGTAGAATCCGTGCTACGTTCATGTCGCTTCACAGTCCATACAATTAAGTCTGTTAAGTCTTCTCCTCCATTCCTCAATTATGCAGATCGGACCCAGAATCATACGCAGATTTGTTCTTTCAAAACGACCAAGGTCTCTTCAACCGCTTCCGATAAGATCCATGTCTCTATGCCATAAAACGGGACCGAGATGATAAGGGTTTTGTATATGATCACCTTGGTTTTCCAAGAGAGGGCTCTGTCGCTCAATTGCCTCCCAAGCTCAAAGAAACAGCGGTTGGCAAGAGTTATTCTGTGTCTGATTTCGGTACTGGTGTCATTGCTACATGCCGTGTACGGGGGTTGTCCTTTTTCGATGACAGCATATACATATTTCGTTTTGTCCTCATTTACTGTCCCTCCTAATTCTATCGTCTCATTGAATTCGACCAAATATGTCAATATCATTGGCATATGCGGCATATGCAATTGTACGAACTTGAAAACTATCGTGCCCCTCGTATTTGCACGATCCTTTCAAGAACGTTGTTAAAAAAGCCATATGATAGCGTGTCGTCTAACACCCTTTTCTAAATTAAACATCTCGGTTAAGTTGCAGGGAGAATTCTCCAATGTCTTCCAGCACAATCTGACGAGTTTGGTGGGGATGTCAAAACTAGACATGGCGTTGTATAGCTCGTCTCTATTTATGCTATCGTATGCAGCCTTAAAGTCGACAAACAGGTGGTGGGTGCCGATCTGGAACTCGTTTGTTTTTTCCAGTAGCTGCCGCAGTGTGAATAATTGATCTATAGTGGACTTTCCGGACCTGAAATCACACTGATATGGACCAATCAGTTTATTAACGAACGGTTTCAAGCGTTCACACAGAACAGCAGAGAAGATTTTATATGCGATGTTCAGAAGACTTATTCCTCTGTAGTTGGCGCAGACAAAGGGGTCTCCTTTCTTGTGGATCGGGCATACGATGCTGAGACTCCATTCCTCGGGCATGCTTTCCTCTGACCATATCTTACAGATGAGCTGGTGCATGCTCGTAACCAGGTCATCCCCAGCTGCCTTGAAGAGCTCAGCACACAGTCCGTCTGCGCCAGCAGCTTTATTCGACTTAAGCTTCGATATGGCAATCTTAACTTCGTCGAGGTCAGGGGGACAGAACTCTCTGCGGTCTCAGTCGATTAGAAATGGGTCTGCCTGACAGCGGTATATTGACTAACATCGCCATTATACAGTCTGCAAAAGTGGTTTTTCCATATTCACAACTTCGACTGCGATTCTACTACTAGGCGTCCGTTTTCATCCCTGCATGCTTCCGTTCTGTCTTTATTACCTTGGCATGTTCGCTTTATCTGTTAATAAAACTTTCGAACGTCACGCCTGCAGTAACACCTCTCCAAATCCTCAATCGCGCGTTTCTCGTGTTCTTTCTTCTGAGAAGCTTATACTCCTCCCTTCTTTTTAACTCGTAGAGCTCACGGGCTGCTCTTGTTCTTTTATGTAGCGAGGCCTTATATGCATCCTGCTTCGCTGTATGAATCCTCCTGCACTGTCATCGAAGCAGGTGTTTCTTCGTAGTGGAGCCTTGAAACCCAAAACTTCAAATGCAGAGCTTTTCAGGGCTTGTTTGTTAAGGCTCCACTGCTGTTCTATTGATAGTGTGGAGGATTGAGGTGTATTGGAGAGCTTAAGGGAGACGCGATCGGTAAAAGCACGAGGGGTTTCTGGCGATAGTAGCTTTCCGACGTCATAACTTTGTGTCCTTACTCTACTCCACTGCGTTCGATGTTAGTCCCTCGGAAAGTTCGGACATCAAGAATAGTGGAGGAGTGTCTGACGTCGATCGCGATGTGATCAATATGGTTGGTAGTCGATTGATCAAAAGACCGTCAGGTGCCTTTGCGTATATTGAGGTGCGGTAAGCGCGTACTGGCTAGAAGGAGATCTCGCCCCGTAGTAAGATTAATCAGCCTGTGTCCGTTATCGGAGGTGGTGTCGTGTAGGCTATGTTTGCCGATGACTCGGTCAAAGATGCTTTCCTTACCCAGCTTAGCATTGAAGTCTCCTAGTACAGTTTTAATGTCATAGCTGGGACAATGGGCATACATTCTGTCTAGGAGATCGTAGAACTCATCTTTGGCGGAGTCATCCTTGTCTTCCGTGGGGGCGTGGACGCAGATCAGGCTTATGTTAAAAAATTTAGCCTTGATACGGGTTGTTATGAGGCGTTCGCTCACATGCCGAAAGCATAGGACTTTTTGCCTTAGTCCACCTCGAACAACAAATCCCTCGTTGCCCTCTCTCCCTATAGCTGTCGCCGTAGTAAATATCGCAGTTTTTCATCCGCTTTATACCCGGTCCATTCCATCGCATTTCCTGGATGGCGGTGATGTCCGCTTTATAGCTTTATAGCGGCTGCACGTGGCCTGTTTAGGGACCTAACATTCCACGTACAAAGCGGAAGATCATTGTCCTTTTTTCGTTTTTTGCAAGGTCGTCGTTATCTGAATCAGTTGTTTATATTTTTTGTATACTATATCGTTAAATTCGCTTTTTTACATTGTACATTGTGTTACTATCACTGTAGAGCTCCACAGACACTGTTATGTACATATTCGCCAACAACATTTCATTAAATCAATTTCCAAATTACCGCTAAACATAACTTTCCCTTCTATCTTCTTCTCTCTTCTGAATTTATGTTATTGTTTTTGTAACGTTTTTTCTTTGTTTAATTTTTCTTTCTTTTGTATGTTTTGAAAAAAAAAAAAAAAAAAAAATCCCTTAAACCTAAAGTTGATATTGAAGCTTTAAAACACGCACCTAATTGGGGTTTGAGACACCGTAGAGATAGCTTGAGTGGACTAAGCACACACAGCCAGCCTCTGGGTTTTGGCTTTGGCACACAAAGTCCAGCGCCAACGTATCACTCAGGTACAAATCTTATTGCTAAACTATATTTGTTAAATTGTTTGTCCAACTTTCGTACGTTTTTGTTGGTTTTATATGACGTAGTGGTGGTTTTTGAAGTGAAATGATTTGAAATACTTTGTTAGGTGCATACACACCGGGAATGATGACAGATGTGGTTCGTGAAGTCAAAGAGGCGGCAAGAGTTCGAGAGGATGCTCTATTGAGCAGGTAGGTTGTTATAACTATTCGATTTATGAAAATGCATTGTTCCACGGTTTCTGTATAATATAGGGTGAAAGCAATGGTAGAGGAACGGTCGTGGTCGATGAGCGAGGGTAGCCTGCGTATGATGCGTGACATTGAAGAATTGAAGGTGAGAAGCATTTAAATCCCATGTAGTTACCTAATAAGATTTTTCTTACAGTCACAAATTCAACATCTAAAAGCCGATCGTAAAGAGTCGAATAAGCGTATCACGCATCTAGAGACCGAGAACAAGTACATGCGGCAAATGCTTGCTTCTCTTCTTAACAATCGCAATCCGGGTATCATATATGAAAACGAAACCCTGCGTTCCACGCCACAACGAAAAGTATTTCCTACAAATGATTTGCGACAAGCGAAACGTTCCAACAGCCTAAATCTTCATTATGGCGTCATTCATCACGCAGCTGAAGAAGAAGAACCGCTAAACATATCTGAACAAGGACCAGTTGGTATGACGCCAATGGAATCATCAGACCAAGGAAATTCGTTTTCCAGTTCCGACGGTCAAACATCGATAGTCAATTCGGCGGCGGCAAAGAATGGTTGGCCTGAGGAGAGAGCATCGAAAAAGGCCCAACAGCCATCAGGCGTTGGTGAGGAAACAATCGAATTACGGAAGGAACTTCAAGAAGCATTGGCCGCTCGCAAGCAAGCCGATAATCGTATTATCGCGTGGGTGTAGTAGATTTTTTTGTCTCCCTTTGTTTATTGGCTTTTGTATTGTTACTCTGCTCCCTAATTTCAATACGGTAGTCCCATACTAACTTACTTACTCTCTTTCTCTCTACCTCTCTGTTTATTTCTCGATTTGATTACTCGTGCACGCGCGCAAAATCAGTTTGGAGAATATGGTAAAACGGCTTCAAGTGAAGCTCCCTAATGGTGGTGATGAACGAACAATGTCGCTCGTTGGTGGCAGTAATCATATGACGATGGGTGGTGGGAAGAACAGTGTTATTGGTGATGGTGTTGGTACTTCAGCTGCTCCTGCTTACAGTTTTCACACATCAACATCGTCGTCGAAGCAGAAGGGAGCACACACTGCACCTACCACAACCGCCACATTGTTATCATCAACATCACCGTTTGCGTCACAAACTTTTCACTTGAACAATAGCTCAAACCAAATGCACGGAACGCACCAGCAACAATTGCAACTGCAACAACATCAGCAGCATCAGTTTCAACTTCAACAGCAGCAACAGCAACAGAGTCCATTGTCAGGAAAATTGAGTTTGGCGGGTCCTATAACTGACTTATAGTTCTAACTAGTACAAAACACATACAAAAGTAAGAAAAACAACATAAACACATTGAACAACAACCGAGACAAGAGGCATAGTAAAAATCGTATTACTGTATGCAAGGAGCAGTTGGCACACAAATTGTTCTCATCCTTCCTATACGCTGCATTGGTTTTTATCATTTCACTGAGTCTAATGCTTGTTTTCGTCGCAACTGTCTCAAATACTAGTTTAGAAATGTTTCATGTTTATTGTTCACAGCTTAACAGGGCGTGGAAGGAGTTTGTCCAGTGGGGGCGTGAGTTTTAGAGTAGTGATCTATAGAAATTGTGCTAGTCTAATTGCGATTAAGACGATATCAACATCTAACCGTACTAACAAATGTCGACAACACCAAGGTACAACGGCAGGATGTCTTTCTTTTACTATCCTACCCTTGTCAAGCTCTGAAAAAAACCTATAGTCGACAGAATATTGTTTGTACTCGTAGAGTCTATTTGCATATGGCATGGAACAGTGGTTACATAATACATTTTTCACTACCTGACAGTGTTACTTGAATTCATTTTTGTTATAGTAAGGCACCTGCCCTCTCTTCCCCTCCTCCTTCTTGTACATGAATCCCTCCTGATAACGCGAAAATAAAACCTATTTCGCTATCAAGCTTATGTGTGAATTAATTGAAATCAGAAGTAAACCCCTGAATAACTACACTTCTTCCTGTGGCGTTACATCCTAGGGCAGGATTTAGCCTCTTGCACAACGTGTCTCCATTCTGCTCTATCTAGTGCTGCATTTCTCCAATTTGGAACGTTTACTTCTCATACATTGTCAGTCAGACCGTCTATTCATCTAATCCTTGGTCTACCCCTTGCTAATACATTTTCAAAGTTGCTTTTAAATGTTCTTTTTTGTTTTCTTGATTCATCCATCCTTATTAAAGTCCAAACCAACTTAAGTTAGAAACACATACAGGCTTGCGCGCGCGCCGACTTTGACAGCATGAGTAGGATCAACGATATCCTGCGAAGTAACACATAATGTTACCTCCACTTTTGCTCGACCTCATATCGTAAATATCGTAAGTCGAGCAAAGCGCCGGAGTAGAGCTACTCTCTACGCGGACGTGCGTTTGACAGATGTGTGAGTAAGTCGGTACAAAGCCTGTCAAAAGTAGGCGCGCGCGCAAGCCTGTATGTGTTTCTAACTTTATTCTTTATGGTTTGGTGAAACGCACTATATCACTGTACATTCTTCTGATTACTTTCCCTACGAAGATTTTTAGATTCATTTCGTCAGCGGTATTCAGTGACCAGTATTGGACGTATTATCCTTTTGTAGAGTATAGTCTTCAGTTTTCGGGACAGAAGTGTTGATTGTATAAGCTTATTATCTGTAAAGCAATAGTGGTGCTTCTTAATAGTATCTCCTTCAAAGTTGTAGTCGACGATGGTTATGTTTTGGGGCCTTCTTACTCTGGTGCTCCTAGATATTTTCATATATTTTGTTTTATTTTCATTTACTTTGAGTCAAACTTGCTTTGCTTTTGACTCCTATGCTACAAGTATTTCCGCCAGTATTGCTAGATCATCTGCATATCCTATCAAGTGGTATGACTAGTTAAATCTTCTTCTTCTTCTTAATGGGCGCTACAGTTCGGGATGAACCTGGGCCTCAACCAATATGCCCCTCCAACTAGCACGATCTTTTGCTAGCCTTTTCTATTGTCGCACACCCAGTTGGCTGAGGTCCCCTTCCACGTGTGTGCGCCAGTTTAAGTGCGGCCGTCCTCTGCTTCTTCGTCCCTCGGGGTTGGATTCAAAGACTCTTCGGGCTGGAGCTGTGGTGTCCATTCGCTCTACATGGCCCAGCCATCTTAGGCGTTGAATTCGTAGACGCCTGACTAGACTCATGTCGCTGTACAGCCCGTAAAGTTCGTGGTTGAATCTTTTCCTCCATCCCCCGTCTGCGTTTATAGGCCCGAAAATCACGCGCCCAAAATCTTTCTCTCGAAACGGCCAAGGGCCTCCCATCCGCTTTTGATAGTGTCCATGCTTCTGTGCCGTACAACAGGACCGGGATGATAAGGGTTTTATATAGAGTCAACTTTGTCTTTCGGGAGAGGGCTCTATTACTCAATACTCAATTGCCTCCTGAGCCCAAAGAAACAGCGATTAGCAAGAGTGATTCTGCGTTTGATTTCGGAACTGATGTCGTTGTTCCAGGTCACTGCGGAGCCAAGGTAGACGAAGTCCTTAACTACCTCGAACTTATAACTGCCAATACGAACGTTCTGGCCAAGACGTCGGTGGTAAATGTCCTTTTTCGATAACAGCAGATATTTAGTCTTGTCCTCATTAACTGCCAAACCAATTTTTGCCGCCTCCATCTCAATACTCGCAAACGCCTCATTGACATCTCGCTGCGATCTACCTATTATGTCAATATCGTCGGCGTACGCAAGGAGTTGCGAGGATTTGAAATAGATTGTGCCTCTTGTATTGGCCAGTGATTTTTGCACAATCATTTCCAATACGATGTTGAAGAAATCACACGACAGCGCATCGCCCTGCCTAAATCCTTTTTTGACATCAAAACTATCGGTAAGGTGTTCACCGATTCGGATGGAACAGCGAGCATTCTCCAAAGTCATCCTGCATAGTCTGACGAGTTTAGCAGGTATTTCAAAGGTAGACATAGCGTTGTATGGCTCGTCTCTAATTACGCTGTCGTATGCGACTTTAAAGTCGACAAATAGGTGGTGAGTGTCGACTTGGAATTCATTGGTTTTTTCCAGGACCTATCAGGACCAGGACCTATCAGCTTATTTACAAAAGGCTTTAGGCGTTCACACAAAACAGCAGAGAAGATTTTGTAGACGATGTTAAGGAGATATATTCCTCTGTGGTTGGCGCAATCACAGGGGTCTCCTTTCGTGTGGATCGGGCATACGATGCTGAGACTCCATTGCTCGGGCATGCTTTCCTCTGACTATATCTCACAGATGAGCTGGTGCATGCTCCTAACCAGGTCATCCCCAGCTGCTTTGAAGAGCTCAGCAGACAGTCCGTCTGCGCCAGCTGCTTTATTCGACTTGAGTTTTTCGATATGGCAATCTTAACTTCGTCGAGGTCAGGGGGACGGAATTTTATGCGGTCTTCGTCGATTAGAAATGGATCATTCTGTCTGACAGCGGTGTATTGACTAACATCGCTGTTATACAGTCTGCAGAAGTGGTTTTTCCATATTCTCAGCATCGGCTGCGATTCTACTACCAGATGTCCGTTCTCATCCCTGCAGGCTTCCCTTCTGGCTTTATAACCTTGGCATGCTCGCTTTATCTGTTGATAAAGCTTTCGAACGTCACGCCTGCAGTAACACCTCTCCAAATCCTCAATCGCGTGTTTCTCGTGTTCTTTCTTCTGAGAAGCTTATGCTCCTCCCTTCTTTTTAACTCGTAGAGCTCACGAGCTGCTCTTGTTCTTTTATGCAGCGAGGCTTTATATGCATCCTGCTTCGCTGTGTGAATCCTCCTGCACTCGTCATCGAACCAGGTGTTTCTTCGTGGTGGAGCCTTGAAACCCAAAACTTCGGATGCAGAGCTTTTCAGGGCTTGTTTGCAAAGGCTCCACTGCTGTTCTATTGTTAGCATGGAGGATCGAGGTGTATTGGAGAGCTTAAGGGAGACGCGATCGGTAAAAGCACGAGCGGTTTCTGGCTTTCCGACGTCATAACTTTGTATTCTTACTCTACTCCGCTGCGTTCGTGATATCCGTAAGCGCATCTGGGCTACTACAAGATAGTGGTCCGAGTCGATGTTAGCCCCTCGGAAAGTTCGAACGTCGATCGCGATGTGATCAATCTGGTTGGTAGTCGACTGATCAAAAGACCGCCAGGTGCCTTTGTGTATATTGAGGTGCGGGAAGAGCGTACTGGCTATAAAGAGATTTCGCCCCGTAGCAAGATCAATCAGTCTGTGTCCGTTATCGGATGTGGTGTCGTGTAGGCTATGTTTGCCGATGACTCGTTCAAAGATGCTTTCCTTACTCAGGTTAGCATTGAAGTCTCCTAGTACAATTTTGATGTCATAGCTGGGACATTGGGCATACGTTCTGTCTAGGAGATCGTAGAACTCATCTTTGGCGGAGTCATCCTTGTCTTCTGTGGGGGCGTGGACGCAGATCAGGCGTTGATGTTAAAAAATTTTGCCGATACGGATTGTTATGAGGCGTTCGCTCACATGCCGAAAGCTTAGGACTTTTTGCCTTAGTCCAACTCGAACAACAAATCCACATCCAAACAATCGTTGTCCTCTCTCCCTATAGCAGTCGCCGTAGTAAATATCGCAGTTTTTCATGCGCTTTGTACCCGGTCCATTCTATCGCATTTCCTGGATGGCGGTTATGTCCACTTTATAGCGGTCTAGGGCGTCCGCAATTTGTTCGGCTGTACGTGGCCTGGTAGGGACCTAACATTCCACGTACAGAGCCGAAGATCATTGCACTTTTTTCGTTTTCTGCAAGGGTCGTTAACATTAATCCGGTCCGTTATATCCGGGGCTTGTGGTTGTTTCGAAGTTTGTGGGTTTTTTTTTACGGTTACGGCTTACTAAGCCGTAGTCCAACCGACTAATCCTGTTTTTTGGCGCAGGAGGCTCGCCATTCGCTCTTCCCCGTCTGCAATTTCCATAGGAAATCTCCAGATGGCACCGCGAGGAGGTGGGGATAGGACTTACTAACAGTGCCGCAAGATGTTCGACTGCGGTGGCTCTTCTCGCTTTTTAGCAGGCCAGCATCCGTCGGATAGATGCTACCACTACGAGGCCTTTGTTAGTCCTTTGCCGTCCTGACTTGTTAAATATGCTTACCAATATTTTCCAGGTTTCCTATGGCATGCTAGAGAGCCATGTTGAGGAACATAGACAACACATCACCTTGTCTTACTCCATTGTTGATGTAATCAGCTGACTGCTTGCATCATTAATTTTGCCTTTGACCCGTTCATCGTCATCAATGCTAGTCTTACTAGTTTTCGTGGTACTCCTTGCATTATCAATGCTTCTTGCAGCTTTGAGCGTATGATGCTGTTAAATGCTAGATTGAATTCGGTGTATAATAAATGAAGATCTTTATTATATTCGTAGCTCCCATGCTTTGCTTCAACGTAAGTAGTTATCTGATTAACAGTTGACCTTCCGCTTCGAAAATCACACTGGTACTCTCCTGATATTTCTTCAGCAATTCGTTTTATCCTGTCATGTACATATGTATTACATTGAATAGTATTTTAAATGTAATGTTTAGAAGCGTTATTCCTCTATAGTTGTTATTCAGAGCGTTTTTTCTCCTTTTTTGTGGATGGGACAGATAAGTCCTAGAGTCCATCCACTTGGCATCCTCTCTTCCTATATTTTACATATCAGATTGTGGAGTTTTTCTATTAAGGCTTCTTCTCCATTTTTAATAACTTCCGCAGTGTGTCATTCCCGGGTGCTTATCCGTTTTTCATTTTCTTTATTGCAGATCCGATTTCATCGGTCATTGGAGTTTCAACCAAAAGTTCTATTTTACTGACGGGTTGGCTATTTTCCTCTTGCTCGTTATCTTGAATGTTTGTATTGCAGCTGCATATTCGAATCTTGTATTTTCTTAGTATCCCATTTCATTTTGCGTCTTCCTATTTCTTTTGCGAAGTATGGTATTCTCTGTCGTATCCTTATTTCCACTAAGAAGTGATCGCTATTGCAATTCGCTCCTCTCCGCGTGCATACATCTCTAATTGACGACGCATGGTCGATTTGATTAACTATCGTGTTTTCCAATAGGGAACTGACAACTTTGAATTCAATTTGTGAACGCACCCTTTCACTAATCATCGAACTGTCATTGTCAATTTATTCGATAAACTCAACATTTTGACCATGGTAAAGTACACGAACGAGCAACGTCTGCAAATTATAAAAATTTTATGTAAAAAAAAAAATATGCTGGCTCTCTGTAAAGTCAGTTTACGGACGATTATTTTACGTGATAACGTCATTAGAAAACATTGATGAAAAATAAACAACACGCGGTGTTCCCGAGCGGTGCACCATCTAAGTACTAACCGCACCCGACGCTGGTTGATTACGGTGATCGGACGACAGAGCTCTCTACCGCACGTGTAATCGTGTACATGTTTTACACGTGTAATTGAATTGTCCGTGTAGGAACACGTGTATTTAGTTCTACATGTGTATTTAGTTTTACCTGTGTATTGTACGCGTACACGTGTGTAGGTTTGAATCTTTTTTTTAATACACGTGTGAACGTGACACGAGTACACGTGTAATTAAATACACGCTTGAAATCGAGAGCTCTAATATGTATGAGATTGCTCGGACAGTGTTGTGGTTTGGTAAAGAAACGCAAACACTCATGAGCTGCTCGTGAGTGTGCGCTACCCAACGAGCAATTATTAAACGCACGCGTTCGTGAGTAATTGGCTGTGAGCATTTTTACGATTTGGAAATGGGCACATACATATGTTGTTATGTATGTATATAAGCATATCCAACATACAAAACTCCAGACTTTTTCACACGAATTCTTCAGAATCATATTTGTCGTGTAAAAACAGAATTAGGGTGTATGCATGTATATATGTATGCATCACCCGGATTACTGATTACTCCTAAAAGCATGCCTACGTCATGGCAAGAATTTTTTCTCGCCCCCAAGTATGCAAACAAAATTCTATCCCACAGGCAAAATAGATGCCTCTCTATCGCTTGTTTCGCACTCTCGCTTGCACGCTCAGCTCAGGCGGAACGTGACAATGAGTCATACTTTTTCGTAACTGCAGCCGGTGTTCAACGATTTATAAGACGTTATCACGTCATAAAGTTGTCAAGTCCTTATTGGAAAACCCTATATTTCTGAACCTTGTGCTTTCCATGTTCTTTTGTATATTTTTCTATCAAAAAATGAGGTAACGAGTTTTGCACTTGGTCGGGTATTATACGATTCAATACTTTCGAGCAACTTTTGCTCATTCTCTTTTGTGTTGTCTGTCCGTGTTGCTCGAAATATTGAACGTTTCAATACAGAGCTCACCACAAAGTGATACTTAACGCGCAGGACAGACAGCGCACAACACACTCGAACCATACCGACAAGAAAACTGAGAAATCGCCAACTTGGTGGGGTATTATACGATTCAACTCTCTCTCGAGCAACACGAACTTGATGGTGACAGAAGCGCGAAGCGTTCGGGGTAAGTCGTGTTACCTGTACCGGAGATTTGATTCAACACTTTGACATTTCTCATTTTTTACGATTCCTCATATTTCTTGCCGGTATTGTTCGAATGTGTTGTGCGCTGTCCGTAAAAAAAAAACGTAAAATCCACAACCGCAAAAACAAGATGTACGCTAAGTGTCACTTTGTGGCGAGCTCTGTATTGAAACGTGTAATATTTCCAGCAACACGGACAGATAACACAAAAGGGAATAAGCAAAAGTTGTTCAAAAGTGTTGAATCATATAATACCCGACTTGCGAACTGGTATAATAGCCGTCTATTTTCACTCATTTATTCATGTAGTGAGTACTTTCCTGCTAGGTTGTTTCTATGAACAACTATACTTCAGATAGTTGTACATAGAAAATATCCTTATCTTCCTCACTGCTGTCCTCCGTTGATGATATGTATGAGAATTTTCCTACTAGCTTGAGTGTACATATTCCGCTGTTTATTGGTCTGAATCCGAGAATGCGTTTTTTCATTCGCTTGCTTATGATAAAGCCAGTTTCGTATATCTCAGTTCTTCTTCTTTCTTTGCCGCTGTAGTAAAGTAGGCTTGTAACATTGTTCCTACGTTTAATTTTCCCATTTTCCAGTCGTTATTCTTTATAATACATTTCCGTTTCGCACCAAGATTGGTTTTAGTGTTCGGTTGTTAGCTTGACTTTAAGAACCAAGTCAATATATTGTTCCCCGTGGACAGGGTGATCTGGCTATACCTCCAGATACTAGGTCTGAGTTTTACTGAGGATAAGATATAGCCTGCTTTAACTGGGCTTGGGACCGGCAGGTTGCTTTCATAACAAGCCGGAGTTTGAATAACTATACCAATATGTTTGATTTAGCCCATTCGATTGGACAAGCTTCTCCTTTTCTTTCTATACAGAAAGGTTGCTCACATTTAACATGAAATACGAACTCACATCTCCTTAAACTCCTTCCACGCATACACTGTTTTGTTGTTCTATCTTGTTATTATTCGCTTATGCTTATTCTCCATATTTAATTAACTAAAGTGTAATTTTCGTTTAACATTCAACACAATTCTAACTAATTGTCAAACACTCATTTTGAGAACATTTTGGTGTTCTCTTCGTTGCCTCTATCTCCAGCATTAAGGAAATAGACATGTAGAAATAAAACAAAATGTACCTTCAAACAGAAAACTACGAACAAATCAAAAATAAATTCGAAATAACAATGAAAGAGAATAAAAACGATAACAATTGAATGGTATCAGTTGTGTGTTAATCGAAAGACTCCTTCAATGGTCTAAGTATTAACGTAGTTTAAGTGCCATCACTCGATAAGCAAGCGAAATAGTTTTTAATATTTATTTTTCTATTTCTCCCACATGCATGTTATTTTCGTTTGTTTTTCTTTTTTAATTGTAATTTTTGTGGAGTCTTCACAGCACTATCGTATTGTACTCGTAGTTGCCATGTTAAATGGTTAAATAAGATATTCGTGAACTAAGGACACACCATTGTACCTTGTACATGAACTTTTTAATTTAAGAGGATTTTTTTCCGATTGTTATAGTTTTCTTCACTTTTATTTCGAAATGTTTGAGTAATGGTTGGTAATTGTTAAATTTTAATCTAACTCTATAGTAATAAATCAAGTTTTAATAAAAGGAAATTTAACGGTAGAATGATATGGCGTTTCCTTGAATGCATGATAATGTTACGGAGACAAGAACCGACGTCTATGTTCTGGTGAAGCGGAAGTTGAAATGATGTCAACTGTCAAAGGCGTAATGCTAATTGTCAGAGCATTCTAGAGATTTCCGAAGGGAAACTTCCGATGGCGAACATTCGAGAAGGTGGACCGAGAGCTATATAAGCGCGAGCGCTCGCGCTTGGGATTCATTCAGTTTACGGAAGTTCGATCGATAAACCAGTGTGAAAATAAAAGCTTTTGGTAAAGGTTTGCGTGTGTAATAAAGTGTTACAATAAATATAAGTGGTGAAGTACTCAGATAATTGATCTGAGGAGAAATAAGAAAAGTGTGTGTTGTAATTTGAATAAAACGTAGACAATTGTAGTTTATCGCAATCCAGTGATACGAACCCTATTCGAAGTGGGATTAAATTTCGTAACAATAAGTTTCCGCCATATGGTAATAGATGTATGTTTGTATGTTGACGTTACAGTCCATGAAGGATCAAAGCCGAGCTTCTCTCAATCACCCATATTGTGTGAGATTTTATTTTCCCATAGGTGAAAGGAACCTACAGTTTTTTGCCGGTTTCGAACTGCGAGATTCGAGAAGCTTTTCTTGACAATTATACTACAGGGGGTTTTGTCAGTACCCCACTGAGGAGAAGCACCGTGAAAAACACGTTCGATGATATGGCTTTTGTCGGGATTCGGTCCCGTGTCATCGGCGTCAGAGGTCAACAACCTACCCACCGCGCCACGGCGCCATCATATGATAATAGATGGCCATGCCAAAAGGTTATGGTAATATTTGTCAGATATCGTAAGTTTGCTCATCTGTTTGGGTAAAGAGGAAGGACAAGAATATCGATGGATATTGATTTTAAAGTTAGAAACACATACAGGCTTGGGCCGACTTTTGACAGGCTTTGTACCGACTTACGATATAATTTGTCAGATGCACGCAACCACAATTCGAAAACACACAATCTGGCTTCCAGTCAGCTGCACGTAGAGAGCTTAGTTTCACAAATTTCTCACAACACAATGAAATACATCTGTCAAACGCACGTCCGAGTAGAGAGCAGCTCTACTCCGGCGCTTTGCTCGACCTTACGATATTTACGATATGAGGTCGAGCAAAAGTTGAGGTTACATTACGTGTTACTTCATAGAATATCGTTGGTCCTACTCATGCTGTCAAAGTCGGCGCGCGCGCAAGCCTGTATGTGTTTCTATCTTAAATGCTTGCATATTATACTGACACCATTTATAAAATCTGTCCGACGGATGTTGGGCCCTCGAAAAGCGAGACGAGCCATCGCAAACGAACACCTTTCGGCTCTGTTAATGCTATCTGGAGACTCCCTCTGAGAGTTCAAGCCGTATCACAATGTGGCGTTCGAGCGCTCGGGTTTTTGACAGGCGTTGTACCGACTTACGATAAACATATTGTTACGAAATTTAATCCCACACCGAATAGGGTTCGTATCACTGGATTGCGATAAACTACAATTGTCTACCTTTTATTCAAATTAAAACACAAACTTTCCTTATTTCTTCTCAGATCTGAGTACTTCACCACTTTTATTTATTTATCAGAACCTACTGAACACTACACTTTGTTACACACGCAAACCTTTACCCAGAAGCTTTTGTTTTCCCACTGGTTTACCGACTGAACACGCTGTATACCGACTTGTCACGCTCTATTTACTTCCATAAACTGAATGAATGCCGAGGGCGAGTGTTCGCGCTTATATAGCTCTCGGTCCACCTTCTCGAATGTTCGCCGTCGGAAGTTCCCCTACGAAAATCTCTAGAATGCTCTGACAATTAGCATTACGCCTTTGACAGTTGACATCATTTCAACTTCCGCTTCACCAGAGCATTCGAACTTCGACAGCGAAATTCGAACTTAACTGTCGGTTTGTGTCTCCGCAACACTGCCCTCCTCCTAAACTTGTTCGTCCTCGAACAAGCGATTTGATCCTTCTCCGTAGTATGGCGCTAACCTCTCTACGTGGACAATCTTATATTTCTTATATTTCTTAATGATCTCATGTGGCCCGTCCCAGGCTGATTGCAGCTTGGGGCACAAGCCTTATTTTCGTTGTGGGTTGTACAGCAATACCAATTGTCCTGTCTCGAATCCAGAAGTGTTCGCCCTCAAGTCGTATCTCACCTTCATTTTACCGCTGACCGAGTTCAGTCGCTCCCGGATGAACTGATGGATGGAGTACAGCTGTTCCTTCTTTTCGGTTACGAAGTCCACCCTGCCGCTAGTTGTCGGTAGTACCACATCGAACTTCAAGTCCGATGGAAGTCGAAGATCAGTTCCAAGAATGGCCTCAGCTGGTGTTATTGCCGTTGAATTGTGCTGCGCCGGTCGATACGCCATTAAGAAAAGGGGAAGATCTTCATCCCAATCCTTCTGATCTCCGACGACGGCTTTTCTCAAGTATTACTCCATCGTCCGGTTGAACCTTTCGACCATGCCATCAGATTGTGGGTGTAATCGTGTTGTCCGTGTTTTTCTGATACCTAACATGTCGCAGAGTTCTTTGAACACCGACGACTCGAAGTTCCTTCCTTGGTCTGAGTGCGGTTCCAGCGGTACTCCATAACGCGCAACCCAATCATTCACGAATGCATCCGAAATGGTTTTGGCTTCTCGGTTCGGTATGCAAAACACTTCAGGCCATTTGCTGAAGTAGTCGATCACCACCAGCGCGTATTTGTTTCCAGCGTTGCTCGTTGGGAATGGGTCTGCGATGCCCATGGCGATACGTTCGAACGGTGCTCCAACATTGTACTGCTGCATATTTCATCGAGTTTTCCTAAGTAGTCCGTTTGCCTTCGCACACTGTTCAAACCTGCGGATGATATTTGCGACCGATTCATGGCCTCCTACCCAGTAGAAATGTCTCTTAATCTGTTCTACAGTCTTGTTAAAACCAAAATGGCCTCCGCTTGGACCTTCGTGGTATTCTCGGATGAACTCATCGATTTGTACCTCTGGAATTATTAGCAGTTCGTTTACAATGTTCCCGTTCGCCCAACTGCGGTAGAAGAAACCGTTCTTCAGCTTCAAACTCTGCCATTGAGCCCAGTAAGCTTTTACGATTGGGCTTTCATTGCATATATTTGCTGCCACGTTGGTCGAAACCCTCGTTCTTGGTGATTGATGACCTTCGACACTCCAAGCATCTTCCTGTCCAGTGTCTCGTATCTCTCTTCGACGTCCTGGAATCGATCTTTGCCGGCCTGCAGGATGTCTCTCTTCATTGTTCTCTAACATCTCCAGCGTCTGGCTCAGGGAAGCGGACATTTCCTCCAACTTTCTCCTAATTTCCATTTCAGCTTCACTGAAGTCTCATCAGATTCTCTAGAATGCTTTGACATTCAGCAGTATGTCGCTGAAAGTTACCATCATTTCCATTTCAGCTTTACCAGAACATTCCAAACTTCGATAGCGAAATTCGAACATAACCGCCGCCGGTTCGTATCCGTAACTACCGAAGTTCCTTCCTTGGTCTGAGTGCAATTCCATTGGTACTCCATACCGCGCAACCCAGTTGTTCACGAATGCATCCGAGATGGTTTTGGCTTCCTGGTTCGGGATGCAAAACACCTCAGGCCACTTGCTGAAGGAATCGATCACCACCAGCGCGTATTTGTTTCCAGCGTTGCTCGTTGGGAATGGGCCTGCGATGTCCATGGCGATACGTTCGAACGGTGCTCCAACATTGTACTGCTGCATATTTCCTCGAGTTTTCCTAACTGGCCCCTTTGCCTTCGCACATTGTTCAGGTGCGAATGAAATTTGTGACCGACTCATGGCATCCTACCCAGTAGAAACGTCTCTTGATCTTTTCTACAGTCTTGTTAACATCAAGATGACCCCCGCTTGGTCCCTCGTGGTATCCTCGGATGGCCTCGTCGATTTGTCCTTTTGGAATTACCAGCAGATCGTTTACAATGTTCCCGTCCTCACTTTCCCAACTGCGGTAAAGGGCAACCGTTTTTCAGCTTCAAACTCTGCCATTGAGCCCAGTAAGCTTTCACGATTGTGCTTTCACTGGATATTTGCTGCCAAGTTGGTCGAAAACCTCGTTCGATGACCTTCGACACTCCAGGCATCTTCCTGTGCAGTATCTCGTATCTCTCTTCGACGTCCTGGAATCGATCTTTGTCGGCCTACAGGATGTCACTCTTCATTGTTCTCTACCATCTCTTCTAACATCTCCAGCGTCTGGCTCAGGGAAGCGGAATTTTCCTCCAACTTTCTCCTAATTTCCATTTCAGCTTCACCAGAGCATTCCAAACTTCGACAGCGAAATTCGAACATAACCATCGGTTCGTGTCCGTAACAATAGTATTGGTTATGTTCGAATTTCGCTGTCGAAGTTTGGAACACTCTGGTGAAGCTGAAATGGAAATGATGGTAACTTTCAGCGACATACTTCTGAATGTCAAAGCATTCTAGAGACTTCTGATCATAGATAAATTAAGAAGATGGCAATCTCGATGGCTTTGACAGGCATTTTGACAACTAGCCCCTACAAACTCGTTTCGATTTGACGGCGTCTTGACTATGTCATTCTGCCTTGTTCCGACGTCTTGACTCTAAGTCGAAAGCGTCGTTTTTAAAGCGGCCTCTAGACGCTCGATATTATTGTGCGAAATATTGCACAATTTTATTGACTTGCTGCCCCAGACGGTTCAATATTTTTCCCAATAATTTAGTTGACCGGTCATATTTGTATTAAAAGTCAAAAGCGTTGTGATTTTCCGCAATATATCGCACAATCTTGCAATATTATCTACAGACGAACAATAATATTGTGGAATATCAAATATTGCACAATGTTATTAGGCGTCTAGGGGCCGCTTTAATTACAAATACAACAACCAACCCTTGCGGGGATCACAGGGCAGACGTACGAAAGTTTTCCATCTTGTTAATTTATCTATGCTTCTGATGGGGAACATCTGACGGCGAACATTCGAGAAAGTGGAACGGGGGTTATATAAGCGCGAACGCTCAACTTCATGGCATTCGGCAACGAGTGATCAGTCGGCATTCGGCGTGAAAGTAATCAAGCCACCTATTGACTTGTAGAGGAAAAGTGTGTAAAAATGATGCATGTAAGCAATCAAGTGTAGTGTGTAAAAGCTTGTAATGACGGTGAAGCACCCAGATAATTGTTCGAATAAATAAAAATTGTAGGAATAAATAGTGTGTACTGAATAAAAAGTAAACAATTGTCGTTTATCGCAATCCAGTGATCGAACCCTATTCTAGGCAATTGAATTGTTTGTAACACTATGTACATCCTTCTTTCGTTCAATACACGAGTCTATCACTTGGAACCCCCGCACTTCACCGCTTTTTATAATTTTGTATTTGATGTTTTCCTTAATGAAGAGTGCGACACTTCCATTTTGGGCGGCATCGGGTCGGACCTTCCTTATTATATTATGAGAATTGTGCCGAATGGTATGCTTCTGGTTTAACTTATTTCCGCTTTTATTCTGCAACAGATTAAAAGGAACAGCCCTTCTCTTGATCAGTAAATTCAGATTCGTAGGCCCGATTCATAACGGCTTTAGCAGCTTTAGGCCTGGTAGAAGCGATCCATTCCCCAGTTGCAGCTGACCGATCTGTCCTTGAACAGCGGGCAAAATTCAGCGCCGATCCAATTTAACCTCCAATGGTACC
Source organism: Eumerus sabulonum (assembly GCA_951905685.1). NCBI lineage: Eukaryota > Metazoa > Arthropoda > Insecta > Diptera > Syrphidae > Eumerus > Eumerus sabulonum. Next base: position 164,292,725 of record OX645060.1, on the reverse strand, counting down.
CCATTACCAAATCCGATCCGAAGCCAGAAAATAAAACACACGGACAAACGTTTAACAATTTATTCGAAAACGAGAAAGGAAAATGCCAGTTCTTATCCGAATGAACACTCTTCGACTTAATACAAAAATACAAAAAAAAAAAAAAAAAAGAAACAAACTCCACCAACTAAGCTAATTTCACCTTTTTGGAAGTCTTCTTTGGACTAGGTTTATTAGCAGATGGACAAAGCGTATTGTTCAAACAGTCAGTGCACTTGGGTTTAAGTGATGTACAGATAGTTTGTCCAAAACCGACTAACAAGTTGTTTACATCGTTCCAAGTATCTGAAGGCAACCAAGATTCAAGCTCCTTCCTAGTTTGCTCTGGATCCTTGGTCTCCTTGCGCACCCAGCCGAGCCGATTTGATATGCGATGCACATGTACATCGACACCTAAACGTCCAAAAATTACTTGAGATCGATGGTAATGTTTATAGAATTTACCGATTCCGGTTATGATATTCCATGCGGATTTCATGCAGATGTGAGCCATTTTCGGTCCAACGCCGGGCAATTGAACGAGTTCGACGATATTGTTGGGTATGTCTGAGTCATATTGCTCGAGAAGGATTTTCGAAGTGCTTTTCAGGTACTTGGCCTTATTCTGAAACGTACGACGAATGCTGGAATAGGAATACAAAATATTAAGCCAGAAAATACCTTATAAAACGAGACAGGAAAGAGAAGAGTCTCCAATCGGCCTACATCCAATCGGATAATATTCTCGGGAGTACATCCTGTTGCCTTTAATCGATTCATGGCTTCATATGTGACTCTGTCTTTTGTTTGACTGGATAGCATCAGAGCGACAAGTATATGAAATCGTCTCGTCTATCGATGAGAGGTATGTATGTAGCAAATCGGATTTAGAACTGCCATTAACTCACCTTTGCATCGGCAGTTTTATCGGAACACTTGTCACATCCCATTGTATCGACTGGAGCATTTTCTTTGGACCGCATTAACCTGATGTTTTCTAATACCTCAGCCCAATTGTTCGGTTCCCACTTTTCTAATTTCATGTCAGACATTTGTGCCGATTCACTGTACCTTCTTCTGCCCTTCTTTGAACCAAGAAAGACTATCTGCTTCTCAGGAGGTATGTCTTCTTGTTCTTCGACAGGTTTAGGCCTCTCCGTAACTTGATTAACACTTCTTGTGAGCATTGCTCTGGGCTTGATTGATATTGGTGAACGCGTAACCCTTGCCTTTTCTTTTATACTTTCCAAGAGTTCTTCATTAGATTTCTCATTTTCAACTGCGCAATTTGCCACCTTTTTCGGTTTTACTAGCTGAAATTCTTTTAGTTTCTTGGTGAGACCTGTCTTTACCGACCTTTTGTAAGGTGCATTGGGCTCTATCAGCTTGGCCACGAATTTCTTCTTGGTTTTCTTTTCGTTTGCAATTGTTGGCAACACTGTTGAAGCAAATTGATCAACGGTGAGTGGAGCTGCTTCGATTTCTTCGGGTGGATTTCTACGATAGTCCGCGCTTCCGACGTATTTTGGTGGCTCAGTTGTTACCAAATTATTTCCAAAACCTAGTGGACTATTGGGCAACAATGGAATTGGCTTAACTATGCTGGCTTTGGTCAATCGCTGATTTCTCGTCTGAATTGGTGAGAAATAGGGGTTTTTCGACAAACTAACAATATCTTCAATGTCCTGCGAGAATATGTGCGTAAACTATTCATTATATAAATGTATTTCATTGTATTGTTTACCCGAATAGATTCGGTTTTAAATTTTGACTCTTCGCAGATAAGTTGCGGTAGTTTCTCGACTTTTTTTGATTTCATTCTGAGGAATATGCTTCCGATTTTGCGAAAAAAATTCATTAATACTTATGTGCGAATACGGGAGGAATTAAATGCCGCGAATCTAAGCAAAATAAAAAACAAAAAACACAACTCGTAAAAGTACGAAATAAATGAATACAAAAAAAACCAAAAATTAAATGTCATTTATCGCATTAAATAGATGTCAGTTGGAATGACTTGATGACAGTCCGAACGCCTAGAGGGTGTACACGTTAATCGTGTACAGAAACCAGGTTACCTCCGTTGGGTGAGTGAATTAGGTGGAAATGACAGTTGTGTGGTTCCTAGCTGCGGTGTACTGGAAGTCTGGAAAAATATACTGGAAAATACAAAGCAGAATTCTACCGTGAATATCGGGCTGTCTGGTGGTGAATTGCAATGTGGTACAAATTGATAATTTTCGTTCTTTGTACGAAGGCTAAATGGCCCCCGCACGAGAAGCGCGCGATTGAGGATTTGGAGAGGTATTACTGCAGGCGTCACGCGAACGTCACGTTCGAAAGTTTTATCAACAGATAAAGCGAACATGCCAAGGTTATAAAGCCAGAACGGAAGCCTGCAGGGATGAGAACGGACACCTAGTACTAGAATCGCAGTTGATGCTGAGAATATGGAAAAACCACTTCTGCAGACTATATAACGACGATGTTAGTCAATATACCGCTGTCAGGCAGAATGATCCATTTCTAATCGACGGAGACCGCAGAGAATCCTGTCCCCCTGACCACGATGCCCTTAAGATTGCAATATCGAAGCTCAAGTCGAATAAAGCTGCTGGCGCAGACGGACTGTCTGATGAGCTCTTCAAGGCAGCTGGGGATGACCTGGTTAGGAGCATGCACCAGCTCATCTGTAAGATATGGTCAGAGGAAAGCATGCCCGAGGAATGGAGTCTCAGCATCGTATGCCCGATCCACAAGAAAGGAGACCCCTCTGATTGCGCCAACTATAGAGGAATAAGTCTCCTTTACATCGCCTATAAAATCTTCTCTGCCGTTTTGTGTGAACGCCTGAAGCCTTTTGTAAATAAGCTGATAGGTCCTTATCAGTACGGATTCAGGCCAAGGAAGTCCACCATCGACCAAATCTTCACACTACAGCAGATTCTGGAAAAAAACAATGAATTTCAAGTCAACACTCACCACCTATTTGTCGACTTCAAAGCCGCATACGACAGCGTAATTAGAGACGAGCTATACAACGCTATGTCTAACTTTGACATACCTGCTAAACTCGTCAGACTATGCAGGATGACTTTGGAGAATGCTCTCTGCTCCATCCGAATCGGTGAACACCTTACTGATAGTTTTGATGTCAAAAAAGGATTTAGGCAGGGCGATGCGCTGTCGTGTGATTTCTTCAACATCATATTGGAAATGATTGTGCAACAATCACTGGCCAATGCAAGAGGCACAATCTATTTCGAATCCTCGCAACTTCTTGCATACACCGACGATATTGACATAACAGGTAGATCACAGCGAGATGTCAATGAGGCGTATGCGAGTATTGAGTTCGAGGCGGCAAAAGTTGGTCTGGCGGTAAACGAGGGCAAAACTAAATATCTGCTGTTATCGAAAAAGGACATTTACCACCGGCGTCTTAGCCAGAACGTTGGTATTGGCAGTTATAAGTTCGAGATAGTTAAGGACTTCGTCTACCTTGGCTCCGCAGTGACCTGGAACAACGACATCAGTTCCGAAATCAAACGCAGAATCACTCTTGCTAATCGCTGTTTCTTTGGCCTCAGGAGGCAATTGAGTAATAGAGCCCTCTCCCGAACGACAAAGTTGACTCTATATAGGACCCTTATCATCCCGGTCCTGTTGTACGGCGCAGAAGCATGGACACTATCAAAAGCGGATGAGGAGGCCCTTGGTCGGTTCGAGAGAAAGATTTTGCGCGTGATTTTCGGGCCTATAAACGCAGACGGGGGATGGAGGAGAAGACTCAACCACCAACTTTACGGGCTGTACAGCGACATGAGCCTAGTCAGGCGTCTACGGATTCAACGCCTAAGATGGCTGGACCATGTAGAGCGAATGGACACCACAGTCCCAGCCAGGAGAGTCTTTGAATCCAACCCCGAGGTACGAAGAAGCAGAGGACGGCCGCACTTAAGATGGCGCACACAGGTGGAAGGAGACCTCAGCCAACTGGGTGTGTGGCAATGGAAAAGGCTAGCAAAAGGCCGTGCTAGTTGGAGGGGTATGTTGGTTGAGGCCAAGGTTCACCCCGAACTGTAGCGCCCATTAAGAAGAAGAAGAAATGGCCTCTGCGTGTCCTCCCCTGGATAGCTATACTGGCACCCGCCAAGTACGAAACTGCTACAGAGAAAATTAACAACGCTTATTCGGATGCGGATTCGTTGTTCGAGGCAGACTCAGGGAAAAAGTCTTAAGCTTCCAGTATGTAAGCGGACGCCTCATAACTATCCGCATCAAGACTAATCTCGGCAATATAAGTTTATTATGTGTCCACGCCCCCACAGAGGAGAAAGATGAGCACCATAAAGACGACTTCTATGATCTCCTAGGCAGAACGTATGCGCAATGTCCAAGCTATGACACCAAAATCGTTCCAGGAGATTTCAATACGAAGCTGGGTCGGGAAGCTGTCTTTGAACGGGTCATTGGAAAGCACAGCCTACACAACACCACGTCAAAAAACGGACTAAGGCTAGTGGACTTTATGGCGGGACATATTCTGGTACATAGTAGCAAGTACACGATTCCCACACCTCAACATCCATAAGGGGACCTGGCGGTCTTTCGATCAATCGACAACCAACCAAATTGATCATATTGCGATCAACGGCAGACACTCCTCCAGCATCCTAGATGTCCGAACCTTTCGAGGGGCCAACATCGACTCGGATCATTACCTTGTTGCAGCCAAGGTACGGATACGAATTTCTCGGAATCAACGGAGTCGAGTAAGAACACCAACATTTAACGTCGGAAAGCTGCAATCGCAGAAGACCGCCAGGAATTTCGCCGATCAAGTCTCCCTCAAGCTCTCTGAAGTCCCGATGCAATCTGCAGAAACCATACAACAGCAATGGAGTCGTCAAAACGCCATTAGAGAGGCCGCCTCAGATGTAATCGGTTTCGAGCCACCACCGTCGAGAAACTCCTGGTTTGATGATGAGTGCAGACAGGCCCATGTAGAGAAACAGAATGCATACATGGCCACATTGCATCGACGGACGCGGGCAGCTCGCGAGCTCTATGGACAGAAAAGGAGGGAGGAGCATGCGCTTCTGAGAAGGTAAAAGAAGGAGCACGAGAAGCGCGATATCGAGGAGATGGAGAGATGTTACTGCAGGAACGACGTTCGCAAATGTTACCAGAAAGTAAAACGAACATGCCAAGACTATAAAGCCAGAGCAGAAGCCTGCAGGGATGAGCACGGACAACTAGTAGTGGAGTCGCAGTCGATCCTGAGATTGTGGAAGGACCACTTCTGCAGACTGTATAATGGCGATGATAGTCAAAATGCCGCCGTCAGACAGAGCAAACCATTCACAATGGACGAAGCCGAAGGAGAATCCCGTCCACCCGACCTAGACGATGTGAGGATAGCGATATCGAAACTTAAGTCTTATAAAGCTGCTGGAGCAGACGGACTCCCCGCGGAACTGTTTAAAGCAGCTGGCGATGAGCTGGTCAGGAACATGCACCAACTCATCTGCAAGATATGGTCGGAGGAACGCATGCCCGATGAATGGAATCTCAGTATCGTTTGCCCGGTCCATACGAAAGGAGACCCCTATGACTGCGCCAATTACATAGGGATAAGCCTCCTGAAAATCGCGTATAAGATCCTCTCTGCCGTACTGTGTAAGTGGCTGAAGCCGTTCGTGGACAATCTGATAGGTTCCTACCAGTGTGGTTTCAGGCCAGGAAATTCCACGATAGATCAAATATTTACATTACGGCAGATCGTGGAGAACACCCATGAATTCCAGGTCGACACGCACCATCTTTTCGTCGACTTTAAAGCCGCGTATGACAGTGTTTATAGAGACGAGCTATACAGAGCCATGTCATGTTTTAACATTCCTGCCAAACTCGTCAGACTGTGCAGATGACTATGGAGAACTCTCACTGCTCCATTAAGGTCGGAGGTGAACTAACCGACCCCTTTGTTGTTAAAATAGGTTTTAAACAGGGTGACGCACTGTCATGTGATTTCTTTCACATCATACTTGAAAAGATCGTGCGGGACTCTGCGGCCAATACAAGAGGTACGATCTACTTCAAGTCCACACAATTGCTTGCCTACGCCGATCACATTGACATTATTGAACGGACAAAGCGAGACGTCAATGAGGCGTTCGCAAGCATTGAAGCAGAAGCGGCTAAAGTGGGTCTAAGGGTAAATGGGGACAAGACCAAATATATGCAGTCATCCAAGAAAGACGCGCAACACCGACGTCTTGGTCAGAACGTCACCTTCGGCAGCTATATTTTTGAAGTAGTCAAGGACTTCGTATACCTTGGATCGATAGTGACAAGCAGCAACGACCCCAGCGCTGAGATAAAACGCAGAATAACTCTTGCCGCTGCTTCTTCGGGCTCAAGAGGCACTTGAGTAGTAGAGCCCTCTCTCGAAAAACTAAGGTATCCCTCTACAAAACCTTAATCATCCCGGTCCTACTTTACGGCGCTGAGGCTTGGACTTTATCAAAAGCGGATGAAGAGGCTCTTGGGCGTTTCGAGGGAAAAATTCTGCATGCAATCTTTGGTCCCGTTTGTGTAAACGGAGAGTGGAGGAGGAGATTCAACCAAGAACTGTACGGGCTGTACAGCGACATCGGCCTGGTTAGACGTCTTCGGATCCAACGCCGACTCCAAACCCGAGGGACGACGCAGCAGAGGACGACCGCATTTAAGGTGGCGCGCACAGGTAGAAAGGGACCTCAACCTGGGCGTGCGGCACTGGAAGCGGCTGGCCAAAGATCTGGCCGGCTGGAGAGGCTTGTGGGTTGAGGCCCTGGTTCACCCCGAGATGTAGCGACCCGTGGATCGCAAAAGACTAACAAAGGCCTGGTAGGGGCAGCATCTCTCCGACGGATGCTGGCCTGCTAAAAAGCGAGAAGAGCCACCGCAGTCGAACATCTTGCGACACTGTTTGTAAGTCCTATCCCCACCTCCTCGCGGTGCCATCTGGAGATTTCCTATGGAAATTGCAGACGGGGAAGGGCGAATGGCGAGCCTGCTGCCCCAAAAAACCGGATTAGTCGGTTGGGCTACGGCCTAGTAAGCCGTAACCGTAAAAAAACCCCAAACTCCGAAACAACCACAAGCCTCGGATATAACGAACCGGATTTATGTTGACGACCTTTGCAAAAATGAAAAAAGGACAATGATCTTCGGCTTTGTATGTGGAATGTTAGGTCCCTAAACAGACTACGTGCAGCCGAACAACTTGCGGACGCCCTAGACCGCTATAAAGCGGACGTAACCGCCATCCAGGAAATGCGATGGAATGAACCGGGTATAAGCGGATGAAAACCTGCGATATTTACTACGGCGACTGCTATAGCGAGAGAGGACGACGATTGATCGGATGCGGATTTGCTGTTCGAGGTGGACTAAGGCAAAAAGTCCTAAGCTTTCAGGATGTGAGCGAACGCCTCACAACGATCCGTATCAAGGCTAAATTTTTTAACATCAGCTTGATCTGCGTTCACGCGCCCACGAAAGAAAAGGATGACTCCGCCAAAGATGAGTTCTACGATCTCCTAGACAGAACGTATGCCCAATGTCCCAGCTATAACATCAAAATTGTACTAGGAGACTTCAATGCTGAGTCATCGGCAAACATAGCCTACACGACACCACATCCGCTAACGGAAGCCTGCAGGGATGAGAACGGACACCTATGCTGAGAATATGGAAAGACCACTTCTGCAGACTGTGTAACGACGATGTTAGTCAATATACCGCTGTCAGGCAGAATGATCAATTTCTAATCGACGAAGACCGTAGAGAATTCTGTTCCCCTGACCTCGACGAAGTTAAGATTGCCATATCGAAGCCCAAGTCGAATAAAGCTGCTGGCGCAGACGCACTGTCTGCTGAGCTCTTCAAGGCAGCTGGGGATGACCTGGATAGGAGCACGCACCAGCTCATCTGTAAGATATGGTCAGAGGAAAGCATGCCCGAGGAATGGAGTCTCAGCGCCAACTACAGAGGAATAAGTCTTCTTAACATCGCCTACAAAATCTTCTCTGCCGTTTTGTGTGAACGCCTGAAGCCTTTTGCAAATAAGCTGATAGGTCCTTATCAGTGCGGATTCAGGCCAGGGAAGTCCACCATCGACCAAATCTTCACACTACGGCAGATCCTGGAAAAAACAAATGAATTCCAAGTCGGCACTCACCTCCTATTTGTCGACTTCAATTCCGCATACGACAGCGTAATTAGAGACGAGCTATACAACGCTATGTCTACCTTTGACATACCTGCTAAACTCGTCAGACTATGCAGGATGACTTTGGAGAATGCTCGCTGCTGCATCCGATTCGGTGAACACCTTACCGATAGTTTAGATGTCAACTGATGACAGGGCGATGCGCTGTCGTCTGATTTCTTCAAAATCATAATGGAAATGATTTTGTAAAAATCACTGGCCAATACAAGAGGCACAATCTATTTCAAATCCTCGCAACTCCTTGCATACGCCGACGATATTGACATAATAGGTAGATCACAGCGAGATATCAATAAAGCGTTTGCCAGTATTGAGTTCGAGGTGGCGAAAGTTGTTCTGGCGGTAAACGAGGGCAAAACTAAATATATGCTGTCATCAAAAAAGGACGCTCACCACCGACGTCTTGACCAGAACGTTCGTATTGGCAGTTATAAGTTCGAGGTAGGTAAGGACTTCGTCTACCTTGACTCCGCAGTGACCTGGAACAACGACATTAGTTCCGAAATCAAACGCAGAATCACTCTTGCTAATCGCTGTTTCTTTGGCCCGAACGACAAAGTTGACTCTATATAAGACCCCTATCATCCCGGTCCTGTTGTAGGGCGCAGAAGCATGGACACTATCAAAAGCGGATGAGGAGGCCCTTGGTCGTTTCGAGAGAAAGATTTTGCGCGTTATTTACGGCCTATAAACGCAGACGGGGGATGGAGGAAAAGATTCAAAATTACGAACTATACGGGCTGTACAGCGACATGAGTCTAGTCAGGCGTCTACGGATTCAACGCCTAAGATGGCTTGGCCATGTAGAGCGAATGGACACCACAGCTCACACCCGGAGAGTCTTTGAATCCGACCCCGAGGGACGAAGAAGCAGAGGACGGCCGCACTTAAGATGGTGCACACAGGTGGAAGGGGACCTCGGCCAACTGGGTGTGTGGCAATGGAAAAGGCTAGCAAAAGATCGTGCTAGTTGGAGGGGCATGTTGGTTGAGGCCCAGGTTCACCCCGAACTGTAACGCCCATTAAGAAGAAGAAGATTTTCATTTCTAAAAGACTACCCATCCTCTCAATTGTAAAATATCTTTATCAACAATACCAAAAAACCAACGGATGAAAGACATAAAATTACTTCCGAGCGATTTAAAAATATTTCCACTTCATTGAATGGCAGTTAGTTAAGGGGCGATTGAAACACATTTCACTTTTGTATCGAAATCGTTTTTTAATAAAAATATATTGAATTTTAACAATCATGTTAAATGTATGTATGTATGTTGGCGTTACATCCCCTGAAGGGCCGGAGCCAAGCTTCTCTCAATCACCCATGTTGTGTGTGTTTTATTTTTTCACACAGGTGGAAGGGACCTACAGTTTATAGCCGATTCCGAACGGCGTGAGTCGAGAAGCTTTCTCAAGGCAAGTATACTACGGGGAGTTTTGCAAGTACCCCGCCGAGGAGGAACGCCGCCAAATAAACACTCTATGGCGTTGGTGTTATCGGGATCCGAACTCGCTCATCGTGCGTTAGAGTCCAACACACTAACCACTGCGCCCTGGTTAAATATCAACTTAAAATCTGCCAAAGCTGCCAAACCTTTCGGACGTGCATTGCTTTCGTTCTGGGCTTACCCTTACGTTCTTTTCCCAAATCTCTTCGTAAACGTATAAACAATATAAACCACCTGCCTTTCCGCGTGTGCTAATTTTGCTGTTGTGGCAGTATTGACTGTTTTTTTAAAGTGATATATTTTTTTTTTTTCGTTAATCATGCCGCTTTGTGCTTCATCTGCTTGCACCACCTCCTCTAGCGATACCGTTATCCGGTGTAGCGGTATATGGGGCACAGCTTTCCATCCTATTTGCATTGGGATGAGTAGAAGCACCAAACCACATCTTCAAGAAATCCTCAACATTTTTCAGTTTACATGCGAAGATTGTAAACCCAGTTCTTTAGCCCTCTTACTTGCATCAGTAAAAGCCAAAAATCTTCGGCTCGCCACCATTTCGGACTCATTGATCGAATCTAAATCTGTAACATCTGCGACTCGATAACTATGGCCACCGACGCCCTCACCCAGGACACAAGGAGAGTCCTCAATTCGAATGCTGAGCACTGGCCTCCAAGGCCAGTAACAATCTCGAGCAACTTCAACTGGCCACCAACACCATCAACGATGCCATTGACAGCTCAGATAAAATTGTCAAAGCTCGCTTTTCCCCTCTACCGCCTGCACCTTGTTCCGCGCCTGACCTGTCCACCATCACCAGCTCTCTTACTGGTCTCACTAGCTCCGTCAAAGCCATGGATGATCTTGTCCGCTTCCAACTGGACGCTACCAAGAGCATAAACTCATCGCTGGACGATCTGAGATCGATATTAAAGTCGATATCCATGGACCGAATCATCGAGGAATGTCATTCATTTGCCTGCAAATTAGACCCAACTCCTCAAGCCCCATCTCCTAACAACGATTTATCCCTTATGGATGAGTTTCAGTGCCTAAGTTCCGCTGTCGACAAAGAGACTTGTCTTGAAAGTTCTCAACCTTCATCCATCCTGCCTTCCTTTGGACAGACCCCTTCTTCGGCTACAACATCGGTTCAAATCCAGACATCATTGTCATACCCCATCTGCCTGCGGTGCCCCTTCTATCCATCGCTTCGGTACAACCTGGACCAAAATAGAATGGGATCAGCGTATCAAAAAACTCCAGGAACTCAATACAACGAAGCCCTCATCAGTCTTCATCCTCCATAATGTTCCGCAGAAAACTGGTACTCCTTGGGTCAATAAACTCTTTTCCCAACGTTACTCCATTAACCTGCTGGATTGCCAAAAAACCGGTCCCGGTACTTTTAAAGTAAAACTTCTATCCAAATATGACTGGCTGTTCACCAACCCCTTCGGTAGAGATTGTACTATGTGTGTATGTTGGCGTTACAATCCATGAAGGACCTGAGCCGAGCTTCTCTCTCAATCACCCATGTTGTGTGTGGTTTCATTTTCCCATAGGTGAAAGGGACCTACAGTTTATTGTCGGTTCCGAACGGCGAATTTCGAGAAGCTTTTCATGACAATTTTACTACAGGGGGTTTTGTCAGAGCCCCGCTGAGGAGAAACACCGTGAAAAACACGTTCGATGACATGGCTGTGTCGGGATTCGATCCCGTGTCATCGGCGTCAGAGGCCAACACACTACCCACTGCGCCACGGTGCTCTAGGTAACCTAATTTTAAGAAAACCTAATTCTAAGTCCAATTCTGTATCAAAATCTAAGACCAATCCTAATTATCACTATTCAAATCCCAGTCAAAAATATTTCCTCAAATCCTCCTAATCCCGATCCGAACTGGAGCTTCAAAACGGGATTATTTCCCCTCTTCTCTCCCAAGCTGCACTATACCCCCTCTTCTATCCCGGGAACTGCTTCCCTCCATAACGTCTCTCCCAATCCCTGTATAAACAACAGTAACCCTCACAATCGAGTTTCCTTTAACCTCCCCACCCAGCCTAATATTCCCTCGACCACCAAATACCCTAATTTCATTCACTCCCACACCTTCAACCCTCCCAAATCCGCAAATATCCCTCCTCCTCCCTCACCTTTCGCTTCCTCCTCACAAAATGACCGCCCCCCTTTTTTGGATCCACTCCTCCCTTCTTCCGTTAAACTCACCTCTAAACTAGTTGAGAAGTGCTCGCCGCCTAATGATATAGATGGCTGTTATATAATATCCAAACTGCGTGATCATCGTCTTTACGTAAATATTCGCCTGTACCTTATTTACCTTCACGATAAGCCGGATTCAGTCTGTATTGACGGTAAAACCAAGACCAATGTTATGGTTTCAATCCAACTAGAAGGCCTGCCTACCGACCCGACAGCACTGAGAAAAATGTACGACCGTTTCCATGAGTGCATTAACATCTCGGCTATCTCGGCTAATACGGCTTAAGGCGACCTCTCTAGTCTCGCCACTCATACTAGCTCTAAGCGCCTTGCCTACCTCCAAAAAGCTCGCAGGGATGCCAATAACTATTAACTGAAACCAACCTCAATCCTACCATTCTCGACTCCGAACTATTCTCTTCCGACTTCGACGTTTTTGGCATTGACGGTGAGCGCAATAACGCACTTCCCCTTGGGCAAGGTGTCCTTCTGTCTATCCATAGCCGCCTCAATGCATCGGCTGTGGCCATTTCGAACTCTGCACCTTTTGAACTTGTCTGCGCCAAGATACCAGTCACCAAAAGCTTTATCTACATCCTTTGCTGTTATATCCGCCCATCCAAACCTGCCCAAGTCTACCAGCTAGCTGTTGACACAATAGACTCTATTTTCTCAGACGCCGATCCAAGTGATGACTTCATCGTCGTTGGAGATTTCAATCTTCCATTCTTGCAATGGGCCCTTTCAGATGACGAGTGTTTCCTTGTCCCTATTAATGCTTCCTCTGACAAGGAAACTCCTTTTACTGACCGTCTTGTAGAGTCTAACCTATTTCAAATCAGCAGTGTCACCAACAATCTTGAAAGACAACTAGACCTCATATTTTCTTCCGATGCCTACAACTCTGTTGTTACCGCAAGCACCCATCTACTGTTCACTCTGGACCAACATCATTCCTCTTATCCCTTAAGTTCTCCTATAAAATAAACCAAACTTCCTCCACTTATGATCACTCTTTCTTTTGCAACTTTCGAAAGGCCGACTTCGCCTCACTTATCAATTGAGTTAACGAGATAGGCTTTAGCCTCTTCTTGAGCGAAAACATGCCTATTGCCATCGCATTGAACTTTTTCTACACCGCTCTTTTTAACTGCATAATCCAATTTGTTCCTTACGTCCCTCGAAAAAAAAATGTTCTCAACACCTCCCTGGTATAATAAGGAACTGCGTACTCTCCGTAATACGAGAAATAAACTTTGGAAGAAGTTTTTAACGTCAAATTCCCCCTCTGATTATGCGAAGTACCAACAAGCCTCCCAACGCTTCTCTATCCTCTGTGACACCCTCTACAACTCATATCTTCAAAGAATGCAAACGTCCCTTATTACCGATCCTAGACGCTTCTACCAATTCTTCACCCTAAAAAAAAAACAAAAAATCAGATGGGATCCCTTCCACTCTCAAATGGAACAACAAAACCTCCGACGACCCCAAAATCGTCGCGAACCTTTCTGCCTCATTCTTAAGCCTATCATTTGACGACTGCAATCATAAACCCGACCCTGTATTTTTCAGCTATATGAATAACTGCTCCCAGACATCGCTCTCCGTAATTGATATCAATGAGGACTTGGTTCACCACAAGATAAACCAACTTAAAGATGACTTCTCTCCGGGTCCCGATGGCCTCCCAGCCATTCTCCTCAAGAAATGTATCGCTTCCCTCTGCAAACCTCTCTCCATTCTCTTTCGCCTTTCACTTAGTCAAGCTTCCTTTCCAACGGTTTGGAAAAATTCTTACAACACTCACAAAAAAGGTCCCAAGATCGATATTTCTAATTACAGACCGATTGCTAAATTGTCCGCTATCCCTAAGCTCTTCGAGTCCGTCGTGTATGATTCAATGTTCTTCCACTGCAAATCCATCTTCTTCTCCCGGTAGCATGGTTTCTTAAAAGGCAGGTCTACCACAACCAACCTTACCGAATTTGCCTCCTGTGATGAGTTCAACTTATTCAGCACTAGAGCTTCAAGGGATTTGGTAACATATGTATGTACATCAAAAAGATTCCAGTCAGTTGGTTGTCCTCTCTTGCCAGCATCGCATTGTAAGTAGAAACTGTGCCATATAATAAATAATCTTTGAAGTGCAATTCGGTGTATCACTTGAGTTATCACAGTGGCGACGAGGATTAAAAAAATAAATAAATATATTTCTTAAATTGCTTAAGTTCGTCTCATTAAAAGTAACATGTCGGTTATCGGGTCAGTGCAAAAATTTGATTTTAACCAAAATGATTGGCATATATTTAAAGCCCAGTTAGAACAGTTTTTCATTGCCAACGACGTTAGTGGGGAAGTGAAGAAAAAAGCAATTTTAATCAACGCGCTTTCAGAAGAATCATACAAATTGGTCAACAATTTAATTCATCCCGTTAAAATGGAAACGGCTACGTATGCAGTGCTTATTAAAGCTCTCAGTGATCACCTTAAGCCTACAATTTCTGGGTTCGCAGAACGGTACAAATTCTATGCTGCAGTTAAAGATCATCACGAAACAGTAAGCCAATGGGCAGCACGAGTGCGAGCGCTCTCCATAAGTTGCGAGTTTGGCGATGAGCTTAATTCAGCGCTTCGCGATAAGTTTGTGATGGGTCTGCAGAAGGGAGCGGCAAAGGATAAGCTGTTTTTGGAAAGCGTAGACACACTGACGTTTGACAAAGCAGTGGAAATTGCGAATGCGGTGGAATGTGTCAAGCATCAGTACGAGCTTGACGTAGTTGTCAAACAAGAACCAAGTTCATCTGATAGCATTTATCGAGTGGGGGAGGCGAGACAGAAGAGCAGCAGTGGACAAGGCGTGACGAAACAATCGCAGCAACAGCAACAGTCTCATGGACAGTATCAACAAGGCGATAGTAACAGCTATAATAGCAGTAAGTGTGCAATTTGCGGATGGTCAAATCATGAGGAAAGCTCATGCCGATTTAGGAACTATCGATGTAAGCGGTGTAAACAAATAGGACATTTGCAACGAGTGTGTTCAAGTAAATTTTATAATTCTAATACTCGTAATTATCAGCATGATTTCAAATATATTGACAGTTTTGACTTATCATTGTATAATATCCTATGTCCCACACTAGAGGCAAATGAACCAATCAAAATAAAATTTCGCATGAATAGTATTCCTATAACTATGGAAATAGACACAGGTGCTTCAATTTCGGCGATGTCGTTAGAAACGTTTCGCGATTATTTTGATTTGCATGCATTAGAAAAAACTAATTTACTTTTTAATAATTATAATGGCACAAAAATTAAACCTGTTGGTGTTTGTGTAATGGATGTTTTATACAATAATATGTGCAAAAAGATTGAGGTTTTTGTTGTCGATAATGGCGGCCCACCATTACTAGGTCGAAATTTTTTAAATGAATTTGGTATTAAATTTACTAACTTAAATTACGTGGAAAATAATATTTTACCAGAAGTGCATGCAATTACTAAAAAGTTTAGTACCTTGTTTGATGGCAAATTAGGTAAATTTAATAAAACCAGAGTATCACTGCAGGTAAAAGAGAACAGTAAACCTAAATTTTTCAAGCCACGTCAAATTCCTCTTGCATTGAAAGAAAAGGTAGAAAGTGAGATTGATAAGCTAGTTGGACTAGGTGTATTAGAACCAGTAAAGTTTAGTGAGTGGGGAACTCCTATCGTTCCTATTTTGAAAAAGTCTGGTGGAGTGCGTATTTGTGGTGATTTTAAGATCACCGTCAACCCGCAGTTACTCATTGATAAATATCCTTTACCAAGAATTGAAGAATTATTTGCACAGCTGCATGGTGGGGAAGAATTTACAAAATTAGATTTATCAATGGCATACCAGCAGTTGGTTCTGGACAATGAGTCTAGGAAGTTAACCACAATTTCGACAACAAAAGGACTATTTCGATATACTCGTTTAGTATATGGGTTAGCGTCAGCTCCAGCGATTTTTCAAAAAATTATGGATAGGTTGCTGATAGGCATAAAAGGGGTAGTGGTATTTTTAGATGACGTGTTGATAACAGCTCCAAATAGGAAAGAGCATGTGGAAAAGGTTGAGCATGTTCTTACAATCTTAAAAGACGCTGGACTTAAGTTAAATAAAGAAAAATGCACGTTCCTAGCTAAGTCAATTAGTTATTTAGGTCATGTGATCGATAAGTCTGGATTAAGAACGTGCCCAAAAAAGATTAAAATTATTCAAGGTATGCAAGACCCCACTTGTTTGAAGGAACTTCAATCTTTTCTTGGGATAATTAATTTTTATAGGAAGTTTTTACCTAATATAACAACACTTTGCACACCATTATATGATCTCTTGAAAAAGACCGCGAAATTCGAGTGGACGAATGTGCATTCTGAAGCGATCGATCGAATTAAAAAAGAAATTACATCCGAAAGAGCCTTGGCGCATTTTAACCCAAAGCTGGTTGTTAAGCTTACGGTGGATGCAAGTCCAGTGGGATTAGGCGCCGTTTTATCCCAAGTGTATGAAAATGGTATGGAAAGACCAATAGAGTTTGCGTCTCGAAAGTTGTCCGAGGCTGAACGGAAATACTCTCAGTTAGATAGGGAAGCTATAGCGATTTTATTCGGGGTAAAACATTTTCATCACTACTTGTATGGTAGAGAATTTACGTTAGTAACCGATAACAAGCCGCTAATGCACATTTTAGGTTCAAAAAAGGGTATACCACAGATGGCAGCTAATCGTCTACAACGAATTGCACTAATTTTAGCAGGGTATACATTTAAAATTGAATGCATTCGGTCAGATGTAAATGTGGCCGATTACTTTTCTCGATATCCAAACGAAGAAGGCGAAACTTCAGACACCCAAGTAGGTGATGCGAGCTCTTCCTACATAAATTATGTTAAGGAAGTCAGCAGTTTGCCCATTACAGCACAAACTGTTGAAAGAGAATCAAAAAACGATTTTTTGATATCAAGGGTTATAAAATGTACGCAAGGGGAGTGGGAGATGGATCAGGTAGATATGGAACTAAGGCCATATTTTTTAAGGCGACATGAGTTAAGCGTAGAAAATGGTTGTTTGTTTTGGGGTTACCGCATAATAATTCCTGCATCACTACAACCTGCTGTATTAGCGGAATTGCACAAAACTCATATGGGTATAGCTAAGATGAAGGCAATGGCCAGAAGTTATTGTTGGTGGCCAAAGCTGGATAGCGACTTAGAATCTATAGCTAAATCTTGTGATCAATGCCTGGCAACCAGATCTGATCCCCCGAAAGGAAAACTTATTTGTTGGGAATGGCCTGAAGAACCCTGGGCTCGCGTCCACATAGATTTCTTGGGGCCAATATTTAAGAGATGGTTTCTGATCGTGGTGGATAGCCATAGTAAGTGGCCAGAATGTTTGGATATGGGCACTAACACAACCAGTAGGGCGACCATAGAAAAACTGAGACAAATATTTTCACGTTTCGGTGTACCAAGAACATTAGTTTCCGATAATGGTACCGCATTTGTATCAAATGAATTCGAATATTTTTTAAAAGTAAATGGCATTAAACATCTAACAACGCCAGTAGGAAACCCGGCTACAAACGGGCAAGCTGAAAACTTTGTTAAAACGGTTAAGAATGCATTAAAAAGAGCATTAGGAGCGGATGAAAAATTGGAAATACAAACCGCGTTAAACTCATTTCTATTAGATTATAGAAATACTATTCATGCGAGCACAGGTGTATCTCCAGCTGAATTAATGTTAGGAAGAAAATTACGAACTAGATTAGACTTACTTAATCCTAAGCGAAGCATGCAAATTGATCTAAGTAAAATTAAAACAACGATTGAAAAACAACAAAAAATCCAAAAACAAAATTATAAATCTAAAACAAGAAAAGCGTTTAAAATTAATGAAAGTGTAATGGTAAGAGATTATTGTAAGGCTAATAATGTAATTTGGACCAAAGGGAAAATTGTAAAACGATTAGGCTTACAAAATTATTTAGTACAAGTTCTTGAATCTAACAAGACATGGAAGAGACATTTAAATCAAATAATAAGTGTTTGCGAAAAGAAAAATGCTAATAAATATATTCCTACAACCTTATATGATAAGCATGATAACGCAATTGTAAACATGTCAAAACCTATTGAATCTAAGGTAGACCCTAATTCCGAAAAGAGAAATGTAGATCAGGAAACCGCTCATATAAAAAATTCTGAAGTTGTTAATCAAAATCATAATGTAAATAAAGGAAGTGTATCTGAACATGTAATGAAAAAGCGGTATAACTTAAGGAGTCGGAATAATAGTTCATAGTTTATTAACATTTTTATACAGCAATGTTAAAGTAAATTTATAAAGAACAACCAACTGAAGGGGGATATTGTGATGAGTTGAACTTATTCAGCACTAGAGCTTCAAGGGATTTGGTAACATATGTATGTACATCAAAAAGATTCCAGTCAGTTGGTTGTCCTCTCTTGCCAGCATCGCATTGTAAGTAGAAACTGTGCCATATAATAAATAATCTTTGAAGTGCAATTCGGTGTATCACTTGAGTTATCACACCTCCCAAATACTTCTAACTCTGGAGCAAGGCAACGAGGTTGATGTTATCACTACAGACTTTAGTAAAGTATTCGATAAGTTAAGCCATACATTAATTTATTTTAAATTAGAGGCTTTAGGCTTCCCGCCCCAATTCATATCATGGCTTAAATCGTACCTTGAGAATCGCCAATATAGAGTATTTTTTAGAAACTGTATCTCTGACCCCATCATTGCCTCTTCCGGTGTTCCGCAAGGTAATATTTGTCCTCGCTGTTAACGATGTCGACCTTATATTAAAAGATTCCCATTTGTCAATATATGCAGATGACATGAAAAACAGCAAGACAATATCAACTCCTGCAGACTCGCTAGCACTCCAAAGCGACCTTGTATCCTTCGGTAATTGGTGTGATAACAACAACCTGGAACTCAACATCGGTAAATGCCAGTTCGTTACGTTCTCTCGGAAACGCTTTCCCTCTGCTCCTAGAACATATTATATGTATACTTAACGAGCCTGAACCCCACGTCTCCTTCATACGCGACCTAGGTATCATATGCGACAGAGAGCTAAACTTTGTCTCCCACATCAATCATATCATACACAAAGCTAATTCTGCCCTTGGTTTTATAAAACGTTGGTCTAAGGAATACTCGAGTCCCTACGTCACTAAATCCCTCTACACTACATACGTCAGACCTATCCTGGAATACGCCAGTCAAGCCTGGTCTCCTTACTACGTTAGCCATTCTGCACGAATTGAAGCTGTGCAACGTAGATTTCTGCGTTTTGTCTTAAGAGGTCTCCCATGGTCTCACAGGACTGTATTACCACCCTATGAAGACCGTCTACAATTGATCTGCTTACAAACCCTGAAAGCACGCCGTGAGGCAGCTGAAATTCTCTTCATTTACCAGCTTATAGCTGGAATTATCGACTCTCCTGCCCTCCTTGAAATGATTTCGCTCAATACCAACCCTCGTCGCCTAAGATCAACTCCACTTTTCAGACTCCCTCCTCATCGCACTAACTATCGCTACAACGAACCAATATGTAGAATGTTACGTTTAGTCAACCATTCTCAGACATCCATTGACTTTCATTTATCTCTACCATCCATTAAAAAATCTCTCATAAGGTCCAATTAAATAAAAATAAAAAAATCTGATCTAATCCAATCCCTATACCTCCCACACACCACTTCACCCTATTCTCCCGTAGGTTAAGTAGCTAGTATGTATTTAAGTCTATATTTAAGTTTAGATTGTTTAAGAATAGCTTGTAATAAGAAATGTCCCCTTTCGCATAAGATGCTTTTAATACATGAGTATACGCTGGATACATCGCATCGTTTTGGCTCAATTTCTTAAGGATCACGACTGATTTCCACGATTCCATGCAGGTGGTCCATTTCAAAACATTTGCACGAACGAGGACAATTTTTTTTATTCGAAAAAACCATCCTCGCGTCAACATGACAAATAGTATTAGGACGCATTTCGTCGAACGCATATTATGAACTAAACTCCGGTAATCTATATGAATATCTTCAATAATAATCGCGTACCATTATCCTCAAAATCACCATCATTTGTATCCGAAGGACACTGGTCCCAGTCATTGTTACCAAACCCAGTTCCGGACATTCGCATGATCCTTTAACCAAACAAAGCGAGAATGGACCTAAAGCGTATCAATCAACCAATGTATGTTTTGCAAAGCACCAAAAGAGGACACGAAAAACGAGAACACAAAATATATTGATACCAATCGGTCAAAATATCCGGAACGAATTTCCAATAAAGATACTTTTCATTGGTTGGGGTGCAACAATACAGGGGTTGATCAAAAACACTCGACAAGCATGAATGCAAACATTTGGGCTGCAGGAATAAACTACTTATGTATGTATATCGTACACACGCATGGAATTAGGTGTAAAAGCGAAACCATAAATATTGCAAATGTTTCCAGTTTGCTGAGTTTTGGAAATGTAGGTCGATTTGTCATAATGAAAATGCAATAAGCATAAAACACTTTCTCGGAATGTTGTAGTGTCTTGCGTAAATACCTCTCGAACCATCACGATGAATGGTTCTTCGGTACACTTGTGGACCATGTAACGTAACATTGGATAAGGACTGCGAAGGAAATCTCCCCAAAATGGAACCTTATTATTTTTTTTTTTTTTAAATAATTTGCGCGCACTCAAGGTCTAATAACCTTATTATGTCGGCGACACAGTGCGGGCAGAAGGTAGAAAGGAAGAGGAATAGAGGAGATGCCGATGGACATTGATCTTAAATGCTTGCATGCTGCATTGAGGGGGGAACACCGAATCCGGCAGGGAGTTCCAGGTTCGTGTGGTTCGGTTAATGAAAGATTCTCTATATTGAACGGTAACGTCCGAAAGCGGGCTTCAGGGTATATTGGTGAGCATTCCTAGAGAGACGTGTATTGCGGGAGAAATGTTGAAGGGGCGGAATGCAACTGGCTATTTCATCAGAGCATTTTTGGTGGTAGTAACGATAAAACAGGGAGAGGCAGGTAACATTCCTTCCATTCCGGTGTTCCAGCGAGTCTAATGTTTTGGTAATGCTGGAGTCACCTATCAGTTTTATGGCTCGTTTTTGTATTCTGTCCAGTAGGTGCAATGAGGTCTTGGAAGCACCGGACCAGACATGAGCGTTAAACTCTAATGTGGGGCGAATGAACGCCTTATAGATTGTAGCCAGGTCTAAGGGTGAGAAATATTTCTTGCATCTGTATAAGAAGCCTAGGCAATTCGCAGCATTCTTGGCGACACTGAATATATGGTCGCTCCAATTAAGATTGTGAGCGACACTCATACCCAGGATGGAAAGCTTTTCAGTTTCTGAGATGCAAGTGCCATTCATGGATAATGGCTGCGGGTTAGTTATACGCTTTAACGACAAGAAACAGCATTGTGTTTTGGATGCATTAAATTCCACTCTATTGTTTTTACCCCATTGGATCATGCAGTCGATATCGGAATTTAATGAGCTTAACATACGCTGCCGCTCATTATCTACAAACCGAAGTGAAGGGTCGTAAACTGGTGAACGAATACGAGAAGCTGAGGGTACTGTCGTCAGCGAAGGAGTGAATTGGATTAGAAGTAACAGACAAGAGATCATTTATAAAAATAAGAAAGAGTGTCGGAGACAAAACGGAGCCCTGGGGAACACCGGCATTTACAAAGTGAGTATCAGACTTGAATCAAATCCAAATCAACTTGAATTGAACGATTCGAAAGGTAGCTTCTAATCCATTGAAAAAGAAACTCATCGATCCCAAAAGCACGCATTTTCGAAAAAAGGGCTTCGTGCCAAACGGTGTCAAATGCTTTCGAAATATCCAGTGCAACAATTTTGCTTTCACCTGCTTGGTAAAGCGAGTGATTCCACTTTTCAGCGAGATATGCCATCAAATCACCAGTGGATCTGTTGCTGCGGAAACCGTATTGGCGGTCATTGAGGAGTTTCCGTGATTCAAGATATTTCATAAGCTGACGGTTAATCAGCGTTTCCATGACCTTGGAAAGAAGGGACGTTAGTGCAATGGGTCGGTAGTTGGAGGGAGAAGATGATTCGCCTTTTTTGGGTATAGGCTGGACAAATGCTGTTTTCCACCTACTCGGAAAGAGCCCAGAGGTGTAGGAAAGGTGAAAAAGCTTACGCAGTGGTTTTGCAAGCGTAGAAGGGGGCAATACCATCTGGACCAGCGGATTTGTGTATGTCGAGGTCTTTAAGAACCCTTGCGACTGTACGAGTGCGGAAGTGGATTAGTCCCATGGTGGAATTGACGCACTCTTTTACAGGCGGAGACAAAGTACAAGCTGGCAGCTGAGAACTGGTTGCGAAATGGGCAGCAAGTAGGTTAGCTTTGTCTAAGGGGGTGACAGCTGGAATGTCATTTTGGATGAGCGTCGGTAGTCGTCGTTAGTTGAGTTTTTTACGTTTTTTACAATCGACCAGAAACTTATGGAAACTTTGGGACATTGAAGGATTTTACGCCTTAATTTTTGGTCGGATTGGAATTTAACCCGCCGAATGTGGGTGTTGCAGTCATTTCTGGCTCGTATGTACTTTTTTTGGTTTTCCTCAGAACTGTTTGCCTTGTAGGCCCGAAAACTTAGCTCCCTGAGCCTAATAGCCTCTTTGCAGCTCAAGTCAAACCACGAATTATCCTTAGGCCTGGTGCTTTTTATTTTGCTGGGAATAAAATTTGCCATGCCGATTCGGATAATGTTTGCGATAGTATCAGTTGCGGCGTCCACGTCGTTGTCGAGGAAGCACAACGACCAGTTAAAGATCCGAAAGAAGTTGTTAAGGCCGCACCAGTTGGCTTTCTTGTATAGCAATAGTGTTCTCTTAGGAGCTTTTTCTTTAACAGGATGGTGGGAGTTCGAGAATTTTGCTGATATCATGCAGTGGTCAGACGAGCCTAAGGCTTCTAATACATCGTTCGTGTATTTGTCAGACTGAGAGGTAAGAAACAAGTCCAGTGTGTTGGCGGTATGACCAGCAACATCGGGGATACGTGATGGCTCATTCACAAGTTGAGTTAGTTGATTTAACTCAGCAAAAATTTCAACATACCTTCCTTCGGGTGTTGTCTGTCCAGAATGTCGAAGCCACTGAGAATTGTGTACATTAAAATCGCCCGCTGAAACGATTTCAGTGCGAGGGAACAGGGAAACAATTCTTTGGATGGAATCAGACAGTGCGTTGAATGCATCAAATGTTGCATTCCTGTCTAGATTGGGGCTTCTCTAAAGAAAACAGTAGTGAATGAAGTGCTTACGGAATAAGAATTTAAGCCATATGAAATTGAATTCCGGGGTGAATGTTTGGTTGTACTGTGGAAGTAACTAGTAAGCAATGTCACTACGGACATAAATGGCGAGACCGCGGTGGAAAACGAATAATGGCACTGAGCTATATACAGGAAGACTGAAATCCGAAGGATCAGACTTTTCATCGACCTGTGTTTCACAAAGTGCCAAAACAGCCGGTTTGCGGCGAGAAAGATGGATATAAGTTACGGATCATCACAAGCAAAGTCAATGTCTTGGTTGCTTGGTTGATGACTGTACCAACAGCCAAATGTGCAACGTTATGGATCATCACAAACGAGAAGCCAATTATAAATTGTTTTGGTTAGTTGCGTGGGTGATGACTGTACCAAATTGGCAAACAAACAACAAGCCACATCTTACACCTCGGCACGCATAGTTTCTAAATCAGTAACTACAGTTACACTATCACTCCCCATCAGTGGTGCTTGCAGATGTGTTTACCTCATCTGAGTACTCCTCTTAGAGTGAACGGTACACGGGTGTGGGATCTAATAATCTCACCACCAAGCGGCAAACCTCCGAGAAAGGGCAGTTTAGATTTGGAGTTCTCACCGTGCAGACGATTTAACTTCCCCATGAAGGGAAACCGTTTTTAAAGTTTAAATTGAAAAAATAAATAAAGTTATTAAACGTGGAATAGTTTTCTTTAATTGGCGCCCAACAACGTAGGGCAACGTGAAAACAGTTTAAACTATAATTAAACAAAATAGTACCAATTCGCGTTGCTGGGTACAGCGGACTCACGAGACTGTTAGCACTTTGCTTGTACCATTAAAAATATCTCGAAATAGAAAATTGTTTAATAACTAAAGTGAGAAAAAAGTGAAGAAAAGAAAAGAATTGAATTCTACATTAAAATAAATGGAAATAGTGTGTCCAATGATACAAAGTCCTAAACTAGAAATACATATTTTAAGTTTCAAATAACTGAAGTGAAAAAAAAGGAAACAATTCAATTCCACGAGAACTAAATAGAAACTATTTGTTTAATTCTTAAAAGAATAGCAAATCCTCATTGGAATATCTAAAGTTAAAAAAATAAGTGTGAAGAACAGTTACTATCTTAACCCGTCCTTGTGAAATGATCATAATTTGTTGGAGATATAAAAATATAATAAAATATCGTGAGAACAATTATTCCTAGATAAGTATTAAATCCTGTTTTTTTGAATTCATTATATCGAAATATACGTCAATTTGTTTGTAATCTATTCGATAAGCTTAACTTATGGTTAACTGACTAATAATAAGTTGGCAGTCTTACTATTACTTTTATAATTTCTTTAAAAAAAGGAGTACAAGGTACAAAAAGACCCCTAGGAGTTATTTAATTGATATTTTCCTATATATTCGTATATAATACTGCAACAATATCATATTATTTACCTTGCCTAATCTTCCGTTTATCATTATCATTATTATTATTATTAAGCGTTATTGTTTGATTCAAGTGAATTCAATTAAGTTGAGTCTTAGTTTTTGATTAGATAATGGACGCAGCCCAGATAAGTGCGATAGTTACAGCTGCAGTCCAAACTGCAACTGAGCGGACTAGACATGAGTTTGAGGAAAGGATTGACGAACTCACCGCCCGGCTAAAGTTATTAGAGACTCCTATTGTTGTCGAGGAATACAAACCAGTCAGTATAGAACCTGATAAAATCTGTAATGAGTCCTTAGATTTAGTAAAGTCATTGCCTGAGTTTAACGGCGAACAGATTCGATATATTTCCTGGCGTCAAGCTGCCCAGGCAGCCTACAAATTGTTCGAAAACCACGAAGGAAGCTCAAAGCATTACCAGGCAGTGGCCATAATTAGAAATAAAATTGTAGGTTCTGCCGATCAGATTTTGTCGTCATTTAATACAGTTCTTAACTTTAAAGCAATCGTAGCGAGATTGGACTTTACTTATTCTGATAAGACACCCATTTATCTCATAGAACAAGACATGTCGACTTTACGCCAAGGCAGACTGTCTATTGTCGAGTTCTATGATGAAGTTGAGAAGAAACTGACCTTACTAATTAATAAGACAATAATGCTGCATGAAGGCAATAAAAGTCTAATTGGGTCTCTTTCTCAAAAATATCGACAAGACGCGTTAAGAGTATTTATTTCTGGTTTACGGAAACCTATGTGCGACATACTGTTTTCGTCTAGACCAGCTGACATGCCAGGCGCCCTTGCTCTTGCACAAGAACTTGAAGCTAACCAGGCCAGGTATAATTTTGCCAATTCTTTTCTCTGTAAAACCCAGAGCCCTATTTCAATTAGACAGAGTAACTACCACAATCAGTTCAATCCATATAATTCACCTCACTACAGGAATATTTCAGCTAATGAAATACATGATAGCCCAACTGCCATGGAAATAGATCCATCTCTTTCTCAATATAGAAATCCAACTAGTTTTGGAAAGCCTGTACAGAACCCTAATCACATTCGCAGGTCATTGGCACCAATCCCTAATAACTCTAAACAGTCGGCACAGTATCCTAGCCAATATCAAAGATCCACGCAGAAATTAAATAATTTCCAAATGCATTCCAATAACCCAAACCAATACAAGCGACATCGCGAATCTGACAGGCAAACACTTCCTAAACTGCAAAGAATCAACCATTTAAACCAGTCCCTATTATCAAACAACACAGCCTTAAACGATCAGCTTTGTCCTTATGGATGTAATAACACAAGCTCAGCTGATAGAGAGGAGCATTACGATAATGAAGAGAACGACTTATCCGAGACATTCGATGAAATTAATTTTTTAGGGGAAAGTCCCTCCTGCCATACATCAGTCGAACCTTGGCAGGAAGGGAAATAAAGCTCTTAGTGGACACCGGAGCTGCAAAGAATTATATCCGAAACCTAAGCTTCCTTAAGGCCGTCAAGTCGATAGCAAAACCATTTCATGTTAAGTCAATACACGGCATAAGTGCTGTCAGATCGAAATGCGTTATTAACCTATTCAATAGTAATACTACCTTTTTCTTACTGCCAAACCTTAAAACATTTGACGGCATCATTGGTTTTGATTTTTTAAAAGAACTAGGGGCAAAGTTAAATTTAGAGAAAGGAATAATAACGTACAATGGGGGTGAGGAAAAGTTGCTCTATTTTTACTGTAAAGATGTTAACAGGATTTCTTTAGTAAACAAATCAGTCTCTTTAGATGTTAATAAAAAAATGTCCTCATTAATAACTCGGCACAGAAAAGTGTTTGCTGATCCAAACGAAGCTCTGCCTTTCAATACAAATGTTGTCGCAACCATAAGAACAACTGACAATGACCCTGTTTATTCCAAAGCCTATCCGTACCCCATGTCTGCAGGCGATTTTGTTAGTAATGAAATAGAGAGTTTACTTCAAAACGGAATAATAAGGCCATCGCGATCTCCCTATAACAATCCCATATGGATTGTTGACAAAAAAGGGGTTGATGAGGCGGGAAAACGAAAAATGCGCCTAGTTATAGATTTCCGGAAACTGAATTGTAAAACCATAAGCGACAAATACCCTATTCCTGATACTTCTACTATTCTTGCAAATCTTGGAAAATCTTCTGTGTTCACAACATTAGATCTCAAATCTGGTTTTCATCAGATTAATTTAGCAGAAAGGGACAGAGAAAAGACAGCATTTGCAATAAATAATGGAAAGTATGAATTTTGCAGGCTACCTTTTGGATTGAAAAATGCGCCAAGCATATTTCAACGTGCAATAGATGACGTTATTAGAACAGAGATAGGGAAATGCTGCTATGTTTATATTGACGACGTCATTATTTTTTCGCAGACGAAGGAAAAACACCTAGAAGACGTAGATAGAATATTGCAGCTGTTATTTGAAGCCAATATGCGGGTGGAACCAACGAAATCTAAATTCTTCAGAGAAGAACTAGAGTTCTTGGGTTTTGTTGTATCCAGTAAGGGAATAAGGACCTGTCCAGAAAAGATTAAAGATATTGTAGACTACGAGGTTCCATGCACCCTACGCAGTTTGCGATCTTTCCTCGGGTTGTCTGGATACTATAGGCGTTTCATTAGGGATTACGCCCAAATAGCAAAACCGCTTACGAAGTATTTGAGAGGTGAGAATGGTAAAGTAGGGACGAGGTCGTCTAAAAATATCAAAATAGAGTTAGACAAAGAGGCAGTTGATGCCTTTAGTAGAATTAAAAAAATCCTATCATCCGAAGACGTCTTATTACTCTATCCAGACTATGGAAAACCATTCGACCTTACAACTGATGCCTCATGCCATGCGCTTGGCGCTGTTCTCTCTCAGGGAGGCAGACCAATAACAATGATCTCGCGTACATTGTCTTCTACGGAGGAAAATTACGCTACAAATGAGCGAGAATTATTGGCAATTGTGTGGGCGCTACAAAAACTCAGAAACTACCTATATGGAGTAACGCGATTGAACATCTATACAGACCATCAACCTTTAACCTTCGCGATTTCGGACAAAAACCCAAACACAAAAATGAAAAGATGGCGAGCTTTCGTAGAGGAGTTTTCACCCACCTTTTTTTACAAACCTGGCAAGGAAAATTTTGTTGCTGACGCTTTGTCCCGGCAACATATAAATGCCCTTGAACAGTCTGAAAGTTTGAACTCCGTGACAGTCCATAGTGAGGCTTCCTTAACTAGAACTATACGCACTGTGCAAAACCCACTGAATTGTTTTAGAAATCAAATTATTCTTAATCAAGGATCAGTGTCTCTTAAGAAAACAAAAGTCATTTTCATGTCGCAAACGAGGCATACGGTAACATTTGATAACGTTAATAACCTTTTCCCAATTTTTAAGGATGTTATCAATCCCAATGTTATTAATGCAATTTATTGCGACTTATCTATTTTGGCTCAAATTCAAAACAAAATAATTACTTTGTTTCCTTCGGTAAAGTTTTATCATACAGAAAAATTTGTAACAGATATTTTTAACCCAAGCGATCAACAAGAGATTCTGGTTACCGAGCATAACCGAGCTCATCGATCTGTTCGAGAAAATGCACAACAGGTCCTAAGCGATTATTATTTTCCTAAAATAAGGAAAAGATTAAAGGAAATAGTATCGAATTGTAAAGTCTGTTATGAAGCGAAATACCAAAGACATCCACCTAAACCTGAGATAGGAGAGACACCTATACCATGTTATTCTGGCGAGATACTTCATATGGACATTTATTCGACAGCGGGTTCTTGTTTCTTAACATGTGTGGATAAGTTTTCCAAATTTGCGATTGTGAAACCAATTAAATCGCGTGCAATTGTTGACATAAAAGAACCGCTTTTAGAAATACTAAATCTTTTCAAAAATATCAAAACTGTGGTCTGTGACAACGAAAAGTCTTTCACCTCAGAAAGTATAAGATCATTGCTAAGGGACCATTTTGGAATAACTATTTTCACTACACCTGCCTACCATAGTGTAACAAATGGTCAGGTGGAAAGGTTTCATAGTACCCTCTCCGAAATATCGAGGTGCATAAGATTAGAAAAGAACATCAGTGATACTGCTGAACTCCTTTTACTTGCCACATGCAAGTACAACAGGACGATTCATTCAGTCACTAATCACAGACCAATTGACATTATCCATTCTATTTCGACTGCATTAGGAGATGAAATAAAAAAAAAGATTGCCTACAATCAAAAAATCTATCTAAAATACCATAATAAAAACAGACAAACTCGAGTATTTGAACCTGGTGAAAAAGTCTTTGTAAGAACAAATAAAAGAATTGGAAATAAATTTAGCAAACTCTTTGTTGAAAAGACTGTTCAAAGGGATCTAGGAACAACTGTTCTTATTGGCAATAGGAAAGTACACAAAAACAACTTACGGTAATATTACGCACTTTAGGGACTGACACTTTTGGGAACTGGTTTAAGATAAGATAAACTACTGCGCTGAACCTTTTAACGTTATTTACCCTTGAATTAAACAAAAACGTTTTTCTCTATTTCTTAAATTCATTACCTTTTAGTACCTTTTTTATTTATTTGTTTATGTTTCTTTTTTGATCTCTCGTCAAATGTGAAAACAAAAAAGTTATCGAATTATTCTATTGAAATTATTAGTTAATATAATTTAAAAGTACGAAAATAATATGAGGAAAAACTAAAATATTGAGAAGAAATTATTAAATCTACTAAATTGATATTGTAATCTAAATATATATATGTAATTGTAAACAAATCAAAACATTATTTAAGATACTGTACATAAAACTATTTTTTTTGTTAAAAATATGTATTATAACGAATATTATTAAGATATTGAAATTGAATCAAAAGAAAGCCGTGGACGTCTTCACTTGGAAGGGGGAGTAGTTACGGATCATCACAAGCAAAGTCAATGTCTTGGTTGCTTGGTTGATGACTGTACCAACAGCCAAATGTGCAACGTTATGGATCATCACAAACGAGAAGCCAATTATAAATTGTTTTGGTTAGTTGCGTGGGTGATGACTGTACCAAATTGGCAAACAAACAACAAGCCACATCTTACACCTCGGCACGCATAGTTTCTAAATCAGTAACTACAGTTACACTATCACTCCCCATCAGTGGTGCTTGCAGATGTGTTTACCTCATCTGAGTACTCCTCTTAGAGTGAACGGTACACGGGTGTGGGATCTAATAATCTCACCACCAAGCGGCAAACCTCCGAGAAAGGGCAGTTTAGATTTGGAGTTCTCACCGTGCAGACGATTTAACTTCCCCATGAAGGGAAACCGTTTTTAAAGTTTAAATTGAAAAAATAAATAAAGTTATTAAACGTGGAATAGTTTTCTTTAATTTATACGTGGCCAAGAAATTCTTTCATATCCCACGAATATTGCAGAACTGCACACAGAAATCCCTCATCAATGCAAACTACAAAACATGTATAGATACAAAACCGTTAAAGCGGAGACCGCGTAAGTGAGACGGTCAACACCGACGTATTGGCCAGAACGTCACCACGGGCGAATATAGCTTTGAAGTGGTCAAGGAATTCGTTTACCTTGGCTCACTGATGACCGGCGACAACAACACCAGCGCTGAGATATAACGCAGAATTACTCTTGCCAACCGCTGTTTCCTTGGGCTCAAGAGGCAATTGAGAAGTAGGGCCCACTCTCGGAAAACCAAGGTGACACTATAGAAGACCTTGATCATCCCAGTCCTCCTTTATGGCGCAGAGGCTTGGACCTTAACAAAAGCGGCTGAAAATGCCCTTGGTCATTTCGAGAGGAAAATTCTGCGCACTATCTGCGGTCCCGTTTGTTCAAACGATGTATGGAGGGGAAGATATAACGAAGAACTGTACGGGTTGTACAGCGACATCGGCCTGGTACGACGTCTACGGATACAGCGTTTAAGGTGTCTAGGCCATGTAGAGCGCATGGAAAATACAGCTCCGACCCGAAGAGTCTTCGAATCCAACCCGGGAGGAAGGCGCGGCAGAGGACGGCCGCAACAACGGTGGCGCACCCAGGCGGAAGGGGACCTTAACCAACTAGGCGTGCGGCGCTGGAAACAGCTAGCCAAAGACCGTGCCAGCTGGAGACGCTTGTTGGTAGCGCGCCCTAAGTAAGTAAATTATACAACTGTTAGATAATTGTCCACTAGATGGCTTCTCGACTCACGCCGTTCGGAATCGGCATTAAACTGTAGGTCTCTTTCACCTGTGTGAAAATTAAATCACACACAACATGGGTGATTGGAGAGAAGCTTGGCTCTGGTCCTTCATGGGCTGTAACGCCACCAAAAAAAAAAAAAAAAAAAAAAAAAAATAGATGGCTTGATTACTTTCACACTGGATTACCAACTGATAACTGGATACTGAATCACTGATATTGAATACTCAATGCATACTGAATCACTGAATGCCCCCGAGGGCGATTGTTCACGCTTATATGGCCCTCAATCCTATCTCTCGAATGTTCGCCGTCAGACGTTTCCTTTGAGAAGTCTTTAGAATGCTCTGGCATTGACATTTAGCAGTATTACGGAACCGACGTTTGTCTTCGAATTTCACTGGCAAAGTTTATAACGCTCTGGGGCAGCTAAAAAGAAATGATGGTAACTTTCAGTGGCATACTGCTGAATGTCAATGCGACAGCACAGAGTATTCTAGAGACTCCTGGCGTACATTTTGACAAACACTTATCTCCATAACCACTTGCAATTTTCAAAGGGGTTTTCACCAGATTTCATACAAGTGGGTCGCTCATTTTTATGGCCACTAAAAACACAACACATAAGCAATATATGCTGTCGACTTGAGCCTTGGATAAAAACTGAAAGAATGGTCAAAGGTATGCTAGTTCTCGAGTCATGACTAGATTCTCGTAATTTAATTGTTTGATTTAAACAAGACTCTCACATTCCTGAAGACCTTGCTGATACTCGGAAGAAGACTTCTAGTCCGGATATAGTATGCATTATTCTGCCTATTGTTAAACAAGAGTACCTTCCTATAGCCGCTGGTAGTAAGTGCCTAAACACAGCATTGGATCTTCCGTCAATACTCGCCGATTTTTTTTTTTTTTAAGTGACTGAAAGATTAACTGGAGATCCTTCGTCGAAATTAACAGAAAGTTAACACTTCCATTTACGATGGCGTTGTTTGACGTAAGTCGAAATTGAACCTGGGGAAACCAAGGCCAATGTGTGGTGGAGCAGGAATCTGTTCTCCAGGACGAGGTTCGGGCGAATGCTATTATTCATCTTATACACTTCCTGGAAGACAGTTCCGACTGTCACCACTTTCTCTTGATAATCATCGATCACAAAAAAGTCGTTGTCTAGCCCCGCGATCTTTGAATCAATACTGACGGTAAACTGCCTGTACAGAGTTTGAGTCTTGACAGGAGTCTACTTTTTTGCCTGTGAAGCGCGTCTGTAGTCACATTTCGCTACACGTTAGTGGTATCATGATGCCATTTATTTGAGGTAGCTATTAATCTCATAATTTTATAGGTCCCTGTTGGGTCGGTGGGAGGGAGGGGTCCAATATTTGGATTACGGCACCAAATTCACATTGGTCACTGTCGTATTCGACGGTCCATAAACGGTTTATAGACCATTCGTTCGTGTCAGCCGGTCTCAGTCGCGAGTAAAGCAGCATAAATTTCAGAAAGGAGTTTCTTCTAAGAAACAACAGACTATTTAATGCGAGTAGCATGATTTTTCACTCAATGTTGCGCAGATCCCGCCTTTAGTCGACCTAAAGGCGACTTATTATTTTATAAGAGTTGTGCCGAAATTTGTGCCTCTGGTTTAGCTTGGCTTTGCTACCCAGAAACAAATCAGGGCTTTCTCCTTGCACTAGTTTCCTCTACTCGAGCCATCTGCCCTTCAATAGAGAGTAGAATGGAGCGCACGTCCACCTCGGCCTCGGACTTTGGGAACAGCCTTTGTCATTAGTACCATTTTTTTTTTAAATGTAGTCACATTTCACACGCGCGTTCATTTAACGGGATCGAATTAGTGCCATGCGATATATGTATGGGCATCAATACCATCTAGTGACAAAAAATCGAGAAGACTTCCCCCAACATTTTGTGCTAATGAGCCAATTGAAATGGATAGACTCTATGATTCCATCCTAAGCATTTTCGACTTCGTCAACTTGGCACTGCACACTGGAAGTAGCTGGGTCAAGATCAAACCAGTTGAACACTCTTGTTTGATGGGGTCGAAATCCATCGTCGACCTCGTCAACTGTGGTAGCAATGCATGTCAGTCTCCATAAAGCTTTTGAGGTATTAAAGGATGTAGTTCATTCGAGACAACATTCTAATAGAGTTATGTAGTAGATACAGATTATTTTCGTGTGTATTACGAGCACATTGCAATTTATTTATCAAAAAATCCTCTCTCACGGATCGAGAGAACCGTGTCGAGGGATGGAAGGATTGGCGTTAAACCAGCCCTAATGAGATCCTTGGGGTGCTTTGGCAAGGCCCATAGTATGCACGCTTTAAGACAGTAGAAGCGCCTATGCTGTGGTGGATCTTTTCTAAACTGGCTTACTCGTGGTGTCAAAACAAAAATCTTCGGGGACGACCCCCCAAAAGAAATCCACCGACAGAATACTTCAGACACACGATACCACCGACGGCCGCTCCGACAGTACTTAGTCCGAGAATGAAAGCGCTTTCCAGGCATCGTCATCGACGCCAAGGAAGCACATAAGAGCCAGCACAGTAGCCCACAGGATGAAGCGTGCGGCATTGGGACGAGAAGGAAGCTATCTCGTACCAATGTGCTTAAAGCCATAGAGGAGTAGAAGAGTCGACCTAGTAAGGGACCTTCCACATCCGCTTCCACAGCCAAACAAGTGGGTTGACTTCCAAAAGGCCTCGCTCCCACGATGATATCACATCTACCTCAAAGAGACATAGGAGCACGGCTACGGCGCCAACTCCTAGCGAGGTGGTGAGAGATCATCTGGTCGTAGTAATCATTGAACTGGCCACGAGGAGGGTCACATCACCCATAAACACTAGAGAATCATTGAAGGTAAAATCAAGCTTAGGCTTCTCTTGATGTGCAAAAAAAGCCCGGAGAAGAAACTTCCAGGTTTCACCGATAGGGGCTGGTTCTGTCGGTATTACAAACTGATTGCCTGCGACGATGACAGCGCTGCTTCCTTTTTAAAAACTATTGTTGCCGCAGCGGAGAATTTGTGAAAGGGTGCTAAGCCGGAGGTTGGGAGCAAATACGTGATCCCGCTCAGGCTAAGAGCCCACAGGACATCTTGCTTCTGTTGCAGAAGCAAAATCCGACTCATGAGCACATCATGACAATTGGAGAATCCTTGAAGTACAATCAGTCTTAGCCTTCTCGCCATCTGTAAAAATATCCCGGGGGAGTAACTGCATACCAGGTTTCACCGAGAGGGGCATGCTCTATCGGTATTACAAGGTGATTGGCTACGACGACGACAGCGCTGCTTCCATTTTAAAAACTATTGTTGCCGCAGCGGAGAATTTATGGAAGAATGCCAAGCCGGATGTTGGGAGCAAGGACGAGATCCCGCTCAGGCTAAGAGCCTGCGCCCGTTTACCCGTGGAGCCCAGCGACCCACGGGACATCTTGCTTCTGTTGCAGAAGCAAACTCCGTTGCTGGAAGGTCATTAAGAAGGAGGTTGAAAAGAATTCTGAAAGAAAAATCACCCTGGGGCTGAACAGGGACTCCCTTAAGGGATAGCTCTAAAGCTGCGTGTAACCCAGATAATCCACAGATTAGCAATAGTTGCACTGCCGCATTAAGGACAAGCAATTATAAACTGCTACACGCTAACTGCGAAAGTAAACTCAAAACCTGCATTTTAGCAAAGACATATATTAGCATATTCCTTTTAAGTAATTTCAGCACCTGCAACTCCACTGCTGCCAGAGTATAAGCATCCCGTAAGGAATGCTTATGGATCTCGGGCTACTACCATCTACAACGTTCAGAAGGATGGTTAGTGAGGCGCAAAAGACAAAAACACCGGTCCTGATAGTGTGCGACACAAACGCTCACCACACAATTTGGGCAGTAGCGACATTAACAAAAGAGGTGGGTTACGCATATAATTGAAAAAAATCTTGCCATTTGTAATAGGAGCAATAAGCCAATCTTCATAACAAGAAATAGGCAGGAAGTTTTAGAGTTAACGTTGATGTCGAATTCTCCCAACATCTCGGGTTCAAACTGGTCGGTATCGGAAAATAACACCTTTTCCGTTCATCGATACATATGGCGACTAAGGTTAAATGAGCAATGAACAAATGCTTTCGAAAGTCTTGCCCAATCAGCAGACCAGCAAAGGGAACCAAACTCCCATGGTGGTCTGCAGATCTTGGTACTTACAGAAAGGGAAGCAGACTTAATAAAGAAAGAATCAAAATGGAAATGAGGACGGAAACCATTACAGGATCAGATTCTGACTGAGATAAGAAAGGCATTAAGGACATCCTGGCGTAATTTCCGCTCAGAAATATGTAGAAGTAAATAGTGAGGCCAGTTAAGTTAGGAAGATACTGTCAAAGGCTCCGACTATACCTGCCCTAATTACCAAACCAGATGACACCGTAATAATAAGGAGTCGGTAGATCTCTTGCTTAATACACATTTTCCTGATAACACACAAGCTAGTAACTATACTTTCGAACAACTCATATCGAGTCCTCCGTTCATTTCTAAGGAAATAGTAACTAATGGGCGGTAAATAGCTTCGTTCCATACAAATCTGTAGATCTTTATGGAATCTACCCGGTAGAGATGCAACGTACTTATGACATTCTCAAACCGTGGTTTTTGGTACTGTTCCCTTCCAGCCTAGACTGGCATTACATACCACTATCCCGGAGAGACGTTAAGGTAATATTTATACCCCAAGCAGGAAAAGCCTCCCATAAAACTTGCCAAAATGGGCAGGGATTTGCGGGCTTGAAATAAATCCCTCCGAAACGGAACTAAATTTATTCCCAAGAAGACGGCAAATACCTCAAATCTCTCCTCCAAAACTCAATGGGACTTACCTTGGATTCGCAGATGACGCCAAATATATTGGAATGATACTCGACCGGAAGCTCAACTGGCGATTGAATGCGGAAGAACACATGAAAAAAGCAACAACTGCGCTATACACCAGGGCATCAGATAGGGCCTCAAACCCTATATCACACACTGGCTGTGTACCGCGGTTGGTGGTCCTATAGTGGACGCACTGTGTATATCCAACTATGACGTACTTCTAATCAGGATACAAAGGATGGCATGCATCGC
The DNA here is from genome assembly GCA_951905685.1 of Eumerus sabulonum. Lineage (NCBI taxonomy): Eukaryota > Metazoa > Arthropoda > Insecta > Diptera > Syrphidae > Eumerus > Eumerus sabulonum. The sequence goes on along the minus strand of OX645060.1, from coordinate 164,256,511 downwards.
TATAACCGGGGCACTGCGAACAATCCCTATTGCAGCCCTCGAAACGATGCTTGACCTATTCCTACGTCAAAACAGTGATTTAAGTGAAGTCCCGGACTACTTAATTCCAATCCTGGACTTCAAGATTCTATATAAAACAACAATTTCCAATCGACGACAAAGGACTGGCAATGATGTGGTTGCCCGTGTTCTTTAGATTACCAAACTACAGTGTATTCCACTGGCTGTCTTTGAGATTGAGGGTCTAAAGTGACATTGTCATCTACACAGAAAGCCAAGCAACAAAAAAAGCACTCGAATCACCAATGATAAGATCATGGGGATAGCCGTGGTGCAGTGGTTAACATCATCGACCGCCGAGCGGAAGGTCTTTGGTTCAAATTCGCTTCATAGCCCAGAAAAAGTAATTCCTATACGGACAAAAGTATGCAACGCAGTTGTGAATGGAAAGTGACCAGACGTACTGCTGCAGGCATAACACTCACAGTATATGGTCAACCGAAATTCATCCTCTGCGTATGCAATACTAAAAAGTGCTTGAACGAATTGCTACGAACTATAACCAACGCGGTTATAGCGGTCGGCTCTCGTCCTATCTAGGTCTAGGACAACCACCCCTGAGAGTAGTGAACGAACATCAACGACCCCAACCACTGCACTCCGTTCAGGTTGTGTGTGTCAACACATCATAAGAGAATATAAAAACTCTTGAACCTGCGCGAGTCTCTAAAAAAAAAAAAAAAAAAAAGTGATATACCAGGTAACGAAGTATACGAACTAGTCAAAATGGGCACCACACTGGAGATCTCGACCGTTAAAAGGGACATCCATCCACCAAGGGAAACGCTAAAATATAAAATCTCGAAACAGTCACTGCAACAAGCCAATGAGAGATGGCGTGGCCTTGATACATGCAGCTATGCGAGGCAAACCCGGTCCAGGTACTATCAACGTAGAACCACAAGCCTGCTAAAAATACACCGGCGATGTATAAACAGCCTAATTGGAGTCCTAACAGGACACTGCCCTTTAGAAAAATATGAAGGTAGACTATTGCAGTAGGTGTCATTATGATTAACAGGAGGAATCTCCATCCCATCTCCTATGCAATTGCCCTAGCCTCCTCAAGAAGACAATTTCTGGAAAAACTTTTTCCTAGATGCAGATCAGCAAACTATCGAATTTTGTTCAAAGCATACAATGGTTCCAGGAGTAACGATGACGGAGTCGACTTGAGTGGTAGCACAATGGCTCTATTTCGATCTAATTCTTCCCTCCGTAAAGGAAGCCACCTAACCAACCAATCATTCTCAAAGTAGACTGATTTCACGTGCATTAAATAAAAAAAAACTCCCACTATAAGCCAGATTGGACAAGGTACATATAAACTATAAAAGAACTATGTCGCGACGACGCTTTTTTATAACGTATCATTTCGATTACTTCCAACTCTCCGTCGCAAACTTTTTAAACATAAATAACTTGTTTAATTGTTTTAATTTCCACCAAGTCACCAAGAGTCTGCGACAATCCTGCTACCTTCTTTCTTCAAGTCATAAAACTTTACTGCAAAAGTAAATAGAATACCCCAGAAATCAGAACGAGGGTTGACGAAAATGGCAGGGGAAGAAAAAAGCAGCAATTAATCGAACATAACAATTAAGTGAATGACTCTTCAAAAGTCGCTCAGCAACAGTTCGTTGGGAATATGAAATGCCCGTCTAATTAGCGAACCCTCCTTGCAGCTTAGCTTTATCTTTCATTAACAAATAAGCACCCGTTCGCTAACCTCAATCGTCAATTTCCACTCCTTGATTTGCGCGAAAAGGACGACGAAGGAAAAAAAAACAAAAAATGAAAAAACGTAAGGACGGTAAGTAGCAGCTCGTCAAACATAATTTCTTTTGTGTCGACATATTGTAACCCAGAGGTGTTCTGCATTCACGACAGTTGAAAGCCACCAGCCAGGACTCTTTAGTTCTCCCATTCTACAGTTCAGTCTGTTCTGTTTAATGATGACATTAAAATTAAGCGTGTTACAATTTTAATTATGATTACAATGAACTAAATTAACACCATGACGAATCTGCACTTACCACGAAAGGAGACAGTAGAAAAAAGCAACTGAAAACGCAGAGTAGCCATTCCGAAAACATAAAAATAAAAATCAGGGTTGAAATTGACGGTAATGGAGTAAGGCCAACAATGAGCAGAGTTTAGTTCATGGCATCAGGTAATTTAGAGTGTTTTCATAGTATTCCTTATTAAATAATCAAGCGTAACAACGTTACAGCGTTACAACGGCAGAAACAACAGAAATAACAGTAATAATCATAATTTCTGACTTCACGGCGCGAAGAAAGGCGGAAATATTAACTTTGGGGTTGTTCTTACAGATTAATTCGGAAATTTCACTAAACAAGTAATCCCTTTCGTTCGTGTTAAGCGAACCGTGCAACAAATGACGTTGTGGGGTTGCGTCCAATTCAGGCTGATTTTAACCAGTTTCGCTTCGTCGTCGCCCGGAATGACGGCGAATGATGCTACGCGAAAGGAGTGTTCATTCTTTTTCCCTTTAAATACCGATAATTTATTACTTTATGAGATTATGCATGGGCTGTGAAAATAATAACGAAGAAGATCGTGCTTGAGATGGGGTAAGGGAATCACCGCGTTGGGAAACTTTTTGGTTTTAATGAAAAAAAAATATTGAGAGACTGGCAATGTGGATGCCGGACCACCCGAAGGGATATTCTTCTCAACGCGGACTGTTGATGAAATTAGTTTTACATACAATATTCATAATTCCTTAACGTAGGTGAAAAGGTTTGTGGATGAACCAATTATGCTTTTAAACATTCTAAATTTTAACTCAAATGTTGCTCAATATCTACGATATAGAAGATCAGTAAATACGACCAATACTTACTTACTTATCAGGCCAGCGACCCATGGAGGATTTGAGCCTGAGCTATAGCTGCCTTCCATCCTTGACGGTCCTACATCCGCGATTACTTGGTCTTTATACCGGAGGTTCGGTCTTCCTCTTCTTCTCGAACCAGGAGGCTCGGAGACGAAGACACTCTTAGCTAGAGCGTTGATGTCCATGTGCTCGATGTGGCCGAGCCAGTGTAGTCGACGGATGTTTGCCTTCCGGACTACATCCACATCTACAGCTCGTAGAGTTCGCGGTTGTGTCTTCTTCTCCATTCACCTTCCTCACAGACAGGACCAAATATCCGGCGCAGAATTTTTCTTTCGAAAGAACTCAAAATCAGATCCGCTGTCCTGCTTATCGTCCAGCTTTCGGCTCCGTACAGTAAGACTGGCAGTATGAGCGTTTTGTAAGGCATGACTTTGGTCTTTCGAGTGAGGAGTTTTGACCCCAGTTGTTTGGACAAGCCGAAGTAGCAGCGGTTGCCAGTATAGCTATTCAGGGGAGGCCACGCGGAGGCTGTGTGTCAACTTGGATTGAGCAGGGACAGAGTACTGTTTACTAACAAATATAAAATTCTGCCCCTCAACCCACCGAGGCTGGGTAGAACCCAACTAATAATCAAAGAGCAGGCCAAATAACTAGGCCTAGTCCTTGACAAGAGGCTGAATTGGAAACCCAACATTCGAAAAAGTGGTGGGCAAGAAGTGGGGTCTCCAACCAAGCATTATGCACTGGCTCTACACGGCGCCCATAAGACCCATCCTCCTGTATGGCGTCGTAGTCTGGTGGACTGCTCTGGACAAGGCAGTCAATCGAAACCTTCTGGGGAAAGAACAAATATCGGCCAGCTTATACATAAGCGGAGCGATCAGATCAACCCCCACGGAGGCCCTAAACATTCTGTTACACTTTCCACCACTGAACCTTTTCAGCAAACAAATTGCTGCCTGCACGGCCCTGAAGATGGGGAGCATAATAAAATGGCCCAAATCACAAAAAGGCCATACAACTATTCTAAAACACTTCAAAGTACCCATGGACACAGGCTATATATCATCCCGCAGAACGTGTTCACTAGGAACTTCGAAGTTGTCTTTCCATCCGGGGGGGAAAGGGCTGATGGTTAAGTCATACCAAAGGACTCGATCTCCCTCTATACCGATGGCTCTAAGATAAAGTCGGGTGTAGGCAGTGGAGTCTTCTCCAAGGAGCTTAACATCAGCCTATCCCTTAGACTCCCAAATTACTGCAGTGTGTATCAGGATGAAATAACAGCGATAACGGAGGCCCTTGCATGGCTCAGGATCAATGTAATATCCGCCAATGATATTATCATCAGCGATAAAATCCCTGGTAGCGGTAATCCACAAATCAAAGACATCTCTTAACTGTCGCCTATCTCTAGATGAGATGGCTGAGCAGTTCCTGATGAGAGAATAGTACACGCAATTGTTCGATGAATGCACCAAAATGTATGTACAAAAATCGTCAGTGATCCCCTTTCTGATTACAGTAGCTCTCAAGTATTCTAGAAAAATAAGGAAATCTAAGAAATTTCGACTAAAAACCCTTCCCTCCATTAATCCGTGCTAAGCTTATCGTACAAATAGTATTCTGGCATAGCCGCTGTCCTTGCGTGATTTATTTCACAAGGCAAAGAAGCAAAGTCCAATTATCCAACGCATCTGGCTGTCTATGGTTTCCAATACCCACTAACACAAGTAACGCACCTTTGAAAAGTAATTAGAAAGCTGAAAATATCTCCCTTGCTTCACCTATTCCTGCACTCATCCATTTGTCTTCATTTGCAACATTTAAAAATGTACAAATTTTTTTTCCTTCACGCTGAATCCTTTTCGCCATTAAGACCATTTCGTTTCAGCTTATCTAGTCTATCCTCTGAGGAATAATACAAAATGCACCATGCCGGTCATATTTCACTTGTTTAATCCTTTCACTTCTTGTTGGTCCTTGTTTTTTATTTTTTTGGATAAGACTACGTCTGGCCATGGAAACGGTTGAAAGAAAAAATCCACGTACGAAAGAAAGGATTAAGAATCGCTCTTCGGTTGGTATAAAGTTATCAGCAACGCGTTCTGTTTCATACCTTCGTTTACTCCGTTTGGAAGTTTGAAATTTCATTAAAAAGACGCAAAAAAAAGAGAAAAAATGTAGAGAAAAAGTCCATGTCTCTCGGGGATTCCGGTGAAATCGAACTCCTTCATCATTATTCCAGAGCAATCATCATACATGAAAGCATAAAAACATCGACTCATTACAAGTAGCTGGAGGCGAAATGGACAATTCCCAAAAGGACATTTCGCGTACGTGAAGGACCCGGTGTAGGTTGGAAACAGTTTGTGTCATGACATCCCAATCAATCACTTTAGATGGTGGGTGCAGTGATGAAAGAAAATTATTTCCAGGACATGTGCGGTGATTGAGTGCGGATGTTCCAATTACGCGGCGATTTTTCGATGAGCATTGAATTCCAAAAATTGTTTGAGAACGGTGATTATCGAAAAAAAAACTCCTGGGATTTTAGTGATCCAATCCAATCAGAGAACACGACTTGAATTTGAAGAATCCAAAATAGCTCCATGCACAAATGTACATTAAGATGTCACGTTAGATACCATACAGATCCTTTCAATAGTGCTGCATTGAATATATACATACATACACACTGCCATAGTGTATCGAAATATGTAAATCAAGTAGCAGAATGATTTATAGCTTTACACCATCTAAGCATGGACGACTCCTTGTACTTGGCCCACCAACGGAAAATAAATAAGGCAAAAAACAAGAAAAAATGGACAAGAGAGGAAACTACCCAAAGATTTACGACTTTTTAAGGACATTCTTCCGCTGCTAACACCGAGCATATCATCTGTCCTTTACGGAGGCGGCAGGTGGGGTGTGCTTGCATGCATAACATCACAAGAAGGGATTTGTGTGCTCCTTAACCCCGTCGACTACATATGCATATGAACCGCACCGTCACCCTAAGTTACGGTTATCTAAGCACACCAATCGGAAGGACTCTATTAACGTGTAATTCTATCAGATTCGATTTCGGCGGAATCATATGTGCGTTAAAAAAAAAAAAAAAACGCGAAAAGCAGGAGAGAAAGAATAATGACGCAAGGATATGTGGTACGCGTTTTAATTTGTATGCAAACCTTCCCGGTTATAGGCTTACTACATCAACGCCCTCATCTCCACACTTCCATGTCACAGATGAGCAAATATGAAAGAGATTTCTGATGGTCGCTGTTGCAATTTTGGTAATTTCGCGCAGGCAAGTCGGAAAGGATTAAACAGATGATTGTATCTGCTCCAATAGCAAGCGTATGCGTGATGGAGTACGCCATGTCACGTATGTGCCGGAAACGTAATTTAATGCTTCATTAGTCCTTGCGGATAGAAATGTGTAGATGTTCTTCGCTTTTCCTGTGTATTTTGTATCCTTTCTCGCGCGATGAGTTGTACGTTACGCATGCAAATCAGCAAAGCCGGTTTATATGTAGGACCAGCTATCGCGGCTTAATTTAAATTTGAAATGTTCTTTCCCCCTTTTTTGTCTTGTTGATAAGTATGTGAACGGATCCTTAATAGCAGAGTGTTGATAGAATTGACTTCATTCCATATATCGCCTCATATTTTCCGACCTTAACCCTTATAGCTATAAGTTCAGGAATTAAGGAAAAAAACACTTCAGGTGTCTGTTAAAAAGATAAACAGAACGTCCCTTAATGAATATAATTACTAGCATTGTACAGACATTAGAAACAACCACACAATTAGCGAAGCAGACTTTAAAAGTAAACGACGAAAACTTCAGTCTGCAACTTGAATATACGCAACTACCAGTTCTGTATCTTCTAAAGACCAACAAGAATAAGGTAAAAAGAAGTAAAGATAAAAAAATAAACACGGAAGGTAGTTCAAATACAAGTGAAGCTCGAATGAGAACTTCGACGGAAATTTTCATTTTTTCGGATATTTTAATCTGAAATTTACACCACTGGCCGTCATGGAATCTAATTGTCTATCCAATGTTCTTTGTGGCTATTCGTTTTACTTTCTTTTGTTTCCCCAATGCCGAGAAGAATCGCACAATCGTGGTGCACAAAGTTCACTGCTACGACATAAAATCGCTTAACGAATAAGAAAGGATACTCTCATCCTTGCTTTTCTATTGTTGCTCCGTCTCTTTTGGGGTAATGAGATTGCTTCTTTAATTTGCATGCAAATAAGGAAATATACTGCTGCTGCTGCTTCTGAACACGGACATCCTTTCCCAGATGGTGCAAGGATATTTTGAAAAAAAAAAAAAGAATAAAAATAAACACAAAAAAGGGTAATTGAGAAGAGGACGTCGTAGGAAGTTATAAATCTTCCTTCTCCCAAATTTCTGTTTGCCTACTAACTCCCTCCAACTTTTTTTCGTTTCTTTGGATGTTTTTCTCCTCGAAAGGTTATATATACTAGGTTATACGTATTCAATTGTCCGTCTACGGTATACATATTTCATTCATTACTGATTAATATTGAAAACGCATAACTGAATTTGAAGATCAAGAGATGTGATCCTTTTCTTTTCTATAAAAAAAGTTAAGGAACGAAAACGCATTTTTTCCTTATCGTTAAATACAAAACGCTACCGTAAGTTAATTACAGTCAAATTACGTGATGGTTGACCTAAAGTAGCTACGGATACATGTCCTCTAGTTGGATTATTAAATTAGCATATTTCCTTCTTCCTCCAATTAATAAATAAGGACGCATTCAAGGATAGCGGAAGATAAAGGAATTGAAAATGAAATAAAATGAAATTAGTAGACTACTTGCACCCTTCGTGCGTAACATGAAATATTTAAAAAAAAAAAAAAAAAAAACAAAACGGCCCAACAACAAAACAGGACATAAACATATTTTCTGGCGAATTCAATTAAACATGTAATTACGCTATGTACAACGTTATCCTGCGCTGCTCGGTTTTTCTCCCTTCTTATTGTGAATTTCTTTTTAACAATATTTTTAAGGGAAAAGTTAAAAGTTTTTTTATTTGATTTTCTAATTGAGTGTGTCCTCAATACTTTGAATTGGAACTCGGTGAACTAGTTCGCAGCTTCCTGGTGGACGGTGGTTTTTTTGAGATTAAAAGGACTAATTATGAATAAAGGGGGGTTGAATTGAAGGAAGAAAGTTTGAATTTTAATTATTTTATGAGTCATTTTGGAGATGGATTACTTTTGTTTTTTTTTTTTTTTCTTTATTGTGTTTTGATCCTTGGGTGTGCACTTATTTTCGGTTGAGTGGCCTGTCAGTGGGGTGTAAGTGAAACAAATTTTATTATTGTTTATTGTATTTGTACATGAATTTTCGAATGTGAGTAATTATTATTCTTTTATGACAACAACCCATCAAAATTACGGGTTTTTAAAGATTCCCTAAAAAAGGGAGTAATTGAAGGAAACGTGGTGTTATTTTTAGACCAATGCCGTTCTTCCAAGGAAAAAACAATCAGCCGCTTAACAGATAACGTCCCAAATAAAATCAATATGACTTTACACTTACTTACTTATCAGGCCAGCGATCCATGGAGGATCTCAGCCTGAGCTATAGCTGCCTTCCATCCCTGACGGTCCCGAGCACGCTGCTTCCAGTTATCAAGACCAAGATGTCTTACATCCGCGATTACTTCTTACACTCCTTCTCGAACCAGGAGGCTCAGATCCTCTTAGCTGGAGCGTTGATGTCCATGCGCTCGATGTGGCCGAGCCAGTGTAGTCGACGGATCTTTGCCTTCCGGACTACATCCACATTTTTGTACAGCTCGTAGAGTTCGCGGTTATGTCTTCTTCTCCATTCACCTTCCTCACAGACAGGACCAAATATCCGGCGCAGAATTTTTCTCTCGCAAGAACCCAAACTCAGCTCCGCTGTCCTGCTTATCGTCCAGCTTTCGGCTCTGTACAGCAAGACTGGCAGTATGACCGTTTTGTAAAGCATAACTTTGGTCTTTCGAGTGAGGAGTTTTGACCGCAGTTGTTTGGAATGCCGAAGTAGCAGCGGTTGCCAAGGGCGATTCTATGCCGGATCTCCACTGTAGTGTCATTTGTGGAGTTTACGTAGCCGTCAATTGTATATATTTTGTCCCAGGTGGTGAGCGACGGATTGCTTTTTGCTTGACAGCATGTACTTCGTCTTGTCCTCATTGACCTTAAGATCAAATCGTTACGCCTGTTCTTCAATCGCCGTGAATGCTTCCACATTGCCACGGCGAGAACACGCGATGATATCGATACCATCCGCGTATCCTAGCAGCTGGACGGACTCGTAGAAGATAGTGCCTTACCTGTTGACGCCTGCCCGTCGCACTATCTGCCCCAGTACCAGGTTGAATAAGTCACATGACAGCGCATCTCCTTGCCGAAATCCGGTGCATGTTTCAAACGGTTCCGAAGTCCTGGAACCGAGCTTCACGGTGCATCGCGTATTTTTTAGCGTGGCGCGACATAACTGGATCGCTTTTCCCGGGATCCCGAATTCAGCCATCGCACCAAACAGTCCTTCCCGATGAATGCTATCGTATGCGGCTTTGAAATCGATGAATAGATGGTGTATATCGATTTGAAACTCGGTAGTCTTTTCCAGGATTTGTCGAAGTGTGAAAATTTGTTCTATAGTCGATTTGCCGGGCCGGAAGCCGCACTGGTAGTTGCCGATTAGTGCGGTGCAAAATGGCTTTAGACGTTCACACAATACGCTGGACAGGATCCTGTGTGCGACATTGAGCAGGGATATACCTCTATAGTTCTTGCAAGAGGTAGGATCGCCTTTTTTGTGGATGGGGCAAATAGAGCTGGTATTCCAGTCGTCGGGCATGCTTTCATCTACCTAAATTCTGCAGATGATCTGGTGCATGCTTTCTACCAGAACATCGCCGACAGCCTTGAAGAACTCTGATGGCAAGCCATCTGAGCCTGCGGCCTTGTTATTGTTCAGCTTCTGAATAGCTGTGCCGACTTCTTCGATGTTGTGTTGGGGCTGGAGTTGGGATTTCCTCGGTCCCTACCATTCTCTCTTGGTCATGCTCGTTAAGCAGCTGCTGGAAATGCTGCTTAAATACATCCACTATTCCCTGCGGGTCGGTGACAAGATTACCCTCGCAGTTTCGCAGAGCCTGGGTGCCCTTTTTGAAGCCTCCTGCAAGGCCTTTGGCTTTCTTGTAAAAGGCTCGTGTTTTATGTTTATCCCTAGACTCCTCGATATCCTGGAGCTGGGAGGCTGCGAAGATTCTTTTCTTTTGTCACAGTAGTTTTTTCTCCTCCCTTCTTTTGGCTCGGTACTCTTCTTGCGCTGCCCTGGTTTTCCCCTGCAGCGCCTTTTGGCACGCCTCGTCGGTTGCTGCCTTTTTCTGCTCACAGTCGCCATCATACTAAGGGTTTCTTGTCGGGGGTGATAGGTACCCTAAGGTGGTTTCGGCTACTTCCTGAATGGCTGAGCGGCAATGCAGTCACATATTATTGGCATTTGTGTACGACGTAGGCATACCGTAGAGTCTTTCGCTGAGCTGCTCCCTGTAGACTCTGGCAACCTCCGGTGTGCTCAGGCGCCCAATGTCGAACCTCCTCCTAATGGGCTGGTGCAGCTTTCTGACATTGGACAGTCGAGCTCTGAATCTTGCTGCTACGAGGAGGTGGTCAGAGTCGACGTTTGCCTCTCTGAATGTTCACACATCCAGGATGCATTGCGTCAATGAGCACATGGTCGATTTGGTTGGCTGTTCGACCGTCTGGAGATCGCCAGGTTGCTTTGTGAATTCGCTTACGAGGGAATCTTGTGCTACTTATCACCGCATTACGAACTGTCGCAAAGTCCGTGAGTCGGAAGCCGTTATCTGTTGTTGTATCGTGGAGACTGTGCTTTCCGATCACTCCGCCAAGGGTGTTCTCCTCACCGATTTCGGCGTTGAAGTCATACGTTTGTTCACCTCCCACTGGTTGTTGACGAGGCTATCCAGAGGACGTCGCGAGGAGGCCGTATGTCAACTTGACCCTGGCATTTAAACAGGGATCATTGCTGGCATCTGGTCAGTTTGAGAGCGATCAACAACTTTACCCTGTATGTCCGAGCCCATGCCCTCTTATGTATGTATATAAAATAAAAAGTATCACCTATACTATTTCTTACTATAAGTTAAGCAATATGTAATTAATTATGTGTTTTTGAATTTATACGAAATAATTCGAATACTAATACCAATACAGTTGCTGTTGTGACCGGTGCACTCAAATAAAACACTTCAATATTTATATAAATAAACTTCACTATTCTTCAATATTTATAACAAACAAATCAGTCCGAACTCTGATTCACAAAACACAATAATATCATGTCACGATGGTATCGCCTGCGCTGTTCGCGATCAACTGACTACAAAGCCAAATACACCCGCTGCTAAGCATGTGTATGCATGCTCGTTTGGCTGGAATCGGCAGGTTTCTACAAGAGCATGTGTTTGCATGCTCATTTGCTGGAATCGGCAGGTCACCGCAGTTACCATTATTTTCTTTTCGTGCAATGCGGGCTTTTAGGAAGTGTCGTGGTGCTACATCTTGAACAAATCATTGAGCTGAGCGGCCAACATCAGCTGCCGCACAGGATCCATTTTTCATCGCAAGTCACTGTCCGATCTAGGGAAGGTTCATTGTTTTGCACATAATAGGCGAAGACGAAACTTCTAAATTACGATTTGTTTGGGTTTCGTTCAATTCGTGCGGAACCCACTTGACGAACTTCTTTGATTACCCAATTTGTCGCAGGTGGAAAGAAACCGTTCCCCGATTGCCACGCCTAGTTCTTGTGCAAGATCTCTTTCTTTTGTACGTGAATTTGCTTTCACCAGAATCTTTAATTAATCATTGTCGATGAGTGTCTTACGCCCACTCACTTTCTCATTTTCGAGCGACTCATCTTCATTTCGAAATTGTTAGAACCAGTTGATATGCAGCAAACGTTCGTCGGTTGTTCCATCCATGGGCCGCTGCACTGTGGCCCAGTTTGAACTCTTATAAAAAGAATAGCGCGCAATTGCTTCTTTTCCAAATGAATACCTATGAATATTAACAAAGTTATATGAAGTTAGCTAATGAGGTAGAGTCATAAGAATATAGAGCACTTGCACTTTAAAACGATATATAATATGAATTTAGGAATTTTGGTGTGAAAAAATGCAGGTTGTAACAGGTGGTGTTGTTGTTATGGGTGTGGAGGGTTCTTCTCCCACAGGAAAATCTTTCTTTCAGGGAGCGGTTTGAGTCTTTATTAGGCTCTCAGCCTCACTTATGCTGTCCTAGGAACGCTGTAAACGATGTGCTGGCAGCTTAATAAAGTACGCGATGCAAATCAAGAACTACTCGATAATGTTTTAAATTTATGTTAAAACTAAGTTTATTCAAAAGAGAAAAAAAGAAAAAAAAAACAGAACTCTGTACTTTTGTTCAATAAGAAAAATAAATAATAAAAGTTTCACTTCAAAAAAATAATCGATATCCAAAATGAAAAAAAAGAGAAATAGCAAAAAATTAAAAAAACACGAATTGGCGACAAAGTCTTATTTGGGTTGAGCATGCAGTTTGTTGACCACTGTACTCCAACCAAACAGAGCAAGGAGGACTTGTGTGTGATGCTTTCCACTTAATGGTTGGTGCAACCAGTGCAGTGCGAAGTACCAAACACGAGTGTGCTCACACTGATCGCGTGTCCCCTTATATACTGCGTAGCGTACGGTACTTTTCGCCAAATTGTTGACAATTTATTTTCTTTTTAAATTTTTTTTTTTTTTTTTTTGTTGGAAATAATTTAAATTAATTTCTCTGGGATATTTATTTCTTATTTTATTTTTTATTATTTTTTTATTTTTCGAAATTCCCTTTTTTTATAATTGTTGGGTTGTTACAAGGCAAAAATAGGAGACATAAGAACATCGGTAGAAAGGACAGAAGAAAAAAAAGATCATTCATTCGTTAAGGAGAAGGCAAAGCGATAAGTTGAAGAAGTGAAGTGAATCCAAGATAACGCACTCCGTTTTTGTTTTTTCTAATTTTTTGAATTATTTCTAATTTCTATCGAAGTACAAATAATAAAATAAACCCAGTGATTTTTTTTTTTTTAATCCATTGTTTTTATTAAATCCCACATGTTTATAAATAATAAAAATTTTATTTCAAAACAACCACAAATAAATGAGTACCATAAAAACCGACCTCTCAACCTGGCGAGATGCCAGCAACGATCCCTGTTTAAATGCCCGGGTCAAGTTGACATACGGCCTCCTCGCGGCGCCCTCTGGATAGCCTCTTCAACAACCGTTGGGAGGGGAACAAACGTATGCAACGGGAAAACCCCGACCAGAATGGCGGTTGTGCGGCGGGCTAACAATCTGCCCACGTAAAAAAACATAAAGTTATGAATGAGCAAGATGCCTCGGATACACGCATGGATACTCGACGATGACGACGCACGAAAAAGGAACACGATTTGCGAGTATGCTCCTGGAATGTCAGAACCCTGTACACCAACGGAGCTGCTCATAAACTAGAAATAATCCTCACGCAGCACAAGGTGGATATTACTGCGGTCCAGGAAATACGCTGGATAGGAGACGGTATGATGAGGAAGAAAAATTGCGAATTTTATTACAGCTGTCACAAAAGATTGCACCTACTGGGATGCGGATTTGTTGTGGGAAAGCGGTTAAAGTCGACGGTCATCGCCTGGCTGTGATCCGCATCAGAGGCAGATTTTATAACATCAGCCTTATATGTGTGTGCACACGCCCCTACCGACGAGGCTGAAGACGCCTACGGAGCTTGTCCGGAGTACGATGTTAAAATCGTGCTCGGGGACTTCAACGCCAAAATCGGTAAGGAGCACACCCTTGGCGGAGTGATCGGAAAGCACAGCCTCCACGATACGATAACAGATAACGGCTTCCGACTCACGGACTTTGCGGAAGCTCGAAATGCGGTGATAAATAGCACAAGATTCCCTCTTAAGCGAATCCACACAGCAACCTGGCGATCTCCAGAGGGTCGAACCGCCAACCAAATCGACCATGTGCTCGTTGACGCAAGGCACTCGTCAAACATCCTGGATCTGCGAACATTCAGACGGGCAAAGGTCGACTCTGACCACTTCCTCGTAGCAGCAAGATTCAGAGCTCGACTGTCCAATGTCAGAAGTGCAGCTTTCTGCCCATCAGGAGGAGGTTCGACATTGGGCGCCTGAGCACATCGGAGTCTACAGAGTCTACAGAGAGCAGCTGAGCGAAAGACTACGGTATGCCTACGTCGAACACAAATGCCAATAATATGTGGCTGCATTGCCGCTCAGCCATTCAGGAAGTAGCCGAAACCACCTTAGGATACCTACCACCCCCGACAAGAAACCCGTGGCGAGTGTGAGCAGAAAAAGGCAGCAACCGGCGATTCATACCAAAAGGTGCTGCAGAGGAAAACCAGGGCAGCGCAAGATGAGTACCGCGCCAGAAGAAGGGAGGAGAAAAAACTACTGCGACAAAAGAAAAGAATCCTCGCAGCCTCCCAGCTCAAGGATATCGAGGAGTCTAGGGATGAGCATAAAACACGGGCCTTTTACAAGAAAGCCAATGGCCTTGCAGGAGGCTTCAAAAAGGGCATCCAGGCTCTTCGAAACTACGAGGGTAATCTTGTCACCGACCCGCAGGGAACAGTGGATCTATTTAAGCAGCATTTCCAACAGCTGCTTAACGAGCATGACCAAGAGAGAGTGGTAAGGACCGAGGAAATCCCAACTCCAGCCGCTGAAGTAGTCCTCCCATCCAGCATCGAAGAAGTCGGCACAGCTATTCAGAAGCTGAAGAATAACAAGGCTGCATGTTCAGATGGCTTGCCATCAGAGCTCTTCAAGGCTTGCGGCGATGTTCTGGTAGGGAGCATGCACCAGATCATCTGCAGAATTTGGGAAGATGAAAGCATGCCCGACGACTGGAATACCAGCTCTTGTTGCCCCATCCACAAGAAAGGCGATCCTTCCTCTTGCAAGAACTATAGAGGTATATCCCTGCAAAATGTCGCATACAAGATCCTGTCCAGCGTATTATGTGAACGTCTAAAGCCATTTTGCACCGCACTAATCGGCAACTACCAGTGTGGCTTCCTGCCCGGCGAATCGACTATAGACCAAATTTTCACACTTCGACAAATCTTGGAAAAGACTACCGAGTACACCATCTATTCATCGATTTCAAAAGAAAGGACTATTTGGTGCGATGGCCGAATTCGGGATCCCGGGAAAACTGATCCAGTTGTATCGCGCCACGTTAAAAAATACGCGAAGCACCGTGCAACTCGGTTCTGGGACTTCGGAACCGTTTGAAACATGCACCGGATTTCGGCAAGGAGATGCGCTGTCATGTGATTTCTTCAACCTGGTGCTGGAGCAGATAGTGCGACGGGCAGGCGTCAACAGGGAAGGCACTAACTTCTACAAGTCCGTCCAGCTGCTAGGATACGTGGATGATATCGACATCATCGCGTGTTCTCGCCGTGGCATTGTGGAAACATTCACGGCGATTGAAGAACAGGCGAAATGAGTTGGTCTTAAGGTCAATGAGGACAAAACGAAGTACATGCTGTAAAGCAAAAGCCAATCCGTCGCTCACCACCTGGGACAAAATATAACAATTGACATCTACAATTTCGAGGTAGTTAAGGAGTTTGTCTACCTCGGGGCAAACGTAAATTCTATATATGACATCCCAGTGGAGATCCGGCATTTAATCGCCCTTGGCAACCGCTGCTACTTCGGCTTGTCCAAACAACTGGGGTCAAAACTCCTCAATCGAAAGACCAAAGTTATGCTTTACAAAACGCTCATACTGCCAGTCTTGCTTTACGGAGCCGAAAGCTGGACGATAAGCAGGACAGCGGAGCTGAGTGTGGGTTCTTTCGAGAGAAAAATTCTTTGCCGGATAATTGGTCCTGTCTGTGAGGAAGGTGAATGGAGAAGAAGACACAACCGCGAACTCTACGAGCTGTACAAAGATGTGGATGTAGTCCGGAAGGCAAAGATCCGTCGACTACACTGGCTCGGCCACTTTGAGCGCATGGACATCAACGCTCCAGCTAAGAGGGTCTCCGACTCCGAGCCTCCGAGCCTCCAAGTAATCGCGAATGTGTGATATCTTGGTCTTGATAACTGGAAGCAGCGTGCCCGGGACCGTTAAGGATGGAAGGCAGCTATAACTCAGGCTCAGATCCTCCATGGATCGCTGGCCTGATAAGTAAGTAAGTATAAAAACCGACCTTACATTTTTAACGCATACGGATTTTTGTTTTTTTTTTAATTTCCTTTTTTAAATTTCCAGTCCCGTATGCATTCACCTGATATACGAAGTTAGGTGTTCGAAGAAGAGAAGAGCAACAAGACCAACGATTCTGGCGACCAAATCACCAAAATCCAGTATTGTCAATAGAATTCAATGACTTGCTATCTGTAAACTGTAACAAAACCCCGACATTTACTTTCTATCTGTAATGTTTTATTAGAATGAATGTATTTTAAACGTCAGTCGCCTTATATACGACAATTACAACTCATGAGCTGCTGGGCAAAGGCAAACTAAGTGACAGTGTTCTACCGGCACAGTTGATACTGAGCAATTGATTTCTTCTGTCTTACTTACTTACAATATCCCGCCTAGTTTGCTCTTTCCCAGCATAACAGTTCAAATTTCAATATTTTACATTATAAGACTTAATACATATATACATATGCTATGGGTTATCTGTACGATTTGGGCGCTTGTAATAACTACGAAGCGAGTATCTTCTATTGTTACAATTATCATTTTTTGAAATAGCAGTAATTGCAGATTCTGTATCTTCACAAAGGTTAATTTTAGAACTTGGGTCTGTTAATGTTACAGGTATATACTCATTATTTTTACAACGAATTAATTGATTTACATGTCTTTTCCAAGTTTTGTTTTTAACTAAAACATTATAACATCTTTTGCCCAGTCTTTCTAAGACTTTACCATTACTCCAAGAAACTCTACCAGGTATGGAATAGTCTCTTGCCATTACTGACTCTCCTACCTCGAATTGCTTGTGCTGTTTCCCTTTATAATAAATCTTTTGCTTATTTTGCATGCTTATTACTTTTGATCTAACATCCGAATTACATGATTTTGCTTTAGTTATCGTTAATGGATTTAATAAATCGAATCTAGTTCTAATACGTCGATTAAACATTAACTGAGCTGGTGATTGCCCTGTCGTGCTATGCGTAGTGTTCCGATAGTCGAGAAGGAAACTATTTAGAATTGTGTTTAGGTCATTTAGTGCGAAGTTTGTATGTAAGGCTCTTTTCAATGCAAGCTTTATAATTTTTACACCATTTTCTGCTTGACCATTTGTAGCAGGGTGACCGACGGGAGTAGTTAGGTGCTTAATGCCATTTACACTTAAAAAAAGTTCGAATTGTTTAGACATAAAAGAAGTGCCATTGTCTGTAACTACTTCTACAGGTAAACCAAACCGAGAAAAGATCTGCCGAAGTACTTTGATTGTGTGAGTACTAGTAATATCTGTTCCCATATCCAAACATTCCAACCACTTGCTATGTGCATCAACCACAATTAAAAACATGCGCTTATATATAGGTCCCATAAAATCTAAATGTAACCGGGACCATGGGTTTTGGGGCCACTTCCACGTTTCCAACGAATTATGCGCTGGGTTTTGCCTAAAGGCTAAGCAATTTTCGCAAGCTAACGTTATGTTCTCTATATCCTTATCTAAACCTGGCCACCATACATATGATCTGGCCATACTCTTCAACTTAACGATTCCCATATGAGTTTTATGAAGTTCATCGAGCACTTGTTTTTGGAGCGAATTTGGAACTACCACTCGGTATCCCCAAAATATACAATCGAACTGTACGCTCAGTTCGTTTTTTCGAATTATAAATGGACGCAAACTTGCATTAGATGTTTCATTTGGCCATCCATTTATTATATACTCTCTTACTCTCTGTAACAATTCATCGGAAAGAGTATATTTTTTTATAGTATCTAACGTAATAGGCAACATACCTATTTCAGTAATATAGTTAACATATACATCATCAATGTTATCTTGAACATCCGTTGGACTCTCCAGAGGATTACGGGAAAAATAATCTGCTACGTTGCTTTTTGTATTGACATATTCAACATCGTATTGATACGCCGAAAGAAACAAGGCATAGCGTTGTAATCTATTTGCTGAAATCGTGGGGATACCTTTTTGGGGTCCGAAAATGGATATTAGAGGCTTGTTGTCTGAAACAAGAGTAAATTGTCTACCGTATACGTATTGATGGAATCTTTTTACGCCAAAAACTATCGCTAGAGCTTCTCGCTCGATTTGTGAATACTTTTGCTCGCATTCCGACAACTTTCGTGAAGCGTAGCATATAGGCTTCTCAACCCCATTACCTAACGTGTGAGCTAAAACTGCCCCCACTCCGACCGGACTAGCGTCAACTGTGAGTTTAATTTTTTTATTTGGATCGTAATGAGCGAGCATTGTGTGTGTGGTTAACAGTTCTTTTATTTTGTCGAAGGCAATCTGTTCTTCGTTTCCCCAAATGTATTTCACGTTTTTCTTTAAAAGTTGGTACAATGGTGAACAAACTGTTGCAACGTTTACTAAAAACTTTCGGTAGTAGTTAAAAACACCTAAAAACGATTGCAACTCCTGGACATTTTTGGGTTCAGGGGTTTTTAAAATTGCTATCACCTTTTTGGGACATGTATGTAAACCGTCTTTATCAATAACGTGACCCAAATAAGTTACGGATTCAACGAAGAATTCGCACTTTTCTTTGCTGACCTTCAGACCAGCCTCTTTGATTTTACGAAGAACTAAATCAAGGCGTTTCAAATGCTCTACCCTAGTGGGTGCGGTCACTAAAACATCGTCCATAAACGCAACCACGCCTTCAATGCCCGCGAGAAGAGACTCAATCGTACGCTGAAATATCGCTGGTGCTGATGCTATACCATAGACTAATCTTGTATACCTAAACAAGCCTTTAGTGGTCGATATGGTTGTCAAATCTCGTGATTGTTCTTCGAGAACAAGTTGCTGGTAAGCCATCGAAAGATCTATCTTAGAAAATTCCTTTCCACCATAAAGATTGGAGAATAACTCTTCGATCTTGGGCAAAGGGTACTGCTCTACCTGCAGCTGTGGATTGAGAGTAACTTTATAATCTCCACATATTCTAACTTCCCCCGATTTCTTTAGTATTGGTACAATTGGCGTACCCCATTCACTAAAGTTGGTTGGCTCTAGAACACCTAAGCTAACTAATTTGGAAATTTGTTCCTCAACTTTATTTTTAATTGCCAATGGGAGCTGGCGAGGCTTGAAAAATTTAGGGACTGCATTTTCCTTTAAAATAAGCCTAACGCGATTTTTGCTAAAAGTTCCTAAATTTCCATCAAATACTTCCGGGTATCTAAACAACAGATTTAATAACTCTCGGTCATCAGACTTATTTTTCAGGAAATTGATTCGTTTGAACTCCATTTTAAATGCATGCATCCAATTACGACCCAGCAAGGGTGGACCACCATTATCAATGATATAAACATCTAAAAGCTCATGGATATTATTATATAAGATAGAAAACTTACAAACTCCGCATGGTTTGATTGCACTGCCATTATAATTTTTTAAAATTAAATTTGTAGGTCTGAGCTTGCACTGAGTAAAGTATTTTTTATACATATCAAATGATATGGCAGAAATTGAAGCGCCACTGTCTACCTCCATTTCCATCGGAACACCATTCAGTGACACGCAAACAGTAAATGGTTTAAGACATGACTGAGTTCTAAAATAATATAAAGATAAATCACTATCCTCTGAATCATGACAATTTTCTATATAATTGTGTCTATTAGATACTTCTCTTAAATTTTCCGGACACATTTTTATGAGATGACCACGTTGATGACATTTCTTGCATGTATACGCCTTGAAACGGCATTGGTGCGTCAAGTGATTCTTGTAACCGCAAACTCTGCAGCCGGTACTTGATGATGTAGCTGTACCTTTTTGACTGCATGCCTTGTTGTGTACAACTGAAGCTCTGGTATCTAACTTTGAACCCGCCATACGAAATAGGTTTGGGTTAACTCCCCCGCTCGTCCCTGGTTCCGTTTTGATTGCCATGGAATTATCGGTTTGATACTGCCTCTTCACACACTCAATTGACTGTGAAATTTCAATAGCCCTGTCTAATGTCAAAGTTTTAACATCCTCCAAAAAGAGCTTGTCCTTTTCTGGTCCCTTTTCCAAACCCATTATGAACTTGTCGCGTAAAACCATATTCAGATGTGTTTCAAAATTGCAATTCAACGATAATGATCGAACTCGAGCAGCCCATTGTTGAAGAGTCTCATCGGGATTTTTTACACCTTCATAAAATCGATGCCGTTCTGCAAATCCCGATATCGCTGCCTTAAAATGTTTTTTAAAAACCTCAACTAAAATAGCGTAAGTTGACGTTTCAGGAGCACATGGATGCGCAAGATTTTTTAGCAATTTGTAGGTGTCTTCATGTAGAGAATTGATGAAAATTGCTCTCTTCTTTGCTTCGTCTTGGATCTCATTTGCAATATAAAACTGCTCGAGTCTTACGATATACACTGACCAGTCGTTACACGTGTAATCAAATGTGGGCACTGTTCCCAACATTTTGTATATACAATTTTTGTTTTTTTTTTTTTATTTCTTTACTTTACTTTGTTTCACTTTTTAATTAAATATGAGTCGTATCACTAACACCTCGTCGCCATTGTAATGTTTTATTAGAATGAATGTATTTTAAACGTCAGTCGCCTTATATACGACAATTACAACTCATGAGCTGCTGGGCAAAGGCAAACTAAGTGACAGTGTTCTACCGGCACAGTTGATACTGAGCAATTGATTTCTTCTGTCTTACTTACTTACACTATCTAATTAGATATTTAGTTAATTTTAATAGATATGTATGTATCTATCGACAAATACCACGATTGAACACACGCTGTACAACCAATGTTGAGCAGTTAAGCTTTAAAAGTCAAAGTTGAAATCGATTCACGTGGAAAACAAAAAAATGCGAGCCAATGATTACATTGTTCCCATAGATATTAGGTTTTAAAGTATCTAAATTCCAATCATAAATTAAATAAAATTCTCTCCACTACAAAGTTGGATCCACCAACTGTTTGTTGAGTTAGACTTTATATCCCTCACACTCCCCCGCATTTACTGAATAGTTCTTTCATGAATATACATACATATTTGCCATAAAATCCGCACAAACGAAAGGCTACAACTTTCACTTTGCCATGCAGATAGTCTGGCTTACCAAGCATTGGCGGAATTGTGAGATGCATCTGCGTAACCATGAATTGTTGGAAAATGAACGCGGAAATTATATTTCCACTTTACTTTCTGGTAAAGTGATTAAAATTATCGCACGAGTATTCGTGATGATAATATTCTCAAACCGATGGGCGCTTCCATCTGCGAACGGGGTAATTTTAATGAATTTTCCAAAAATTTATAGACCCTCCTTTTGGCTGCTGTTGACTCTTCTGCCTGGCTGGTTTCAGGAGCGTCTGATCTGCATATGGTTTTGGTTATGACATCATTGGGGCTGGGACTAGCAAGCAAGTGTGGTCTGTGCTTTGTTAGCGGTTCACCGAAACGCGCAGTAAGCCAACAGTTGTCACAGGATTTCCATACAGCCTACAAACAACATCAAGATACTTTTTTTTACAGAACGCAGTAATAGTCTCAAAATAGAAGAGTGGGAGTATCGCCAGGCAAGAAGGCGTTAAACGCGATGTTTTATTACGTTTTAAATTGCCTCCCATGGGTTGTGGTTACACATCAAGAGTAACGATATAAAGTGAAAATCCAACAGGATACTTAGTCACGACGAACACCGTTCTCGTACTTCGTATACATACTTCACACGAGATTGTTAGTCCGCGGAATGTCTCCATTACTCCTTGTATCGTATTATGTATATGTTGGGTAGAAGGAACTACGGCGGCGATAAAAATTCATCGATGCAGGGGCTAATTTTATGGCATTCCTTTTTATTGGCACGTCCTTCGAGCTTGTCGTTTAGTTTGGACTGGGTTTTATGACTGAGCTTGACGCCAGTTCGATTTACGCATTGTTGTACAAAAGGATATCGTTGTTATCGTGCGATTTGAAGGATTAGCGATAAGCATAAAAATGTTACCCGATTTCAATACATGCATTTTGCAAAGTAAGAAGTTGGATGGAAAGTTTGCTTTTTTATTTATGACCCAGCGGTTGAAGTCCTACTGGAGTTTTTTCACTTTTGTTTGCATCATGTGAATGGCCGCAGGTTTTGGATGGCAGATTATGTTTTTTCTGCGAACGATGTTTCATTGCTTTTTAAGCAGTTTTATTAATTCTTATATAAAAGACTGTCATAAAAATAAATAAATTTCGTTTTGGCGGGGAAGGGCAATATTGATAGCTATTTTACGTGGTTTCAAAGAATGGCAAGATATTGTCGATTTAGGGAATTACTATCTCGGATGTACATCACCGAGCAACCATAGTCTATAGTCTTACTACGAATGTATGTATGTATATATGTGGCATCACAGCTCATGGAGAACCGAAGCCGGGAAAAATGAAATTGCTTAGAACAGACAATTATTTATACTACCTCCTGCCCTTATCCTTTCTTAAACTGTTCTACAGGGTTCCTTTATTGCTCCTTCTAATCAGACGATGTGAAGGCGAACAGTAGGTAGGACTTGTTCTCGACAACGTGCGATAAGACCAAAAAATGTCAGCTTCTCTCCTCTTAAAAACTTGGCTTTTGTATCGATTATATTCAGCTATCTGCATCTCAATAGCGTATAGTAAAAATAATGTCATGAAGGACAGAAGGAAGAAAAGAAAAAGAACTACGCCACTGGGTGGAATGCCTTCACGTCTCCTTTGGAACACAGTAGTCAATAAACTAATACTATTACCGAAAAGAGATGGCTGCTTATGCGAACATTATTAAAATCACCGTACTTGGCAAATGTACCAATGCGGTAAGTGACCTACTGCAGGAAGCTTAAATGTTAACTTACTATTACTCACTGGTGTTAATGGTGACCAAACTATTCTTCTCGGAAAAGGCTATAATGGAATCCCAACATCCATGAAAGAATAAGGAAGGGCACCACAGCCTTCTATAGCCTTATTGGCCAGAAATGGGGATTCCGACCTAAAGTGAGGAACTGGCTTTATACTTCAGTAATCAGACTAATTCGCGGTTTGGTGGAACGCGACATTCACCGCAACCGTCTTCAGTACTAACCAAGTTATATGTAATCGTGGCAATTCACCAACTTTTATTACTACTCACAGAAGGGAGGTTCTAGACATAATACTTGTAACTGGTAACGGTACTACAGAAGTCTCAAATTGGAGAGTATCTGACAAAGCATCACTTTCTGATCACTGTTGGATCCTCTTTGACTTGAATTTCTGACAGAAAGGTCTTTCGAAACTCGGGTAAAGCGAACCCTTAACCGACCTTCGGAAGGGAACCCCAACTCCACTGAAGACATCGATAAGATGATACTATACCTCACCAGAAAGCTAAACAGGTCCTTCGGTGTACAGGTGCGACTCGTCTGAGAAAGTTCCTTGCCAAAGCTCCCACACAGCTGTCCTCTATAAGGAGATCTGATTGTAGCTGAACAGACTCAAGCGAGAGCGTGCTTGATTCCCTATTAAAGTGTATTTTCACTGGCTGCGAAAATGCAGGAACCTTCAATTCGGCGGACACATTGCCAAGGGAACAAGATTGTTACTGAGAAAAGGATCCTGTGGGCAGTCAATTCATTTGATCCCTACAAGGCGCCGGGAATGGATGGTATTTATCCGATAATGTTGCAAGAACCATGTGAAGTCATTCTTCCATGGCTGAAGCGTATTTACTTCTGGTGCCTCAGGGTGGGCTATGTTCCTCAAGCTTGGAGGGGAGTTAGGGTGGTTTTCATACCCAAATCGGGTAAAGTCAATCATGCTACTCCAAATGACTATTAGACCTATTAGTCTATCCTCCTTCCTTATGAAAACGCTGGAACGATTAATAGACATGTATGTACGTAAGGGATGAGATTTGTGACAGTTATCTGTCACAAACGCACAACGCGTACATAAAGGGCAAATCGGTAGAAAAATCGCTCAATATCAAGGAATTCACTCTAGGTGCCTTTTTAAACATAGAGGGTGCTTTTAATAATGTCAGTACTGAGGCAATGATGTCCAGCGTCATATCGCCCAAATAAACTCGGGAATATGTAGTTGGATTGGGTAAATGCTGAGTACGCTTATGGTAAGCTTGGCGATGGGTAGAGCAAGTGGAAGGGTGAAGGTAAATAGAGGTACACCAGAAGGTGGCGTTCTATTACCCCTCCTGTGGTTCCTTGTGGCCGATAGAAAGGTTAAGATTCTAGAGGTAGATGGTTTTAACGTCACGGCCTACGCCAATGACATTGCCATCTTAATGTCTGGAAAGTTTCCGCAGGTCTCCAGCGATATACTGAGTTGTTAATGTTAGTTGATAACTGGGTCAAGGTGTGAGGCCTGAAAGTAAGTCCGGTGGAAACCGAGATACTCTTCACAGGGAAAATATCTGTATCAAGTTACACCTACCCCCGTATGAATGGTATCGATCTAATCCCTGGAAAATCTGCCAAATATCTTGGCATAATCCTGGGCTCCAAGCTTAGCTGGAAAGAAAATATTGATGAAAGAATCAAAAAGGCCTACGTGGCACTATATTCGTGCAGAGTACCCTTTGGAAAGGCATGGGGCCTCAGACCGAAGCTGGTACATTGGTTATACACTGCTGTGGTAAGACCTATTCTAATCTATGGTTTGGTTGTCTGGTGGAAGGCATTTGAGAAGAAATGCCATCTTCACAGTGTGTCAAAGGTTCAGGGGCAGGCTGTCTGGCGGCGACGGGATCTATGAAGTCCACACCAACGGCGGCTTTTGAAGCTATGCTGAACCTCCCTTGAACATTTACTGCGAGAGCATCGCAGCCAGAACTGCGCTAAGACTACAAGAATCTGGTCTCTGGACAAGGAGTCTTTACGGCCACGGATCAGTCTTGGATCGATGGGCCATCTCGGGATTTAGAACCGAAACGGATTTTGTCACCCGACTTCCTTCCTGTGAGATTAGATTCTCTATTAGAATTCCCTCGAGGGAGGAATGGACCGGTGACATGGTACGCATGGAAAATTAACTGGCAATCTACACCGACGGATCCAAAATGGATGTCGGCACAGGTGCCGGGGTCTATTTTGAATCTTGGGATATACATCGTTCCTATAGACTTGACGATGGCTGCAGTGTTTTCCAAGCTGGGGTCTTCGCAATCAAGCAGGCGGCAGACCTGATTAGTAGAGAGAATCTCTCAGGAAAAATTATCAACATCTATGTTGATAGCCAGGCAGCCATTAAGGCTCTGCAGGCAACATGGATTAGATCCAAACTCGTCAAACTCTGCAAAGAGAGGCTACATCGTCGGATGTAAAAGAAGTGACCGTCTGCTGGGTACC
Source organism: Eumerus sabulonum (assembly GCA_951905685.1). NCBI lineage: Eukaryota > Metazoa > Arthropoda > Insecta > Diptera > Syrphidae > Eumerus > Eumerus sabulonum. Next base: position 164,230,844 of record OX645060.1, on the reverse strand, counting down.
GGGTCATGTGAATATCTCTGGAAACGGGAGGGTGGAAGAGCTAGCTAGGCTAGCATCAAGCGCAAACTTCGCGCAGATCGCAACCGGCGCCAAAACGCCACTCGGCATGCTCTACAGAGAGAGCCAATTAATGAAGGCCAATAAGCGATGGTGTCATTTAGATACATGCGCAACGGCGAGATCGACTTGGCCCTTCTACAATAAGAAAAGGACAGAAAATCTGCTAAAGTTCAATCGTGGGAATACACGACTGGCAGTCGGTGCCCTCAGTTATCTTATCATGCAGCCAGACTAGGCCAGACCCACAATGACTTTTGCAGGGACGAAGAGGAAATTGAATCCATTCGTCACTTCGTCACCTGCTGTGTGAATGCCTAGCGCTAGCCCAAAAAAGGAACGTTATTCCTAGGAAGACTCGGGACTAGAAAAGGTAAGTAACATTGGGCTGAAGAGAATATAAGAATTTTTATCCTCGTTTGGATGGTTCAGCTCAACGAAAAATTTCTAGGTTTCTACGGATTAAAAATTAATTGGGCCAATGGACTCCACGTAGTCTAAGTGAGCCTTGACTTTTCATCAGTAGGGCACCCACTTACCTATAGGTGTATAGGTGAGGCGCTATCTTCAGAGAGATCGCAATCTTGAAACTTGCGAGCATAACAAGTATGGTCTCTACTAAGGAATTCGAAACTCTATTGCCCTCTGTGTTGAGGGCGGTAGGCAGGTGTAGATGAAAACTGTGGTAATCCTATTTACTGAAGGCTCCCAAATGGCCACATAGTGGGAGATGGTACCCATTGCAAAGAACTTCACCTGAAATGCCTTTCAGACTTCCACTTTACCACAGTTGTTATCAGGCAAGCTGGCAATGATGGACGTTTCAACTTGGTTCAAGATAAATATACGAGTAGTATCCCTTAAGGTAGTTATCTTTTGCATGTAAATCCAATTTGCGATAAAATTCCGTCCTTTCTTGGGCAAAAACTAACCCAAAAACAGTCCGTCATTGCCGCCTGTCTCTTAATATGATTTGATATCAGACTTGGGTGAGTTCTCGGGCACATGTGCATACATATGTATATTATGGGAAAATACTAAGCTGATGAGCTCGACAGGTTTGGTGTAGACTCTACTAGTCTTTGCTAACATTCCTCCTTGCTTCAGTGAAACAGTCTATTATACTTGACGTCTCTTATTCTATCAATCAATGGTGGAAGGAGGGCGCTATTTGGCAGGCGGCCAGATCAATCTGACCCTTACCCAAGCCCAAGCAAACAAAGAGGGGGGAGGGAGCGAGCAAACAGAGTAAAGAAGATGATCGCGTTTAACATGGCAAACACCAGCTTCGATGTCTGTCCTTGCTCAATCCAAGTTGACATACAGCCTCCGCGTGGCCCTCCCCCTGGATAGCTACCCTGGCACCCGCCAGGTAGTGAACCAATGTGTGCAGCGATCCAACCCAAACAACCATAACACTACATGCGACAACGGACTTAGGCTAATCGATTTCCTAGCGGGGCGTAACCTCCTTGTAGCAAGCACGCGATTCCCCAATCTCAACATCCACAAGGGTACCTGGCGGTCCTTTCATCAATCGAGCACCAACCAGATTGATCACATTGCGATCGACGCCAGACACTCCTCCCGTATTCTCAACGTACGAACCTTCCGAGTTACGAATGAGGAT